>JAGIQG010000019.1:5683270-6378270 GCA_024679065.1 Sphyrna mokarran
CCCCCCCCCCCCCGCCACCGCCCCCCCGCCCAATTTCTTGAGGCCGCGGGCCCCTCTAGTCCTGCTATCTTTGCTAAGGGGAAGAGTCTCTCAACCTCTATCCTATACATTCCCTTCATTATCTTAACCTGTTCTCTAAGACCCCCCTCTCAGCCGTCTAAACTCAAAGAGTACAAACCTAGCCTATTTAGTCTCTCCTCATAATCCAACGCCCTCATCTCCGGTATCAGCGTAGTAAACCTTCTCTGCACCCCCTCCAAGGCCAATATATCCTTCCTCGAATGCAGCAACCAAAACTGCACACAGTACTCCAGCTGCGGCCTCACCAGTACCCTATACAGCTGCAACAGAACCTCCCTACTTTTATATTCTATCCCCCTCGCTATAAAGACCAACATTGCATTCGCAATTGAGAATATTCTCTCAATTCACCAGCACCAGATTATTTGGTATTAACAAATTGAGGCGTCCCTCAACCTGGTTATAATTCCTTTATTGTGGAATCCAATAGGCGTAGACAAAGGTCATACGTAGAAGAGGGCACTCCATTTTAAAATGGCGGCGCGGGCTTGTTGGGCCAAAGGGCCTGTTTCTTGTGCTGTGTTGTTCTTTGTTCTAGCACGTATCAGTGTAAAGTTCATTTATCATGCACTGTTCGGCTTACATTAATGCCGCAATGAAGTTACTGCAAAATTCTGGAATCTGTTCGGCTACATTGAGGGAGAATTTAGAACGGCCAATGCATCTAACTAGCATGTTTTCGCCCTCAGGCAAGTTGACACTTATAGTGCACTAATGTTCCTATTACAACATCCAACTGTCTAGCAAACATCGCAGTTATATTATCCCCAGGATGAGTCACCCTTTCGTAAAGTCCCTGTTTCAAATTTACTTCTTCATAAACAATTGCCTAATCGCTCCAAATCCACTTGGAGCAGAAGCACAGAACCCTGCAGAAGGAGATCCTTTGGCCCATAGAGCCTACACTAAATCTCCAACAACACCCAGGTCCTCACGTGTCCCTCTAATCCACCTAAAAAAAAGTAAAAAGTTTACTTGTTAGTCACAAGTAAAGCTTACATTAACACTGCAATGAAGTTACTGTGAAGTTTCCCTAGTCGCCACACTCTGGCGCCTGTTTGGGTCAACGCAACCAACCAACACGTCCTCAAGAATGTGGGAGGAAACCAGAGCACCCGGAGGAAACTCACGCAGATACGGAGAGATGGTGACCCACGCCATTTGTTTTCGAGAGTATCCTAGTGCTTCACGTCGTTAGTGTACGTTTGACCAGGACCATTTGATGGGCAACACGACAGCTCAGTGACTATCGCTGTGCTGTGCGGATACATGGATTTGGGCCTGTGTCTGTGGGAGTTTGCGCATTCTCCCCGTGCTTGCTTGGGTTTTCTCCGGGTGCTCCGGTTTCCTCCCACATCCCAAAGATGTGCTCTTAGGCTAATTGGCAAAACAAATTCTCCCTAAATTGTCTCAAATTTGGTTTTTAATCCATAGATCTATAAACAGACAGGGATCACGGATAGAGGTGGGAACATCGGGGTGGCAGCGTGGGTTCGTTGGGCCGAAGGGCCTGTTTCCTGTGCTGTTTTGTTCTTTGAGACTCACCTCACACACCCTCAATTCTAGTCCCATTAAACCAGCGGCCACCATCTTCCCTCTTGGCCCCCATCATAACCCACATTATGAGCAGTTTTCTCTTTCTCTATTCAGCGTTCAAATCACCATATCCTCTTGTTTCAAAACAAAAAGCCCCTGCCCCCCCCCCCCGTCATTGCAAAATACTGCCCCATTTCCAACCATCTTCGCTTGTCAAATTCCAAAACATGGTGCTGCCTCCCAAATTCATTCCCGACCTTCTTGAACTCGAATGTAAAAACATTCCCTCTCGTTCTTCTTAACCCTTTTGCAGTGGAGGTGATGGTCACGAGCTCAAGGTGATTGAGGCAAGGTATAACTCAGATAACCGAGGGATGTTTCTACACAGAAGGTGGTGGGAGTCTGAAATGCGCTGCCAAGTAGGGTGGTGGAGGTGGACGTGCCGGGATTGTTTAAGACTTACCTGTATAGACACGAGTAACCTGGGAATGGAAGGATACAAATGAATGGTCTAGTTGGACCAGTGAGTGGCACAGGCTTTGAGGGCCGAAGGGCCTGTTTCCTGTGCTATACTGTTCTTTGTTTTGACAATGTTGTGTTATGGTTCAGATTAGAAACTCCAAAGTGTTTTATACGCCTGCCTGAATCAGAAGTTTTGCACTTTGAATTTGATGAGGATAAGCATAAGGAGTTTCACTTCAGGTATAGAATCTCTATAATACAATATATTGTATTCAATTTGGCCCATCGAGTCTGCATCGACCTCAATCTCACCCAGGCCCTATCCTCGCAAACCCCACATATTTACCCTGCTAATCACCCTGACACTAGAGTCAGTTATAGCACGGCCAATCAACCATTGGTTTGTGGGAGGAAATCGGAGCATCTGGAAGAAACCCACACAGGGAGAAACAGACAGTGACCGGAGATCGGAATTGAACCCGGGTCTCTGGCACTGTGAGTCAACAGTGCTAAGCACTATGCCACTGGGCCGCCCTGGTGATTCAAATGATTCACAAGGGAGCTTCTATCAAACAAAGTTTATTTAAGAATATAGTTAACATGTGTAATAAGAAAATGAGCAAGAACTTTTATCAATTACAAAAATCAATCATGATGATGTATAACCCTGAACAAAGATTTCTACATTCAAACCAAATCCATAGACAAAAGATCCTTTTCACAATTTTAACACAGCACAGACTAATGTCCACGTAATGCTGGAATCGAGGCCGTTAGTTGAATTCTGCAGTCAAATGCTTGAGCCTCAGAACAGTTTGAAGACATGGCAGCTTCCCAAAGCCCCAGAGGGACTCCGGTCCAGCCCCCAGCAACAGCAGGTTTTCCCCCCTTCAGGAAATCAAGATCTTGTTTTCAGCTAACCAACAGAATTTTCAAACAACAGGGAGAGAGGGAAAACACTTTATAGCGTGCTGTCCCTCCTAAAACTAACAAAAAACTGAAACTGAAAATGAAATCCTTGTCATCTGACCTGCTCAGATGTCCTCCCAACAGTGACATCACCTAAGGCTGTGAGCATGAATTCAAAAGTAACTCTTAAAGGTACACTATCATCACACTTGACCACACATGGTCCCCCAAACACATCCTCCAGCTGGGTGAGTCTCACTAGCTCATTCTTACCTAGTTAATATGCAACGGTCTCTCTTTCTCTCTCTCCCCTCCCACCCTCACCCACCGTTACCTCAGATGCTCTCAATAGATCTATCCTTGGCCTCCTCCTGTCTCTCATCTATACGTTGCCTCTCGGCAGCATCATCCAAAGGCACAGTGTTCGATATCACACGTACGCTGACCTCGCCCAGCTCCAACTCACCACCACCTCTTCAATTCCTCCACCGAGGCTAAATTGTCAAACTTCCTCCCCAGTAGCCAGCACTGCCTCAAGCAGGAATTTCCTCCAATTGATTCTGAAGGTCTCGCTTCTCCGTCGCCAACTCCATCCCTCTCACTGGCAACCGTCTGAGGCTGAGCCAACCTTTCACAATACTGGTGTCATGTCTGATCCTGGGAGAGCTTCTGACCATTACCAGAACCAAGTGTTTCCACCTCTGCATCATTGCCTGAAACCCTTGCCCCTGCCGCTTATCTCTGACTATTCCATTGCTGTCCCAAGACACGACATTCTAGCAGTCATAGATTTGAGAGCAGTGAAGACTGCTACCCACTCACTCCGTTCCCTCACCGACATTGCTTAGCGTGAAGCCAATGTACTCACCTAATCTCCTGATCATCTCCTGCCACGTAGTCAAAGAACTTCTCAACCTCACTGTGAAATCTAAGCCGTGACCATCATTGCTGGGAGGATGAACTTGGATATTCATCCCGCCTTTTGATGATCTCAAGATGGCCCTTTAAACCCCACGGTCAATTACAGTTAAGACCTTTGAGGAATAGTCATGCTTCCGATGTGGAGATGTCAATCTGTGCACAGCCCAATCCCACAACAACCAAGTGCGAAATGATTGGATAATATTTGTGAGGTGGAATGAATACTGGCTATCACACCCAGGAAAACTCTCCTGCTTTTTTCCCCGAGTGTCACCATGGGATTTTTATACATCTCCACGAGGTTGGCTGGAACCGCAATTGAAAAACATCAACATTCCGGGGGCTACCATTGACGAGAAACTCAACTGGACTCACCACAGTGTTTACAAGAGCAGGTCAGAGGCTGGGAATGTGTAACTCACCTCCTGACTCCCCAGAGCCTATAAGGCACAAGTCAGGAGTGTGATGGGATACTCCCCACTTGCCTTGACGGGTGCAGCTCCAACAACACTCAAGAAGCTCGACACCATCCAGGACAAAGCAGCCCCACTTGATTGTCCCCACATCTACAAATATCCACTCCCTCCACCACTGATGCTCAGTTGCAGCAGTGTGTACCATCTACAAGATGCACTGCAGCAATTCAAAGATTAGAACAAAGAACAAAACAGCACGGGAAACAGGCCCTTCGGCCCAACAAGCCCGTGCCGCCATCCCAATGTTTCCACCTCTACCCATGATCCCTGTCTATGTTTATAGATCTATGGATTAAAAACCAAATTTGAGACAATTTAGGGAGAATTTGTTTTGCCAATTAGCCTAAGAGCACATCATTGGGATGTGGGAGGAAACCGGAGCACCCGGAGAAAACCCACGCAAACATGGGGGGAATGCGCAAACTCCCACAGACACAGGCCCAAACCCATGTATCTGCACAGCACAGCGATAGTCACTGAGCTGTCGTGTTGCCCATCAAATGGTCCAGGTCAAGCGTACACTAACGACGTGAAGCACTAGGATACTCTCAAAATCCAAGAGCAGCCCTCTCACGACCCATCGCGCGTATACACCTCGTTAGACAACAAGATGGACCAAAGCACCTGTAGGATAAATCCACAACTGCTTCCATCTAGGGCAGCAGTTAAATGGGACTATTACCACCTACAAGCTCCCCTCTAAGCCACCCACCATTCTAATTTAGAAATATACCGCCATTCCTTCCCAGTTGCTGGGTCAAAATCTTGGAATTATCTCCTTAACAGCATTGTGGGTCAACCCACAGCACATGGACTGCAGCAATTCAAGAAGGTAGCTCACCATCACCTTCTCAAAGACAGCTAGGGATGGGCAATAAATGCTGGCCAGCCAGCGACACACAGGTCCCACGAATGAATTTTAAAAATCTGAAGTGACACAGAGTTTGTGTCTCTGGACAGCAGCTTGAACCCATGACCTCTGGTTCGGTGCTAAAACACTGATTGAAGGCTGATGTGGAAATATTCCTCTGGAATCCGGTGAGGTGGTGTTGCTGCTGACCCTGTCCTGGGTGGAAGTTGGAATAAACAGATAGGCAGCAGCAAAAGATGGGAAATACACTGGGATTCATCATCAGGGATTACAGTGAGTCACCACAAATACCATTCTTTGCTGATTATACTCCCCATTACAGAACAGTAACTCCCTGTCCCAGAGAAAAACGATGATCAAATCCTTGGAGCTATGGCAGAGAATGGGACAAACAGTCCGTTATTGTTCAGTGATAATCAGCTAAAGTTAGCAACCTGACTAGGATGCTCAAGGAGAGCGGCAAACTCTCTTTATTTACAAGCAGTGCCAAGGCGGCTAAAAGAAAAACTCTTCAGAAAATATTCATGCTCCACTGACTGGGAAAAAGGTACAAAAGTCTGAGGTCACACACCAACCGACTCAAGAACAGCTTCTTCCCTGCTGCCAAGAGATTTCTGAGTGGACCTACCTCGCATTAAGCTGATCTTTCTCTACACCCTGTACGACCGTAATACTACATTCTGCGCACTCTCCTTTCCTTCTCTATGAACAGTATGCTGTGTCCATACAGCACGCAAGAAAATAATCCTGCTCACTCTATACTAATACATATGACAATAATAAATAAGTAAATGACGGAGGTAAGGTTGGAGCTGCAAGGAGTAAAGATTCACTCCATGTGCGCACAGGCAAAATTCACTCCTTGCTACTTAACCTGGCACAGTTCAAAGTCAGATAGACAAGGGGGCTGGATAACAAAAGCAGACACCATGTGGGAATCCTTCATAGCAGCCTTTCCAAAAACCAGACTGAGTGACCAAGACAACAGCATCTTAACATTTGGTGACAAGGAAACAATTTGGAACCAATGAGATGGCAAATCCCTGTCCATTTCTAACAATAGAGGCTGGGAATTTTACCATTTCCAGCGGAGGGTGATGGTCGGAGAACGGCATTCTCCATTGGCCTGGGGCGAGATCGTACAAACTGCGGATGGACGGTAAAATTCCGCCCAGTGCCCACCCTGTGGAAGCTCCACTCATTCGTGTTATCCTCAATCAGTATTCCCCATTCCCCACTGGGCGGGATCTTCCTACCCTTCCGGCCAGCGGAATCTTCCAGACTCGTCGAAGGCGATCCTTCCCCGCGGCAGGACAGGCGAGCCACACCAGACACAGTGCCCGTCGGTAAACTGGCTCTGCACTGGAAAACATGGCGCAGGGAGTCAGGGGGAAGGAGAGGGTGGGTGGGAAACCCACCCACGGAATGTAGTTTCTGACACTCTGGATGGGAGTTGTCGCACTGTTTAGTTTTTAATTCTAAATACAGGAATTCCAAATTCCAGAAGGGAGGTCGTGAGCTATAATCTCGATTCACAGAATGCCGGTGGCTGTTGACACAGTCAGGGTAGAGGCAGGAGTCAGACGAGGCAGGAGCTCACGGTTCTTCACTCCTGAGGCCTGAGTGTAAAAGCCACAGGCTGACTCTCTGGTGCGGTACTGAGGGAGGGTTACATTGTCAGAGCCACATCTTCTGGCTTTGATACGTAACCACAGGCCCCTTACCTGGAGGTAATGAAATCCAACATAAGTCACAGAAGGGGTTTATCTCTGACTCCCGGCCAATGTTTATCCAGGCAACCCCTCTGTCAAAACAGGGACCCGGTCATTATCCCATTTCCCTAGAACCTCACTATCTTCGGATTTGCTACTGCATTCCCTACGCTTCCACAGCGCCCACACTTTCAAACAGGCTCGGCCATTATCAGACCCACCTCGCCCCTCACGGGGGTTAACTCACTGTACAAAATACAGGAAAGTGAATGTCACACCAGGGAGCCTATTAGTAATAAATGAGAAACAGGGACAGTCTGAGATTGGAGAGGCATTGGGAAGGTCACAGCTCAAACTATCTCCGAGAGTGAGTGCGAGTCCGTGTGCGAGTGTCTGTGAGCGAATAAGCGAGTGAGTGACAGAGTGAGTCACTGGGTGCGATTTTACCATGGTAAAAATCGGGCATAAAGCGCTTAGCGGGACTGATGCCCATTTTCACGGCCAGCGTCACCTTACGAGGGCTGGATTTCCGGCGTAGTCAGCCTCTCGCCAGGAGGCAGGTTAAGGTAATTAAATTTATTTAAATACTGTTTAACATCTCCTTAACAATCCCGGCACTCAGTCGCCAGGCCTGCTCCCCCTGCCCCCTCCCCAAAGCTGGGAAACGTTCTCACTGGTGAGGAATTGATATGCTTCCCATGAACGGGACCTTGCCGGTGGAACTGGAGGCTACTGAGGCCCCTCCAGGAGGCCAAGGGCAAGGGGGAGTGACCCTTGGGCAGTGCCAGACTAGAAGGGATTAATGAAGGGAGAGGGTCCGCTGCCACTTTATGGCAATCAGTGCAGGGGAGGGAGGGGGAGCAGCAGGTTCACAATTGGGGAGGGAGTTGATATGTTAGGCCACGGGCCCCTGCGATTACAGGGAGGCAAGCTACTTCAGACTGCCTGCAGCAGCAGGGGCCTGACAGCTCCCTGTTTTCCATCAGACCCTTGCTAATGCGCATGTGCAGCATCAAAGGCGTGCACCGGCGCAATACCTCCCTCTGCAGGCTTTCGGGCAGGGTAAGCCACGCCCACAGGCTTCTGCATTATGTAACGCGCTCCCTCACAATTTTGCAGGAAGAGTGCTTTTAGGTGGGGGGGGGGGGGGGGGGGGAGGATGCTGAAAACACACTTAAAAGACAGATCTGAGACTCTCCCAGTTTCAATTCTGCAATGCAGTTAAAAAATAAAACGCCTCCCAGGACTGAACGAGTGAGTACGTGTGTGAGAATTAGACAGTCTGTGTGATTGAGTGAGTGAGCTTGTGTCTTTGAGTGAATGTGTGTCTGCGCGAAAAAGTGAGTGAATGACTGAACCCAGAGGCTGAGACACACTCACACTCTGCCCTCCCCTCTCCCCACAAAGCAGTCCAGGAGAGGGTGGTGGGGGGAAACCCAGGCTGGAGGATGACCCACATCTAACCCCTGCTTTCCTATAACTGTGTTGAGGCCAGTTTGGAGTTTGCAACAGAAGTAAATGCAAGTTACTTGCATTTTTATAGTTATAGGACGATAGGTTATAGGTGATAGTTATAGGACGGATATCAGAGGTAGGTTCTTTACCCAAAGGGTAGTTCGGGAGTGGAATGCCCTGCCTGCGGCAGTTGTAGATGCGCCAAGTTGGGTGGCGTTTAAGAGGTAAGTAGATGGAAGAGAAGGGAATGGTTTAGTTTGGAGGGTCATTGCTTTTTATATTGGTCGGCGCAACATCGAAGGCCAAAGGGCCTGTTCTGTGCTGTAATGTTCTATGTTCTATGTTCAAGGTTAGTGTTAGTTAAACCCAACTGCCGAGTTCGGTCACAGTGCCCTCCCCTTCCCTGGTGACTGGGATGTGGGATCAGTCTGTCCCTTGAGTAATGCTTCTTAAGCAAAAAGAAGATTTGCTTGTTGAGTTCTGCTGCTAATGAATCATCATTTTTATTCATTTCTTTACATAAATGATCGATTTGTTGCTTAGACAGTGATTTCTGTTTTGAAATTCGCATGCCAAATCTTTCCAAAAACATTCACTGGCCCCTTGAGTGGGAAGAACATAGAAATGAGACCTCTCAGGCGAAAGGGTTCAAAAGCTATAAAATAATTCCACTGGTCCGAGAGAGCCTTAAACCACGGGTCCATCTGTCACCTCTGGCAATGTAAAAAAAAATTTGATGGCGCAATTGGAGAGCAAGGCGGAATTCTCTCTGGGGTCCGGTCAACATGAGGTTGTAAAAGATGCTACACAAATCATAGAATCCTACAGTGCAGGCGGAGGCCATTCAGCCCATCGAGTCTGCACTGACCACAATTCTACCCAGGCCCTACCCCCATTATGACATCCATATATCCTAGCTAGTCTCCCTGACGCTAAGAGGCAATTTAGCATGGCCAATATACCTAACCCGCACATCTCTGGACTATGGGAGGAAACCGGAGCACCCGGAGGAAACCCATGCAGGCACAGGGAGAAAATGCAGACTCCACACAGACAGTGACCCAAAGCTGGAACTGAACCTGGGTCCATGGCACTGTGGGAGAGCAGTGCTAACCACCGTGCCACCCCAAATGCAAGTCTGTCTTTGTTTTCTACAAAGCGATGGCTGTGTATTCAACTCCTGATTCCAGGATCTGGGACCTCACTTAGGTTTCGTGAGAAGAAAGTTCTTTCTGATGAAACACACATGTCGGTCTCAGCTCAGTCACTGCAGCGACAGGCTTCTCACTGTACCAATGAGTTAGCACCAAATCGGCACTCTCTTTCCCAACCTTCCCTTCCCGTTTCTTCAAAAAGCCAAAATTCTCCTGTCCGCAGTCCAAACTTATTCAGCATTTCGCAACCTCCCGCACTTGTTTGTGTCCCAACGTCTGTTTTGATGAAAGGGAACGGGAGAGGAAGATGAAGAGGAGGGAAAGGCAAGAGGGAGGGGGATTGAGAGGGAGGGGAGTGGGGGAGAAGAGTGGAGCAGAAAGGGAATGGAACAAAGGGGAGAAGCAGGGGGAAGAAGGGGGAAAAAGGGTGCGGAAAGGAGTGGGGTGTGTGCAATGATTTAACATCCCATCTGAGACACAGCACCTTCGACAGTCAAACACTCCTTTAGCACGGTCTTGAAACCCAAATGAATTTTCTATTTGCAGTATGTTCTGTGCTGCTGTAAGGGGAAGTAGCATAAAAACCTGAATGTGAAAGAGACATTACTTACATAATTCCTTTCTGATGTCTGGCAGCAAAGCAACAGCGACCTCCCTTCAAAAGTATATTATTCACTGGAACAGAACTTGAAATGGAATATATCCTAGAAGCAAAGAAGGCACTGAATGAATACAAAATGTTCCTCACCAAACGAGATTATACATGTTTTACTAAATATAAGTTTTTTTCCTCCCATTTATAGGACACGGGTATCACTGGCTAGTCCAGCATTTATTGCCCACCCCTATTTGCCCCTTGAGAAGGTGACCTGCCTTCTTGAACTGCTGCAGTCCTTCTGGTGTAGGTACATCCACCCTGCTGTTAGGGAGGGAGTTCCAGTGATGGTTAAGCGTGGCGATATATTTCCAAGATGTAGAGTCGCCGGCGTTGGACTGGGGCAAACTCAGTAAGAGGTCTGGCAACACCAATTTTAAATCCAACTGATTTATTTGATAGTAAATCTGCTAGCTTTCGGCGTTTGTCAGGCGAATGAGGTGTTCTGGTCTCCAAAAGCACACATATCAGCACAGACAGTTTACAGATTGCTGATTAGAATGCGAATCCTTACACCTAACCTGCTATTCAAGTCTTAAAGTGGCTAACAAAAGAACACTGAGCACTGATGTTAGAGAGATGAGTATTGTCTCCAGACAACGCAGTAAGTGAGGTTTTTTGCTAACGCAGGCAAGTCATGGGGGTTACAGTTAGTGTGACATGAAGCCAAGGGGGCCTTCATGACACACAGTAGCGCAGAGCCGCTGAGCAGAGACTGATAGCCAAGTTCCGCACACATGAGGATGGTCTCAACAGGGATCTTGGCTTCGTGTCATACTATCTGTAACCCCCATGACTTGCCTGGGTTAGCAAAAAACCTCACTTACTGTGCTGTCTGGAGACAATACACATCCCTCTAACCTGTGCTCAGTGCTTCTTCCACTCACATTGTTAACCACTTTAAGGTTTGAATAGCAGGTTAGGTGTAAGGATTCGCATTCTAATCAGTAATCTGTAAACTGTCTGCGCTGATGTGTGTGCTATTGGAGACCAGAACACCTCATTCACCTGACGAAGGCTACAAAGGCCCAAAGCTAGCAGGTTTACTATCAAATAAATCGGTTGGATTTAAAATTGGTGTTGTCAGATATATTTCCAAGTCAGGATAGTGAGTGGTTTAGAGGGGAACCTCTAGATGGTGGTATTCCCAGGTATCTGCTACCCCTGTTCATCTCAATGGTGGCGGTCATGGGTTTGGAAGGTGCTGCCTCAGGAGCCTTGGTGAGATCCTGCTGCTTATCTTGTAGATGGTACACACGGCTGCCATCCTTCGACCAAGACGGAGGGATTGGATTTTTGTGGATAAGGTGCAAATCAAGTGAACTGCTTTATCTTGGGTGGTGCTGATCTTCTCCAGTGTTGTTGGAGCTGCATCCATCCAGGCAAGTGGGGAGTATTCCATCACGCCCCTGACTTGTGCCTTGTAGATGGTGGAGAATCTTTGGGGAATCAGGAGGTGAGTTACTTACCACAGGATTCCTCACCTCTGACCTGCTCTCACAGGCATGGTATTTACATGGCTAGTCCAGATCAGTTTCTGGTCAGTAGTAACCCCCAAGATGTTGATAGTGGGGGATTTTAATGGTTTGGTAATGCCATTGAATTTTATGGGGTGACGGTGATTGCCTGGCACTTGTGTGAGGCAAACGTTACTTGCTACTTGTCAAAGGAAACCAGAACTAGAGAGCACAGTCTCAAAAATAAGTGGGGGGCAGTTTAGATCGGAGTTGAGGAGGAACTTCTTCACTCAAAGGGAGGTAAATCTCTGGAATTCTCTCCCCACTGAAGTGGTGGAGGCTACCTTGCTGAATATATTTAAGTCACGGGTAGATAGGTTTCTGATAGACAAGGGAATTAAGGGTTATGGGGAGAAAGCGGGAGAGTGGAACTGATCCACTTCAGATCAGCCATGATCTTATTGAATGGCGGGGCAGGCTCGAGGGGCTGAATGGCCAACTCCTGCTCCTACTTCTTATGTTCTTACGTGTAGATGAGAGGGATCAGTGGAGTCAATATATGGAGTTAAGGGGATTGGGCCTGGATAGGATCCAGGGCTCTTCCAGCGCTGTAGGGATTCAATGATTCTGCCTTAGCTCCTTTGTAGGAGGGGGTCTCACTCCCTTTTGCTCCAGACTTAGATCAGGCTAAGGCACTCAATTTCCATTCCACTGGTTGAGTAAAGAGTACTGTCCCGTGAAGTACTCTGCCTTGGTGCGAGGGATGGCGCGAGAGTGAGAGAAATGCAAGTTCTCCCCATCAGTTGAAAGTCACATCAGCTTCACAGCGTCACTAAAAACTCTACACGAGGAACGCGATTCCACCTGACGGATGCCCTTCTCCCAAGTTTCACATCCAACGCTACATTTGTGAGTGGCTTTCTCTTCAAGTTACTGTTACAACAAAGGGAATTTTCAAAAATGTGTTTAATCCCTTTCCATTCGCGTTGCCCCACGTGAACCGTAACAAACTGTTCAAAGCCAAGCGGCCAATGCGGAACACGTCAACTGTCAAATCTAACATTCACTTCAGCCTCTCGCCAATCCGACATCCGGAGGTAAACCTGCTCAGCATTCTCATCTTCCAAACTCTACAACTGCCAGGCTGACAAAAACTACGTCGAGATTAACTAAATTAAAACATCTCTTTTCACTCTCTACAGCTGGATTCAAACTCAGGTTGTGTGTCACGGTTTTTGCCCAGATTCTTGTTGTATTTGTTTCCTGGCTCAGAAACTGGCAATTTCTCAACTTCTAGAAATACGTCACTCTGAGTTTATCGACGCTGGACTGGCTCTTCCGAGGGCGGATTGCCAAGAACACTCAAGCAGAGCTCTGTGGCAGACGAGAGTCAAGGCAGCTTTGGAGATGGCTCACAGCTGGGCCAAGCATCCTCCTACATCACACTCGACACACAACGCCAAGATTTCCAGCCTTCCCTTCTCCGCTTCTTCAAAAAGCCAAAATTCTCCTGTCCACAATCCAAACTTATTCAGCATTTCGCAACCTCCCGCACTTGTTTGTGCTCCAACATCTGCCTTTGACGAAACAGCGAGGGGGAAGGGAAACGGGCGGGGAGGCGAGAGGGGGAGGGGGAGGAGGACAAGAGTGTGAGGGGGGTTGAGGGTGGGGGGGGGATTGAGGGTGGGGGGGGGATTGAGGGTGGGGGGGGGTTGAGGGTTGGGGGGGGGATGGAGGGTGGGGGGGGATTGGGGTGAGGGGGGGGGGGGGGATTGAGGGGGGGGGGGGGATTGAGGGGGGGGGGATTGAGGGGGGGGGGATTGAGGGGGGGGGGATTGGGGAGGGGGGGGGTGGGGGGGGGGATTGAGGGGGGTGGGGGGGGGGGAGAGAAGCAGAGAGGGGGAGGGGAGTGAAGGGGAGAAGCGAGGGTGAAGGGGGTGGAGAGGAGAGGGGGGAAGAAGGGAAGGGAGCGACAATGAGAGAAGAGGCAGAGGGATGGGGAGGGGGGAGGGTTGGTGTGGGGCATATCCAAATGATTCAATATCTCATCTGAGCTACCACACCTTCGACAGTCAAACGCTCGTTTAGCACTGCATTGCAGTAGCAACCTTAACTGGTCTGTTCATTTCTCTGCAGTGGGTCTTGAACCCACAATCTTCTGACTCTGAGGCATGAGAGCTACCCACTGAGTTACACCAAGACCTCACTGGCTTTTCCCATATTGGAAAGATGAACATCGATAAATCTACAAATCAAAGTGAGGGCAGGAGGCTATTCGGCCCATTTGTCTGTGCTTAGCTAAATTGTTGGCCCTTCACCCTAGCTGTCCATTACAAGATATTTCAATAGCTTGTCACGAAAGGAGGTTCAACACTGCTTAAATCGGTGTACAGCTTCACAAATCCGGCTTAGCTATGAGCTGAGGCAATTGGTACCAACTGCACTGAAGAAGCATTGTTTCAAAGCTGCCTCTAAGAACTACCCACTTCACCTCATTCACTACCCCATGCTTTCCCCATTGGTCCTAAGAATTTATTTTGGTTTATCCCATTTTGCTATTGAGTTCGCCTTTTAAAGCGATGCTTCCCCTTCACGAGAACTTCTGTGTAAAGAAATTCTCATCCCCATTTACCATAGAATCCCACAGTGCAGAAGGAGGTCATTCAGCCCATTGAGTCTGCACGCACTATCCAAAAGGGCATCTTACCCAGTCACCCCACAACCCTACTGCCCTATTCCCGTAACTCCATGCATTCATTAGCCAAGGCTAATCTACCTAACTTACACATCGCTAAGGAGCGATTTAGCATGGCCAATCTCCCTAAGCTGCACAACTTTGGATGGTGGAAGGAAACAGAAGCACCCAGAGGAGGCCCACGCAGTCATGGGGAGAATGTGTAGACTCCGTGCAGACAGTGACCCAAGGCTGGAATTGAACCCCACTTCCTGATGCTATGAAGCAAAATTTCGTTCATTATGCTAAATCTATGCCCTCAGCTTCTGACTCTTGGTCTCCAAAGCAGTTCCCTTGTCCACTTACCAAGGAAACCTCTGTTAGTACGGCTGTTAACAGAGCTCCTTGCAGTCCAAGTTTATTAAAAATTCCCAACAACAAGATAATGCCGCGATGGTTTGCAATGGGAGCAGGAAGTGTCTCATGTTGAGTGGACCAGTCAGTGAGCATTGTGAGCCACAGAGATTAATTGCCCGCACGGGGCTGACACACACACCAGTGACTCTCACAGTCTTTTATACACACCCTTGCCAGAGCGTTCCTTCAGCTGAGCAATGGGTTTTTACAGCACGATTCACTTACCCGCTCTGCTCAGGAGTTAAAAGTATTCTTAGGCAATACTTCAAGTCTTGGAAACTATTTGGAAATGATCTGCACCAATGAAGGAGAAAGTGTATAACCCCACAATTCTTTTTAACCTGTGTCTATCTGCGAGCGGGTTCAGCACGTCCTGTCCCACACTATCTATTGTACACCAGACTGCCACAGCACTGCCTGCTTTGTAAACGAGTGTCACATTTCAGCCTGAAGTTTGGTACTAAACGCAGCAATAAAATCCCCACTCCCTTCGCTCGCTAATGGTCTTATATTACAATCCATTAGTGCATGCCAGGGGAACAGGGGGAGGGGTGGTGTCTGTGGATTTCCACTGAGGATAAAGAGAGAAAGCCCAGAGATTCTGACAGCAACAAAGTCACCCACCACTGGGGTCAGTGAGGTCTTTTGGAATGAAAGCCTGAATTTACAGAATCCCTACAGTCCAGGAGTAGGCTATTCAGCCCATCGGGTCTGCACTGACTGGAGGAGGGCAGTACAGGATGTGGGAAGGGGAGGGCAAAAAACGCAATATGAATAGCTGATAGAATTGAAACAAAGGCAACTTTTGCACCCAACCATCTCCGGACTTCACTTTTGTTCATCATTCCAAAAAGAGGACTCAATTATCTGAAAACATTCTCAGTTAATAATCGTATTTCGCAGGTAAGCAGTACCAGGGATACTGAGTGTCCAAAGGGCTCATTTTCAGGGTGTCAGTTGTTCAGTTTGAAGGATACATTCCCTCATTGTAAAACAACGAGTTACCATACGTGACTGGTCCATGAAGATGAGATTGGCACGAGGGTATCTGAGGGTGACAGAAACAGGGGCAACACGGATCAGCCCAACAAGGGTTTTAATTTCTTTTTCAAAATGCAAAGTCAACGCCAGGTTTCCCCAAGAATCTCTTAAACGTATTCCAATCGGATTTTGATTCTGGAACATTGCACCCTCCGAGGAATGGTCTGTGCAGTCAGAAAATGGAAAGTCAGATAAAGCTGATTGTAAGGTGGTACAGTGGTTAGCACTGCTGCCTCACAGCGCCAGGGACACAGGTTCAATTCCGGCTTCAGGAGACAGTCTGTGTGGAGTTTGCACATTCTCCCAGTGTCTATGTGGGTTTCCTTTGGGAGCTCCGGTTTCCTCCCACAGTCCAAAGATGTGAGGGTTAGGTGGATTGGCCATGCTAAAAAATTGCCCCTTAGTGCCAGGCGAGATTAGTAGGGTAAATGGATGGAGTTATGGGGATAGACTTGGGTGGAATTGTGATCAGTGAAGGATCAATGAACTGAATGGTGTCTTTCTGCACAGCAGGGATTCTATGATTCTCTGATTCTAACGAAATTACTGTGAAAATCCCCTAATTGCCACACTCCGGCGCCTGTTTGGGTGTATTTAGGGAGAATTTAGCCTGGTCAATGCACCTAACCAGCACATCATTTGGACTGTGACAGGACCTGGAGGAAACCCACGCAGAGACGGGGAGAATGTGCAGATTCCATACAGACAGTGACCCAAGCCAGGAAGCAAACTGAGGTCCCTGGCACTGTGCGGCAGCAGTGCTAACCCTGTACTACTTTGTCCCCTCAAACAACCCTCGAAACAACAGGAGAATCCTTATAAAGAACTACCATCACTTGGTCAGCTCGGTCCACTCTGCTCGAGGATCAAGCTGCTGTTTTAATTAACTATCCCCCTGCTGTGGTTCCACATGAAGCGAAACAGCAGCAAACAGAAACATTACCCAAGCAACCACACACCCAACAATAGGAGAGCTAATCAAAGTCACCACTCTCTGTTGCTGCCTGCTATCAAATGTCAACCATTGACACTTAATCCCATTTCCCAAACTATTCCCAAACATTTGTTTATTTATTAGTGTCACAAGTAGACTTACACTGGCACATTGGTTAGCGCTGCTGCCTCTCAGCTCAGCGCCAGGGACCCACATTCAATTCCAGCCTCAGGTCATTGGCTGTGTGGAGTTTACACGTTCTCCCCGTATCTGTGTGGGTTTCCTCCGGTTTCCTCCCACAGTCCAAAAATGTCCGGGTTAGGTGGACTGGCCGTGTTAAAATTGACCCTAATGTGAGGGGAATTGGCAGGGTAAATGAGGGTTACAGAAATGCGGCCTGGATGGGATTGCAATTGGTACAGACTCAATGGGCCGAATGGCTTCCTTCTGTAATGTAAGGATTCCAGGATGAGGGCAGCATGAGGGCACAGTGGTTAGCACTGCGGCCCCACAGCGTCAGGGAACCGGGTTCGATTCCTGGCTTGGGTCACTGTCTGTGTGGAATTTGCATGTTCTCTCCATGTCTGCATGGGTTTCGTCCGCATGCTCCGGTTTCCTCCCAGAGATGTGCGGGTTAGGTTGACTGACCATGCTAAATTGCCCCTTAGTATCAGGAGGATGAGCTAGGTAAATGTAAGCGGTTATAGAGTTAGGGCCTGGGTGGAACTGTGATGGGTGTGGCCTCCTTTTGCACTATAGGATTCTATGACTCTAGAAAGCCAGAATGAAGTTCCCCTTGTCGCCACACATCTGTTGAGGTACAGAGGGAGAATTTAGCATGGCCAATACATCTAATCAGCACGTCTTTGGACTGTGTGAGGAAACCGAAGCACCCAGAGGAAACCCACGCAGACATGGGGAGGATGTGCAAACTCCACACAGCGACCCAAGCTAGGAAGGGGCAATGCCAATTATGGTGCCTCCATCACTCAATCACTGGCCTGATCCAAAATCAACGTGCTTCTGAAAGGTTTCTGACTGTCAGTCAGTCAACAAATTGATTAAAGCAAAGTCGGTTCAACATAAATGTGATTCCGAACATAACATAGCATCAGAGAGACCTGGAAGAATGTCAATCGAGGGGACACCTCAGACATGCTGACAGATAGATATTTTACACACATTGTACCCATTCCTTCAACATCTTCAACCATCACTAAGCTCTGTTCAAATATACACCTCGTTTTCAGAGGACAGGAGTAATTCTAAGTGACACACACAGCTGCCTTGAAATGGCATTATTTTTAGATACTGTCTTCTTCAAGACACGTTCATAACCGTTACGTTTATTCACCATGTTTTATATAACATGGCATCTGCATGATGCTGTGAAGAAGCAGGGTGTGCAGAGTCTGCACATTCTCCCCACGTCTGTGTGGGTTTCCTTCAGATGCTTCAGTTTCCTCCGACAGTCCAAAGATGGTGTTGATTGGACGTACTAAATTACCCCCTCATGTCAGGGGGACTTGCAGGGTGAATACATGGACTTATAGGGATAGAGCTTAGATGGATTGTCAGTGCAGATTTGATGGGCCAAATGGCCCTGTTCTACACTGTAGGGATTCTATTCTGCAATTCTATGCATGCCAAAATTATTTGAAGCTAAATCGCAGCATACATAAGATACACAAAATTCTAGTGGAATCCTTTATGTCACAATGAAAAGGGGAGATAAATTATGCTTCAGCTGTACAAAGCATTGGTCAGGCTCCAGCTGGAGTACTGTGCTGTCCCAGGTAAGATAGGCAGCCCTTGGTGCAGGTCCGCAACAGGGGTGTCTGTTCAATCTGGACAAGCAGCTGCGGAGTATGATACACATGATGTGGAGATGCCGGTGTTAGACTGGGGTAAACGCAGTAAGAAGTCTCACAACATCAGGTTAAAGTCCAACAGGTTTACTTGGTAAAAAACCGTACCGACCTCCTCAGAAGACGGGACACGGCGGAAGGAATACTCTTCATCATCCAGTACTTCCCCAGAATGGAGAAGCTATGACATCTTCTCTGGATCTTTCAACACAACATTGAGGAAGGCGAACATCTTGCCAAGGCCATCCCCACACCTCTTGCCTTCAAACAATCGTACAATCTCAAAACAGACCATTGTTCGCAGCAAACTACTCAGCCTTCAGGAGAACAATAATCACAACAACACTACAGCAACCTCTGCAAGACGTACCGCATCATCAACACAAATGCCATCATCTTACATGAGAACATCATACACCAGATACATGGTACATACTCCTGCAACTCGGCCAACATTGTCTACCTGATACACTGCAGGAAAGGATGTCCCGAGGCATGGTACATTGGAGAGGCCATGCACATGCTACGGCAACGGATGAATGAACGTTGCTCGACAATCACCAGGCAAGTTCTCTTCCTGTTGGGGAACACTTCAGCGGTCGCAGGCGTTCGGCCTCTGATCTTCGGGTAAGTGTTCTCCCAGGTGGACTTCACGACTCACAAAACGCAGAGTCGCTGAGCAGAGACTGATAGCCAAGTTCCGCACACCAGGACAGTCTCAAACGGGATCATGTCACACTATCTGTATCCCCCAATGACTTGCCTGGGCTTGCAAAATCTCACTAACTGTCCTGGCTGGAGACAATACACATCTCTTTAACTTGTGCTTAACCCTCTCTCCACTCACATTGTCTGTACCTTTAAGACTTGATTACCTGTAAAGACTCGCATTCCAACCATTATTTTGTAAATTGAGTTTGTGTCTTTATATACCCTGTTTGTGAACAGAATTTTCACTTACCTGATGAAGGGGCAGTGTGCCAAAAACTAGTGGCATTTGCTACCAAATAAACCTGTTGGACTTTAATCTGGTGTTGTCAGAATGATAGAATCAGCTACTGAGTCACAAAGCTTCCAATGGGATCAGCTTTACTCCGGAGCACATCGATTTTCAACAGAATTCCTGCTTCCTCTTAATTTCAACTAGATGGAAAGGATTTGTCACAAAGTGCTGAAAAAATGTGTTCTAAATTATTTAAGGCCTGTTAATTACTTCATAGAATCCCTTCAGTGCAGAAGGAGGCCATTTGGCCCATCGAACCCATACTAGCAACAATCCCACTCAGGCCCTATTCCTGTAACCGCACATATTTACCCTATTTACCCCCCAAATTGAGGGGCAATTTTGTCAACCCACCTCACTGGCACATCTTTGGACTGTGGGAGGGAACCCACATAGACACTGGGAGAGTGTGCCAACTCTGGCCAAGGCCAGAATTGAATCGTGCTAACCACTGTGCCACCCTCATCTGAAAGCACTGCCACTTGAGATCCAGGATTGCCAACACCAACCAGCTTTGCGACACCCCCTACCCCCTTAACACTTGCCCCTTCTCAGGGGAAACAGTCTAGCCTCCTCACTGTGGGGTACACCAACTCCGGGCAGTTTCAACTCTTCTCTGGTCACAAGTCAAGGACGTTGTTTCAGCGTTCCAACAATCCTCAGATACTTCAGTCCTCGAGGCTTAACCCCAGATCATAAAAAGAGAACAAGTCTTGCTGTACCTTAGACTAAGGTCACGAACTGAACAGTGTGTGGACACCAAAGCAGATTTTGGCTGCAGCTTTCAATGTTAAGTGTCTGCCAACTCTAAGGTCTGCAGAAATCAGTAATGCAGCATCGCTCTGCTTAAGTGCTTCTCTTGACACAAGCACCCCTCCATGTGTTTGTGGCAACAGAGAGTGCTTCACACAAAATATTTATTCAAAATAGAATTAGCAATCAGGAGGAACCGTGACCCGAGACAGAACACAACAACTGACTCAATGGACTGCCAAAATTGCATGGTAGAACGGGATCTGTGTGGTGAGGACATATTTAAATACACATATGTATGCAAATACTTCAAAAGAAACAGATTCCATTCAAATATCATATTAATACTGAGGAGTATTTATTGATGAGCTTTACATTCGATAAACTTGGTCAAAGAATAATGTTGGTTTCAGCAAAGAACAACAAAGAACAACACAGCACAGGAAACAGGCCCTTCGGCCCAACGAGCCCGTGCCGCCGTCCTAACGTCTTAATGACATATAGAGACCAATATAGGGACAATTTGTTACCCAATCAGCCTAAGAGCACTTTTTTGGGATGTGGGAGGAAACCGGAGCACCCGGAGAAAACGCACGCAACCACGGGGAGAACGCGCAAACTCCCGCAGACACAGGCCCAAATCCATGTGTCTGCACAGCAACAGCGATAGTCTCTGAGCTGTCATGTTGCCCATCTGATGGTCCAGTTTAAGCATACACTAATGACATGAAGCACTTGGCCACTCCTGAAGTAACACCCAGGAGCAGCCCTCGCACGACCTGCCGAATGCATGCACCTTGTTGGTCAACAAGGTGGACCGAACAGCCTGTGGAAACAATTAAAGTATTTAAACAGTCCTCATATATCCCTCTATCTGCAGACTGCTCATGTGGCTGTCCAGGAGACCCTTAAACAACCCTAGTGTGCCTGCTCCCACCACCTTACTCGGTAGTGCATTCCACACCCCCACTACCCTTTGTGTGAAAAAATGCCCTCTAATATTAGTCTTATACGTAGCCCCCCTCACCCTAAGGCCGTGACCCCTCGTTCTATCCAAATCTAATGGTGGAAAAAGCTTACCACCATTTACTCTATCTATACCCCTCCTAATCTTATATACCTCTAATAGATCACCCGAGTTGATTATACGCACGGTATTTTTCACTGCAGATCCACAAAGACAAAATATTCTATTTTAAAATAGAATTTGCATATCTTTGAAGGTAGCAAGTCAAATTGAGGAATTTGTTCAAAAAAAATGGATTGCAGTGCAAAAAAAAAGAGATCTTAGGCCCATCCAGTCTCAAAGTTTAAAAAGTTTTATGTGTCATAAGTAAGGCTTACATTAACACTGCAATGAAGTTACTGTGAAATTCCCCTAGTCGCCACATTCCAGCTTCTGTTCAGATATAATGAGGGAGAATTTAGCATGGCCAGTGCACCTAACCAGCACGTCTTTCGCACTGTGGGAGGAAATTGGAGCACCCGGAGGAAACTCAGACACGGGGCAATGTGCAGACTCTGCTCAAACAGTGACCCAAGCCAGGAATCAAACCCAGCTCCCTGGGGCTGTGAAGCAGCAGTGTTAGAGCCGGCACTGACAACAATCCCACTCAGACCCTATCCCTGTAACCGCATATATTTACCCTATAATCATCCTGGCACTAAAGGTCAATTTAGCGTTGCCAATCCACTTGACCCACAGATTTTGGCGTGATGGAGGAAACTGAAGCACCCACAGGAAACCCACACAGACACAGGGAGAACATGCAAACTCCACACAGAGGTCCAAAGCAGAACCGAACCTAGATCCTTGGCGTTGAGAGGCTGCAGTGCTAACTCCCCGTGGCACCCTTTGGGTTATTAATGGAGGCTCAGTATATGAAAGGAAGGCAATTATCTTTAAAACTTACTGGTTAGACCTCAGATAATCACTACGTCAAAGTTTGGGCAAACACATTAGACATCATTTTGAGATAGTGCAGTGATACTGGGGACACCAGTTATCTGGGGAAACCGGAGAAGTGGGGACGGTTCACCCTGGAACAGGAGTGGAGCAAGGAGTTTTCAAAATGATGAGAGGTTCCAATAGCTGGGAAAAAGAGAACACAGATTTAAAACAATTGGTGCAAAACCTGGGGTCAGAGGATGGAGAGAATTAGGTGACTATTCATCTGAAATGCATTCCTTGAAAGGATGAAAGAAGCAGATTCAAAAGTAATGTTCAATAGGGAATATTTAAAATTGTTTAAAGATAATAGGGTCATGAAGAAGCAGCAGAGTGGCATAGTGGTTAGCGCTACAGCCCCAGGGACCCGGGTTCGATTCCCGGCTTGGGTCACTGTCTGTGTGGAGTTTATAAGTTCTCCCCATGTCTGTGTGGTGCTCCGGTTTCCTCCCACAGTCTGAAAGACGTGCTGGTTAAGTGCATTGACCCGAACAGGCCGTGGAGTGAGGCAACTCGGGGATTTTCACAGTAACTTCACTGCGGCATCAATGTAAGCCTTGCTTGTGACTAATAAATAAATTTTAACTTTAGATAGGGTAAAGGGGCTAATTGGATAGCTCTTCCAGGGAGCCGGCACACAAACATGATGGCCCAAATGACCATCTGTTATGTAGTATGATTCTGCTAGTATACAGAATAGGGAAGCTACCTGATCACAAAGAGGGGAATCCTAAGCTTGCTTAAGTGCTTGTGACCCTTTTAAATACACCACCACATTTGGGCCTGTACCTACAGCAGCGTAACGTTTGATGGTGGCTGAGGAAAGGTCGGTGTTCATATCTGCCGGGGTCTAATCACCGGAAAGGCAGACGCACAAAGAACAAAAGAGCACGGGAAACAGGCCCTTCGGCCCAACGAGCCTGCGCCACCACCCTGATGTTCCCACCTCTACCCGCGATCCCTGTCCATGTTTATAGATCTATGGATTAAAAACCAAATTTGAGACAATTTAGGAAGAATTTGTTTCGCCAATTAGCCTAAGAGCACATCTTTGGGATGTGGGAGGAAACCAGAGCACCCGGAGAAAACCCATGCAAGCACGGGGAGAATGCGCAAACTCCCACAGACACAGGCCAAAATCCATGTATCTGCACAGCACAGCGATAGTCACTGAGCTGTCGTGTTGCCCATCAAATGGTCCAGGTCAAGCGTACACTAACGACGTGAAGCACTAGGATACTCTCAAAAAAGATCCAAGAGCAGCCCCTCTCACGACCCATCGTGTGTATGCCCCTCGTTAGACAACAAGGTGGACCAAAGCACCTGTAGGATAAAAACAAGTACATCAATATCATCATCTATTTACACACTTCCCAGGTAACTCCCAAGGCTCATGATCCCTATTTTAAATCAGTTTTCTATACCCCTCCATTCCCATTCTGTTCATGTGCACACGGAACAACTTTGACCAGGCTGGAATCTGTCCTGTCAAACAGGCACTGATAGCTTCACTTTCAGATGAAGGATCCAAGATGGGACAAGCACCAGGGATATGCCATAAGTTGGCACTTTGCCAAGCATGAAAGCACCAGATGTGTAGTTACTTCAGCGCTGGACACATTTCAGGCCATGGGACATCCCCACAATGTATATACGGTTACACATCAGGAGGTTAGATAAAGTTCAGCGCTGAGCGTTCTGTCTTTGAGTCGCCAAGTTTATGCGTTCAGGTCCTGCTCCAGCAGAGTGCAAAATGCAGGCTGACATTTCCAGCTCAACCTCTAAAAGTCCCAGCTATTAATACCAATTACACACTCGCTCACTGTTAATGACTCTGAGTGCCTTTGTAAAGGAAGATCAGGCTTGAGTTCACACAGCAAGTCTCGTCCACTCAGTACAGCCCAGAAGTATTTCATGTCTAATTAAATACTTGCCAAAGTGTAGTCACAGCCATAATACAGGAAACACAGCAGCATTTGGAAAGAGCACAGAGATAATGACCCAATTAGCTGTTCTTCAGTAATGCTGGTTGAGGAATGACAATTGGCCAAGGCCAATGTTCCCTCTTGGCCGCACAGACAGGCAGCAACCCGAGAGGTCCCACCCAAAACAGAAGAAATGACATTAAACTGGGAAATCAGAGAACTGCTCTGAATGGCTTTCTCCTTCTGAGCATGCTGTCCCTTTAAGCGCTTGGCTGCATAATTCTTTTCCTCTTAAAGGGACTGCGTTGAAATGAATTACCCGGTCAACTCCAAAACTAAATCAGAGGGCACACCACCCAGGACACCAGCGAAAATTCACCTGACCATCTTCAAACTAATGTCCTTGGACTTTACACACCTTGCCTTACACACCGCCTAATTCTACAGCCCAAAGCAGACCGAGGTCACGGGCAGAATTTTCCCATCCCCACCTCCGCCACCTCATGGGAACCATAGCGAATGGGACACGGACCATGCCGTGTTGACCTCAGGTGGGATTTTCCAGCCTTGGGGCGAGTGTGGGCCGGAAAATCTCGCCTCCAAGGGGATCCCAGCCACCTGACGAAGGGGAAGGCTGTCCCGAAAGCTTGCGGCATTTAGCTACAAATAAATCTGTTTGGACTTTAAAGGGGTGTTGTGGGATTTCTTTGTGTTTGACCTCAGTCCAACGCCCGCATCTCCACATCCAAGGGGAATTCCAGGGCATCGTGATATTGAAGGTAGCAGCATTCCAATATGTACACAAATGTGATCCCAACGATGAGTTCTCAAAGGATTGAAACAACGAGTCAACTGTTCCTCAGACGTACAGCAAATATTTTGATCTTATCGACATGGTCATTTGGGCAAATGATTAAGCCGCTGTCATGCATTCTTCTCTTTTCTATCTCTGCCGCAGATAGTAACCCATTGTCCGTGTGTTTTACAAGTCAGTATAATCACCTGATTCCCAGCCACGTAAATAAACAATCTAGCCATCACATCAACAAAACAAGCACAGTGTAGCAATCGCTCAAAGCATTACCAATCCCCACCGCATGCAACTTCCATCACACAACACAGCATCATCATCAAAACTGATAACACTGCCTGTCTTTTTAACACTGTTTACGAGGATCCCTCATAACGGGTTGCACAGCGATTAGCACAGCTGCCTCATAGCGCCAGGGATTCGGGATCTCTGCCTTGGGTCACTGTCTAGGTGGAGTCTGCACGTCTTCCCTGCGTTTGCGTGGGTTTTCTCTGGGAGCTCCGATTTCCTTCCACAGGCCCCCCGAGACATGTGCAGGTTAGGTTAGACATGCTGAATTGCCCCTTTGCGTCCCAAGGTGTACAGGTTGGGACATTAACAGGGCAACGTGTGAGGTTACGAGATAGGGCCTGGGTGGGATTTATTGTCGAAGAATCAGTGCAGACTCAAGGGTTGAATAGCTTGCTACTGCACTATATGAATTCTATGATTTTAACCCAGTACAGATCGTTACCAAACTGCACACCACGACCAAACCAGAGTGGGTAAACACTGAAGGCATCAAACCTCAACTATGAAGGAGTTTGTGGGATGATACTAAAGATGTGTAGGTTAGGTGGATTGGCCATGTTAAATTGCCCTTTAGTGTCCAAAGATGTGCAGGTTAAGTGGATTGGCCATGCTAAATTGCCCTTTAGTGTCCAAAGGTGTGCAAGTTAGGTAGATTAGCCAATGGTAAACGTGCAGCGTTATTGGGATAGGGGAGAGGGGAAAGCCTGGGCCTCCTGATGGGCCAAATGGCCTCTTTCTGCAACGTAGGGATTTTATAGTTCTAATGTGAGCACAATACCATCCATATTACAGTAACAACAACTTTTAATTTTCTAATCCAACCAACTCCGAGGGAAGAGAATCTGTAGCTCCAGCTCTACTCGGGCCTACGCATGGCTTCTAAAGTATCCTCAGCCTAAAACTCCACTCGGGTGAACCACCATCTCTAGAGTCGGACAGTTAATGTGGTTTTGCCAGCTTTCCTCTTTTTATGAAGCAAGGCATCCATGAATCTACAGTCAATGTGTCCTTATTTCCACACACTTTCAGACAAGAATGGCTCATTATTTTAAACTTGAGTTAAATTCATAATGTGTGGCCATTTGCGATTTGATTTATTATTGTCATATGTGCGAACATAGTGAAAAGTATTGTTTCTTGCATGTTGGACAGACAAAGCATACTGTTCATAGAGAAGGAAACAAGAGACTGCAGAACATAGTGTTACAGTCACAGCTAAGGTGTAGAGAAAAATCAACTTAATGCAAGGTAGGCCCATTCAAAAGGTCTGACAGCAGCAGGGAAGAAACAGTTCTTGAGTGGGTTGGAACGTAACCTCTGATGTTTGTATCTTTTTCTCCGAAGGAAGAAGTTGGAAGAGAGAACGTCCGGGGTGCGTGGGGTCCTTAATTATGCTTTGCAGGGGCAGTGAGAAGCATTGATAGAGTCAATGGATGGGAGGTTGGTTTGCGTGATGCATTCCTGATGGGCTACATTCCTGATCTTTTGTAATTCCTCGTGGCCTTGGGCAGAACAAGAACTACACCAAGCTGTGATACAACCAGAAAGGTTTCTACGGTGCATCTGTAAAAGTTTCAGTTGTGCTGGAGGAAAATTGCACAAACAAGAAGCCGAATTTGCCCCATCAAATCTGCTTCACCTTTTAATACGATCGTGACTAATGTGATAGTGGCCTCAAATCTGCATCCTGCCTACCCCCAGTAACTTAGCAGTTCCTTGCTCACCAAGAATCTACCCATTTCTGCTTTAAAAGTATTCATTTCCATTGCTTTGTCAGGAAGAAAGTTCCAGCAACTCACCATCTTCTCGAGTGGGAAAGGTTTCTCCTCATTTCCGTGTTAAATGGGTACCTCTTATTCTTAAACAGTGACCCCCCCCCCAATTCTAGATTCTCCAGGAGGAAGGGGCAGACAGCATGGTGGCACAGTGGTTAGCACTAATCCCTCACAGTGCCAGAGACCCAGGTTAATTTTTATTCATTCATGGGATACAGGTGTTGTTGGCTGGGCCAGCATTTATTACCCATCGCTAATTACCCTTGAACTGAGTGGCTCAATGTGCCATTTCAGGGGGCAGTTGAGAGAGTCAACCATATTGTTCTGGAGTCACACGTTGGCCAGACCGAGTAAAGACAGTGGATTTCTTTCCCTAAAGGGACATTAGTGAACCAGATTGCTTCTCGGGCAATCAACAATGGTTCCGTGGTGATCAGTAGATTCTTAATTACAGATTTTTTATTACTGAACTCAAATTCCACCATCTGCAGCGGCGGGATTCGAACCCGGGTCCCCAGAACATGAGCTGAGTTTCTGGATTAATGGTCTAGCGATAATACCGCGAGGCCAAACAGGTAAATAAATAAATAATAAATCCTCTCCACATTGAGAGCCAATAAAATAAATTCAAGTTGTGGCCCCAGCTGGTCCTTGGGATGGGTTAAAAAAAAACTCAGAGAAAGAAATTAAAAAAATATAATTGCTGCTGATTAGTGAGTCAACGTGCAACAAGAACATCTGGAACTGCTCCACACGAGTGAAAATGGATCCTTTATCCCCTTGCTACAACATTATCTATTTGCCAACTTTGAAGTCTGTGCCACAAGGGAGGGAGTGAAGGTGCGGAGGAGGGGAGGCTGTAACAGCTGAGGAACATGTGTTAAAGGCAACCACAAAACAAAGCTCCACAAAAGACTGAAACAGTGACGAGGAAGGGAAAATGCAACAACGTGAAATAGAACCTCAAACCCACCAGCACCAGCAACAATTAAGCAGATTCACAGCCACCCAGTGAACACACTTGTATCTTCCTCCTGAAGTTACTGCACAACGGTTACTCAAATCAACCTTTGTGCTGGAAAAAATATTTTAAATGCACTGCTGCTGACAAGAAAGGAATAGGCACAGTGGTTAGCACTGCTGCCTCGCAGCGCCAGGGACCCGGGTTCAATTTCCAGCCTTGGGTCACTGTCTGTGTGGAGTTTGCACATTCTCCCCATGTCTGCTTGGGTTTCCTCCCCACACTCTGAAAGATGCGCTGGTCAGGTGCTAAATTCTCCCTCAGCCTACCCGAACAGGCGCCAGAATGTGGCGACCAGGGGATTTTCACAGTAACTTCATTGCAGTGTTAATACAAGCCTACTTGTGACACTAATCAGTAAACTTTGCTGAACGGGAGAATAGTGCTAATGCAAATCCACTGGCTGAACAGCACTCTCACTTCCAACTCAGGAAGGTGTGAGTTCAAATCCCACTCCCCCGATTGGAGTACAATCAAACTAACTCACCCGTGCATTACTGAGGGACTGCTGCACTGTTGATATCATTAGACATTTCACCATTATGTGTTAAAGCAAAATTTGACATCAAGTTACATATGATGACCATGAGGGCAAAAGCTTGGTCAAAGATAATATTATGGAAGCAGTGTCTTGAGGAGGAAGGAGAGACAGCGTTAGAGATGTTTAAAGGGTGCCTAAGCGGAAGCTCTGACCACCAATAGTGAAGCCATTAAAATTGGCTCAAGAGGTCAGAGTTCGCCGAGTTCAGATATTTGATCTGTTGTGGGGCTGGAAGAGACTATAGGGTAGGGCTGGGCTACGGAGGGATTTGAAAACAAGGAAAAAACATTCCTCAAGCAGGACTCAACGTAGGACAGCGGCAATCAGGCAAACGGGACTCGCTCTGAGTCCGGGGAGGCGGTTGGTGAATGGGATTCTCCGAATCAGGGGTAATAGGGGAACAGGGCTCTCTGTGAGTTGGAGGCGATAGGGAAACAGATGAGAGGCAATGGCGGAGGGATTTTACAGCCTCATTCGCCCTGATTATGCAAAATCTCGACCTTGGGCCTCCTGCTGTCTCGACCTCCTGCTGTCTGCCCCAATTCCCAGGTTTGGGCAGGGCAGTAAAATTCCAGCAAATATCTCTAAGATCGAATAGCTGCCGATGGATCATGGCTCTATGCAAATCAGCTTTGGTGTTTGATACACGTTACAACACCGAACGTACCTTCCACCTATCCCGTTGGCATTTGGGATGCTCCGAGATTGTGAATGGTGCTGTATAAATTCATTCTTCCTCAATTTTCTTCTGCTGTTCGAGACTTGGGTCTACATTTGACGCAGCTTACAGATCTGTTAAAAGAATGTGCCTCTGACTGTAATGGCCCATGACTTCATATAGGGCTAATTGCTGAATGCTGTGTTTACAGTCAAACTCCACAGAGCTTCATCTGGGATTTTTACTGTTGCTTAAAGGGAGTGGAGCCAACAGCAGCCCAGAGAGGATTGCTGGACCTCTGGCCCTCCTGCTGTGTCACATGCTGTTACTGTTTAGGATCCACCCTTCATAGGGTCATCAGTAAGTGGTGTCAGGCTGCGGGGAACAGTGTGACCTGCTGTTGACCACTGTTCAGACCCGACACTCTGTGATACCCTTTCCGCAGTCTGACGAGAAACCAATTTAGCTGCGAGGCAACATCACATGGAAACTAGTCTTGTGTAAGTGGAGTTCAATCAATCCTGAGATATATTTAACTGGCTCAGACCCTAATCTTCCCCATTCCCCAACAAAGGTTGATGATTTGGCCTTGAATAAAGCAATAATATTCATTATTGCCCAGATACTGCAAAACCTTAACAAAAGTTAAAAGGTGACAAAATCCTATCAGTGTCAAGCATCACCCTCTCCCTCAATCCACATCACGACTTAACACACATTAACTAAACTTACATAAGAGCATGTTGGCACAGTGGTTAGCACTGCTACCTTACAGTGCCAGGGATCTGGGTTCAATTCGCAGAACAGGTGTGGAGTCTGCACATTCTCCCCATGTCTGCGTGGGTTTCCTCCGGGTGCTCCGGTTTCCTCCCACAGTCTGAAAGATGTGCTGGTTAGGTGGATCGGCCGTGCTAAATTCTTCCTCAGTGTATCCGAACAAACACTGGACGGTGATGATTAGAAGATTTTCATAGTAACTTCATTGCAGTGTTAATGTAAGCCTACTTATGACTGTGTATAATAAATAAATTGTAAAACTGTAGTTTCTCTAGCAAGATTTAAATGCCAACTCACATCCATGGGGCTCTATCACTGTAAGATACACATCTCCACAATGGGGATTACCCAGTAGGATGGTTGTAGAGGCAGTTCCACTGCCTGTTCAAGCTTATATCACTCAATTTAGATACAATGCTAACTTTCTGATCCATCATACCTTATTGTATTCTTAAACATTATCAAATTCTTCTCTTTATCGTAGTCGACAAACTACAGGAACACTGAATACGTGAATCAATATGGCGAGCAGCTGAGGAGGAGGACTGTGGGACAGTCTCTAGGGGCTGAGAGACTGATCGATATACAGATCGACGATGGGTCATTGTGCAGAATTCAAACCTCGGAGTCAGGATGTTCAAGGTGCACTCCAAACACCCAAGCACATCTTCCAGGTTGCTGCAGGGCTGTGGGAGTGCAGCACTGTAGGAGCTCCAATCTTCCAGGAGGAGATGTTAAAGGAGGCCCTTTCAGGTGGTGAAGTGTTGGGATGGGGACTATTCATAAAATCAAAGATGGTACAAGAGGAAGCCATTGTGTCTCTGCAACAGCTCTTCAGCTAATCCCAATCCCCCACCTTTTTCCCAGAGGCTGTGATCGCTGTATGAATCTGTCTCCACCACACTCTCAGACAGTACATTCCAGATCCTAACCACTCGCTGTGTGAATCTGTCTCCACCACACTCTCAGGCAGTACATTCCAGATCCTAACCACTCGCTGTGTGAATCTGTCTCCACCACACTCTCAGACAGTACATTCCAGATCCTAACCACTCGCTGTGTGAATCTGTCTCCACCACACTCTCAGACAGTACATTCCAGATCCTAACCACTCGCTGTGTGAATCTGTCTCCACCACACTCTCAGACAGTACATTCCAGATCCTAACCACTCGTTACTGTGTGAATCTGTCTCCACCACACTCTCAGACAGTGCATTCCAGATCCTAACTACTCAAAGAGCAAAGGCTCTCCAAGCCTACACCAACCATGCTGCCCGACTCAATTAAAACCTCCTACCCTTACAGGAACCATACCCCTCCATATCTCTCCAATTCATGTATTTGGATGCCCCTTAAAAGTCACTTCTGTATGCGCTTCAATCTACCTCCCCAGCAGTAAGTTTCAGGCACCCACCACTCTCTGGGTTAAAAAACCTGCTTCGTACATCTCCTTTAAACCTTACTCCCCCACACTCTCCTAATCACTCACTGTGTGGATCTGTTCCTCCACACTCTCAGACAGTACATTCCAGATCCTAAACACTCGCTGTGTGAATCTGTCTCCACCACACTCTCAGACAGTACATTCCAGATCATAACCACTCGCTGCAAATCAAAGATTCTCCCCATTCTACCTCTGGTTCTATTGCGGAGCTCCTTAAATCTATATTCTCTGGTTCTTGATCCCTCCATCATTGGGAACAGGGTTGTTATGGTTAGTATAGCCTCCCCAGAGGAGAGGGGCAGGGACAGGTGGTGGGAGTCTCACGGGGAAAAGCGCGGGGGGGAGGCAGGGATTAAATTCTTGTCAATGTGATGATGGCTGGGAGCGGACAGAGGAACAGGGAATGCCAGCGACGGCATTGGGTGAGAGCGTCGGTGGGTGTTGGCTCTGACTGTTGCGGGCCAGAGGGGATGAAAAGGTGCCGATGAAGAGGGATGGGGAGGGGAGAGGTGGGGTAGAAAAACATTGATTCCGATAGTGGTTTGGGAAGGAGTCCCTGAGATGTCTGTGTGGAGACCAGAATGGAACATAATACTCTAGTGGAGGCTGAACCAGTGTTTTTTAAAGGCTCATCATAACTTCCTATCCTTTGTACTCTATACTTACAAGTCATTACCTTGTCTATATGCTTATTAGCCACTTCCTTAACTGGCCTGCCACATTCAATACTTTGAGTCCATATAATTTATTTATTAGTTGCAATAAAGTTACTGTGAAATTCCCCTAGTCGCCATACTCCGACGCTGAGGGAGAATTTAGGATGATCAATTCACATAACCAACATGTCTTTGGATCGTGGGAAGAAACTGGAGGCACCCAGAGCAAACCCAGGGAGAATGTGCAAAGTCCGCACAGATTGAGGGGGCAGTAGGGAGCGGGGGAGAGGGGCGTTGGAGTAAGTGGATGAGGGGGCGGGGGGGGGCAGGGGCAGGGGGGTGCAGAGGGGATATTTACTCAGCTACTGAATCAGGGCACCCATTAAAGATGGCATCTTAATCTCAGTTCAGCCGGCTTTGAGGTGTTCAGATCCCATCCTTGCCCCCTGTGTGAAACACAGCTCCTGGATTTTTTTTTGGGCAGTGTTGAAAGATCTGGAGAAAAAATGTCCAGTTTCTCTGCAGAGAAACACCCTGGTTTACTTGCCAGAAACAATATTCTGTCATTTACCTAATGGTAACGTTTTGAGTCCAGAATAATTTTTCTAACTAATGAGGGGTTAAATTCAAAACGTTAACTCTCCACAGATGCTGCCAGACCTGTTGTGGTTTTTTTCTCCAGCATTTATTCTCTAAGCAGTCCCATCACTGAACTAGCTATCCGAGCTGCCAACACTCTCTTGTTATCAAATCCCTGTGGTGCAGAAGGAGACTGTTCTGCCCATCGAATCTGTAATTACCCCAAATCAACCAGACCCTATCCCTGTAACCCCACCTGCTAATCCCTCTGACACTAAAGGGCAACTGAGCATGGCAAACGCTCTTAACCTGCACATCTCTGGACTGTGGGAAGGGCACCTGGAGGAAACCCCACACAGACACTGTGCAAACTCCACACGGACAGTGACCCCAGCCGGGAATTGAACCCGGGTCCCTGGCTTTGAGAGGCAGCACTGCCAACCACTTAGTTCAACTTTGGAGCCCCCCCCACCTCCCCCCAATACTCCACAAACATTATGGCCAGGGTGTTTTGTGGGAGCTTGCTGTGCACAGACTGTCTGCCTTGCTTCCAGCAGGGACTTTGCGAAAGTGCTGCTTGCTTCTGCACCGTCCCGCAGGTGCTATTCAGATGCAAGCTCTTGCTTTTAGCAGGAATGTTAGGGTCAGGGGGAGTGAGTTTCTGCAGCAGTAAATCCCCTGTACTCTGCATGGGGGCAATCACTCAGTTCCATACCTGTCAGTCCCGGGATCTCTGCGGCTCCACAAGAAGCGGCTCCGTCTGCAGATACCCCCCCGCACCCTTCCCCCGGGAGGGGGGTGGAGGCTGGCTGTGGATCCTCCCCGGGATTTGTTACACCGACAGCGTTGGGCGCTGCAAACTTGCTCAGTAACTTGTATCCAGCACGGGGAGCTGAATCAGTGTCCCCGGGGCTGAACCCCGGACTCACCACTCGCTCCCTCTCCCCACCCCCGGGCACACAGCCCACACTGCCGCTACCCAGCTCCGCTCTCTCTGCAAACTCGCCCCGGACCGGCCCCCGCTGCCTCCCTCCGGCAGCATCGCAATCTCTTAAAGGGAACTCGGCCCGGACAGGGAGCAGCTCATCCACCACCCCATACTCTAGCCAAAAAATTGCTCTCATAGTTACCCCATCCCACCCCCATATCCCACTCCCATATCCCCAAAATTACTCCTTATCACACCCTATAGTTATTACCGTATCCCATCCTGTATGCCATCCTCATTTCCCCATAATTACCCCATATTCCACCCATAATTTCCCCACATTCCACCCCAATGGGTACCCCAATATCCCACCCCTTAATTACCCCTATATCCTACCCCATAATTACCCCAATATCACACCCCTAATTAACTCACATTCCATTCCAATAATTACCTCCCCAATATTCCACCACATAATTACCCCAATATCCCACTCCATATTACCCCAATATCCCACCACATAATTACCCCAATATCACATCCCATATTACCCCAACTTCACACCCTTAATTACCCTACATTCCACCCCAATGATTACCCCAATATTATACCCCATATTACCCCAATATCACATCTCATTTAACCCAATATCCCACCCCATAATTACCCCAATATTTCCCCACACGATTAGTCCATTATCTCACCTCTATAATTACCCTAATATCTCACCCCCATTTATACCCCAATATCCCACTCCCGTAATTACCATGACATCTGACCTGTATAATTATCCCAATATCCCCCATTATTACCATAAAATTCCTCTGCCATAATTACTACTAATATTACAGCCCTAGAATTACCCCATGTCCTACCCTCATATATTACCTCAATATCACACCCCGATAATTACCATAATATCCCAAATAGACATGAAAAACATAATTACCCCAATATCCAACTCCCATAACTTACCCCAATAATTGCCCCAATATCCCATCCTCATAATTACCTAAAAACCCACCCCATAATTATCCAAATATCACACCACCGTTACACCCCTCATATTACTTATTGTGACACCCAGCTCATGTCACATCTTCATATCAACCCCTCATATCATAACCCAATATCCTAGCCCCGTGATTACTCCAAATTATACCCAATTACGTCCATCATATGTTCCCCTCAATAACCCTCATATATTACACCCACGTATCACATCCTCATAATTACCCCTTCACATCATCCCCAAAATCTGACACCCATAATTGCTCCATATCATACCCCCATTATACCCCTTAAATTGCCCACATGTTACCCACCTCATGTCACATTTTCATATCAACCCTTTGTATCACACCCTCATAATTACCCCCCCTGTCACTTTCCCATATGTAATTCCAATATCTCATCCCTATAATTACCTTCCACATAGCACCCTCATTCTTACCCCATATCACACACTTACATCACCTCCTTCATATCATACTCACATTCACATTCCACAAATCACCTCCTCACACTTAATCTTCACACCACACCTTCATATCACACCCCAATAACCCAAACCCCATTAATATCCCATATCACATCCCCATATCACATCCCTATATAACATATTGCTATCACTTGCCCTTAGCACACCACCAATACATATGTGTATTAACACATATCAATATAACCCACCAAATCACACCTCCCATCAAACACCCCAATATCACACCTCCCAGGAACATTCCCTATATCACATCTTCCATATCACACCCTCCAAAAGACATCCTCTATATCACAGCCCTTTAACACACATCAATATAGCCACTCCATATCACACCACATATCGCATCACCCTGTCGAACATCTCAATATCACACCTCCCAGTAACATTCTCTATATCACACCTCCCATATCATAACCTCCATGTCATACCCCCATATCACACCCCTATATCACACTCCCCTAGATCACAGCCCCCGTATTGTACCCCATATCACACTCCCTCCAGGCAGAATACTGTACGTCATGCCTTCCCCGGATCATTAGCCCAAGCCTCTGGATTACTAGTCCGAGCTACTCTGGTTATCGTTTGCGATCATAATTTAATACTATCATCATAAATAATGTTGCATACAAAAATGATGAATTCATTAATTTTTTTCAGTGAAAATTCCTGCACCTTGTGAGCCTTTGACTGGATCCAAATATTTGAACTTGGGGCTTGCTTCTGAGGAGCCTGCAGCCTGCATGCTCTGAAAATGTAAATTAAAAAAGAAATAGAGTACAAGGAATCTCTGTTTACATAACGGAATAAATACCATGCAATTTCTTCTGATTTATAAATACAACACTCTGATCAGCCAATTCCTTTGTTGGACCATATAATTAATAGATATTTATGGTTGACGGATGACATCACAAAATTAAAAAAAAACCTCAGTTCAACCTCAAATAAAAATTACACTTATAGACTGTTAGTCACTTTTTATTGACTCTTTATCATATCACAATCCAGACAGATTGATCAGAAAGAATTAATGCTGGTTTCAATATCCCAGACTAGATTTTTACTGCAGTAAAATATTTCTCAGTGCTTTGTATCAACCAAAACGGGTTTTGTGAAACCGGTTACTGACTTATTTGGTTAAGGGCATGAAAAGGAAAAAACATTATCAAACAATTGAAAAAGGATAAAAAGTGAAACAATATTTTACTTCTACATGTATGATCTACTGTGCTGAGAAGGACAGGAAGAGAGGGAAAGAGAGGCAAGACAGGAAGGGAAATAGAGAAATTTGATTTGATTTATTATTGCCACATGTACATAAGAACATAAGAATGTAAGAAATAGGAGCAGGAATAGGCCATCCAACCCCTCGAGCCTGCCCCACCGTTCAATAAGATCGTGGCTGACCTGCAGTGGGTTCAGTACCACTTTCCCGCTTTCTCCCCGTAACCCTTAATTGCCTTGTCAGTCAAAAACCTATCCACTCTTGACTTGAACATATTCAGCGAGGAAGTCTCCACCATCATCTCATGCAGAGAATTCCAAAGATTCCCCACCCCTTGCGTGAAGAAATTCCTCCTCAACTCTGATCTGAACCGCACCCCACCTTCCTCCGAATCTTGAGGCTGTGCCCTCTAGTCCTGCTATCTTTGCTAAGTGGGAAGAGTCTCTCAACGTCTACCCTATCCATCCCCTTCATTATCTTATACGTCTCTATAAGATCCCCTCTCAGCCTTCTAAACTCCAAAGAGTACAAACCTAGCCTATTCAGTCTCTCCTCATAATCCAACGCCCTCATCTCCGGTATCAGCCTAGTAAACCTTCTCTGCACCCCCTCCAAGGCCAATATATTCTTCCTCGAATGTGGCGACCAAAACTGCACACAGTACTCCAGCTGCGGCCTCACCAGTACCCTATACAGCTGCAACAGAACCTCCTTACTTTTATATTCTATCCCCCTCACTATAAAGACCAACATTGCATTCGCCTTCTTAATCACCTGCTGCACCTGCAGACTGTGTTTTTGCAATTCGTGCACAAGGACCCCCAGGTCCCTCTGCACCGTCGCACGCTGCAGCTTTTCGCCATTTAAATAGTAATCCTTCCTACCATTATTCCTACCAAGGTTGATAACCTCACACTTGCTAACATTATATTCCATCTGCCAGGTCCTCGCCCACCCACTCAACCTATCCAGATCCCTCTGCAGGCTTTCCACACCTTACACGTAATTTGTTTTTCCGCTCATCTTCGTGTCATCAGCAAATTTCGTCACCCTGCAAGATGTAGAGATGCTGGCATTGGACTGGGGTAAACACAGTAAGAAGTCTCACAACACCAGGTTAAAGCCCAACAGTTTATTTATTAGCAAAAGCCACTAGCTTTTGGGAGCACTTGCTGCCCCTTCTCACCTGATGAAGGTAACCAGCACTCAGAAAGCTAGTGGCTTTTATTACCAAATAAATCTGTTGGACTTTAACCTGGTGTTGTGAGACTTCTTACACGTATTAATAAACAGTGAAAAGTATTGTCTCTTGCGCGCTGTACAGACAAAGCATACCATTCATAGAGAAGGAAAGGACAGAGCGCAGAATGTAGTGTTACGGTCATAGCTAGGGTGTAGAGAAAGATCAGCTTAGTGCGAGGTAGGTCCATTCAAAAGCCTGATGGCAGCAAGGAAGAAGATGTTCTTGAGTCAGTTGGTACGTGAACTCAGACTTGTGGAATGTTCAGGGTGTGTGGGGTCGTTAATTATGCTGGCTGCTTTGTCCAGGCAGCAGGAAGTGTAGACAGAGTCAATGGATGGGAAGCTGGTTTGAGTGATGGACTGGGCTACACTCATAACCCTTTGAAGTTTCTTGCAGTCTTGGGCAGAGCAGAGGTCATACTAAGCTGTGCTACAGTCAAAAAGAATGCTTTCTATCTCACCTGACGAAGGGACAAATCCCAAAAGCTTGTGGCGTTTACTATCAAATAAACCAATTGGGCTTCAGCCTGGTGTTGTGAGACTTCTTACTGTGTTTACCCCAGTCCAATGGCGGCATCTCCACATCGTATCTGAAAAGGAGAGACAGAGGGCATGAAAGAAGGAAGGATATTTTACAGTCCCAATATTTTACAGTCAAAATATACTTTCAAGGTGTATTCACTGTCATAAGAATGTGCGGGAAGGTGGTACGACTGTAACATTGACCGGAATTACAGACTGCATCGAGCTCTGTGTAAATCCTCAGTGTGCAAACACCAAGGATGGAATTTTACCATTCAGCTTGCTATGGAAAGGCTCATTGGCCTCGAGCGGTTTCGTGACAAGCAAGGCTGTAAAATCCTGCCCCAAATGTCACTACGTGCTGAGGCACAGTGAACCAAGAGAAGCAGGGCCTTCTCGGACTAAGTACCTCGCTGGGGGCGTGCTGTGAATATTACACATATCTCAGTTATAGTGAAGCACTTGAAAGTGCAACTTATTCTGTGTAGGCAACCTCTAAAATGACTTTGCAACATTTGTAAGACCATTGTAAAATGTCTGGAACATTTCCTTTACTGTATTGAAGCATCTCAGTGTGTTACATGGCATATATAAAGACCTGGTATATTGTAGGTTTTTGTGTGATGGTTATTTTGGAACATTCTTGTAGATGTTAATAAAATAATAATTTCTGCAACACCCTTCTTTGTCTGCCTTATGAGGACCGTGAATTAGATTCAATTGGATTTGATTTAGTTTTTGGAGCAAGCAAGGAATGCAGTTGGCTTTTCCTGATCCAGTAAATTTTGCAACCCTAAAAAAAACAGAGAAAAGCCACTGCGGTATGAACTTTCAGTCACTGTACGCAGAAGAACTGGTGACCGTGTGCTTGCTCCAAGCTCCATGCAACTGCATTGAAACACCACACGACCTGTTTGAAAAGAATTATACTCATTGTAATGAAAACATTCTAATGGCTGTGATTTTCTCATTAGTGAATCAAAGCAACTCAGAGTGCATCTTAATCTCTGGAGAAAATGTGAATCTCAATGCACTTTACTGTTATGACAATTTGAAATGTTTTAGCAATGTCTCAGATTTTATAAGGATAAAGTGAATTGAAGCACTGCAGAGTGCAACTTGATCCATGTAGACAACTTAAATACTATTGCTCCTTTTGTTATGACCACTTTGTAATGTCTGTAATTTTTATGGCTGTTCTGAATTAGCTGAGAGTGCTGTATATTGTATGTGGAAAACTTGAATACTATTACATTACTTGAATACTAATACTTCACACGTTGGGTGATGGCCATTTTGTAATGTTCTTACAGATAGTCCATGAGTAAAGCATATCTTTTCGCAACAAGAAAATAACTTTCATTGTTTCCATTATGAGGTGTTATGAACACTAAAGAAATATGATCTACGGACAGTTGTTAGTTTTAAATAAGAAACATAAGAACTATGTTCTTACTTCAAGCCTCAAGCTTGCTCCGCCATTCAATAAGATCATGGCTGATTTTTTCGTGGATTCAGCTGCACTTAGCTGCCCGCTCCCTGTAATCCTTAATTCCTTTACTGTTCAAAAGTCTATCTATCCTTGCTTTTCGATAACTGCTTTACTATGCAAGAAATTCCAAAGATTCACCCTTTGGGTGAAGAAGTCCCTCCTCAACTCAGTTCTAAATCTGCTGCCCTTTATTTTGAGGGCATGCTCTCTCGTTCTAATTTCACCTTCCAGTGGAAACAAATTCCCTGCTTTTATCTATTCCTTTCATAGTCTTATCTGTTTGTATAAGATCTCCTCGCATTTTTCTGAATTCCCATAATCATAACCCCAGTCTACTCAGTCACTCCTCATAAGCCAAAGGAGATCATGGTTGATTCAGTTGTGAGTTTAACTTCACTCTCCTGTTATCTCCCCCATAACCAATGCACTGTACAATTGTAGTGTTCCCTACTTTTAGATTCATAGAATCCCTACAGTGCAGAAGGAGGCCATTTGGCCCATCAAGTCTGCACTGACTCTCTCGGGACAGAGTACATTACCCAGACTCTTTCGCCCATCCTTTCCCTGTAATCCCACACATTTGGCACTGCCAATCTGCTAGAATGTAACTGGCGATAATATTGGTTTGTTGTAATGTGACCAATAATAACAAGCTGTAAGGGTCAGATAACCAATGACACAATCGTATGATGATGTGGAGATGCCGGCGTTGGACTGGGGTAAACACAGTAAGAAGTCTGACAACACCAGGTTAAAGCCCAACCAATTTATTTGATGGTAAACCCAGAAGCTTTCAGGCCCTTTATCAGGGTATCAGGGCTGATGACTAGCTGATTCATACAAATTGGAAACGTTGGGAATTGTTGGAATTGCCCAGGATGAGGCTAGGAGTGTGGAATAATGAGATTTAGTAAACTTTTTCTTTCATTTATAAGTTGGAGTAAGTTTGTTACATTTTTATTGCCTGCATTTGAAAAACTCCTTCTGGATGAACACAATCCGCCTAACTGACATATCTTTCTGTGAAACTCCAGCCCTCTTGCAATAAAAGCTCATGTTCCATTTTCCTTCCCAAGTCTCTGTTTGCTAACGTTTTGCGAGTGGTGACCGGGTACAAGGACACCCAGATCCCTCTGCACTCTGCCGTTCTCTCTCCATTTAAATATTATTCTGCTTTTCTATTCTTCCTGTCAAAGTGGCAACCTCACATTTTCCCACATTATTCTCCGTCCACCAAATGTTTGCCTACGTACCTGAAGTGAATATATTCCTTTGCAGACTGTGTCCTCACTAATGGTTTTCCTGACGACCTTCTTGTTATCAACATATTTGGCTACAATATTGGTTTTTCTATCCAGGTCATTAATCCCATCCCAGACACGCGAATCATATCGACATTCTAACGTTTGCAAAGGAAATTCTGATTTCAAGATCATAAATAGTTGAGACCCCAGCGCTGATCTCGCTGGCATTGCGCCAATTCATCTGTTAGCCTGAAAATGAGACTCATGTCTTGTCCCTGTTTCCTCTTAGTGAGGTACCCCTCTACCAATGCTAATAAATCACCCCCAGCACCATGAACTCTTATCTGGCATAGTGACCTTTAATGTGACTCCTTACTGATTGCCTTTTGGAAATCCAAATATGCTCCATCAACGCATTCCCCTTTCCTCGAAGAAGCTTTCCAAACACAAAACCCTGTTGACCCTGCCGGATTGGATTACGATTTTCCTGCTGTTACTTCCTTACTAATGGATTCTGGCATTCCCCCAGTGGCTGCTATTTGGCTAATTAGCATATAAGTTCCCTCCTTTCTTGAATACAGTTCTCTCAGCCCGCTCGAGTATTATGCTGAGTCCGCTGAGTGCTTCTTTTTAGTGCAATCGAAGCTGATTATCATATTAAAATCAGAATTTCCTTTGCAGACGTTAGAATGTCGATATGATTCGCGTGTCTGGGATGGGATTCTCCTTGGTTCCCTTCAGCGGGGTTTACGATTGTACGCATCCTCACCCCGCTGGTGGGGACAGACATCACTGAGAGAGGTCGGACACAAGGAGGGGTTACTCCATGGGCAGTGCCACCTTGGCACAGCCCAAGAGGTAAACTGGCACTACCCACCAGGCAACGAGCAGCACCAAGGGACAAGGCCAGAGGAGGCAGGGTGGACTGGGGAGGTCTCTTTGGGGGTGGGAAATTGTTACGGGGGTGACTTACTGCCACTCCTCACTTGGAGCATTGGGAGAGGGAGGGAGGAGGCCGATTGGGACTGGCCATGGGGGCGGGGGGTGTGGGGACCAGGCCTGGGGTTGTCGGGTGGCAGGGAGGTCAGAGTTGTTGGAGGGGGTTCAGGCTGGTCATCGGGATGGGGAGTTCAGGGTTGGGCGTGGAGAGGTAGTCATGATGTGGAGATGCCTGGTCACCTGACAAAGGGGCAAACCCCAAAAGCTTGTGGGTTTACTATCAAATAAACCCTTTGGACTTTAACCTGGTGTTGTGGGGCTTCTCACATGATCAGGGCTGGCCATGGAGTTGGGTAAGGGGGACATTGGGACTGGTCCATTGGGGTCCAGGAATTTGGCAACTGGGGGAGGGAGGTCCTCAAAAATGGTGATTGGGGAGCGGGGGTGGGGTGCGTTGCAGGGCTGGTTAGCAATTGGAAAGGCCAGCAATTGGGAGGATGGCAATGGGGAGCCACTGCACACTGCCAAATCAGCACATGTGCAGTAGCACATCAACGTATTCCACCGACCTCTCAGCGGGAATAGGTCCCACCCCACTGGGATGGGCACAGTAAGAAGTCTCACAACACCAGGTTAAAATCCTACAGGTTTATTTGTTATCATGAGTTTTTGGAGCACCGCTGCTTCATCAGGTGAGACAGTTTAGTATAATTAACCTTTTCCTTTTTGTTGAAGTTTGATTTATTATTGTCACGTGTATTAGCATACAGTGTAAAGTATTGTTTCTTGTGCTTTACAGACAAATCATAGAGAAGAGGAATTGGGACCAGTTCTGGGGGAGGTGAGACCTGTACAAATTGGACAGGTTACACCTGGGCAGGACTGGGACTGATGTCCTAGAACATAAGAAATAGGAGCCGGAGTGGGTCATCTAGCCCATTGACCCTGCCCTGCCATTCAACTGGCTGATCTGAAGTGGATCAGTTCCACTTTCCTGCTTTCTCCCTTAACTCCCTTGTCTATCAGAAATCTATCTACCCGCGACTTAAATGTATTCAGCGAGGTAGCCTCCACCACTTCAATGGGCAGAGAATTCCAGTTTTTCACCACCCTCTGAGTGAAGAAGTTCCTCCTCAACTCTGTTCTAAACTGCCTAGGGGGGAGTGTCCTAGGGGGAGTGTTTGCAAGAGAGGTTGGGGAGAGACGTTACGTAAGGAATCCGAGAAGAAGGGAGCAAGGACAAAATGTGGGGAAAAAGTTTTAGCAAAATCAAAAATTAGGGAAAAAGTTAAAAGGAAGGAGAACTTAGGAGATGTTATTAATGAAAATGTCAGAATTCAGAAAGGTACAAAAACTTGCATAAGGGCATCTTATCCGAATGCTCATAGCACTCGAAACAAGGTAAGAGTATAAAAGCTGGAGTCTGATGTTTCAGCTGTATAGAACGCTGGTTAGGCCACATTTGGAATACTGCGTCCAGTCCTGGTCGCTGCACTATCAGAAGGACATGGAGGCTTTAGAGAGAGTACAGAGAACGTTTACCAGGATGTTGCCTGGTATGGAGGGTGTTAGCTATGAGGGGAGATTGGGCAAACTGGGGTTGTTCTCCCTGGAAAGACGGAGAATGAGTGGAGACCTAATAGAGGTGGACAAAACTATGAAGGGTGTAGATAGGGTGAACAGTGGGAAGCTTTTTCCCAGGTCGGAAGGGACGATCATGAGGGATCACGGGCTCAAGGTGAGAGGGGCGAGGTATAACTCCAATATCAGTGGGATTTTTTTTTACTCAGAGAGTGGTGGGGGCCTGGAATGCACTGCAAAGCAAGGTGGTGGAGACAGATAAGTTGGGATTGTTTAAGACTTACCTGGATGGTCACATGAGCAGATTGGGACTAGAGGGATATAAACAAATGGTTTAATTGGACCAATGAGCGGTGCAGGCTTGAAGGGCCGAAGGGCCTGTTTGCTGTGCTGTTCTTTGTTCTTTATAAATGAGTTGATGGCACAAATCATTGCGTATGAGATATGGTCATTAGTGATATGGTTACAGGATGGTCACAAATGGGAGTTAAATATCCAGGGGCATCAGAAGGACAGGCAGGAAGGTAAGGAAAGTGGTACAGTTTGGATATTTAAGGATGACATCAGGGAGATAGCGACAGATGCTATAAGTTACATGAAAAAAAAGTTGAATTTGGGTGAAAATTAAGAGCAAGGAGGAAAAACTCACTGACAGGTGTAGTCTATAGGCCATCAAATAATATCATGGTGGGACGAAAATAACTGATGCGTGTAAAAATGGTACAGTAATTATCATGGGGGATTTTAATCTACATATCAATTAGTCAAAGCAGGTTGGTCAAGGCAGCCTTGAGGAGGAGTTCATAGAATGTGTCTATGAAACTTTCCTTGAACAGAATATAATGGGATTTACAAGGGAGCAAGCTATCCTAGATCTGATCCAGTGTATAATGAGACAGAAATAATTAATGATCTTACAATTAGTGATTCTCTCGGAAGGAGCGATCACGGTTTGGTTGAATTTAAAATACAGATGGAGTGTGAGAAGGTTAAATCCAATATCGGTGTCTTGAGATTAAACACAGGAGACTGCAATGCCCCCACGACACACACCTCACTGTCCCCCTTATCCACTCCCCCCACTACCCACACACCTCACTGTCACCCTTATCCACTCCCCCCACTACCCACACACATCACTGGTCCCCCTTATCCACTCCCCACTACCCACACACATCGCTGTCCCCTTATCCACCCCCCCACTACCCACACACATCACTGTCCCCCTTATCCACTCCCCCCACGACTCACACATCACTGTCCCACTTATCCACCCCCCACTACCCACACATATCACTATCCCCCTTATCCACCCCCCCACTACCCACACATCACTGTCCCACTATCCACCCCCCCACGACTCACACATCACTGTCCCCCTTATCCACCCCCCCCAATACCCACACACATCACTGTCCCCCTTATCCACCCCCCCACTACCCACACACATCACTGTCCCCCTTATCCACCCCCCATACCCACACACATCACTATCCCCCTTATCCACCCCCCACACCACCACATCACTGTCCCCTTATCCACCCCCCCACTACCCACACACATCACTGTCCCCCTTACCGAACCCCCCCCACTACCCACACACACCACTGTCCCCCTTATCCACCCCCCCACTACCCACACACATCACTATCCCCTTATCCACCCCCCCCAACCCACACACATCACTATCCCCCTTATCCACCCCCCCCACTACCCACACACATCACTATCCCCCTTATCCACCCCCCCCACTACCCACACACATCACTGTCCCCCTTATCCACCCCCCCCACTACCCACACACATCACTGTCCCCCTTATCCACCCCCCCACTACCCACACACATCACTATCCCCCTTATCCACCCCCCCACTACCCACACACATCGCTGTCCCCCTTATCCACACCCCCACTACCCACACACATCACTGTCCCTTACCCACCCCCCCACTACCCACACACATCACTGTCCCCCTTATCACTCCCCCACTACCCACACACATCACCCCCTTATCCACCCCCCCACTACCCACACACATCACTGTCCCCCTTATCCACTTCACCACACCCCCACTACCCACACACATCACTGTCCCCCTATCCACCCCCCCACTACCCACACACATCACTATCCCCCTTATCCACCCCCCCACTACCCACACACATCACTGTCCCCCTTTTCCATCCCCCCACTACCCACACACATCACTGTCCCCCTTCTCCCCACACACATCACTACCACCCATCCATCCACATCACTGTCCCCTTATCCACCCCCCACTATCCATACACATCACTGTCCCCTTCTCCCCACACACATCACTACCACCCATCCATCCACATCACTGTCCCCCTTATCCACCCCACTACGCACACACATCACTGTCCCCCTTATCCACCCCCCCACTACCCACACACATCACTGTCCCCCTTATCCACCCCCCCACTACCCACACACATCACTGTCCCCCTTATCCACCCCCCCGCTACCCAGACCGATCACCCGCAGAATGGCAGCCGACCTCCCTGCCGCGATGTTATTGAATGGCAGGACAGGCTTGAGGGTCAGATGGTCTACTCGTCCTCCTAACTCTTACATTCTTATGAAAGGAGAGGGTGCAGAATGTAGTTATACAGTTATAGCTGGGGTGTAGAGAAAGATCAGCTTCATGTAAAGTAGGTCCTTTGCAAACTCTGATGGCAGCAGAGAAGAAGCTGTCCTTGAATTGGTTAGTACATGACCTCAGGCTATTCTATCCACTTGCCAGGGAAGGCGGAGGAGAGAATGTCCAGAATGCATGGGGTTCTTGATTATGCTGGCTGCTTTTCCATGATAGGGGGAAGTGTAGACAGTGTCAGTCGGTAGGAGGGTGTTTTGTGTGATGGGTTGAATTTTGTTCGCAATCCTTTGTAGTTTCTTGTGACCTTGGGCAGAGCAGGAGCCATACCAAGGTGTGATACATCCAGATAGAATGCTTTCTGTGGTGCATCTGTGCAAGTTAGTGAGTGTTTAGCGGTTTCCTTAGCCTCCTGAGAAACTTTGCCAGAACTTTATGAGCACACCTGTCCCCGGCTCTGGCACATGAGGCTCGCAGAGCGGGCATTTTCCATTGGCCTCGGGCTGGATTTTATGAGCATTGAGTGGGCAAGGTGATAAAATTCCAGACGTAGTGTCTATTTTAATATTTCTTTCTCCTTTCTCTTGCTCCAATTTCCCTCTCTTTAGTTCTTTTAGGCATTCTTTGCTGGTTTCTAAGATCCTAAAGATGGCCATATTATTAGCCTCCCTCTGTATCTGTAATTAGCTAGCTGGACAATAGCTCGAGTGCTTTTGCGTAGTTATGGCAGGAGTTGCCTAGGCAACAAATTAACATTTTCTTGTTAACAGCCTTGCTTTTGGCTGTTATTTAACAGCTCACCTTTGTACGTTATTTCTGAAATTGTTTTATTTGGTGTTCTTTATTGAATAATGGTGTAGCTGGCTATGCTTAACCCATGCTGATGCTCAGCAGTGAATATTTAACACAGTGTCTGTGTGTGTTTCCTCCGGGTGCCCTGCCCAAAAATGTGTAGATTACGTGGATTGGCCTCGCAAAGTTGCCCCAAGATGGTGGGTTAGTTAGATGGGATGGCCATAGGAAATGGGATAGGGCCTGCGTAAGATACTAGTAAGAGGGTCAGCCCAGACTTCATGGACCAAATAGTCTCTTCTGCACGGTAGGGAGCCTATGATCATAGAACATAGAACATAGAACATAGAACATTACAGCACAGAACAGGCCCTTCGGCCTTTGATGTTGTGCCGACCAAAATAAAAAGCAATGCCCCTCCAACCTAAACCATTCCCTTCTCTTCCATATACTTATCAATTAACCTCTTAAACGCCACCAAACTTGGCGCATCTACAACAGCTGCAGGCAGGGCATTCCACTCCCTAATCACTCTGTGAGTAAAGAACCTACCTCTGATATCCGTCCTATAACTCATACCCCTTAATTTAAATCTGTGTCCCCTCGTGCTAGCTTTCTCCCTCCTAGGAAAAAGGCTATCACTGTCCACCCTATCTAAACCTCTAATCATCTTATATGTTTCGATCAGGTCCCCTCTTAGCCTCCTCCTTTCTAAAGAAAACAACCTCAAATCCCTCAGCCTCTCCTCATAAGACATGCACTCCATACCAGGCAACATCCTGGTAAACCTCCTCTGTACCCTCTCCAATGCCTCCACATCTTTCTTATAATGTGGGGACCAGAACTGCACACAATACTCCAAGTGCGGCCGCACTAGAGTTTGTACAGTTGCAACATGACGTTGCGGCTCCGAAATTCAATCCCCCTACCAATAAAAGCTAAGACTCCATATGCCTTCTTAACAACTTTATCCACTTGACTGCCTACTTTCAGGGATCTATTGACACATACACCAAGATCCTTCTGTTCCACAACACTATTAAGAGCCCTACCATTAGCCCTATACTCTATACATTTATTGTTCCTGCCAAAGTGCATTACCTCACACTTTTCCACATTAAACTCCATTTGCCACCTCTCGGCCCAGCTCTGCAACTTGTCCAAGTCACTCTGTCAACTATAACACCCCTCTTCACTATCTACCACTCCACCGACTTTAGTGTCATCTGCAAATTTACTGATCCATCCCTCAATACCCTCATCCAGATCATTTATAAAAATTACAAACAGCAGGGGCCCCAAAACAGACCCTTGAGGCACACCACTCGTCACCGAACTCCACGATGAATATCTCCCATCAACCACCACCCTCTGTATTCTATCTGCCAGCCAATTCCTAATCCAAATAGATAAATCACCCTCTATTCCACACATCTGCATTTTCTGTAGAAGTCTTCCATGGGCCACCTTATCAAACGCCTTACTAAAGTCCATATATACTACATCAACCGCCTTACCCCCATCCACCTCTCTGGTCACTTTCTCAAAAAACTCAATGAGGTTAGTAAGGCATGACTTACCCTTCACAAAACCATGCTGACTATCCCCAATCAATTCATTTCTCTCTAAATAACTATAAATCCTATCCCTAATAATTCTCTCCAATACCGTGCCCACAACAGAAGTAAGACTCACTGGCCTATAATTCCCTGGAAGGTCTCTCTTCCCCTTCTTAAACAATGGGACCACATTCGCTTTCCTCCAGTCCTCCGGAACCACACCCGTAACCAACGAGGACCTGAAGATCAGAGCCAGAGGCTCTGCAATCTCCTCTCTTGCCTCCCAGAGAATCCTAGGGTAAATCCCGTCCGGCGCAGGGGACTTATCCAACTTCAAACCCTCGAGAAGTTCTAGCACATCCTCCCTATCTACTACAATACTTCCCAATTTGCAACCCTGTACCTCAGTGTTCTCCATAGCTACATTTCCAGCACTCTGCGTGAATACCGAAGAGAAATATTTATTCAGTGCCTCACCAATCTCTTCAGGCTCCACGCACAACTTCCCACTGCTGTCTATGACTGGCCCTAATCTTGCCATAACCAATCTTCTATTCTTAACATATCTAAAGAAAGCTTTAGGATTCTCCTTAATCCTATCAGCCAACATCTTCTCGTGTCCCCTCTTAGCTCTCCTCAATTCACTTCTTAGCTCCTTCCTGGCTAATCTATAGCTATCCAAGGCTATTGGAAGTCTAACCGTTAAAGAATGATTGCTATAGAATCATAGAACCCTACAGTGCAGGAAGAGGCCCTTCGGCCCATCGAGTCTGCACTGAACACAATCCCATCCAGGCCCTACCCCATATCCCTACATATTATACCCACTAATCCCTCTAACCTACGCATCCCTGGACACTAAGGGGCAATTTCTTAGCACGGCCAATCAACCTAACCCGCACATCTTTGGACTGTGGGAGGAAATCCACACAAATACGAAGAGAATGTGCAAACTCCGCACAGACAGTGACCCGAGCCAGGAATCGAACCCAGGACCGTGGCGCTGTGAAGCAGCAGTGCTAACCCACTGTGCTACTGTGCCACCCGGTATAGTGTGAATCCATTTGATAAATGACAGGAAGAAAGTGCCAGGCACACATGACCAATCAACGTGGTCATTTCCACCATGTCTCAGGAATCATAGCAAAGTGCACAGCACAGAAAGAGGCCACTCGGCCTATCATGTTTGTGCTGGTCTAAAGAGCGAGCCACTCAGCCTCACCTCACTTTTCAAAACTGGCCCTCCGAATATTTGGGGTGCACACCCAGACATTTTTTTTAAGGGAAGTCAGGCAAGGGTTTCACGCTCTTTCTGAAGTGAGTTGAATAACTTTGACGATTTGCTATCGATGCAGGAGCTGCCCACCAAGCCTGTAATAGGGAAGAAGTACAAAAGCTCAGTGTGAGTTCTGAGGGAATTGGGGCAACTGAGGCCAAAGATGCCTGAAGGCAGCAAGGACAGATAGATGAAGTGGTTACAAAGGAATTTGAGGTTATTTTCATTAGAGAGAAGAAGGTTAAGAGGTGACCTAATTGAGGCATACAAGATGATCAGAGGGTTAGATAGGGTGGACAGTGAGATCCTTTTTCCTCGGATGGCTAACACGAGGGGACATAGCTTTAAATTGAGATAATTATAGGGCTGATATCGGAGGTGGGTTCTTTACTCAGAGGTTAGTAAGGGCGTGGAATGTCCTGCCTGCAGCAGTTGTGGACTTGCCAACTTTAAAGGCATTCAAATGGTCAGTGGATAGGCAGATGGATAATATTGGAATAGTTTAGATTAGAGGGTCATTAGATTGATTCTACTGGTTGGCGCAACATCGAAGGCCAAAGGGCCTGTGCTGCACTGTAATGGTCTATGTTCTATGAATAGGGGATATTTTATCCTTTGAGGCTTAGAATACTAGATTATGATGGGAGATTATGATGGAGTTGAATAAAATCTTCATTAGGCTACAGCTGGAGTGCTGTGCGTAGAATACAGAACATTACAGCGCAATACAGGCCCTTCGGCCCTCGATGTTGTGCCGACCAGTGGAACCAATCTAATGACCAATAGTTCTGACCACCATACTACAGGAAGGATGTGATTGCACCGGAACGGTTGCCGAGGAGATTCACTGGGATGTTGCCTGGGCTGGAGGATTTCAGCGATGAAGAGGAGCTGGTTAGGCTGGCGTTGCTTTCCTTAGAGCAGAGAAGGCTGAGGTGGGAGGAACTGATCAAGGAGTACAAATTGATGTGGGACATGGATGGGATAGATAGGGAAACACTTCTCCTCTCAGTAAAAAGGTCAATAACCAAGATTTAAGGTGAGGGACGGGAGATTTCGAGCGGGATTTGAGAAAACACTTTTTACACCCAGAGGTTGGTGAGAATCTGGAGCTCACTGCCTGGAAGGATGCCAGAGGTGAGACCCCTCACAACATTAAAAGAAGCGTTTGGATGAGCAGTTGAAATGCCTGAGACCAAAGCTGGGGATCGAACCCAGCTCCCTGGAGCTGTGAAGCAGCAGTGCTAACTCCCTGTGCTATCATGCCCCCTGCTCCATCAGGTGAGTCGCTCCGAAAACTTGTGATTCCAAATAAAGCCGTTGGACTTTCACCGAGTGTTGTCAGCATCTGTGGAGAAAGAACAGAGTAAGAAGTCTGACAACGCCAGGTTTAAGTCCAACCGATTTATTTTGATAGTAAAGTCGCAAGCTTTCGGGGTTTGCCCCTTCATTAGACCCCTTGTGTGAGTTTAATATCAAGTAAACTGGTTGGACTTTAACCTGGTGTTGTCAGGCTTCTTACTGTGTTTACCCCAGTCCAACGCCGGCATCTCTACATCAGACAGAACAGAGTCCATGTTATCTCTGTCATCCAGACTCAAAGCTTCTATTCTCTCTCCACACATGGTCAGACCTACTGAGATTTTCCAGCATTTTCTGAGGATAGGTGCTTGATGGGCAGTATAGACCCGATGGGCCAAAGGACCTCTTTCTGTGCTGTGAAATTCGCCAAGGCAGTACAATGGAAGAAAGGAATTGGACAGACCAAGGAGATCCGAACAGCATTTATCTCTCAACCAACTCTGCACAGTAAGAAGTCTCACAACACTCGGTGAAAGTCCAATGGCTTTATTTGGAATCACAAGTTTTCGGAGTGATTCACCTGATGGAGCAGGGGGGGGCACGGTGGCACAGGGGGTTAGCACTGCTGCTTCACAGCGCTAGGGACCTGGGTTCGATTCCCAGCCTGGGTCACCGTCCGTGTGGAATTTGCACATTCTCCTCGTGTCTGCGTGGGTTTCCTCCGGGTGTTCCGGTTTCCTCCCACAGTCCAAAGACGTGCGGGTTAGGTTGATTGGCTATGCTGAAAAAAAATTGCCCCTTAGAGTCGTAGCTTAGAGGGGTTAGTGAGTAAATATGGGGGGTAAGGCCTGGGTGGGTTTATGGTCAGTGCAGACCTGATGGGCTGAATGGCCTCCTTCTGCACTGTAGAGTTTCTATGATTCTATCTCCACATCACAGCTCTGCGAAAGTAGGTAACTTGGCCATTGCCATATTACTGCTTCCTGTGCACAAATTGGCCATGCTCCTTTCTCCATTGTAAGTGTCTGCACTGTGAAAACATTAATGGGGCAGTGTTTCCTTCCTTATATGTATCTGTAATAACAAGGACCAGCTTTGAGCTCAAAATCCTGAGGATTCTTGTGATGCAACGACCACTTAGCCAATCACAGCCCACGACATTTACCCAACCAGCGTATGTCTAATTGTGATATCATTGGGTGACTTTGATCTGCAACATTTTTCATCGATCACACTGCAAAGCATATGATCTAAACAGGGGTTTCCAATCGGTTCAGCATCCACAGGTACAGAATGATACTTCTCATACAATATACTGGGTATAAAATGGGCCAAATCTTGCTTAGAATGGGAGAAACATCACCTTCCTTCACAGTTCAGCGGATGTTTAATTTCCGCTTCAAATGATTGGATGTGTGTACTGAGGGGAGTGTGATCAAACAGAGGGAGCAGCAGTTGTGGGTTAAGGATGGAGAAAGAAGGAATGATAGGAGGGGGGGGTTTCTTGCCAAATCAGGTAGAGGTTGACAGAAGGATTGGATAAAGAGAGGCAAAAATAAATAGACGGAGAAAAGTACAAAATGGAGTATTCTGACACCAACTGGCTGTATTTAAAAATTTAAATTGTTCCCTTTCAGGATCCGATAGATCATTAGAATAATCACAATGCTAAAAAGGTGCTTTCACTTTTCTCACTGAGATAAGGAATGCTTTCGCCCAGAGAGTGGGGAGCCTGCGGAATTCACTACGACCAAAATAAACAGTTTAAGCCAAAACATTTATCAAAGAGGAGTTAGATATAGCCCTTGGGGCAAAAGGGATCAAACGATATTGTTTTGTGGGGGGCGGGAGGGGGGATCAGGGTACTGAGTTGGATGATCAGCCACAATCATAACGAATCGGACAGAACAGGTTCAAAAGGCTGAATGGCCACTATTTGCTATATTTCTGTGTCCCTGCCGTGAGTTTGAGTTCTCAAGTTGATGTCAAGCTTCCTTTTGTACCAATGGGGTAAATCGATTGATATGTAATGGTTTTACTTGACTGAACTTGCTGGCTCAGTTGGTCATTGTTGTGAACTCCCAGTCATTTTCTTTCAGGAAGGTTTGATTGGGTGGTGAGAGAGGGAGAAAGGGGATTCTATCATTATTTATATCAGTGATGTACAGAAACCCGACTGTTTTGGAGTGTGGTTGTACACTCGCTTGGCATGTTTGCTAATCCTCTCACCGGTAATGGCGAGCTGGAGGGTTGGTTTGCAATGCAGAACATTGCTAACATCATGGGTTCAACTCCCGTGCAGGCTGAAGTTATCGATGAAGGCCCCACTTTCTCAACCTTGCCCCTTGCCTGAGGTGTGGTCCTCCCCAATCAGCTCTCCTCTTTGAGGAGCTTGTGGTCACCTGGGACTATGATGACTTTACTTTTGCCTTCAGACAACTGTAGCTTCAAGCGCCACCCCCCCCCCCCCCCCACTTCTCCACAAGCACTTTGGAATAATGCTAACCAATGCTAACCACTGTGCCACTGTACCACCCCAACTTGTGCCCCTGGGGTGGCACAGTAGCACAGTGGTTAGCATTGCTGCTTCACAGCTTCAGGGACCCGGGTTCAATTCCTGGCTCGGGTCACTGTCTCTGTGGAGTTTGCACATTTTCCTCGTGTCTGCGTGGGTTTCCTCCGGGTGCTCCGGTTTCCTCCCACAGTCCAAAGATGTGTGGGTTAGGTTGATTGGCCATGCTAAAATTGCCCTTAGTGTCCTGAGATGCTTAGGTTAGAGGGATTAGTCGGTAAATGTGTAAGGATGTGGGGATAGGGCTTGGGTGGGATTGTGGTCAGTGCAGACTTGATGGGCCGAATGGCCTCTTTCTGTACTGTAGGGATTCTATTCTATTCTATGATTCAGTCTGAGTACAGTTCCTGAAGGAAGGCTACACGGCCCTTAGCTCAACATCTGTCTGAGCGCCCACAGATGATCCCCTGGACTTTCCTCCCCTCCAAAGAGGAGCAGCAAATTCTCTCTGCCTCTTGGCTGTAACGGCACCAAGACATAGAACATAGAACGTAGGACATTACAGCACAGAACAGGCCCTTCAGCCTTCGATGTTGCGCCGACCAATATAAAAAGCAATGCCCCTCCAAACTAAACCATTCCCTTCTCTTCCATATACTTATCAACTAACCTCTTAAAACGCCACCAAACTTGGCGCATCTACAACTGCTGCAGGCAGGGCATTCCACTCCCGAACCACCCTTTGGGTAAAGAACCTACCTCTGATATCCGTCCTATAAGACAGCTCATTGATCTGCTTGCTGGAGAGACCAAGGTGTACACAGACTGCTGCTTTCCCGCTAGATGTGAAGATCCCACTCTATAATTGCTAATCACTTCAATCTCAAAGATGAACATATGCCACCACATTATTATTATTATGCGCTCCCCGTGAATCAGACACAAATCGGGTGCTCTCACTCTCAGCCGGAGACAGACAGAACTGAAGTACATCTCAAGACCTGGAAGCTCGATTAGTCTCGGTTGGCATACAGATGGCCTATTATCTTCTTGTTCTGAGAAATTCTACTCCAATTGTGTGTTTTCACCAAACCAAAAGTAATCTTGTTTAATGGAGCAATTCCGACAACACTTTAATTCTCGCTGGTCTTCATTTCCATACAGACGAGCTGAAAGGAAAAACATTGCCATAATCTGCGGATTAAGAGAGCTGTGACAAATAATCACATTTATGCGTCCGATATTAAATTTGGGACTAGCTGATGTCAAAGGGTTAACAGATATCCAACGGTCTTTGAGCTGCCTCTTCAGCGTGTCACAGTAATTACTCAGGACTGAAGCAATCATTACTGCATTCTCCCAACTGCCTGCAAATTATGCACCACAGTTTCAAGTCTGAACCCACTGCACACGCAGTCATCTACAAATCTCAGTAAAGAATCCGCATTTCTCAATAGCTGGGTTTGCTCTACCTGAAATGTCCAGTGTGGATCTCAGCCTTGTCTCAATTGGGGCTGGTAACAAGGAGGCAAGAAATCAGTGTGGGGTCACTGATTAATTGATCAAATTAAGTTGATCAGACTAAGCCAATATGGTTTTTTTTCATTTAATATGAAAGCAAAATGCTGCTAGAATCTAAAAACAGAATCAGGAAATACTGGAAAATCACAGCAGGTCTGACAGCATCTGTGGAGGAAGGATATTCCAAGCTTGGATGAACCTTCGTCAGAACTTCTTTGGCATAGATCATGCCCATAAAGTTTATTTGATGTGAAAGCATGAGTAGAAATTGATAAAACGCGATACAAACACACACATAAAAACAAAGCCCCTCGAGCCTGCCCCGTCATTCAATAAGATCATGGCTGATCTGAAGTGGATCAGTCCCACTTACCCGCTTGCTCCCCATAACCCTTAATTCCCTTATTGATCAGAAATCTATCTACCCATGACTTAAATATATTCAACGAGGTAGCCTCCATCTTAGCCTGCTGCACTGCTCCAGTGTAACCTTAGCCTGCTGCACTGCTCCAGTGAAACCTTCGCCTGCTGCACTGCTCCAGTGTAACCTTAGCCTGCTGCACTGCTCCAGTGTAACCTTAGCCTGCTGCACTGCTCCAGTGTAACCTTAGCCTGCTGCACTGCTCCAGTGTAACCCTAACCTGCTGCACTGCTCCAGTGTAACCCTAACCTGCTGCACTGCTCCAGTGTAACCTTAGCCTGCTGCACTGCTCCAGTGTAACCTTAGCCTGCTGCACTGCTCCAGTGTAACCTTAGCCTGCTGCACTGCTCCAGTGTAACCCTAACCTGCTGCACTGCTCCAGTGTAACCCTAACCTGCTGCACTGCTCCAGTGTAACCTTAGCCTGCTGCACTGCTCCAGTGTAACCTTAGCCTGCTGCATTGCTCCAGTGTAATCTTAGCCTGCTGCACTGCTCCAGTGTAATCTTAGCCTGCTGCACTGCTCCAGTGTAACCTTAGCCTGCTGCACTGCTCCGGTGTAACCTAACACAGGTTAGAAGTGAGTCCAAATATAAAAGTGAAAAAGTTATATGAATCATTCTTTGGCATGTCTATGATGGTGAAATGTTACAGCCGTTAATGTGGATGACTCTGGCAGCACTGACTTTAATAGTTCAACAGCTGGTTTAGAGTAATTAATGAGTATTTAATCTGCTCATCTCTCTAACCTACACATCGCAGGGCACTAAGGGACAAGTTAACATGACAAACCAAACAAACAGGTACAGCTTTGGGCTGTGGGAGGAAGTCAGAACACCCAGAGGAAACCCATGGAGACACAGGGAGAATGTGTAAACTCAAACAGATTGACACCTGAGGCTGAGGTTACACTGGGACAGCACAGCTGGCTAAGGGCACACTGGAACAGTGCAGGAGGTTAAGGACACACTGAACAGTGCAGGAGGCTAAGGACACACTGGAACAGTGCAGGAGGCTAAGGACACACTGGAACAGTGCAGGAGGCTAAGGACACACTGGAACAGTGCAGGAGGCTAAGGGCACACTGGAACAGTGCAGGAGGCTAAGGACACACTGGAACAGTGCAGCTGGCTAAGGACACACTGGAACAGTGCAGGAGGCCAAGGGCACACTGGAACAGTGCAGCTGGCTAAGGACACACTGGAACAGTGCAGCTGGCTAAGGACACACTGGAACAGTGCAGGAGGCTAAGGACACACTGGAACAGTGCAGCTGGCTAAGGACACACTGGAACAGTGCAGCTGGCTAAGGACACACTGGAACAGTGCAGCTGGCTAAGGACACACTGGAACAGTGCAGCAGGCTAAGGACACACTGGAACAGTGCAGCTGGCTAAGGACACACTGGAACAGTGCAGCTGGCTAAGGACACACTGGAACAGTGCAGGAGGCTAAGGACACACTGGAACAGTGCAGCAGGCTAAGGACACACTGGAACAGTGCAGCTGGCTAAGGACACACTGGAACAGTGCAGCTGGCTAAGGATACACTGGAACAGTGCAGGAGGCTAAGGACACACTGGAACAGTGCAGGAGGCTAAGGACACACTGGAACAGTGCAGGAGGCTAAGGACACACTGGAACAGTGCAGCTGGCTAAGGACACACTGGAACAGTGCAGCTGGCTAAGGACACACTGGAACAGTGCAGCTGGCTAAAGACAGATGTAAGTGTGGATTCATGTCGGGGAATTAAAATGAGAAACCATCAGATGCTCAATGATTGTCCAATCTGTGTTTGACATCGCCCAGTATGGAGGAGATTTCATTATGAGCCCCAAATACAGCAGTGAAGTACACACAAATCATTCCTTCAGGCTGGAGATGTAGAGCCTTGGATAGTAAGGACTGGGGGTGAAAGGGCAGGTGTCGCTCCTGCATTTGTATGGGAACGTGCTGTGGGTTTGGGGATGAGCTGCTGGGACGATAGGAAGTGGGCCAGGGAATGAGGACAGGAAGTGTCCTTTAGAATGCTGACCGGGTCAGTGTGGCAGGGTGAGTGGGGGGTGGGGGGACGGTGGGGGTGTGGATGTGTTTGCTGGTCTCATCATTCTGGAGACTGGAGGTGCTGGAAATGAAGGAGGCTGATTTATTGCATGTGGAGGCTGAGAGGGTGGATGATGGTTCCAGAGGGGGAGGGAAAAGGGGTGAGAGCAGAAAGATGTGGGAAGTACATTTGACACAGTTAAGACGCCAGTCAGGGAGGTTTTTAACCAGTCCTGGTTAATACTTATACTTCAGATCCACATCGCTAGAATCAATGATCTAGTTATTATACTGTTGTTGGGGGAATTTATAATAATGACTGCACTTCAAATACTTCAATGACTGTGGCACAATTTGAGAGATCTTGAGATTGTGAAAGTTATATGTAAATTCTCTGTGAAAATCTCCACAGGCAGGCGAAGAATCTATTTAGCTGTTTGAATTTGTTCCAATGTTCAATTAAATCATGCCTAATCCATGTCTTAATTCCTTCTGACCGCCAATGTTTTGCAAACCCTCCACGTTTGCCTATCAGTCTGAGTTTTGAAATTTTGCGGAGGAAGTTTATAGATTTCCATGACCTTTTTTTGTGCAAAATAACGCTTCCTGATATTGCTGTGATAACCCACATGATCTGAATGGGGAATCACAAATTGACCTCCTAATGGAGCTCATTGAATATGGTAATTAGCCAATCAGGTGGGGCTCACGTACTGAGTCTCTATAAAGCAAGACTCTGAGAGGGTCCATTAACCTTTCAGTCCCGACTGAGAACTATTGTGTTCGCCACAAGTTTGCGGTTATTATTTATTTTCTCTCTGTGTAATAAAAGCACTCTTCCCTCACAGCCAATTCTTGGAGTTATTACAATCACTTTTATCAAACTTTCCTCCAAGTTGAAGGTTATGCCTCCTCATTCTGGAGTTCCCTACTACAAACTTAACATGGAATGGTGAACACTGAGTCTCAAAATAGAAAAGGACTTGAGAAAATTGAGGTGCAAAATTAAATAATAAAATAGACTTCAGGTTATGCCAGGTTCAACACTGATGTGTATATCAAAGCCCATAAATGTTGAAGGCTGTGATGTTCTACATGATAAATTTATTGGTATATGTAGCATGGTGCCTCACAGTGCCAGGGACCTGGATTCAATTTCAGCCTCCGGTCACTGTCTGAATGGAGTCTGTATGTTCCCCTCATGTCTGCCTGGATTTCCTCCAATTGCTGTGGTTTCCTGTCACACACTAACTGGTTAGGTGAATTAGCCACACTAAATTGTCAAAAGATGTGTAGATTAGATGGATTGGTCATGCTAAATTGCCCTTTGTTGTCCAAAGATATGGAGGTTAGGCGGATTACTGATAGGAAATATAAGTGGTTATGTGGATAGGGCAGAGGGGAGAGCCTGCTATTTCGGAGAGTCTGTGCAAATGCGATGGGCCAAATGGTCTCTTTCTGCACTGTAGAGATTGTATGGTTCTAAGCAGAGAATGAGGTCTACCTTGTGCAGTCAAGTCCAGAAAATTAGAAGGAAATACTTCCTCATAACAATTAATTATATTGTAAATTTAGCAGGAGTGTGCATATTTCAATATCTGTACTCTTTCATTAAACTGCTTGGAGATTTGGCAATAATTTGAAAACTATTGGGAACAAACAAGAATAATTTTTTTTACTTTGAAGTAAAGTTCCTGAGTATATGATTGATATTCCTACTTGACTGACATCCTGGTGTCCACAATCATCAGGTATCAGAATGTAACCTAATCTTTCACTGTCTCATTCTAGGCTTTGGATGTGCAGGGAATCACTTGACATTTGGTTTCATACAAGCTCTCAATCCTGCAACAGTTTACACCCTGAGAAATCCAGAAAGTCTTTTCTAGTCTTGTGCTCCCATTTCCACTGCTATTGATATAACAGCACGTCTCCACTTAACTAAGCACAGGTAGATTGTGAAATGCTAAACATTTGGTGCATATGCTTCAGTTTTATCTCACAGTCCAAGGATATGTAGGTTAGGTGGGATTGGCCATGCTAAATTGCCCCTTAGTGCCCAAAGATGTGCAGGTAAGATGGATTGGTCATGCTAATTTGTCCATTAGTGCCCAAAGATGCATAAGTTAAGTGGGATTGACCATGCTATATTGCTCCTTAGTGCCCAAAGATGTATAGGTTAGGTGGATTGGCCATGCTAAATTATCCTTTAGTGCCCAAAGATGTGCAGGTTAGGTGGATTGGCCATGCTAAATTATCCTTTAGTGCCCAAAGATGTGTAGGTTAGGTGGGTTGGTCATGCTAAATTGTACCTTTGTGCCCAAAGATATGTAGGTTAGGTGGGATTGGCCGTGCTAAATTGTCCCTTAGTGTCCAAAGATGTGTAGGTAAGAAGGATTGGCCATGTTAAATTGCCCTTTAGTGTCCAAAGATGTGTAGGTTAGGTGGGATTGGCCATGCTAAATTGCCCCTTAGTGCCCAAAGATGTGTAGGTTAGGGGGATTGGCAATGCTAAATTATCTTTCAGTGTCCAAAGATGCGTAGGTTAGGTGGGATTGGCCATGCTAAATTGCTCCTTAGTATTCAAAGATGTGTAGGTTAGGTGGGTTGATCATGCTAAATTGCCCCTTAGCGCCCAAAGATGTGTAGGTTAAGCGGATTGGCCATGCTAAATTGCCCCTTAGTGCCCAAAGATGTGTAGGTTAAGCGGATTGGCCGTGCTAAGTTGCCCCTTAGTTCCCAAAGATGCGTAGGTAATGTGGGTTGGTCATGCTAAATTGCCCCTTAGTGTCCAAAAATGTGCTGATTAGGTGGATTGGCCATGCTAAATTACCCCTTAGTGTCCAAAGATATGTAGGTTAAGGTGGATTGGCCATGCTAAATTACCCCTTAGTGTCCAAAGATATGTAGGTTAAGGTGGATTGGCCATGCTAAATTACCCCTTAGTGTCCAAAGATATGTAGGTTAAGGTGGATTGGCCATGTTAAATTACTCCTTAGTGTCCAATGATGTGCAGATTAGGTGGGATTGGCCATGCTAAATTGCCCCTTAGTTCCCAAAGATGCGTAGGTAATGTGGGTTGGTCATGCTAAATTGCCCCTTAGTGTCCAAAAATGTGCTGATTAGGTGGATTGGCCATGCTAAATTACCCCTTAGTGTCCAAAGATGTGTAGGTTAGGTGGATTGGTCATGCTAAATTGTCCCTTAGTGTCCAAAGATGTGCTGATTAGGTGGATTGGCCGTGCTAAATTACCCCTCAATGTCCAAAGATGTGTAGGTTAGGGGGATTAGAGGGTAACTATATGGGGTTATGGAGATAGGACCTGGGTAAATTGATCTGTCGGGGAGTCAGCGCAGACTCAAATAGCCTCCTTCTACACTGTAATGATTCTATGATTCTGTGTGGTGGATCATAGCAACTTCTATTAAACCTGTGGTTGTGGGTAGAATTCACTCACAGCAGATCCAACACACTGAGATCCCTTGTATTTATAAAGAGTCACCTCCATGTTATCCAGGGCCCCAGTAAATACAAAAAAAGCTCAGTGCCAATTAAGGACAGAAATCTGGAGAATTTATCACCCAACCTCCTGTCCAGGACATCACTTTAACTGTGATTAACTTGACAAGGTATCTCAGGTTGATATGAGACGGTCTCCACTTCACTCAGAAATAGATCTGACTTTCATTTGACTCCAGCATATCTGTGTTGATTTGTTATCCGACAGCCTGTTCCACAGTCCCGACCCTGAATTAGAACCACAAACTGACATTAAACTTGTTCCTGCTCTTGTATAAAAAACTGTCGCCTATTCCTTCTGAATCTATTTAATCAAACTTAAAACATTTATAATCTAATGCACTTATATTATAATCACTGCTTGTTCTGCATTGCTGCATAATGATCCAGTTATTTGAGTCTATTTGGATAACAGGATATTTTAAAATAGGAAATAGTTTGATGTACACTTTTCGAAACCTCAATATCAATAAAAATCCTTAGTAGCAGGAACTTTTATGCATAAATAAAGACTAATATACAATTCAAATGATGTGTAGATGTTTATATGGTTATGATTGATAAATAGCAACACTGACAGGTGGATAGAGGGATAGGTAGACAGATAGCTATATAAGCAAATAGGCAAGCAGACAGGCAGATAACCCCTGCTGAGAGATAAATAGATAGGAGATTGACAGATAGACATTTAAATTAACAGGTGAGCAGGCAGACAGACAGATGGACAGACAGAGGAACGGACAGAGGGGCAGCAAATGCAGGGATGGGCAGACAGAGAGCAGAAGACAGAGGGACAGACAGGCAAGAGGAGCAGAAGACAGAGGGACAGAGGGAAGAGAGACAGATAGGCAGGCGAATAGACTTACAGATGAGCAGACAGACGCTGTTACGTGGACAGTGTCAGGCTCCTGCTTTAGCGGAGCCGGGACTCAGTCGCTTTGCTCTCTAATACCTGCAAAAACTGGCTGTGGAGACTGCCCTCTCCCTCTCTCTTTCACTCTCTCTCTCCCTCACCCGCTAACTTCCTCCCTCTCTCCCAGCCGCTGCTCCATGGAAACGGGACAACACAGGCGCTGGCGGTCCCGGAGCTTCAGCGGAGGCGGTGTGGGTAAAGTGTCCTCACCCCCGGCGGTGGTGGGGGTTGGGGGGTGGTCATGGCTGGGGATGGGGTGGGTGGGTGGTAGGGGGAGGGAGTGTCTGGGGGTTTCACAGTAATGTATTCTATTGCTGTGAAACATTCCCCAGGTCCTAAAAAATAAATCGAATTTCTTCTTTGCAAATGTAATCCGGTGTTAGGAGAGTGGCAAATGTTACTGCTTTCGGAATAGTGTGTCGGGATTGAGCGGGTTGAGGCTGGTTTCACACCTCATTCAAAACAAAGCACCTCCGACAGTGCAGCATTCCTGTATCACTGCACTGGAGTGTGTGCCTGGGCTACATGTTCAAATTCTCCCTCAAGCTCCTGGCTCAGAGGGGAGAGAGTTACCAACTAAACCTGTTCAGTCTATCATTTTCTTCACTTCTACATATGATAATGCATCTATAGTCATTTAATGGTACATATGTGTATATATAGTCATATGATGTTACACATATAGTCATGATGGTACATACGTATAGTCATATTATATTTTATATATATATATACATAGAGTCATATAGAACGAAAGAAAATTACAGCTCAGAAACAGGCCTTTTGACCCTTCTTGTCTGTGCCGAACCATTTTTTGCCTAGTCCCACTGACCTGCACTTGAACCATATCCCTCCACACCCCTCTCATCCATGAACGCGTCCAAGATCTTCTTAAAAGTTAAAAGTGACCCCGCATTTACCACTTTATCCGGCCGCTCATTCCACATTCCCACCACTCCCTGTGTGAAGAAGCCCTCCCCCCTAATATTCTCTTTAAACTTTTCCCCTTTCACCCTTTACCCATGTCCTCTATTTTTTTTCTCCCCTAGTCTCAGTGGAAAAAGCCTGCTTGCATTCACTCTATCTATACCCATCTAAATCTTATACACCTCTATCAAATCTCCCCTCATTCTTCTACACTCCAGGGAATAAAGTCCTAGCCTATTCAATCTCTCACTGTAACTCAGCTTCTCAAGTCCCGGCAACATCCTTGCAAACCTTCTCTGAACTCTTTCAACCTTATTTACATCCTTCCTGTAACTAGGTGACCAAAAACTGTACACAATACTCTAAATTCGGCCTCACCAATGTCTTATATAACCTCACCATAACACTCCAACTTTTATACTTGACACTCTGATTTGTAAAGGCCAATGTACCAAAAGCACTCTTTACGACCCTATCCACCTGTGAGGTCACTTTTAGGGAATTCTGTACCTGTATTCCCAGATTCCTCTGTTCAACTGCACTCTTCAGAGTCCTACCAGTTAGCCTGTACATTCTACTTTGGTTTGTCCTTCCAAAGTACAATGCCTCACACTTGTCTGCATTAAATTCCATTTGCCATTTTTCAGCCCATTTTTCTAGTTGGTCCAAATCCCTCTGCAAACTTTGAAAACCTTCCTCACTGTCCACTTCACTTCCAATCTTTGTTTCATCAGCAAATTTGCTGAGCCATTTTACCACATTATCATCACTATGATGGTACATAAATATATAGATCCCTGAAATTACACAGTATTATTTAAGCGCAGTCCAAATTTACAGAATATTCAGGTAAGATAACAAATTCCCTGGAGTTTTTAAAATCCAATCCTTTTTGGGAAAAGGATCCAGTGATTACTCATCTAGAAAGATGAAGGTTTATATGCTGGGAATGAGTGTTCAGTGGTCAGAATGTTTCTGAGCTTGCAATTTCTCTCAGCTGGGGATTTTCACAGTAATTCATTGTGGTGTTAATGTAAACCTGCTTGGGACACTAATCAATAAACTGAACTGTTTGCGTTGTGTTCTGAGACCTTCCCAAGATTCCGGGTTAGCAGAGATGGGATACATTCAGACCCGTGTAAGAAGTCTCTTTATTTCTTGAAGAATGAATTTGAATCCCTCAATGCACAGTTGGTATGCAACTTGCAGTATGGTGAACTCTACAGACACCTCCTGTGAGACTCCCCCTCTTGTCTTGCCAGTTCTGATAAATCCTAGGAAGCTGAGGGTTATCCATTGCCACCACCTGAGATTCCAGCTCACTCATCTCCGGGCCAGCAAGTTGTCCAATCTAAACTACAGCTTTGGTGTCAGTTTAAAATGCAGTATCAAAGAATTCCCTACAGTGCAGAAGGAGGCCATTCAGCCCATCGAGTCTGCACAATCCCACCTAGACCCCAACCCCATAACCAGATGCATTTACCCTAGCTAATCTTCCTGACACTAAGGAACAATTTAACATGATCGATCCACCTGACCCACACATCTTTGGAATGTGGGAGGAAACCAGAGCACCGGGAGGAAACCCAGGCAGACATGGTGAGAATGTGCAAACTCCGCACAGGCAGTGACCCGAGCTGGGAATCGAACCCAGGAACCTGAAGCTGTAGGGCAACAATGTTAATTACTGTGTCACCATGCTGCCTGGGTGGGTAAGTCCGATAAGCCCAGAGTTTGCGACAACATTCCTGTTATTTGTTGAATCTTTTGGTAAATCACATTACTTATTTTCCACAGCTAGCAAGATGGCAGATTGTGGATCCGTTGGCCAAAAGTCGGAGAAAGCTCAGCTACAGGAGCTGAATGAACGATTCTGTCATTATATACAAAAAGTGAAGAGCATGACGGACCAGTTTGGAATGGGGGTACAGTACTGACGATCCTTTTCCAAATGCTGCTTTTTGCTTGCTGTGCTCTGTCTCTGGGATGTTCGAATTCTGTGAAAGGCATGATGTGAATGCAAGTCTTTCATTCTTCAGGCATTCTTGAAACATGCTGTATAGAAACTAAAATGCCCAAGGAATGAGAAAGTTGGAAGTCAATGGTTTCTGCCCTTGTTTTCAGATGAGTAAATCTCTCAGAAGTAGAAAACCTGTGATAGCAACTGCAAAGTAGTAAATATTTCACTCACGTTGCCCATTTGGAAGGGGACTGGGAACCAATATTAAAATCAAAAAGGAAGCTGTAAAAGGGGAAGGGAATGAAAGCATTTCCTTTTTTTAACAAGTAAAACTTCTCAAATATTTACTTGGTTTTGAATGAATGTATTTTATTGAAATACGTCTGAGAGGTGATGGATTAGCCATCCTAATAGTCTTTGTCATTGCAAACGTACCCCACGGATAAACTGTTGGAACATGATGTGTGTGAATGGTTAAAATTAATATTAGCTATTTTGTTAAGAACCCCAATTAAATGTGAGGGTATTCCAAAAGCCAGAAGGGTAACTTTGAATGCTGGTTCTTAAGAGGGTATTTTTTATAATGTGGTATACTGTGAGGAAAAAAATGCAATCAGTGAGGGGATGGTCCAGTCACTACTCAAATAAAGGAATATATATTAATGCTAAAATCCAGAAAGTAAGGTCACAATGCAAAACAAAAGTAAAAGTGAATCACAATAATGGCTATACGCGTCTATGCACTATATTCTGGAATTAAACCTGTTCCCATCTATCAATGCCCATGAAGTCTGCTTTGGGACAAAGGATATTTCTCAGTCATTCTATACAGTATAACTCAATGAGTTAGTTCCAGCAAATAGTTACCACCCACAGGATATCTTTAAGTTTAGGAGACTTTTATTTGGTTCATAGAACATAGAACATTACAGCACAGAACAGGCCCTTCGGCCTTCGATGTTGCGCCGACCAATTAACAAAAAGCAGTGACCCTCTAACCTAAACCATTCCCTTTTCATCCATAAACTTATCAACTAACCTCTTAAACGCCACCAAACTTGGCGCATCTACAACTGCCGCAGGCAGGGCGTTCCATACCCTTACCACCCTCTGGGTAAAGAACCTACCTCTGATATCCGTCCTATAACTATCACCCCTTAATTTAAAGCTATGTCCCCTCGTGCTAGCTTTCTCCATCCTAGGAAAAAGGCTATCACTGTCCACCCTATCTAAACCTCTAATCATCTTATATGTTTCGATTAGGTCTCCTCTTAGCCGCCTCCTTTCTAATGAAAACAACCTCAAATCCCTCAGCCTCTCTTCATAAGACCTGCCCTCCATACCAGGCAACATCCTGGTAAACCTCCTCTGTACCCTCTCCAATGCCTCCACATCTTTCTTATAATGCGGGACCAGAACTGCACACAATACTCCAAGTGCGGCCGCACTAGAGTTTTGTACAGTTGCAACATGACGTTGCGGCTCCGAAATTCAATCCCCCTACCAATAAAAGCTAAGACTCCGTATGCCTTCTTAACAACCTTATCGACTTGACTGCCAACTTTCAGGGATCTATGCACAAATACACCAAGATCCTTCTGTTCATCAACACTATTAAGAGTCCTACCATTAGCCCTATACTCTACACATTTGTTATTCCTGCCAAAGTGAATTACCTCACACTTTTCCACATTAAACTCCATTGGCCACCTCTCGGCCCAGCTCTGCAACTTGTCCAAGTCTCTCTGCAAACTATAACACCCCTCTTCACTATCTACCACTCCTCCGACTTTGGTGTCATGTGCAAATTTACTAATCCATCCTTCAATACCCTCATCCAGATCATTTATAAAAATTACAAACAGCAGGAGCCCCAAAACAGATCCCTGAGGTACACCACTTGTAACCAAACTCCATGATGAATAATTTCCATCAACCACCACCCTCTGTCTTCTATCAGCTAGCCAATTCCTAATCCAATTAGCTAAATAGTGTAGTTTGTCTCATAGATTTTTCGTATCAGCAGCTTATAATCTAGAATCCTGCTTTCTGGAAGTGTTCTTCTGTCCAGTTCAGTGATACAATTGTACCTCCTGCAACTGGTGGGCCATATTTCCTTTTTGACCTCCATCTATCTGAATGACTCACCTTAGAAGCCAGGCTTTTGATTTGACCTGATTTATTATTGTCACATGTATGAATATACAGTGAAAAGTATTGTTTCTTGCATGCTATACAGACAAAGCATACGGTTCACAGGGAAGGTAAGGAGAGAGTGCAGAATGTAGTATTACAGTCATAGCTAGGGTGTAGAGAAAGATCAACTTAACATAAAAATGGTCCATTCAAAAGTCTGATGGCAGCAGGGAAGAAGGTGTTTTTGAGTGGGTGGTATGTGAACTCAAACTTTTGAATCTTTTCCCTGATGGAAGAAGATGAAAGGGAGAATGTCTGAGGTGCATGGGGTCCTTGATTATGCTGGTTATTTTTCTGAGGGAGAGAGAAGTGTGCACAGAGTCAATGCACGTGATGAATTGGGTTACATTTATGACTCTTTGTGTAGTTTCTTGCATTCTTGGACAGGGCAGGAGCAAAACCAAGCTGTGGTATAATGAGAAAGGAGGCTTTCTATGATGCATCTGTAAAAATTGATGAGAGGTGCCAAATTTCCTTAGTCTTCTGGGGAAATAGAGGCATTGATGAGCTTTCTTATAACGTTAGTATGTGGGGGAGGAGCAGAACAAGTTGTTGCTGATCTGGACGCCCAAAAGCTTGCAGTTTTTGACCATTTCTACTTCATCCCCATTGATGCCGATGGAGACGTGTTTCCCATCGCGCTCCCTGATGTCAGTGAGTATCTCCTTCATCTTGTGATATTGAGGGAAAGATTATTATTGTCACATCGGTTCACCAGATTTTCTGTCTCAATCCTGTACTGTGTCTCATCATTGATTGAGATCCAACCCGCTATGATGGTGATGTCGAGAGCAAATTTGAAAATCAGGTTAGAGGGAAATTTGAGCACACAGTCATCGGTGAATAAGGAGGGGAGTGAGGGGCTGAGGACACAGTCTAATGTACTCAGCCCCTTACTATACTCCTAGCATATAACTATCTTTCAGCATGTAAGCCTTAACTGCATTCTTACCTCTCTACATTGAACTCATCTGTTTGAACAGGTATATTTTATACTCTATTGTTTCCCACTTCACTTAACTAAGTGTCTTCTTACCCTGTTCCTACGCAAACTTGTATATCAAAAGCTCTTTAGACACTGCACTTTTATCACTTTTTCTTTCATCACTTTCTTCAAAATTAATTTTATCCAAACTTCCTTAGGCTTTAATTTATTCAATCCTTAAATCTTTATTCAAGTTTCTTGATAACATGGGTACATGTTTTCCATTGCACTTCCTGATGTCTCAGACAGTACATTCCAGATCCTAACCACTCACTGTGTGAATCTATCTCCACCACACGCTCAGACAGTACATTCCAGATCCTAACCACTCGCTGTGTGAATCTGTCTCCTCCACACTCTCAGACAGTACATTCCAGATCCTAACCACTCACTGTGTGAATCTGTCTCCACCACACTCTCAGACACTACATTCCAGATCCTAACCACTCGCTGTGTGAATCTGTCCCCACCACACTCTCAGACAGTACATTCCAGATCCTAACCACTCACTGTGTGAATCTATCTCCACCACACTCTCAGACAGTACATTCCAGATGCTAACCACTTGCTGTGTTAATCTGTCTCCACCACACTCTCAGACAGTACATTCCAGATCCTAACCACTCACTGTGTGAATCTGTCTCCACTACACTCTCAGACAGTACATTCCAGATCCTAACCACTCGCTGTGTGAATCTATCTCCACCACACTCTCAGGCAGTACATTCCAGATCCTAACCACTCGCTGTGTGAATCTATCTCCACCACACTCTCAGACACTACATTCCAGATCCTAACCACTCGCTGTGTGAATCTGTCTCCACCACACTCTCAGACAGTACATTCCAGATCTAACTATTCACTTTGTGAATCTGTTTCCACCACACTCTCAGATAGTACATTCCAGATCTAACTACTCACTGTGTGAATCCATCTCCACCACACTCTCAGACAGTGCATTCCAGATCCTAACCACTCGCTGTGTGAATCCGTCTCCACCACACTCTCAGACAGTACATTCCAGATCCTAACCACTCACTGTGTGAATCTGTCCCCACCACACTCTCAGACAGTGCATTCCAGATCCTAACCACTCGCTGTGTGAATCTGTCTCCACCACACTCTCAGACAGTACATTCCAGACCCTAACCACTCACTGTGTGAATGTGTCTCCACCACACTCTCAGACAGTACATTCCAGACCCTAACCATTCGCTGTGTAAATCTGTCTCCACCACACTCTCAGACAGTACATTCCAGATCCTAACCACTCGCTGTGTGAATCTGTCTCCACCACACTCTCAGACAGTACATTCCAGATCCTAACCACTCGCTGTGTGAATCTGTCTCCACCACACTCTCAGACAGTACATTCCAATTCCTAACCACTCGCTGTGTGAATCTGTCTCCACCACACTCTCAGACAGTACATTCCAGTTCCTAACCACTCGCTGCATGAATCTGTCTCCACCACACTCTCAGACAGTACATTCCAGATCCTAACCACTCGCTGTGTGAATCTGTCTCCACCACACTCTCAGACAGTACATTCCAGATCCTAACCACTCTGTGTGTGAATCTGTCTCCACCACACTCTCAGACAGTACATTCCAGATCCTAATCACTCGCTGTGTGAATCTGTCTCCACCACACTCTCAGACAGTACATTCCAGATCCTAACCACTCACTGTGTGAATCTGTCTCCACCACACTCTCAGAGAGTACATTCCAGATCCTAACCACTCACTGTGTGAATCTGTCTCCACCACACTCTCAGACAGTACATTCCTGATCCTAACCACTCGCTGTGTGAATCTGTCTCCACACTCTCCTGGCCCTTAGAACATAGAACATAGAACATTACAGCGCAGAACAGGCCCTTCAGCCTTCGATGTTGCACTGACCAATTATGAAAAAAGCAATGACCCTCCAAACTAAACCATTCTCTTCTCTTCCATAAACTTATCAACTAACCTCTTAAACGCCACCAAACTTGGCGCATCTACAACTGCCGCAGGCAGAGCATTCCACTCCCTAACCACCCTTGGGATACTCATTGGGCTCCAGTTCCATTAATGAGTCCAGGTCATCTGCTCCATGTTCTTGCGGAGAATGTCTATTCCTCGCTGGCACCAACCTTTTCAAACGGCGGGAGGGGGAGGGGGGGTGGCTAGCCCGGCAAGTGGCTGACTGTGTCAGTAATTTGGCACTCATAAAATGGCACCAATCAAGCTAATTGCTTTGAACCCCACTTTATGATTGCATTGAGCCCGAGATGCACCCGTTTTATGTTTAATGACCCCAATAGCTTTCCTTCCCCCCTCATAATGTAAACTCAAATATTAATTTTTTTTTATTTTTTTTTATTAAGCAACACAGCACGGGAAACAGGCCCTTCGGCCCAACGAGCCCGCGCCGCCGTCATACCAAATACATTATCCTATTTTAATATTCCTATATAATAATATATATTATTCCTAATTTGGAAAATTTTCACCATAGGGACAATTTGTTACCCAATCAGCCTAAGAGCGAATCAAACAACTAATATTGTTTGAGTTTCCTGATATTCATCCTTGGGACTCATTTCTATTTATCCATTTCCTTGAGTTGCTCCGAAGGAGCCTTTTGTTTCTATCTTAGCTGCAGCATTTCATTTATTTGGTGCTTTGAGAAGGACCCACCTCTCAATTGCTTCTTTCAAGAGAATAATATTTGAGCTTCTCTAATCTATCTCTACAGCTCATCTCAGACACAATGAATTTTCTTAATCTTTCTATAATCCTTTCAAATAGATAACCCCTGGGAGAATATAAATAAATGGACTTCCCCTGAAGTGATAGAGAACAAAGAACCAAGAACAGAACAGCACAGGAACAGAACCTTCGGCCTCTGCTGAATCAGTGCCAAGCCTGCACTGATTAAATTGACCTACCTAAATCAGCTCTTATAACTCTCTATTTCCCGTATCAAGTATTTATAGTCTCAGCAGCATCCTGAAAAATTCTAGCATCCAACTGCTGGAAGGGCAAGGGTGCATGGGAACACCAGCACCTCTAAGTTCCTCATCTTCCTAACTTAGAGATACTTTGCTGTTCCTTCATAGACATTGGGTTTGAACTGCTCACTGAGCAGTGGGGAGGGATAGAGGGCAGGAGGTGGGAGTACCTTCATCACACGACCTGAAGCAGTTCAAGAAGTTACACGTTCCTCCCTCCTCAGCCAAAGACAGCAATAAACGCCAGTGACGCCTACGTTCTGAGGATAGAAATGCCAAAGCTTGCCAGCATTCCCCCAGGCTGGAAACTCTCTCCTTTTCTTAATCCAAGTCACCAATTAAAGTGGCAGATTTACTTTGAAACAGAGTGAAACTCAGTGCTTGGATTCAGTGAAAACATTGATTTGATGACACTGGAGATTGTTGGCTCAACAAGCAGTGACAATGACTGTGTGGCCAAATTCCCCTTCACATTTGCTGACGACAACATCATAGAGGGTTGGATCTCAAACAATGATGAGACAGAGTACAGGAATGTGATAGAGAATCTGGTGAACTGGTGCGGGAACAATAATTTCTCCCTCATTGCCAACAAAATGAAAGAGATTGTCTACAGCTTCAGGAAGCATTGAGGAGAATATGTCCCTGGCAACATCAATGGGGACGGAATAGAAAGGGTGCAGAGCTTCAGGTTTTTAGGTGTCCAGATCACCAACAACCTGTCCTGGTCCCTCCATGCAGACCATATAGTTAAGAAAGCCCACTAACGTCTTCACTGCCTCAGAACATTAAGGAAATTTGGCATGTCAGTTATGACCCTCACCAACTTTTACAGATGCGCCATAGAAAGCATTCTTTTTGGTTGTATCACAGCTTGGTACGGGCTCCTGCTCTGTCAAGACTGCAAGGAACTATAAAAGGTCATGAAAGTAGCCCAATCCATCAGTCAAATCACCCTCCCATCCATTGATTCTGTCTACATTTCCCACTGCTTTGGAAAAGCAGCCAGCATAATTAAGGACACTATGCACCCCGGACATTCTCTCTTCCACCTTCTTCCATCAGGAAAAAGATACAAAGTTCTGAGGTAGCATACCTATCAACTCAAGAACAGCTTCTTCCCTGCCGCCATCAGACTTTTGAAAGGACCTACCTTGCATTATGTTGATATTTCTCTATACCCGAGCTATAACTGTAACACTACATTCTGCATTCTCTCATTTCCTTCTCTCTGTGTAACGCAAGAAACAATACTTTTTATTGCATACTAATACACGTGACAATAATAAATCAATTCAAATCAACCCTAACCATGATAAGAATGCCAATTGTCTTGTTTGTTAATGTTTCAAGGATGCCAGTTTAAGTAGCTTGAGCTCCATAAGACCACAAGACATAAGACAAAGAAGTACAATTAGGCTACTCAGCCCATCGAATCTGCTCCGTCACTCAATCATGACTGATATTTTTCTCAGCCCCATTCTGCTTTTCCCTTTAATCTCTGATTCCTTTATTAATGAAGTATCTATCTCTGTCTTAAAGACACTCAATGACCTGGCCTCTACTGCAAAGAGTTCCACAGATTCATCACTCTCTGACCGAAGAAATTCTTCCTCATCTCTCTTTTTAAAGGATCGTCCCTTTAGCCTGAGGTTGTACCCTCTGATTCTAGTTTTTCCTATGAGTGGAAATATCCTCTCCACGTCCACTCTATTCAGGCATCACAGTATCCTGTAACGTTCAATAATATCCCCCCATCGTCCTTCTAAACTCCAATGAATACAGACCCAGAGTCCTCAACCGTTCCTCTTATGACAAGCTCTTCATTCCTGGGATCATTCTTGTGAACCTTCTCTGGATCCTTTCCAAGACCGGCACATCCTTCTTAGAAATGAGGCCCAAACTGCTCACAATATTCCAGATGGGGTCTGACTGGAGCCTTATACACCTTCAGAAGTCCATCCCTGCTCCTCTGTTCTAGCCCTCTCAAAATGAATGCTAACATTGCTTTCTAACTGCTAACTGAACTTGCACATTAATCTTAAGAGAATCTTGAACAAGACGCCCAAGTTCCTTTGTGTTTCTGATTTCCTGAGCATTTTCCCATTTAGAAAATAGTCTCTGCTTCCATTCCTCCTTCCAAAGTGCATAACCTCGCACTTTTCCACATTGTATTCCGTCTGCCACTTCTTTGCTCACTCTCCGAACAGTGTACTGCTGTTATCTGTTTAAGTCCTTCTGCAACACACCCCTCCGCCACCACTTCCTCAATTCTACTGTCCCTCTACATATCTTTGTATTATCTGCAAACTTAGCAACAGTGTTTTCAATTCCTCCCTCCAAATTGTTAATGTATAGTGTGAAAAGTTGTGGTCCCAGCACTGACCCCTGAGGCACACCACTAGTTACTGACTGTCATCCTGAAAAAGACCCCTTTATCCTCCCTCTTTGCCTTCTGCCAGTCAGCCAACCCCCTATCCATACCCTTAACACAGCTTTATTCACACAGCAAATATTTAATTCTGCAGCATGTATATTGTGATGGCCGTCTGTCTTATTAAAGGGTATTTCGGAGTTGTCTGTAAGACTTGTGGCAGATGTCAGTTTGATGAGCCCTCATCAGAGCTATGTCCTCCTGGGATTAATAACTTGCCATCTGACAGCAGAGGTTTTAAACAGAATCACCCAAATCATTTGAGCAGTGACATGAATATCTCCTCCATGAGGATTTTGCATCTTGTATTTATTAAACGTTGACGACAACACAAAAAAGTGAAGTTTCCAGAAAGATTGGTGATTTTCTGTGTGAATTTTAAATGGCCATCTTCCCCCCTTGACATTTTGAACTTTAATGATGTGGCTGGAGGCTGTGGTGAGTTAATGAATATTTCGAAATACTGAGCGTTTCTTCCCTCACATTGTTTTATATCCTGTTTTACTTCAGATAAAACCATTGGAAAGGTGATAGCAGATTAGTCACGGGGTGTTTGCATGCTGACTGAGTCTCTGTGTTTCCTCTCCTCTGCACAATCAGTGATCAGTGTACTGCTGTTATCTATTTAATTTAAACAAATCCTATCTGTACAAACAATGAGGTACATTTGTATCTTTACAGCTTTCCTGGTTCTGTGACAAATACACCCTTCTTTCACGTTACAATAGAAAATTGAGGGAGTGATGTTTATGGGACCAAGTACCCAACCCTCAACATGTGTCTCTTGTGCATTTCAAAAAGAACACTTCAAATAAGGCTTTAAAAGATATCGTGGAATGTCTAAACTCTTTCAGCTTAAGCTTCACACCAGACAGAAGTTATACTGCAGCTGGTGTGACCTAACTGTGCACGTTTCTTGTAAAGATGAAGGTGCAGATTGAGGAAAGTGTCTCATGAGGAAAAGCCGATGGTTGCTGCCTCACAGCGCCAGGGACCTGGATCACTGTCTGCGTGGAGTCTGCACATTCTCCCCATGTCTGCATGGGTTTCCTCCAGATGCTCCAGTTTCCTCCCACAGTCCGAAAGATGTGCTGGTTAGATGCGTTGACCACACTAAATTCTCCCTCAGCGTGCCTGAACCAGCGCCGGAGTGTGGCGACTAGTGGATTTTCACAGTAACTTAATTGCAGTGTTAATGTAAACCTACTTGAGACACTAACAAATAAACCTTAAAATGCATCAAGTGTTTGATAGGGTAGATCGCGAGAAACTGAAAACATAGGAAGTAAAGCTTGAGTTTATATAGTGCCTGTCACGACCAACCTCACTTCACAACCAATGGCATGCAATATTTGTGAAGTATAAATTGTTAAAATGCAGCAAAACAGGCAGTCAATTTGCACAAAGGAAGCTCCCACAAACAGCAATGCAATAGTGACCGGATTCTTTTTGGAATAATTTTAGCTGAGAGATAAATATTGGTCAGGATGGGTCGTGCGAGAGCTGCTCTTGGATTTTTTTTGAGAGTATCCTAGTGCTTCACGTCATTAGTGTCCACTTGACCTGGACCATTTGATGGGCAACACGACAGCTCAGTGACTATCGCTGTGCTGTGCAGATACATGGATTTGGGCCTGTGCGTCTGTGGGAATTTGCGCATTCTCCCCGTGCTTGTGTGGGTTTTCTCCAGGTGCTCTGGTTTCCTCCCACATCCCAAAGATGTGCTCTTAGGCTAATTGGCAAAACAAATTCTCCCTAAATTGTCTCAAATTTGGTTTTTAATCCACAGATCTATAAACATGGACGGGGATCGCGGGTAGAGGTGGGAACATCGGGGTGGCGGTGCGGGCTCGTTGGGCCGAAGGGCCTGTTTCCCGTGCTGTTTTGTTCTTTGTTGATACTGGGGAGAAATTTCCAGATCTAATGATGATGGACAATTAAACTACTGACTGGTGGAGGATGTTCTACAAATATCCCCATTCCCCATGATGAAGGATCTCAGCGCATCCGTGTGAAAGATTAGGTGGATTCAGGCACTACCACCTTCAACTAGAAGTGTCAAACAGATGATCCATCTCGGTCTCTCCCAGAGGCCCCAGGTGAAATCTTCAGCCAATTTGATTCACTCCACAGGAAACAATTGAAGGTAGGGATACTGCACAGGCATTGGATCATGACAATATTCTGGCAGGAGTACTGAAGACTTGTGCTCCAGAACTAGATCTGCCTTTCGTTAGCCGAACTATTCCAGTACAGCTACAACCCTGGTATCTAGCCAGCAGCGTGGAAGATTGCTGAGGTGTGTCCTGTCCACAAGAAGTGAGATAAATCCAACCCAGCTATTTATGGCTCCGTCAATCTACTCTCCATCATGGAAGAGGTCATCAACAGTGGTCCTTACTCAGCAACAACCTGCCCACTGACGCTCAGTTAAGGTTCTTCCAAAGTCACTCAGCTCCTGTCCTCATTACAACCAAGTTAAAGTCCAGAGTGAGGTAAGAGACTACCCTTGACCCCATCAGCATTTATGGTATCAAAGAGCCCTCGCAAAACTGGAGTCAATAGGAATTGGGGGGGAAAACTCTGCTGGTCGGAGTCATACCTGACACAAAGGTTGTGGTGATTGGAGTTCAACAATCTCAGCTTCAGGACATCTCTGCAGGAGTCGCTCAGGATAGTATCCTCGGCCCAACTATCTCCATCTGCTTCATCAGTGACCTCCCTTCCATCATAAGGTCAGAAGTGGGGATGTTCACTGATGATTGCACAATGTTCAGCACTGTTTGTGACTCCTCAGATACTGAAGCAGTTCATGTTCACATTGCAGTAAACCTGGACAATATCCAGGCTTAGGCTGACAAGTGGCAAGTAATATTCTCACCACACAAGTTCCAGGCAATGACCATCACCAGCAAGAGAGAATCTAACCATCTCCGCTTGATATTCAATGGCATTACCATTGCTGAATCTCCCACTATCAACAGCCAAAAGCTTACCCTTGACCAGAAAAGCCACATAAATACTGTAGCTACAAGAGCAGGCTAGAGTCTGGGAATGCTATCTGTCCACCAAGGTGCAAGTCAAGAGTGTGATGAAAAACTCTCCACTTGCCTGGATGGGTGCAGCTCCAATAACACTCAAGGAGCTCAACACCATCCAGGACAAAGCAATCCACTCGATCAACACCCCGCCATCCTCTTTAACGTTCAGTCCCTCCATCACTGACGCACCATAACAGCACAATGTACCATCTATAAGCTGTACCAACTCATCAATGCTCCTTCAACAGCAACTTCCAAACCTGCAACTTTTGGTGCCTAGAAGGACAAGGACAGCAGACAGCTGGGAACACCACTATACCCCTGCAAACCTGATTTGGAAATATATCGCCCTTCCTTCACTGTTGCTGGAACTCCTTCCCTAACAGCGCTGTGGATGTACCCACACTTCATTGACTGCTGCAATTCAAGGAGGCAGTTCACCATCACCTTCTGTAGGGGCAATTAGGAATGAGCAATAAAAATGCTGGCCTAGCCAGGCACACCTATAATGAGGATAATAACACACTTTTTCATTTTTAAAAAATTTTTGGTAGTGCCATGGATTTCTTTTATATCCACTTGGAGGTTTGACAGTTTAATAGCACCTTGAACAATGTACCATTCCCTCAGGATTACACTGAAATGCCATCCTATACTTTGTGCTCTAGCCTTTGATGTGAGACTTGAACCCGTTAGCTTCTAACTCTTATTCCTGGAGAAAAATGATGCAATTTCCTTGATTTGCATCACAACTCATAGAATTTGATTGAACCATAGAACTCTACAGTGCAGAAAGAGGCCCTTCAGCCCATCAAGTCTGCACTGAACACAATCCCACCCAGGCCCTACTCCCATATCCCTACATATTATACCCACTAATCCCTCTAATCCACACATCCCTGGACACTAAGAGGCAATTTCTTAGCATGACCAATCAACCTAACCCGCACATCTTTGGATTGTGGGGGGAAACCAGAGCACGCGGAGGAAACCCATGCAGACACGAGAAGAACATGCAAACTCCACACAGACAGTGACCCGAGCTGGGAACATGCAAATTTGACACAAACAGTAACCCAAGCAAGGAATTGAAAGCGGATTCTGGCTCTGTGAGGCAGCAGAGCTCACCACTGTGCCACCGTGTCGCTCTCCCTTCATTCTACCCCCACCATTCCACATTCACAAAATCATAGAACTCCTACAGTGCAGAAGGAGGCCATTCGGTCTATTAAGCGTGCACTGACCATAATCCCACCTAGGCCCTATCCCCACCATCCTATGTATTTACCCTTTTAATCCCTCCGACACTAAAGGGCAATATTAGCATGGCCAATCCATCTAACCTGCACATCTTTGCACTGTGGGACGAAACTGGAGCACCCGGAGAAAACCCACACTGACACGGGGAGAATGTACATTCTCCACACAGTGACTCGAGGCCAGAATTGAACCTTGTTCCTTGTTCTGAGGCAGCAGCAGCACCAATCACTGTGTATACAATTTGCCACCCTCCTTGAGGTCTCTTGTCTCCCTTGACAACTATTTCTCCCCACCCCTTAGCGGATCAGTCCCTGCCTTTCCTCCCTCTGCCGACACTGGGCAGCTCTTATTTGCCAGGAGCCCCCACCTGTACTCACACACTTTGTGCTGGAAGGTATCAATACTCAGGAAAGGAATGGCGTGCAGGTTGCTGTATTCATTGACGGTGTGAGAAGTCCCACAACACCAGGAGAAAGTCTAATTGGTGTATTTTGTAGCCAACACCACTAGCTTTTGGAACTGGCCGTTCATATTCATTGACAGTGACATGTATTCTCATATCATAAAATAGTCTAAAAATAAAGTTTCCCCAGTGCAGCAACCCCCTTTCCCCACCTCCCCACCTCGCCAATCTCTTGGTAAAATTACCAGTGTGTCAGTTTAGCACTACGGACACAGGGGCAACATACTCTTGGCGAGGCTAGAAGTGAAAGTGACACAAGTTTCCAGCCCCGAGTGGTTAGCACTGCTGCCTCACAGCACCAAAGACCCGGGTTCAATTCCTTGCTTGGGCCACTGTTTCTGTGGAGTTTGGACGTTCTCCCTGTGTCTGCACGGATTCCCTCCAGGCGCTCCAGTTTCCTCCCACAGTCGGATTATGAGCTGACTGCCCAATCAATGCCCATCCAGTGTGACGCACACTCTGGGAAAGATGCCGGTGAGGGAGGGAGGAGGGCAGATGCAGAGTAAGGGGAGAATGCGGGTTGGTGTTTTCAATGTGCTTCCTCAGGGGCACAGTCATTGCGGAGCTGTGTCAGCGAACTGCCAAGCAGTAAAATATAAATTGCGATGTACAAAACGCTGCAAAGCATGTCTGGGCAGCACATTCAAACTCAAATCCCAGCCCCCAGACAATTTTATTTCACCTAGCTCTGAATTGAGGTTACAGCTGAAGTGTAAAAGGCTACCTGCTCAATCAGCCTGCTCACCAGCAGTAACTGTAGGGGTGGCACAGTGCTTAGCACTGCTGTCTCACAGCACCAGGGACCCGAGTTCGATTGCTGGCTTGGGTCAGTGTCTGTATGGAGTTTGCACATTCTCCCCCTTTCTGTGTGGGTTTCTTCCAAGTGCTCCGGTTTCTTCCCTACACTCCAAATATGTGTGCGTTAGCTGGATTTGCCACGCTAAATTGACTCTTAGTGTACAGAGGGATCTTGGTGTATATGTGCATGGATCCCTGAAAGTTGGCAATCAAGTCGATAAGGTTGTTAAGAAGGCATACGGAGTCTTAGCTTTTATTGGTAGGGGATTGAATTTCGCAGCCGCAATGTCATGTTGCAACTGTACAAAACTCTAGTGCGGCCGCACTTGGAGTATTGTGTACAGTTCTGGTCCCCACATTATAAGAAAGATGTGGAGGCATTGGAGAGGGTACAGAGGAGGTTTACCAGGATGTTGCCTGGTATGGAGGGCAGTCTTATGAAGAGAGGCTGAGGGATTTGAGGTTGTTTTCGTTAGAAAGAAGGCGGCTAAGAGGAGACCTTATTGAAACATATAAGATGATTAGAGGTTTAGATAGGGTGGACAGTGATAGCCTTTTCCTAGGATGGAGAAAGCTAGCACGAGGGGACATAGCTTTAAATTAAGGGGTGGTAGTTTTAGGACGGATGTCAGAGGTAGGTTCTTTACCCAGAGGGTGGTAAGGGTATGGAATGCCCTGCCTGCTGCAGTTGTAGATGCGCTAAGTTTGGTGGCGTTTAAGAGGTTAGTAGATAAGTTTATGGACGAAAAGGGAACGGTTTAGGTTAGAGGGTCATTGCTTTTTCCTAATTGGTTGGCGCAACATCAAAGGCCGAAGGGCCTGTTCTGCGCTGTAATGTTCTATGTTCTATACAAAGATGTGTAGGTTAGGTGGAATGGCCATGCTAAATCGCCCCTTAGTGTCCAAAGAGGTGCAGGTTTGGCAGATTGGCCATGCTAAGTTGCTTCTTAGTGTACAAAGATATGCAGATTAGTGGATTGGCCACACTAAATTGCCTCTTAGTGTCCAAAGATGTGCAGGTTAGGTGGATTGACTGTGCAAAATTACCCCTTGGTGTCCAAAGATGTGTAAGTTAGGTGGATTGACCATGCAAAATTGCGCCTTAGTGTCCAAAGATGTGCAGGTTAGGTCAATTGGCCATGTCAAATTGACTTTTAGTGTACAAAGATATGCGGGTTAGTTGGATTGGCCATGCTAAATTGTCCCTTAGTGACCAAAGGTTTGCAGGTTAGGTGGATTGGCTGTGCCAAATTGTCCCTTAGTGCACAAGGATGTGCAAGTTAGGTGAATTGGCTATGCTAAATTGCCGTTTAGTGACCAAAGATGTGCAGGGAAGAGGGGAACAGTGGGGTAAACATGTAGGGTTACGGAGATTGGGCAGGGGAAGAGGGTCTGGGTAAGATGATCTATTAGAGAGTCAGTGCAGGCTCAATGGGCCCAGTTTACTCCTTCTGTGCTGTAGCTACCCTATGAAATAAAATTTCATGAACTATCAGACCAGGGACTAAAAATTGCGTTCAATTGGCACCTTAATGGATCAAATCTGGTTCGTTTCAGCAGGTGTGCTTCCAACTTTCATGCGTGCCCACCAACCTAATTCTCGTTCCAATGTGCAATGAGATTGGATTGCCCGCCTGATTGGCATAAAGTTCCAGCCATGCTGACTGTGACCTGGGATGAGAATCAATCTAATTCAGGTGGAAGATCAAACTTACATTTACGTAGTGCCTGCAACAAGAGTTTTGTGTGTGTAGTGCGGGATTAATTCAAACACACACCCCAGTGGATTTTTACAGTAACTTCACTGCAATGTTATTGTAAACCTGCTTGTGACATTAATAAATAAATTAGATAAATGGTGATTAAAGTTTGTGTTATAATAAACACTGTGCGAAATACCATGGATGCTGAAATCAGAAACAAAAGGAGAAATTGCTGGAAAATCTCAGCAGGCCTGACCATATCTGTAGAGAAAGTGTAAAGCCAACATTTCGAGTCTGGATGATCTTTTGTCAGAGTTGTGCTATGACAGACACGCGGGAGATCACAGATATTTGGGTGGCACAGTAGCACAGTGGGTTAGCACTGCTGCTTCTCAGCTCCAGGATCCTGAGTTCGATTCCCAGCTCGACTCCACACTGTCTGTGTGGAGTTTGCACATTCTCCTCACGTCTGCGTGGGTTTCCTCTGGGTGCTCCAGTTTCCTCCCACAGTCCAAAGATGTGCGGGTTAGGTTGATTGGCCATGCTAAGAAATTGCTCCTTAGTGTCCAGGGATACGTAGATTAGAGGAATTAGCGGGTGAAATATGTAGGGATATGGGATTGTGGTCAGTGCAGACTCGATGGGCCGAAGGGCCTCTTTCGCTCCGTAGGATTCTACGATTCTATATATTTCCCTGTGGCTTCATGCAGAAGAAACTCCCTTATTGGACAGAGTGGCAAAAAAGGCGTTTTTGTAGGGATATGGGATTGTGGTCAGTGCAGACTCGATGGGCCGAAGGGCCTCTTTCGCTCCGTAGGATTCTACGATTCTATATATTTCCCTGTGGCTTCATGCAGAAGAAACTCCCTTATTGGACAGAGTGGCAAAAAAGGCGTTCAGCATGCTTGGTTTCATTGGTCAGAACATTGAATATAGGAGTTGGAATGTTTTGTTGATGTTGCACAAGACATTGGTAAGGCCACACTTGGAATATTGTGTACAATTCTGCTCACCCTATCATAGAAAGGATATTATTAAACTGAAAAGAGTTCAGAAAGGATTCACGAGGACGCTCCCAGAACTTGACGGTTTGAGTTAGAGGCTGGGAGAGCCGGATAGACTGGGACCCTTTTCTCTGGAGTGTAGGAGGCTTATGGGTGAACTTATGGAGGTCTATAAAATAATGAGGGGCACAGAGTGGGGATGCACACAATGGGAAATGAATAGTGGGAGTTTAAAACTCAACAATAAAACCGGATGCTCTAACCTAGACCGTTACGGTAGGCCCCAGGCACAGGGTTCATAGCTGTTAAAGTTCATTACCATCACAAGTAGACTTACATTAACACTGCAATGAAGTTACTGTGAAAATCCCCCAGTTGCCACACTCTGACATCTGTTTGGGTACACTGAGGGATGACCAATCCACCTAACCCACACGTCTTTCTGACTGTGGGAGGAAACCAAAGAACCCGGAGGAAACCCACGCAGACACGGGGAAAACTTGCAGGTTCCGCACAGACAGTGACCCAAGCCGGGAATTGAACCCGGGTCCCTGGAGCTGTGAGGCAGCAATGCTATCCACTGCGCCACCGTGCTGCCCCCAGTAGTAAGGATACTTCCCTTAGCACTGAACGGGAGCAGTATGGCTAGCCATTGTGCCACGTATGAGTACAGGTCCTTGGCACTGTGAGATGCCAGTGTGCCACCATGCTGTGGGTACTGTTGTAAGCTGGATGTGGTTCCTTGTTTGGTTATCAGTAAAGGGGGTGGTGTTGGAAGACTGACTTGGTGGAATTATTGCAGCTTGTGTTCTAACCATTGAACCCAAACCATAGAAACCCTACAGTGCAGAAAGAGGCTCTTTGGCCCATCGAGTCTGCACCGAACACAATCCCACCCAGGCCCTACCCCCATATCCTTACATATTTTACCCACTAACCCACTAAGTGTTGATGAACAGAGGGATCTTGGTGTATATGTGCATAGATCCCTGAAAGTAGGCAGTCAAGTCGATAAGATTGTTAAGAAGGCATACGGAGTCTTAGCTTTTATTGGTAGGGGGATTGAATTTCGGAGCCGCAACGTCGTGTTGCAACTGTACAAAACTCGAGTGCGGCCGCACTTGGAGTATTGTGTGCAGTTCTGGTCCCCACATTATAAGAAAGATGTGGAGGCATTGGAGAGGGTACAGAGGAGGTTTACCAGGATGTTGCCTGGTATGGAGGGCAGGTCTTAGGAGGAGAGGCTGAGGGATTTGAGGTTGTTTTCGTTAGAAAGGAGGCGGCTAAGAGGGGACCTTATCGAAACACATAAGATGATTAGAGGTTTAGATAGGGTGGACAGTGATAGCCTTTTTCCTAGGATGGAGAAAGCTAGCACGAGGGGACACAGCTTTAAATTAAGGGGTGATAGTTATAGGACGGATATCAGAGGTAGGTTCTTTACCCAGAGGGTGGTTAGGGAGTGGAATGCCATGCCTGCGGCAGTTGTAGATGCGCCAAGTTTGGTGGCGTTTAAGAGGTTAGTTGATAAGTTTATGGAAGAGAAGGGAATGGTTTAGTTTGGAGGGTCATTGCTTTTTTCATAATTGGTCGGCGCAACATCGAGGGCCGAAGGGCCTGTTCTGTGCTGTAATGTTCTATGTTCTAATCCCTCTAATCTAAGCACCTCAGGACACTAAGGGGCAATTTTAGCATTTAACATTGGTCACGCCACATGCTGCATTTAACTAACTTCACATTTTTGTTTCCCCTTACGTCCAGTCTGAAAATTCCAAAGAGTTAATGCGGATTCAAGAGCTGGAAGAGGAAATGGTAGCTGCTCGCAACATGTACAACAAAGAAATCCAGACTCTACAGAACCAACTGGAGCAGAACAATAAAGAAAGAATGCAGTTTGAGATGAACAACCTCAAAAACTCACAAATGATTGCTGAATTCAGGGAAAGGTTAATGACTTCTCTGACTAACCGTACTGTGCTTAGGTGTAGAGTCAGAAATAGCCAGCACAATCGTTAGAAGTTACTTATTGTAGGATGGGGCTTTGCAAATATTTTGGAAATATTGGGAGCATGTTTGTTCACTAGTCTTACTGAATCCCTCAGCACGGAACCAAACTAATAGTCAAGCTTCATTTAGGTTCTATTGGTGAGCCAGAGACTCTGGACTCACCAACACTCATAGATCAGAGGGAGGGGTAAAGATTTTGTTGTTCCACAGAGCTGATGTGGAGATTGGAAAGGAGGTTGAGGGGGGTGAGGCCTGGGGTGGGGGTCGAGATGCAACTCATAGTTGGGCCAGTGGGCTGATGAATAACAGATGGAGTTTAATTTAGATAAATGTAAGGTGATGCATCTTGGTAAGTCGAACCAGAGCAGGACTTACTCAGTTAATGGTGGGGCATTGGGAAGAGCTAGGAGGTATTAGGTTCAAAACTCTTTGAAATTGGAGTCACAGGTGGACAGAGTGGCAAAAAAGGCATTCAGCATGCTTGGTTTCATTGGTCAGAACATTGAATATAGGAGTGGGAATGTTTTGTTGATGTTGATGTTGCACAAGACATTGGTAAGGCCACACTTGGAATATTGTGTACAATTCTGCTCACCTTATCATAGAAAGGATATTATTAAACTGAAAAGAGTTCAGAAAGGATTCACTAGGACGCTCCCAGAACTTGACGATTTGAGTTAGAGGCTGGCAGAGCCGGATAGACTGGGACCCTTTTCTCTGGAGTGTAGGAGGCTTAGGGGTGAACTTATGGAGGTCTGTAAAATAATGAGGGGCACAGATCAGCTAGATAGTCAATACCTTTTCCCAAAGGTAGGGCAGTCTAAAACTGGAGGACATAGGTTCGAGGTGAGAGGGGAGAGAGAGAAAAAGGTCCAAGGGACAATTTTTCACACACAGGGTGGTGAGTGACTGGAATGAGTGACCAGAGGCAGTAGTCCAGATGGGTATAATTTTGTCTTTTTTTAAAATAATAGTTGAACCTGCAACTGTTTAGACAGTTACGTTGGTAAGATGTGTATAGAGGGATATGGGCTAAATGCTGGCAATTGGGACTAGCTTAGGGGTTAAAAAAAGGGACGGCATGAACAAATAGGGCCGAATGGCCTGTTTTCGTGCTATAAATTTCTCTCTGATCTTGCAATCCACCCATTGGTGCCTCGAGATCAATGCCTGTCTGACTGACAGGATAGAGTTTCTGGTGCTCAAGTGGGAAAGGAGAGAATGTTCAGTGGCTTTTTATGGAAACATTCCATTTCCCAAACCAGTTTGACATTCACAATATGAAAGGAGCCACCCAAGCCCTCAGCAAAGGGGAATAGACCACTCAGTCCCTCGAGCCTGCTCCACCATTCACCTAGATCACAGCTGATCTACCTCACTGCTATCTTTCTGCACTATCCCCACTGTCCCTGATGTCTTTCAAATCTAGAAATCGATCAGTCTCTGGCCATGATTTTGCACCCCGTGTTCGCTGCAAGAGAAAATAGTGATGAAAGCACAAGGTGTCACAGCTTGGAAACAGAGAGCCACTCTGCCCATCGAGACTGCACCAACATCAATCCCACTCCTACCCCATGCATTGACCCAGTTATTACAGACACTAAGAGGGGCTTTAGCATAGCAAACCAATTTAACCTGCAGATCTTTGGAGTGTGAGGGAGGAAACCCACACAGACATGAGGAGAATGTGCAAACTCTTCCCAGACAGCGACCTGAAACCAGAATTGAACCCAGGTCCTGGCACTGTGAGACACCAGTACTAACCACAGTCACTGAAGTTTAACCAAACAGGCATCAGAGTGTAATGGTTAGAGGATTTTCACGCTAACTTCAATGAGGTGTTAATGTAAGCCTACTTGCGACTATAATAAATAAACTCTAAAAGAAGCTTTAAAACTTTAAACTTTAAGAGGATCAGAATCTTTGTAGAAAGGATACTTTTAAAAATTCATCTAGTCCAACCACTGCAGTTTAAATCCAGTTTTTAAAAATCAGCAAATAACCACTGCTCTTAGTAAAAGTAAGAAGTCTGACAACATCAGGTTTAAGCCCAACCGATTTATTTGATAGTAAACTCACAAGCTTTTGAGGTTTGTCCCTTCATCAGGTGAATGGAGAGCTCTGGCCTCAACAGAACATATAAACAGCACACGCAGTTTACAGATTACTGATTAGAATGCGGGTCTTTGCAGCCAACCTGCTATTCAAGTCTTAAAGATGCAGACAATGTGAGTGGAAAGAGCATTATGCATGGGTTAAAGAGATGTGTATTGCCTGCAGACAGGACATTAAGTGAGGTTTTGCAAACCCAGGCAAGTCATGGGACTTACAGACAGTGCGACGCGAACCCAAGATCCCTTTGAGACCATCCTCATGTGTGCGGAACTTGGCTATCAGTCTCTGCTCAGTAAAAGTGATAGTGAGGTTCTCAGGTTGTTGTATACAGCCCAACCGGTTATGTCATACTTTTACACTGTCTGGGCACACACATGACTCCTCGAGACAGGAACCCTCACAACGTTGAAGGTGAACACTTGAAACGCCAAAGCGTACAAGAGGAGGGACCAAATGCTGGAAAATGGGATTAGAATAGACTAGGCTCGATGGGCCGAGGGGCCTCTTTCTATAAAACTCTTTGATTCTATGACTGATTTGATTGCCCTCAAGTCACCCAGATGTAAGGAATGAAGGATGAGCAACAAATGCCAGCTTTGCCCATGTGGTGAAATTTAATGGCGGGTGGGTGGAGGGGGCGCGGTGGGATTGAGATTGCTTAAGGCAAAGTGCCGGTTTGCTGAACCGTGACTGTTCAGCAGTGTGGATAGGGAACCTGCAATACTAACAATGTTTTGTGATTTTGGTGGCAGCATTCTGGCACTCAACACAGCCATGCTACAGAAGGAGGAAGAGAAGAAAGGGATGGAGTTACTGCTGTGTCAGAAAGAAGCGGAACTCAGGGAGCTGCTGTGCAAATCATCAAACCCTTCCTCCGAGGTGGATACCCTCAAATGTGAGCTCGAGAAACTGCGCAGCACCCTTGAAAGCATCCAGAAGAGGTAAGGTTACATTTTGGCAAAATATTTAAACAGATACAGCATATAGTTTGTGCTTGTCTAAACTACTGTACAAATTAAACAAAATGCATCCTTCCCTCCCCTCTGCACCTCTTCCCACAATCTCAATGCACGCTTGATTCTGCAACTATTGAGAGTTTACCAACCTCTTATTCATCTTCTCTGCCAAGAAATAGCATCAGAATCCGATTACTGAGAGAGATGCAGCAATGGTAATGGTAGTAATAGCAATGGTAACCAGTGGTAATGGTGTTAATGGTAGTCGGTAGTAATGATAATTTGTGGTAATAGTGTTTTAATTTGTTAATGGCATTCAATAGGAATGATAAGGATCTTGGGGTTCGGGTTCATAGGATTCTCAAATCAACTTCACAGGTAGAGGATGTGGTTAAGAAGGCATATGGTGTACTGGTCTTCGTCAATTGAGGCGATAATGCTCCAGCTGTATAGGACCCTGGTCAGATCCCACTTGGAGTACAGTGCGCTGTTCTGCTTGCCTCATTACAGGAAGGATGTGGAAGCTATTGAAAGGGTGCAGAGAAGATTTACAAGGATGTTGCCTGGATTGGGTGGCATGCCTTATGAGGATAAGTTGAGAGAGCTCAGTCTTTTCTCCTTAGAGAGACGAAGGATGAGAGGTGACCTGATAGAAGTGTATAAGATGATGAGAGGTATTGATCGAGTGGATTCTCAGAGGCTATTTCCCAGGGCTGAAATGGTTGCTACGAGAAGACATAGGTTTAAGCTGCTGGAGAGTAGGTACAGAGGAGATGTCAGGAGTGAGTTTTCATTCAGAGGGTGGTGGTGCGTGGAATCGGCCGCTGTCAGTGATGGTGGAGGTGAATTCGATAGAGTTTTTTAAGAGACTTTTGGATGACTACACAGGACTTTGTAAGATAGAGAGTTATAAGTAAGCCTAGTAGATAGGGATATGTTTGGCGCAACTTATGGGCCAAAGCACCTGTTTGTGCTGTAGTTTTTCTATGTTCTATAATCAGTGGTAATAAGTGGCAATTGTAGTTGCTAGTAATGAGTGGTAATGACAGCCACTAGTAATGGTAATTGTTGATGACCATGTTAACAGGAGCGAACAGCAAAGCCTTCTGAGTGCTGTCTTACATCTTTACCTTCTCCTCCATCCATCTGCAAACTTTCTCAGTAAGTGACTTCAAGGCAATGTTCATGATCTTTGGACAGTAAATCACCCTGGCCTCACTTTAGAAAAACTATTTTTTTTTATGTAAGAGCCAAAATACTTAATAGTTGACTAAATACTTTGGAAGTGTAGTCACTATCCTTATGTGGAAACTACAATGACCAGTTTGTACCCAGCAAGGACTCTCAGATAAAGTGTAATAATGAGCCAGTTGACCTGTGTTTGAGTGACATGGGCACAGGTTGGGCAATGCCAGTGTCTCTGCCCTGCTGCTCTTTCAGTGAGATCTGTAACATCCAGCTGAGAGAACCAAGGTGGGGTCTCAGGTTAGCGTCTCATCCGCAAGATTGAGCAGCACTCCCTCAGCGCTGCACTGAAATTTCCACTTGAGCTCAGGTCTTCCAATATGCTCTCAATATTTACTCCTGCTCCAGGCCCTTCTACACCCGCTCAGGAGAAGCTATAGAGCTGCGTTGGAGGGGAGGAGGAGGTATTCGTTGGGTTGGTTGGATGATGAGAGCATCAACGGATAGATTTTGCTTTGTGCTTGTACACCTGAGCTGAAAATATAGGTGGCACAGTGGCTAGCACTGCTGCCTCACAGCGCCAGTGACCGAGGCTCAATTCCAGCCTTGGCTGACTGTGTGGAGTCTGCACATTCTCCTCGTGTCTGCATGGGTTTCCAGTCCAAAGATGTGTGGGTTAGGTGGATTGACCATGTTAAATTTCCCCTTAAGTGTCCAAAGATTAGGGGAGAATTAGTGAGCTACATATGTGGGATTGCAGAGAAAAGGGCAGAAGGATGGGGGTTGGCCTGGATAAGGTGCTTTTTCAGAGGGTCAGTACAGCTTGATGGGCCAAATAGTTTCCTCTTGCAATGTAGGGAATCTATGGATCTATCACCTGGCTGGTGTGAGGACAGGAAGGAAATCAGATCCCATGAGATTTACCTCCAATATGTTAATTCAAAATCACTCAAGTGAACTCTGTTAGAGCTGAGCGGAATTGTCTATCTGGAGTATTCTTCCAGACTGCCTCGCAGCTGCTAACTCGTGTCTAAGGAGTACTGAGTTATATTATTGTGTTTAAGGTGCTTTTTTTCTTAACATGTACCTGGGAATTTAATTCTCTGAACATAAAACAAAGCAACATCAGCTCTAAGTCCTCTTTGAGGTGTTTCAGCCTTTGGTACATAGAGTTATATTTACATTTTTATATTTTTCATGTCACATTTCCTTTTCCCTGTGAGTGTGTCTCTCTCTGTATTCTTTGCATGCAATTTCAGTCTACAATTGTGGATTGTCCATCTTATCATAGAAACACTACAGTGCAAAAGGAGGCCATTCAGCCCATCGAGTCTGCACCAATAACAATCCCACCCCAGGCCCTATACCCACAACCCCACACATGTATCCTGCTAATCCCTCTAACCTACACATACCAGGATACCAAAGGGGCAATTTGTCATGGCCAATCAACCTAACTCGCACATCTTTGGACTGTGGGAGGAAACTGGAGGAAACCCATGCAGATATGGGGAGAGCGTGCAGACTCCATACAGACAGTGACCCAGCCGGGAACTGAACCCGGGTCCCTGGCACTGTGAGGCAGCACTGCTAACCACTGTACTGCCCAATGTATCTTAATGATACATTGGTAAGAATTAAGTTTCATAAAAATACTCAACGTGTGGTAGAATCAGTAGTTGGGAACAAATTGTTTTTATCTTGGTGTGAATGAGGTACATATATTTGGTGAATCACAATGCAGACTGTGCTTAGTACAGCCTTTTAGTAAGAGCTCACTCTTATACCATAGACTGGCTCTTTAATCGACCAAACGCTCCACAGATCTCCCTCCCCCCACCTTCTTACCCCTTCTTGGACCTTTATTTGGGTGATGCATTCAAAGGTCAGAATAGACGTGGTGTAGGCGATACAATAACATAAGCAGTTTTTGTATTACGTTTCCTTTGTGCTGTATCTGTCTCAGGGGAGCGAGAATCAGAGAGTTGACATTCATTTGGGCAGCTTTTCAGCTTACAGCTTGGATGGTTTCCAAGCCTAATATTTACCTAAATATCATTCCAACTACCATCAGTGAGTTCACGATCTCCAATGATCTTGGAATTCTCTCGCATCCCACGGTTTTGAGAGAGGGTTTTGGTTACAAGTTACATACTTATGACAGCAGGTTTCACGTCCCGTTGGTAAAGAAAAGTCTGCTTCTTTGTAATTTGTGGAAAAATAAAGAGTTGCATTTATATGTTTACCACCCTGAGATTTCACAGCCTAGGAAGTATTCTGGAAGGGTAATCACCATTGTATGGCGCGGTAGCACAGTGGTAAGCACTGCTGCTTCACAGCTCCAGGGATCTGGGTTCAATTCCCCAACTTGGGTCACTGTCTGTGTGGAGTTTGCGCAATCTCCCTGTGTCTGTGTGGGTTTCTTCCGGGTACCCCAGTTTCCTCCCACAGTCCAAAGATGTGCAGGTTGAGTTGATTGACCATGCTAAAATTGCCTCTTAGTGTCCTGAGATGTCTAGGTTAGAGGGATTAGCGGGTAAATATATGGCCTTGTTGGGATTGTGGTTGGTGCAGACTCAATGGGCCAAATGACCTCTTTCAGCACTGTAGGGATTCTATGATTGTAACAAAGCAAAATTCAGCAGCCAATTTCTGTGCAGCAAGATCCCAGAGAATGACAACATCATCTTTCTTGAAACAATGTCTATTGGAGGTAAATATTGACCAAAAGACCAGAGAGCTTTCACCATAGAATCCCTACAGAGCAGAAAGAGGCCATTTGACCCATCAAGGCTGCACCTATTCTCTGACATACATTTTATCCAGGCACAATCCCTGTAACCCCACATATTTACCCTGCTAACCACCCTAATCTACACATCTTTGGATGCCATTTCACCTAATCTATACATCTTCTGAAAGTGGGAGAAAACTGGAGCACCCGGAGGAAACCCACACAGACATGGGGAGAACGTACAAACTCCACACAGACAGTTACCCAAGACGAGAATTGAATCCAAGTTCCTGGCGCTGTGAGGCAGCACTGCTTACCATATAGTACCACGGGGGCCAGAATTTTACCGACATCGAGACGGGCATACTGGTAAAATTCCGGCTCCTGTGGCACTATATGGTAGGCTCACAGAACAGAATTCTCCGTTGGCATCAGGTGGGATTTTACGAGCCTCACTTGACTGAGGATGTAAAAAACTGGCCAGGGTCTTTTCCAACCAACTGAGAGGGTAGACAGGGCCTTGTTTTAACACCTCATCCAGAAGAAGGTAGCCCTAACAGTGCTGCACTCCCTCGGTACTGCACGGGGTGGGAGCCCAGACCATGTGAGACTTGAACCCATTATCTTCTGACTCAGTTGGATGGTTTTCAAGCCTAATATTTACCTAAATATCATTCCAAGGACCATCAGTGAGTTCATGATCCTCAATGATCTTGGGATTCTCTTACATCCCACTGTTTTGAGAAAGGCACGGCAACACGGTGGGTTAGCACTGTTGCTTCACAGCTCCAAAGTCCTGAGTTCGATTCCCGGCTCGGGTCACTGTCTGCGTGGAGTTTGCACATTCTCCTCGTGTCTGCGTGGGTTTCCTCCGGGTGCTCCGGTTTCCTTCCACAGTCCAAAGATGTGCAGGTTAGGTTGATTGGCCATGCTAAAATTGCCCCTTAGGGTAATGTAGGTTAGAGAGATTAACGGGTAAAATATGTAGAGATATGGGGGTAGGGCCTGGGTGGAACTGTGGTCACTGCAGACCCGATGGGCTGAATGCTCTCTCTCTGTACTGTAGGGTTTCTGTGATGATCATTCTATGGTTTCCCAACAGAGGAAGAAACCTCACAACACCAGGTTGAGACTTCTTACTGTGTTTACCCCAGTCCAACACTGGCATCTCCATATCATTTCCCAACAGATCCAGGGCTAATACTATTCCTCACATCTTTACAATTCCTTACATACATAGAATTAACACCGAGATGCCACGCTTGAATTTTGACAAATTAAGTCACTGTCTTATCAGTTACATTATTAAGGATTGTCAATCTCAGTTGCCTTGTTAAGGAACGAGATGATAGGTATTAACACCAGTGAGAAGGCAGATAGCTGGGACACTGGGTGGAGCTGGGGAATGTGCACTCACTACAAAGTCAGCAAGCTCTGGCAGCAAGAAAAGCTGGTCTTATTTTTGACTTCACCAACTGCTGCGGATCCTCTGAACAAATTATCATCATCTTTCTCCTGATTCCTTATTCCTCTTCATTAGCTGTTACAGGTTACTGATGTGTCAAAAATGAGAGCTGGTTTAACTCTGAATCATCAAGATTCCACATGAATTTACAAGTGAACAGTGAATTATTTAAAAGTCAAAGAGTTTAAATTCATTCACAGGATGTGGGTGTCACTGGCTTGGTCAGCATTTATTGCCCCATCCTTAATTGCTCCTTGAGAAAGTGGTGCTGAGCTGAATCGCTCCAGCCCCTGAGGTGTAGGTGCATTCACGGTGCTGCTAGGGAGGAAGTCCAAGATTTTAAGCCAGTTCCAGTGAAAGAATGGTGGTAAGTTTCAAAGTCAGGATGGTGTGTGGCTTGGAGGTGATACTACTGGTTTCTATCTGCTGCCCTTGTCCTTCGTGAATGTGGTTGGAAGGTCATGGGTTTGGAAGGTGTTGCTTTACGAACCTTGGTGAATTCCTGCAGTGCGTTTTATAGATGGTCCGTACACTACGGCCACTGAGCACTGGTGATGGAGGGAGTGAATGTTTGTAGATATCAGTTGCTTTGTACTGGATGGTGTCGAGCATCTTGAGTGTTGTTGGAGCTGCACTCATCCAGGCAAGTGGAGAGTATTCCATAGCACTTCTGACTTGTGCCTTGTGAAGTTACTCAACTCTTGCACTAGCCAGGCTGATACTTCCTTGAAAAAGAGTGTCCAAGCACCGCCTACTGGCTTCATCATAGCAACAGGACAACCCCAGAGTAAAACATTTCCCTCTCTCCTTCCCCCAGACCAAAATAGAAAAAAACTGCAACAGGGTTCAGACACTTACTCCTTAAATACCTACCTCCAGTTGCCATCAATAATCACACTGTAAATGTCTCAATTGCTCTGAGATTTAAGGGGGAATTAGGGGAGTCAGGAAGTGAGTTACTTACTGTTACTGGTTATACTTACTGCAGAATTCCAAGCCTCTGACCTGTTGTTGGTTAGTCCAGTTCAGTCCCTGGTCAATGGTAACCACTTTGCTCTTGATACTGGGGGATTTTGCACTGCTGATGTTATTGAATATCAAGGGGCGATGATTAGATTCTCTGCGCTGAAGATGGCCATTGCCTGGCACTTGTATGGTATGAATGTTACTTGCCGGCCAAAGCCTAGATATTGTTCAGGTGTTGTTGAAACTGGACATGGACTGCATCGGTAGCTGGGGAATGGTAAACATTGTGCAGATATAGAACATAGAACATAGAACATTACAGCACAGAACAGGCCCTTCGGCCTTCGATGTTGTGCCGACCAAAATAAAAAGCAATGCCCCTCCAAACTAAACCATTCCCTTCTCTTCCATATACTTATCAATTAACCTCTTAAACGCCACCAAACTTGGCGCATCTACAACAGCTGCAGGCAGGGCATTCCACTCCCTAATCACTCTTTGAGTAAAGAACCTACCTCTGATATCCGTCCTATAACTCATACCCCTTAATTTAAAGCTGTGTCCCCTCGTGCTAGCTTTCTCCATCCTAGGAAAAAGGCTATCACTGTCCACCCTATCTAAACCTCTAATCATCTTATATGCTTCAATAAGATCCCCTCTTAGCCGCCTCCTTTCTAACGAAAACAACCTCAAATCCTTCAACCTCTCTTCATAGGACCTGCCCTCCATACCAGGCAACATCCTGGTAAACCTCCTCTGTACCCTCTCCAATGCCTCCACATCTTTCTTATAATGTGGGGACCAGAACTGCACACAATACTCCAAGTGCGGCCGCACTAGAGTTTTGTACAGTTGCAACATGATGCTGCGGCTCCTAAATTCAATCCCCTTACCAATAAAAGCTAAGACTCCATATGCCTTCTTAACAACTTTATCCACTTGACTGCCTACTTTCAGGGATCTATTGACACATACACCAAGATCCTTCTGTTCCTCAACACTATTAAGAGCCCTACCATTAGCCCTATACTCTACACATTTATTGTTCCTGCCAAAGTGCATTACCTCACACTTTTCCACATTAAACTCCATTTGCCACCTCTCGGCCCAGCTCTGCAACTTGTCCAAGTCACTCTGCAAACTATAACACCCCTCTTCACTATCTACCACTCCACCGACTTTAGTGTCATCTGCAAATTTACTGATCCATCCCTCAATACCCTCATCCAGATCATTTATAAAAATTACAAACAGCAGGGGCCCCAAAACAGACCCCTGAGGTACACCACTTGTCACCGAACTCCACGATGAATATCTCCCATCAACCACCACCCTCTGTCTTCTATCTGCTAGCCAATTCCTAACCCAATTAGCTAAATCACCCTCTATCCCATACATCTGCATTTTCTGCAGAAGTCTTCCATGGGCCACCTTATCAAACGCCTTACTAAAGTCCATATATACCACATCAACCGCCTTACCCCCATCCACCTCTTTAGTCACTTTTTCAAAAAACTCAATGAGGTTAGTAAGGCACGACCTACCCTTCACAAAACCATGCTGACTATCCCCAATCAATTCATTTCTCTCTAAATAACTATAAATCCTATCCCTAATAATTCTCTCCAATACTTTGCCCACAACAGAAGTAAGACTCACTGGCCTATAATTCCCTGGAAGGTCTCTCTTCCCCTTCTTGAACAATGGGACCACATTCGCTATCCTCCAGTCCTCCGGAACCACACCCGTAACCAACGAGGACCTGAAGATCAGAGCCAGAGGCTCTGCAATCTCCTCTCTTGCCTCCCAGAGAATCCTAGGGTAAATCCTGTCCGGCCCAGGGGACTTATCCAACTTCAAACCCTCGAGAATTTCTAGCACATCCTCCATATCATCAAACATCCATCCCTTTGACCTTATTATGAATGGAAAGTCATTATGAAGCAGTTGGAGATAGTTGAACCTGGGACACTACCCTGAAAAACTCTTGTTTTGGAACTGAGATGGTTGACTTTCAATAATGACAACCATTTTTCTTGGTGTCAGCTATGACTCCAACCAGCAGACGCTTTTCCCCTGATTGCCAATGGCTCCCAAAACACAATTTGGATTCGCAAAAGAATGTGTCCAACTTTTGCCTCCAGTGAATGGAAACTTGCAACCATTGCAAAGTGGAGTGTTGTGTCATTGACTGGCGTCTTGCACGATGAAAAATTCTTGCTGTTCAGGTTACAACTAATAATGGTATTTATTTAAAAATGTGACAATTACACTGAAGCAGCAAGCACATTCTAATCAATAAGTAGTTCAGTGCTCCACTAACTATTTAAACTATTTAAAAAACGGCCTTTGTAATTCTTCCGAAACCTGTTGGTTAGTTTTGCACATGGAACTTCTTTCAGCTTTCTCAGGCAGCTGAAGATTTGGGGAAGCATATGAAACCCATACTTTATTGTACAATTCAAAATGCTCATTCTTTATGAGAATCTAATTAGCTCCAATCTGCTTTAAGTATTTTTTCTGCTCGAATAAATAAGCGGAATCTCTTGGTATTCTGTTAAGCTCCCTCAGTGGAATATCAGAAATGTATTCCTCGGAGCAATTTCGGAGGAGCTAACACCAATTCTGCTGTGCCAGAATTGTGCAGGCAAACACATCTAAACGGTTACATGGGAACTGCTCAGAGCAAACTGGGATCTAAAGGCGAAATTATCCAAGTTCCCAGCCACGTGATTCCCTACAGTGGGAAGTGGCATGCTGTTCACTCCCAATGGGAATTTCAGGTCCTGCCAATGGGGTTTGATGTCACCCCCACACCACCACAAAATCCGTGGGAGGGGTGCACTGCCAATGGGACTGGAGAATCCTGCTGGCATGAAGAGCTGGAGAATTCCCTGCAAATGTCTAACTTGACCCCAAAATATTTTTCATGTAAACTTACAAAAGTCTGATGACTTACGGCAACAACTTAATAGTGACATACATTGTCACACAGAGATGTGTTCTCTGCAAACAAAAGGAACATATTCAGACCTTGTACATAAGGAGCTTGTTGTTCACTGTTGCTTTCTCCATGGTAATGCCTCAGCCAATCGGAGTTAATTTGCCAACCAATTAGCATCCTTTATGCCTGAGTTATAAATAGTGGTGATGGTTTGAAATTTCTTGTCCTGATAAGTACGCAATGAAAAACTTCAGCAACACGTCTCCCTTTTCAGCAAGATTCAAGTTCTGCATTCCCAAGCAATCGAAGAAGCTCTGGTAGAGCAGGAAAGGCAAGGGCGGGATTTTCCTCCCCCTCCATGGCGTGTTTCACAGCAGTGGGAGGAGGCGTGCTGCTCGCTGATGGTGGGATTTGTCAAATGAGGTTTCCTGTTGAACTCAGCCTTGCTACCTGGAAATCTGCAGGGAGGTGTGTGGCATTGGTGGGATTCTAATGTCCCGCTGGTGTAAACATTGGCAAGATTCCAGCAGAAATCTCACCTGGCAGCACCCCATGAAACATCCAGTTATTTCCAGGCACATTCTTACTCCCCAAACACCATGAGCAAAGACAGCGATTTTGTGAACACTTATTTCTCTTGTTGCAAAAATCCAGAAAGAATGGGATTAAGGTAGTTATGGGGTATTTTCACGGAAAACATTTCATAGAATCTTTACAGTGCAGAAGAAGGCCATTTGGCCCATTGAGTCTGCACCAACCACAATCCTATTCCCATAAACCCACCCTGTGAATCCTCTGATACTAAGGGGCAATTTAGCACAGCCAATCAACCTAACCCGCACATCTTTGGACTGTGGGAGGAAACCGGAGCACCCGGATGAAACCCCACCCATCATTAAAGTGGGCTTGAAATGAGACCAGCATTGACCATATCGGTCTATGATCAGATGACGATTACTGAGTAGGAGAGCAGTGGTTCCCTGAATGTTTGATCCCTAACCAGTGCTGAGATTTGGTTGGAAGCAAAAAAGCACCATGACCATCAAATTCCTACAGTGCAGAAGGAGGCCATTCAGCCCATTGAGCTTGCACCAACTCTCAAAAGGGCATCTTACCCAGACCTACCCCCTCAACCTATCCTATAACCCTACGCATTTACAATGGCCAATCCATCTAACCGACACGGGGCAATTTAGCATGGCCAGTGCACCTAACCTGCACATCTTTAGACTGTGGGAGAAACCGGAGCACTGAGAGGAAACCCATACAGACACGGGGAGAATGTGCAAACTCCACACAGACGGTGCCCTGAGGCCGGAATCGAACCCGGGTCCCTGGTGCTGTGAGGCAGCAGTGCTAACCACTGTGCCACCATGAATAGAGCTGATGTTTAGGTTTAAGTTTATTTATTATTGTCAAAGGCATTAACACCGCAATGAAGTTACTGTGAAAATCCTCTATTCGCCACACTCCGGCACCTGTTCAGGTATGCTGAGGGAGAACTTAGCATGGCTAATATATACTAAACCAGCACGCCTTATGGACTGTTGGAGAAAAGCGGAGCACTGGGAGGAAACCCACGCATACACGGGGAGAATGTGCAGACTGCACAGACAGTGACCCAAGCCGGGAATCAAACCCGGGTCCCTGGCGCTGTGAGGCAGCAGTGCCAACCACTGAGGCCTCATTATGCAGGCTGATTAGGAAACAATGTCATTTTAAACAGTGATTAGTGAATTAATCAACCAGGGAAAGCTTCATCAGCCAGTCTACAGTCAGCTGTTAGCACAGGTTTGTCAGCACATTTTTGTGGGGGGTACGCACTTGAGCTTTAAGCTGAAGTTACTGGATCCGGTATCTCCTCTCAGTTCCAATATCTATTTCACCCACAGTTTGAGCTTTGATAGGAGTCGTATGTCACACTGACAAAGCCTCTTGAAGTAGCAGGAACTCCGCTACCGCCTGGGTTTGTTTTAAATAAACTTTCGGGTGGAGAAAATGTGGCCTCTACATATTAAGAATTAATATTTCACCTGAGAATTCATGATCATGTTAATATTGATATTCATTATTTTGGAGGTTTGTACTGAAATATTTGAAATCTCCAGGCTGTCTGGAAGACTTAGCGTTACCATGGTGATCTGATTCTATGTACACATCTTTTTCCTTTCAAGCACTGCCATCTAATTTTTACAGTGTTTCTCAGCGGCGGTTGGTTTGGTTTGGAGTATCCGGGTCTGTTAAACCCGGCCGTTCTCCTTAACGCTGCTCCGTTGTTGAGTGATTAATAACCAGTGTTGATGCCACACATGACAGTAAGTAGAGAATGCTTGAAACAAAGTAATGCACACCGCACGTAACACCAGACTAGCCTCGATCACTGATGGCATCTGGACCAAATTCCAGAACAAACAGAGCAACACTCGAAGCACGCAGCCACTCCGACTGAGGATAGAGAAAAGCAGAGGCAATATGGTATTTCAAGAAATCACGGAGGTCGATCGTAGGCGAGTACGGCAGTCCAGAAAGGGAATAGGGGACTGAAAGATCAAAAGGAGGGAAGCTCTGTAAGGCTCGCAGGAATTTGCCAATCCCCACTGCAGTGAATGAAGTTTTGGCTGAGCGCCAAATCCTTTGCTCTCGTTGGCAACGAGGCGGGTACGAACGAGATGGTAAAATCGCACCCATAGTGTCAGCAAGGATGGTGCTGCAAAGCAAAAAGTGGGACAGGAAGAGAAACAGAAGAACTGGGCACAGAAGAGGTGTGAATGGCGAACAGTTTTGGTTGTGGGTGGTTGGTCATCCCAATTCTGGAACAACCCTGCAGGAGTTGCTCATCCCTGCTGACAGTATGGATGGGATTCTCTGATCTCGTTCGTACCCGCCTCGTTGCCAACGAGAGCAAAGGATTTGGCGCTCAGCCAAAACTTCATTCACTGCAGTGGGGAGATTGGCGAATTCCCATGAGCCTTACAGACCTTCCCTCCTTTTGATCTTTCATTTCCATCACTCCCTTCCTGGACCTCCGTACTCACCTAAGATCAATCTCTGTGACTTCTTGAAATAATGTTGTTTTGCTCAACCATTTTCAGCTTTTTCATCAATGAACTTCCCTCCAATATCAAGTCATGGGGGATGTTCGCTGACAATTGCACAACGCTCAGTACTATTCAAGATTCCTCAGATAATGAAGCAATCCCTGTCCGTGTACAGCAAGAACTGAACAATATTCAGGCTTGGAACATTAGTGGCAAATGATAGACAATAACTGTCTCCAACAAGACAGAATCTAAAAATCTCCCCTTGATATTCAATGCTAATTACTGTCACTGAATCCCCTACTATTAACATCTTGGAGTTACCATTGACCAGAAACTGAACTGGGCTAGCCGTATAAATACTGTAGCCAGGAATCCTGCAGTGAGTAACTCACCTCCTGACTTACCAAAGCCTGTACACCTGTCTACAAGGGCACAAGTCAGGAGTGTGATGGAATACTCCCCACTTACCTGGATGGGTGCAGCTCCAACAACACCCAAGGAGCTCGATCCCATCCAGGACAAAGCAGCCACTTGATTGGCGTCTCGTCCACCACCTCGAACATTCACTTCCTCCTCCATTGGCGCAGAGTGGCAGCCATGTACAGCACCTACAAAGTGCATTGCAGCAACTCACTAAGGTTCCTTTGTTGGCACCTTCCGAACTCCTGACCCAAACATTTAGAAAGACAAGGTCAGCAGATACATGGGTTTCCTCCGGTGCTCTGGTTTCCTCCCACAGTCCAAAGATGCGCGGGTTAGGTTGATTGGCCATGCTAAAATTGACCCTTAATGTCCTGAGGTGCATATGTTAGAGGGATTAACGGGTAACTATGTAGGGATATGGGAAAAAGGGCCTGGGTGGGATTGTGGTCGGTGCAAACTCAATGAGCCAAATGGCCGCTTCCTGCACTGTAGGGTTTCTATGATTCTATGATGATACATGGGAACACCATCATCTGCAAGTTCCCCTCCAAGTCATTCACCATCCTGACTTGGAAATATATCGCCTTCACTGTTACTGGGTCAAAACTCTAGAACTCCTTCCCTCACAGCACTGTATCTACACCATGAGATTGCAATAATTCAAGATTGTAGCTTACCACCCCCTTTTCAAGGGGCAATTAGGAATGGGGAAATAAATGGTAGTCTCACAGCTAATGAAAGAGTGAAACAAAACAGTTGAGCTGGAAAGCTGTAAATACTTTTTCAATAGAGGAAGTGTCACTGGTTGAGCTTTTGAGTTGAGTTTGACTGGGAGAGGCCATTGACAGAGATAGAATGGGATGGATAATTAAACTGATAGGTGACTGGAAGCTTGGAGTTCAAAGAATGAATGGAGGTGCTCACATTTGATGTCTACGTGCCGACCACATTCTGGATAATGAGAAAGTGTCTGGCATCCTAGATAATGGGAGGGAAGGCCTTCATGAATGGAATTTGTTGCACGGTGGGCAGAGACAAAGGCCGGGGTGGATAGAGGAGTCACGAAGGAACAGTTCCTTCAAAACGTTCAAAGGGAAGATGACTTTTAGTGTGGAATCACGCTTTGTGGGGGTGGCAGTAATACTGGCGGATGACTGATGGAATTGGATGGGTGAGGGGCTGGAAGGTGTAGGTGGGGGAGTAGAGGGGGGAGAGTGTGGATGGGATGGGGGCAATTTATCATGGCCAAGCAACGTGACTCGCACATCTTTGGTTTGCAGGAGGGAACCAGGGCATTTGGGGGAAAACCCATGCAGACACTGGGAGAATGTGCAAACTCCAAACAGACAGTGACCCAACATGGCAATCGAATCAAGGTCCCTGGCGCTGTGAAGCGGCAGTGCTAACCACCACTCTGCCACCCATACCCCACACTCTGGAAGCCCCTGTAACCATCCATCTCCATTGTCAAAGCTCTGACTAAAGCCCACTCCATCAACCAAGCTTGTGGTGACCACCCTAATATCCCCTTCCCCCCCATCCAGCTCCATCTCCCTACCCAATCCCAATCTCTCCTTTATTGCACCCGAGAAGCATTTTTTGTTCTGGATTACACTTCTCTGTAGTCCCTTGGGACACTGGGCTGGATTTACTGCACAACTCACCATGCATTACACCGCAGCGGAATGCGGGGTGGCTGTAAGTGGCAGAGATTTTCTGGTTAATGCACACCTCCCTGCAGGGAAACCTGTAATATCGACACACCATCAGTGGGAACTAAGAGATCCAATCGGTGTGAGTGGCCTGAAAGTTCCGGTCACTGTATCACTGTTTAAATACAGGTCATTGTTGTTGCTAACGTGCCTCACTATCTCGGAACCACACACAATCCCTTACTCTAGGCTGTATTAAAAAGAGAAGTTATATATTAAACACCAATGATGTGCACCATTGATGACTTTGCTGACAGTTGCGATTTGATTTGATCTATTATTGTCACATGTATTAGCAGACGGTGAAAAGTATTATTTCTTGCGTACTATACAGACAAAGCATACAGTTCATAGAAAAAGAAACAAGATAGTGCAGAATGCAGTGTTACAGTTACAGCTGTGTGCAGAGTGTAGAGAAAGTGTAGAGAAAGATCAATTTAGTGCAAGATAGGTCCATTCACAAGTCTAACGGCAGCAGGGAAGAAGCTGTTCTTGAGTCAGTTGGCATGTGACTTTTGTGTCTTTTTCCCGAAGGAAGAAAGCGGAAGAGAGAATGTCCAGGATGCGTGGGATCCTTAATTATGCCGGCTGCTTTGCAGAGGCAGCGGGAAGTGTAGACAGGGTCAATGGATGGGAGGCTGGTTTGTGCGATGGATTGGGCTACATTCACGACCTTTTATAGTTCCTTGTGGTCTTGGGCAGAACAGGAGCCATACCAAGCTATGATACAACCAGAAAGAATGCTTTCTATGGTGCAAAGTTGGTGAGAGTCGTGGCTGACATGCCGAATTTCCTTAGTCTTCTGAGAAAGTAGAGGTGTTGGTGGGCTTTCTTAACTATAGTATTGGCATGCTGGAACCGGGACAGGTTGTTGATGATCTGGACACCTAAAAACTTGAAGCTCTCGACCCTTTCTACTTCGTCCCCAATGATGTTCCAGGTTGAGTGCAAGGCCAGAGAAATGGTGTCTGCTGTGGACCTGTTGCAGTGGTAGGCAAACTGTAATGGATCCAGATAATCCGAGAGATTGGAATTGATTTGTGCCATGACTAACCTTTCAAAGCACTTCAAAATGATGGATGTCAGAGCCACTGGCCGATAGTCATTAAGGCACGCTGCTTGACATTTCGTAGGTACTGGGATTTGTCGAAGTGTGGAAAATTGCTCTTGACTTTATGCCAGTACCTCACTTGCGATTTAATCATGAGTTTTCTCAAAGGCTATTATCATGAAACAAGTATCTAATGAGGTTTCCTTTGCATTTTAATATTAATTAATCCATGCTGCATAATTTTGTCACATTTCTAATCAGAAAGCATTCCCCGTAGATTTTAAATGTGCACAAATTTACATTTAAATAATGGATTTATTTCTCTTAATTTGAGTCAGTAATGCACAATGTTAATCTTCAACCTTCCCAATGTCTGCAATTTTTCTTGTTGTCTTGTTGTGCAGGTAACACTTCCAAGTTATTTTCATGTTCGGTACAACTAATGTTATCATAATTTCCCAGTCTAATTTGTTGAAGAGTCAATCTTATTTACGCAAGTTAGAAGATTTAAATCTTGTAATGAATTGTAAGCGTGATGTGAAGATGCTGGCATTGAACTGGGGTAAACACAGTAAGAAGTCTGACAACATCAGGTTTAAGACCAACCAATTTATTTGATAGTAAACTCACAAGCTTTCGGGGTTTGCCCCTTCGTCAGGCCTGAGGCAAACCCCGAAAAATTGCGAGTTTACTATCAAATAAATTGGTTGGACTTAAACCTGGTGTTGTCAGACTTCTTAATGAATTGTAAGTACAGGAATATTTCATAGACTCAGTGGCAATAACCGTACCATCTGCAACACACGTCGCATATACATCATCTTTAAACAGTGGGCTGGTGGTTGATGTGTTCATGGAAACAAAGGTGGCACAGTGTTGGCATTGCTGCCTCACAGCGCCAGGGATTTGGGTTCAATTCCCGACTTGGGTCACTGTCTGTGTGGAGTTTGCACAAACTCCCCATGTCTGCGTGGGTTTCCTCTGCGTGCTCCGGTTTCCTCCCACAGTCCAAAGATGCATAGGTTAGTTGGATTGGCCATTGTAGATGCACAGGATCACGGAAATGGGGGACCTTAGTAAGACATTCTTTTAAAAAGTCGGTGCCGATTTGGTGGGCTGAGCGTTCTCCTTCTCACTGTAGAGATTCTATGATTCTCGGGCTTCCAATTCCTTATTGCTGCATAGAATTCTACAGAACTGGAAACATAACATAAGAAATAGGAGCAATAGGCCATCCAGCCCTTCGAGCTTGCCTCACCATTCAATAAGATCATGGCTGATCTGAAGTGGATCAGTTCCATTTTCTCACTTTCTCCCTTAATTCCCTTGTCTATCAGAAATCTATCTACCCGTGACTTAAATATATTCAGTGAGGTAGCCTCCACCACTTCAATGGGCAGAGAATTCCAGAGATTTACCTCCCTTTGAGTGAAGAAGTTCCTCCTCAAGTCTGTTCTAAACTGCGCTCTCCCCCCTTACTTTGAGGAAAATGTTGCTTTGGGATTGTTACTCTGAGTGTAAAGGAGGTGCAAACACATCAATCATCCTGATTGTTGGACTCCCATTGCTAAGTACTGAGGGCCATTTCTCTTCAGAGTCATAGAATCCACAGATGCCCTGGACAATGCCACCGAGGAGACCAGGTGACCTGACACACTTGCATTGAGCAATCTGCCTCTGGAGGTTTGATCAGTGTGGGTAGCTCACATCGAGTGTGCTGATTTATCCAGGAGTCTTACTTTCATTGGGTCTCTCGGTTCAGGAGCATGCTGACTACCACAGCACGATGTCCAAACCAAATTCCATTCCCAAAACGCCTTTGCGCCATTTTGTGTAGAGCCTTATAACCAGAATTTATGGACTGGAAGCTTCAGAGCATAGATCATAGAACGCTACAGTGCAGAAAGAGGCCCTTTGGCCCATCGAGTGGGACACAATCCCACCCAGGCCCTACCCTCCATATCCCTACAGATTTGCCCACTAATCCCTCTAACCTACGCATCCCTAAACGCTAAGGGGAAATTTCTTAGCATGGCCAATCAACCTAACCCTCACACCTTTGAACAGTGGGAGGAAACCGGAGCACTCGGAGGAAACCCATGCAGACATGCGGAGAATGTGCAAACTCCACACAGACAGTGACCCGAGCCTGGGATCGAACCCAGGACCCTGGAGCTGTGAAGCAACAGTGCTAACCGCTGTGCTACCGTGCCGCCCCCACCACTGTGCTACCGTACCGTGCCATTAAGGAGAAGGAACATTGTTTCAATATTGCAATAAGCCCTGCCTTCCCTTTGGGTGACAGTCAGTCACTGCTATTGTGCCCAAAGGTACAGGCAAGGCCTCTCCTGCTAAATTGGATGGTCATTTTGAGGTCTATAAAAGGGGTCCAACCATGTTAAATTGAGGCCAAAATGTGACTGGAAAATCTCATCTGTCTTTGGCCCCTGGTAACTGTGGATCTGGTAACCACGCTGTGGAAATACGGCAACCAGTAGGCGCACAGTAAGATCCACACACACACACACACACACACACACACACACACCCACACACACACACACACACACACACACACACACACACACACACACACACACACACACACACACACACACACACACCAGCATGATAAATGATGAGTTAATCTGTTCTATTAAGATTGTTCGGGGGATTAATTTTGGCCACAAGAGGGGGGGGTTGGGGGTGAACGGGACACTCCCAATTATTTTGGAACGTCTCTGAAAGCTTGAATGCAGCTGGTAATGCTTGACCTGATCTTAAAGATGTGTATCTGTCTGGTGTTGTGCAGCTATGAGGCGGAACATAAACAGAACATGGAACTCCAGTGTACAGTTCAACAACTCCGGCACAAACTAGACAGACAACAGGAAAATCATTGCCAGGTCAGCACACGTGTCAATGGCGTAAAACGTACAAAAAAATAGACAGAACCCCCATTTCTAAAACAAGGTTCATTCAGGGTGCTGCTAAGATTTACCCACAAAACTATAGACCAGGTGCTGAAAAATGAGATTAAAACCACAGAATCATAGCATCTCATAGTGCAGAAGGAGGCCATTCAGCCCATCGAGTCTGCACTAACCACAATCCGACCCAAGTCCAATCCTTATCCCCCATGTATTTACCTTAACTAGTCCCCGCTAATACTAAGGGGCAATTTAACACAGCCAATCCACCTATCCCAACGAGGGGCTAGTTTCCTTTCTCTCTTTCTTGGCCAGCTGATGATGGGCTGAATGGCCTCTTTCCGCACCCTTCGGTTTTACAATTCGCAGAGCCAGTTACGTGCTGTTATAATTTGCTCACTGCCCATGGACACAGCAAGATCCCATAACAATAATGAGTCGTACGACGCAATAATTGGTTTCACCGATGTGGGTTGAGGATTAGACATCAAACGGGACAGCAGCGGGGACACCTCTTTTTCAAATACCCCCTAGTGAATTATTTTGGGTTCACCTTTGTTTAACTTAATACTGAAAGACAGCACCTCCAACAGTGTAGCACTCCTTCAGTACTGCAGCCCAGTATCGCTGGGGATTATATTAAATTCCTGGAGTGAAGTTTGAACCCAGATTCTGAGGTCAGAGTGCGACCTAATGCTGAAACCACAGTTGATGCTTTAAAAGGTCACTTTCAGTTAGAACCCAAAATGGGTGCAATATTGATGTTTCTCCCACCCTAGCTGCCCATGAGGAGGATAGATGCTGGTGCAACGGCAATGCCACTGGGCTAATAATCAAGAGGCTCCTGTTACTCAAGAGTCCAGAGACACAAGTTCAAATCCCACCACAGCAACCGGTGGAATTTGAGTTAAATTCATAAAGAAATCTCAGAGTAAGCAAGAATTGATTGTCACAAAACCCCCATCTGGCTCTTTAGAGAAGGAACTCTGTTGTCCGTACCGGGTCTGGCCTATATGTGACTTGTAACTTCCCTTTGAAATGGCAAGCCACTCGGTTCTTGGGCAAAGGGTTGGCGCGGTGGCACAGTGGTTAGCCCTGCCGTCTCACAGCAACAAGGACCCGGGTTCGATTCCCGGCTTGGGTCATGTTCTGTATGCATTTCCTCTGGGTGCTCCAGTTTCCTCCTACAATCTGAAAGTGCTGGTAAGGTGCATCGGCTGTGCTAAACTCTCCCTCAGTGTACCCGAACAGGCACTGGAGTGTGGCGACGAGGGGCTTTTCACGGTAACTTCACTGAGGTTTTAATGTAAGCCCATTATGACACTAATAAATAAATTTAATTAGGGATGAGCAATGAATGCTGGCTTTGTCAGCGACCCCTACACACCATGGAAGGATAAAAAGATGAAAGATTGGAGACCGTGAATTAGGCTTGGTTTTGGGTGTCTAAATGGTGTGTGGAGTAAGGGGCCATCGACTGCAGCTTACTGATCTGCTGCTAATGAAAGTCAGGGAGCCCAAGGGCAATTAGGGCTCCTTAGCTGAGATTTGGGATGGGAAACAATTTTTAAGTTTGTTTACTTGTCACAAGTAGGCTTACATTAACACCGCAATGAAGTTACTGTGGAAATCCCCTAGTCCCCTGTTCAGGTACACAGAGGGAGAATTTAGTGTGGCCGATGCACCCAAACCAGCACCTCTTTCAGACTGTGGGAGGAAACGGGAGCAGCCGAAGGAAACCCCCGTAAACTCCACACTGACAGTGACCCGCACCGGGAATCGAACCCAGGTCAGTGAGGCAGCAGTGCTAACCCCAATTACCACTTGACATTGCTGGGCATCTCCCTCATGTTGCCCCTGCTGGCAGCTTTGAAATGTACTCCAAGCACTTTCCTACGGTGTGGGAAAGTCTTCCCCTTTTAACTGAACCCGGAGCCAATGTAAAATGAATTAGTTTCATGTAATTGTCAGCAGTTTGCGGTGTTCCTCCCCAGGGAGGGCAAGTTCAAATGCTTTCCTTTTATTGGGTGACCTATTACAAATTTCCTGGTTCGAAAGGGAGAATTTAATCAAGTGAAGCGTTCCGATAATGCAGGATACAGTCAGCACTGTGCTGTGACTGTAATGCAATGTGAGGGAACTGCCTTGCTGCAGTAATATCGGAGTCCAGCCTGTATTCCCTAAAGAAATATCCCAGGGAATTCTCAATAAAAGTTGATTCGGACAATACATCACAGTCCCAGAAGGTTAATATTTCTAGACATTTAGTGAGATTAGAAGAATAAGTGGTGACTGGGAACGCATTTAGCTAGCAATTAAATATTATTATACATCAATGTGAGGCATGGTACACAATTCTCTTTTGCCAGTTCTGAGTTGCTGTCAGTCTCCAGAAATAATGCCCCCTTTTAGATTCAATTTTACTCTCTGTTGAAAACCAATTATAATTGTATAGCACTTTTAAGATGTCCAAATTCTTCCCTAGGGAATCATAAAATAAAATTTAACACCGTACCACACAAGGTGCTATTAGGCCAGAGAGGTAGTCTTCAATCAGAAAAGTAAGGAAGAAAGGGAAAGTTTTCTGGAGGGGATTTTGTCAGTGGAATTCATTGCCACAGACGGCAGTGGAGGCCAGGCCATTGTGTGGAGTTAAGACAGAGATAGATAAGTTCTTGACTGGTAAGAGAATCAAAGGTCCTGGGTAAAGGCAGGAAAATAGTATTGGACCATGATTGAATGGCAGAGAAGACTTGATGGGCTGAATGGCCAAACTCTACTCCTATATCTTACAGTCAATGTGTCGGGGGCATCTGTAGGTGATTGGGGAAGCGATTAAAATCAGTGATGCTAAGGAATCCAGAATTACAGGAGTGCAGGCAGCTCAGAGGGTTGTAGGGCTGGAGAACATTACAGAGAGAGGGAGACATGACATCAGTAGAACATCAAAAGGGGGCTGGGAGATGGGGGCAACCTAACACTGACATAGAATCCTCCCCATACTGCGGGACATCCTGAAGTATCTCACTATGTTCAACGACTGTTGAAGTGTTAGTGGCTGTTGTAATATAGGGGAGATGGGGAGAACATAAGAAATAGGAGCAGGAGTAGGCCATCCAGCCCCTCGAGCCTGCCCCGCCATTCAATAAGATCATGGCTGATCTGAAGTGGATCAGTTCCACTTTCCTGCTTTCTCCCTTAATTCCCTTGTCTATCAGAAACCTATCTACCTGTGACTTAAATATATTGAGCGAGGTAGCCTCCACCACTTCAATGGGAAGAGAATTCCAGAGACTCACCATCCTTTGAGTGAATTAGTTTCTCTTCAACTCTAATTTAAACATCCCCCCCATTATTTTGAGGCTGTGCCCTCTAGTTCTGCTATCCTTTCTAAGCAGGAAGAATCTCTCTACCTTCACCCTATCCATGCCCTTCATTATCTTATATGTCTCAATAAGATCCCCCCTCAGCCTTCTAAACTCCAACAAGTATAGACCCAGTCTATTCAATCTCTCCTCATCGGCTAACCCCCTCATCTCCAGTATCAACTTAGTGATGAACATGAAGGATGAGCATTCCTCCTGAATTTACCTGTTAGGTTAGATTAAAGTTAGGGGGAGGTGTGGGGAGATGGGGACTCAGGAATAACTGTAGACAACTCAGCAAACTGGGCTGCTGTTGGGGTAACCTTAAAAATAACAAAATTCTTTGATGAGCCTCACAGAGTAGGCCAGCTAATTAAACAATGACAGGCCTACACTGTCTGTGCTTTTCCTTTGTCACTCTTGATTACCAGTTAGTGTTGGGCTATTGTAATTCCACCTATATGTTCTGTGCTTGCGCAGATCATTCCACATCACCCGATAAAGGAGCAGTGCTCCGAAAGCTTGTGATTTCAAATAAACCAGTTGGACTGTAATCTGATGTCATTTGATCACATGTGGACCAAATTGAATAAGGACGACAAATTTACTTCCTGAAAGAACCAGATAGTTTGTATGACAATCAACAATGGTTTCACAGCCATTATTAGACTTTGGCTGTGAGGCATACAAGATGATCAGAGGGTTAGATAGGGTGGATAGTGAGAGCCTTTTTCCTCGGATGGTGATGGCTAACACGAGGGGACATAGTTTTAAATTGAGGGCTGGTAATTATAGGACGGATGTCAGAGGTAGGTTCTTTACTCAGAGTATTATGAATCTGTGAAATTTCCTGCCCAGTGAAGCAGTTGAGGCTACCTCATTGAATGTTTTTAAGGCAAGGATAGATAAATTTTTGAATAGTAAAGGAATTAAGGATAGTAAAGGCATGGAATGCTGTGCCTGCAGCAGTTGTGGACTTGCCAACTTTAAGGGCGTTCAAATGGTCAGTGGATAGGCTTATGGATAATATTGGAATAGTTTAAGTTAGAGGGTCATTAGATTGGTTCCACTGGTTGGCGCAACATCGAGGGCCTGTTCTGCGCTGTAATGTTCTATGTTTAATTCCAGACTTTTATTGAATTCAAATTTGCAGTGGTGGGATTTGAACCCAGGTCCCCAGATCATCACCCTGGGTCTCTGGATTACTAATCCAATATCACTATGCCATCACCCCCCCAACTCACTCTGGTTTAAAGGTTCAGGCAAGCACTTGCAAACTAGCACACAAGTGCAAGTTGTGAAACACAGGTCGCTCACTCTTGCGAAATCCACTCATTATAAACAAGCAAATTAAAATAAAACACAAGGAATGGATGGCAGGCTTCTGATCACGAACCAGCTGGCAGTGAGCTTTACTCAGTAACTTCTTCACGCTGTGCTCTCAGGATATGATCTGCATGAGAGAGAAGGCTGCAGAGGCAGACGCTCTGATTCAGGAGCTGGAATTGAAGCTGAGAAATCCCCAAGAGGACGGTGACGCCATGAAGATGCTCCAGAAAATCCGGGAGGTGAACGAAGCCGAGATGAGGCAGTACCAGCGTCAGACCGAACAGACCTACAATCAAAACGTAAGCTGTCACTCATATCATTGTAAGAAGCCTGACAGCACCAGGTTTAAGTCCAACCGATTTATTTGATAGTAAACTCACACAAGCTTTCGAGGCTCTCCTCTTCATCGGGTGAACAAAGAGGACAGCCTCGAAAGCTTGTGTGAGTTTACTATCAAATAAATCGGTTGGACTTAAACCTGGTGCTGTCAGACTTCTCACTGTGTTCACCCTAGTCCAATGCCAACATCTCTACATCAATTCGTATATTGCCATACAGGAGAAGGCTACTCAGCCCACTCTGCCTCTGTGATAGCTCTTTGTAAGACTTCCCCATTCCCCATTTTGCTCTTGTTCAAGATATTTATCCAATGCTCCTTTTAAAGTAAGTATTAAACATATTTTCACCACCATATCAGGTTCATAACAACAAAAAAAATCACATCTTCCTACCTCTCGCTCTTTTGAAGGCCAAATCATTGAATATATTTAAGAAGGAAATTGATTCCTAAAGATGTTAAGAGTATGGGAATATAGGGCTGAGAGAGAGGATTAACGATCACTTAGAATGGTGGAGTAGCTCAATGGTCTATTTCCATCCCTATTTTCTACATTTCTCTGTCAGCTTCCCAATATTGCTTTGAAAATCTGGTCCCTTGTATCCATTTCCCATTTGGTTTCCCCCCTCTTTTTTTAGATGTATATCTGCAGACCGGCCCTTTGCCTAATGCAACTTTGCAAAGACAGCACCGCTGACAGTGTAGCACTCCCTCAGGAGGGGCAATGGACTGTGTTTTTGCAGAGCAGGGTTGAAGCCATGACCTCCTGCGTCTGAAGTGTCCCACTGAGCCAATGTGTCCACAAGCTATTTGGCCAGGACTCCAGAGCTGACACAGTTGCCCACTTGCTAAAGGTTCTGACAATGCAGGTTCCACATTTCCGTCCTATTTATTCACCTACCTGCGTGTTTAATTTCTATCCTAGCTGATGGAATTAGGCATGTGTCTGAACAAGGAACGCATCCAGCTCGAACAAACTCAGGAGGAGAACCAATGCCTTCGCCAGCACATTAATAACCTTTCATCTGAGATTAAAATGCTGCAAACCAAGGTGAGTGAGACCATAAGAAATAGGGACAAGAGGAGGCCACTCAGCCCCTCGAGCCTGTTCTGAGTCCATTAACCAAACTGGGTCTTTGTTACAGAGGAGCATGAAAAGCAGGAGGAGGCTATTCTATCATTCAGTTAAATTAATTGGAGGTTGGCAGGAGAAAAGGTACACACTAACTTCATTGCAGTGTTAATGTAAGCCTTACTTGTGACTAATAAATAAACTTTTTAGGTAGCAGAATAATTGGCTTTTATTATTATTTGTTAAATTTGTTATTTGTTAATTATTATTAAAGCGATTATTTGTTTAAATTTTTAAAGTTGATTTATTCCTAGAGAGGGATTTGAACCCAGGACCTAATGCTTCAAAGTGCTCTCTGCCATGCTACACTTGATTCTTAATTGGAAGATTACTGAAAATAGTTTTTGTCGATCTAACCTATCAAACACTTGAAGTTTTTTTAAAGTTTAAGTTTATTTATTAGTGTCACAAGTAGGCTTACATTAACGCCGCACTGAAGTTATTGTGAAAATCCCCTCATTGCCACACTCCGGTGCCTGTTTGGGTACACTGAGGGAGAATTTAGCAAGGCCAATGCACCTAACCAGCACGTCTTTCGGATTGTGGGAGGAAACCGGAGCAAACCCTCGCAGACATGGGGAGAATGTGCAAACTCTGCACAGACAGTGACCCGAGATGGGAATCGAACCCAGATCCTTTGGTGCTATGCCACCGTACCCCCGCCCCTAATTTGTATGCAGTTGCCATATGATCCCTTGAAAGGGAAAAGTCAGGCATATAAATCAACTGCTCGCAGGGTGACAAAAGAGATGGAAGTTAAGAAAAGGAAGAAAAGGTGTGCTGACAGATATCAGGTAGAAAGTACCATTGAGGACCAGACTGGATAGAGACGGTTCAGAGGGGAGGGGAAATCAGAGAAGCAAAGAGAGAGTATGAGAAAAGACTGGCAGTTAACGTAAAAGGGAATTCTAAGGTCTCCAATAGCCAAATAAATAGTAAAAGAAGGAGTGAGACTGATTAGTGACCGTAAAGGAGATTTATGAATGGAGACAGAGGGCCAGTTGCCGCACTTCAGCACCACTTCAGACACACTGAGGGAGAATTCAGCATCACCAATGCATCTAACCAGCATTTTTTTTTTGGACTGTGGGAAGAAACCAGAACACCCAAAGGAAACCTACGGAGACACAGAGAGAACGTGCAGACTAAGCTCATTTAGATAGTGCCGACATGATGGGCTGAATGGCCCCCTTCTGCAGTTTAACAATTCTGAATTCTGGCTGATCTGTGCCTTAAATCCATTTACCATCTTGGTTCTATGTGCCTCGATAGCTTTTATCCAACAAAAATCTCTCAGTCTCAGTCTTGAAGACTGCAACTGATTGCCAACCTCTGGAGGAAGAGAGTTGTAGATTTCCACAATCCCTTGTGTCGAAAGATGTTTCCTGATTTCACTCCGGAATGAACTTGCCTCGTTTTCCAGAGGAAGTTGCTTTTCCTGTATGCACCCTGTCAAAACATTGCTATATCTCAAACACCAAGGTCACATCTTTTTATCAATTTCCCGTACTCAAAGGAGCCTTTCTCCCTTACCACAGAATCGTAGAATCCCTGCAGTGCAGAAGGAGGCTATTTGGTCCATCCATTTGGCACCAACCCTCCAAAAGAGTATCTTACCTCCTGTAATCCTGTGCGTTTACCTAATCCAACTAACCTACACATCTTTGGATACAGAGGGGCAGTTTAGCATTGCCAATCCACCTAACCTGCACATCTTTGTGCACTAAGGGTCAATTTAAAATAGCCAATCTATCTAACTCACATTTTTAGATCTCTTTGGACATTGCTGTATATGCAGGGCAGATAGAGTGGTGGCAGGGGTTGGAAATTGGCGCAGAGTTAACTGTAGCTCCTCGCTGCTGAGAGAGTGGGCAGTTCTAGAAGACTTTGCACTGGTGACGGAGTCACCGTCACAAGTTCAAGTCACCATTCTGGTGGTTGCTTTTACATGACGAAATGATCTCAGTTCAAAGTAGTTTTGTATCGCGCTGACATTTTGTTTGTAAGTTGAAGTTGGAACCTAGAGTTGGAGGTTGAACTAGCACTGTTCTGTTTATGGCAAACATACCAATCTTATAACAGGGTTTGGTAAAGCAATATTGAGGGTTCTTTGTTGAGGATAGTATTATAAACTCAGTACATGGTATCTGAGAGGTGATGTAGACTGGGAGGTGATGTAGACTGTTGTAGTGCTGCTCTGTTCCATTTACAGAGTGCACGGGATGGGAAACTGTGGTCCGAGGAAAAAGATGGAAAGCAAAGTTTTTTTAAAAAGCGGAAAAATGAAATGATGGAAGGAATGAAAAAAGTAAGAAAATGAAATAAAATAAGATAAAATATATGGAAATGGCATGAGGTTGGAGGAAGGAGTGCACGCTCAGATATTTTCCCCTCCTACAGAGTCCCCTCTCCCCACTCCACCAGAGTCATCAGTTCAATGTCTCAGATTGTCCTTTGACACTCTGCTTACTTTTGTTCTGATCTCTTGATGTTCCATTCCATTTAATTCCCCATTTAGCCATACTCACCATCATTTATGATCCCTTTGTTTTTTTGTCTATGATATCTTTGTCAGTTCAGCACCCCCACTCCACCCTCCTCACCCTAACAATAAATCTCTCTCCTATTTGCTTCTGTCATCAGCTCTGACAAAGAGTCATCCAAACTCAAAACGTTTGCCCTGTTCTAGATGCTGTCAGACTTGCTAAGATTTTCTAGCATTTACTATTTCTGTACTCTGACTTTTGTTGGCCTGGAGGAGGTTCTAGAGACAGGGAATGATGATACCATGGAGGTATTTGACCTCAAGAATGTGAATGCTAAAATTGTGGTGTTGCCAGGTCAGATACCAGTGCATCTCAGTGAGCATCCAGTTGAGGGGTGAACAAGTACCAGTTAGTGTATGGGCTGCAAAATCCGCTGTTACTTGTTATTTCCATTAGTGATTTGGATGAGAACATAAGAGGCAAGTTTGCAGATGACACCAAGATTGGTGGCATAGTGGACAATGGAGAAGGTTGTCTAGGATTGCAACAAGCTCTTGATCAATTAGGCCAGTGGGCTGATGAATGGCAGATGGATTTTAATTTAGATAAATGTGAGGTGAAGTGTTTTTGTAAATTGAACCAGGTCTGGACTTTCTTAGAGTTAATGATGGGATGTTGGAAGGAGTTATAGAACAAAGAGATCTAGGGATACAAGTTCATAGCTCCTTGAAAGTGGAGTCACAGGTGGACAGGGTGGTGAAGGAGGCATTTGGCATGCTTTGTTTCGTCGGTCAGATCATTGAATACAGGAATTGGGACGTCTTGTTGAAGTTGTACAAGACATTGGTAAGGCCACACTTGGAATTCTGTGTACAGTTCTGATCACCCTATTATAGAAAGGATATTATTAAATTAGAAAGAGTGCAGAAAAGATTTACTAGGATGCTACTGGGACTTGATGATTTGAGTTATAAGGAGAGGCTGGATAGACTGGGACTTTTTTCTCTGGAGCTTAGGAGGCTGAGAAGTCTATAAAATAGTGAGGGGCACAGATCAGTTAAATAACCAATATCTTTTCCCAAAAGTAGGGGAGTGTAAAACTAGAGGGCATAGGTTTAAGGTGAAAGGGGAGAGATACTAAAGGATCCAGAGAGGCAATTTTTTTTCGTAGAGGGTGGTGAGTGTCTGAACAAGCTGCCAGAGGTAATAGTAGAGGCAGGTACAATTTTGTCTTTTAAAAATCATTTACATGAGTGAGATGGCTAATGAGGGATATGGGCCAAATGAGGGCAATTGGGATTAGCTTAATGGTTAAAAACCATGGACAAGTTGGGCGGAAGGTTTCATGCTGTAAATCTCCGTGACTCGATTACAGAAGAAGCTGGAGTGAGATGCCTGGTTTATCCTCAAACTGGAATTGCTTACAAACCGTAGGTGAAATTTATAAAACTCGGCTATCGGTTTGTGAACGATGTAGGCACACTTGTCAATAATTGCCCAGAACTAAGCGCTGGTGACCGGACCTCGAAGTACCCTGGCTGTGGTCAAAACCCGGTGTCGTAGTAACCAAGTCCCCAAAACCTGGCTTCAGCTGACCAGTGTCATCCTGCTAATTATGACCTTTCACAGGCAGGTGAAGTGACATCATGTTTAGAACATAGAACATAGAACATTACAGCACAGAACAGGCCCTTCGGCCTTCGATGTTGTGCCGACCAAAATAAAAAGCAATGCCCCTCCAAACTAAACCGTTCCCTTCTCTTCCATATACTTATCAACTAACCTCTTAAACGCCACCAAACTTGGCGCATCTACAACTGCCGCAGGCAGGACATTCCACTCCCTAACCACCCTCTGGGTAAAGAACCTACCTCTGATATCTGTCCTATAACTATCACCCCTTAATTTAAAGCTATGTCCCCTCGTGCTAGCTTTCTCCATCCTAAGAAAAAGGCTATCACTGTCCACCCTATCTAAACCTCTAATCATCTTATATGCTTCAATAAGATCCCCTCTTAGCCCCTCTGTTTCCTGACAGAGGTTCAAGACCCGTGTCTTTATATTGCCAGTGCTACACACCGAGGTAGAATATCGAAACCTTTCCGTTTTACTGAGCTGTGTGCGAGTTTGTTTCACTGATTTACCTCAAGGCGGGGGTGTTTGACCATTACTCCAGGCGGGAGTCAGGGCCATTGCAGTTCAGGGAGATCAGCGCCAACTTACGTATTGGAGGTAGGACTGAATTACCCCTCGGGCTTGTTTGGGGATACAAAGCGACAATTAGGAATAAATGAGTTTGTCGGTGAGAAGTTATAAAAATGTTGGCCATTTGTCAAGTGTCTTAGAACCCAGTTCAGTAGATAATGCTCACCGGCCATTTTAACCACATCGCAGAATTGTTAGGCCGCAGCGGAAGCCATTCGGCCCATTATGTCTGTACCAGCCCTCCAAATAGGGCAGCATGACTTAGAGCCATTCCCCTGCCTTTTCCCTGTGTAATGTCCTTCCTGAATGCCCTGATTGAATCTGCCTCCACCACACTTCCAAGCAGTGCACTCCAAACCCCAACCACTCGCTGAGGGAAAAAGATTTTCCTCACACCATGTTTGTTTCTTGTGCAAATCACTTTAAATTTGTGCCCTCTCGATTCTTTTACAAGTGGAACAGTTTCTCCCCATCTACGCTGTCAAGCCCCCTCATGATTTTGAAAATCTCTATCAAAATCTCCTCTTAGCCGCCTTCCCTCCAAGGAAAACACTCCCAACCTCTCCAATCTGTCCTCATCACTGAAGTTTCGCATCCCGGGATTAATTTGTGTCAACCTCTTCTGCACTCTCTCTGATGTAGCAGCTTTAGGAGAAAATGCCTCATATACACTCCCACAACGTTGATAAATGTCATTTACCGGTGCGTACCTTTACACGACAACCAGAATCAGAATCAAAAAGTGTGAGCGACAAACACTTTCACTCCCTCTCACTACTTGATCACCCGAAAAGAATAAAGTTCACACCTACTCACAGTGAGTGTGACCACTGTGATCACAGGCCCGACCACGGCATATATTAATTATTATTGATTAATCAGAAATTCAATTGGCTTCCCAATTACTCTCATTACGTAGAGAATTGGGCCACACTCCTCTGGTTACACAGTCCTGGTTTAATGAAGGCCTAGACGATGATATTGATGTACTTGTTTTTAATCCTACAGGTGCTTTGGTCCACCTTGTTGTCTAACAAGGGGCATACACGCGATGAGTCGTGAGAGGGCTGCTCTTGGATTTTATTTTTCGAGAGTATCCTAGTGCTTCACATCGTTAGTGTACGCTTGACCTGGACCATTTGATGGGCGACACGACAGCTCAGTGACTATCGCTGTGCTGTGCAGATACATGGATTTGGGCCTGTGTCTGTGGGAGTTTGCGCATTCTCCCCGTGCTTGCGTGGGTTTTCTCCGGGAGCTCCGGTTTCCTCCCACATCCCAAAGATGTGCTCTTAGACTGATTGGCAAAACAAATTCTCCCTAAATTGTCTCAAATTTGGTTTTTAATCCATAGATCTATAAACATGGACAGGAATCACGAGTAGAGGTGGGAACATCGGGGTGGCGGCGTGGGCTCGTTGGGCCGAAGGGCCTGTTTCCCATGCTGTTTTTTTCTTTGGTAAAGCGAGAGGTGTTTGCTTATTTACTGTGGGAGTGCTGAATGCACGAGTGATCCAGAAATGCAGTGACCTGCTGCGTCTGATTAATTGAACACGTTCTCGAAAGGGCAAAGTAACAATGCAGAGACAACAAGCACAGAACATAAACCAGAAAGTGCTGAAAGAGCAGTTTTCACTGGCTTGTTAAATACCAGTGATATTATTTGTTGATTGGGGCAGAGAACATACTTAAGGTCATGAAGGAATTACTGCTGGTTCACGTTTCCTCCGACATGTGGCATCTCCAACAGTGCAGCACACCCTCAGTGCTGCGCTGGAACATCAGCAACTCTGGATTTGCATTGAAGCCTTGAAGTGAGATAAGAACCTGGAACCAAAAGAGAAAACGCTGGAAAACCTCAGCAGGTCCGGCAGCATCTGTAAGAAAAGAGCTGACGTTTCGAATCCAGGTGACCCTTTGTAAATTTGTCAATGTGGCTTTGACATTCGCAGTAATTTGCTTTTATCCTTTGAACCTGGAGTCTTGTGATCCCTTCATTCAAGACGGCTATCGACTGAGCCATTATTGACCCTTAATTGTAAGGATATGGTCCCTCCTCATAATAACCTGACGGTAATCAGACCTAATTTGAAAGGAAAATGGTCCCAATAATTGCGGAATTGGTTTCTTAATGAGACTAGCGTACTTGTAAATCTGTCATAAATCCATCAGAACAGCCCCACTGATAGAGCTCAGGAATTGGCTATTGCAGTTTGTATTTTCCTTGCAGATTTTTTGGAAGTTTTAAGACATTATTTTTGATTTGATAAGCCAAAATTGTTCAGAATTGTTCAGCCTGGTCCTGCTCAAAGTCCGATGTGAGTCAGAGTGTGAATGTGAGGCAGATTGTATGTATCCATCACCATGACACCCAGATTTTAACACTGTGGTTTGCCACAAAGAGGGGGGTACTGAGTATTTTAATTCACTTAAATGGTGAATTTCCACACCCACCCAATCCCTCTCTACTCCCGCACCTTCACCCACCCGAGACACCCACTGCCCCTTCCAACTCTGGGCAGCATTGAGTGAGAATGAGGCCATTCAGCCCTTTGAACTTGTTCTGACTTTGTGCAACAGATCTGTACCTTAACTCCATCCGCTTGGCTTAGTTCTATGTTCCTTCAAACCCTTGTCCAAGAAAAAAAATAGACAGTTTCCGTGTGCGGCATGGTGACACAGTGGTTAGCACTGCTGTCTCCCAGTGCCAGGGTCCTGGGTTCAATTCCCAGCTTGGGTCGCTGTCTGTGTGGAGTCTGCACATTGCCTCTGTGTGCGTGGGTTTCCTCTGGGTGCTCCGGTTTCCTCCCACAGTCTGAAAGACGTGCTGGTTAGGTGGATTGGCCATGCTAAATTCTCACTCAGTGTACCCGAACAGGCACCCGAATGTGGCGACTAGGGGAATTTCACAGTAACTTCATTGCAGTGTTAATGTAAGCCTATTTGTGACTAATAAATAAAGTTAAACTTAAAGTTTTCATTTGACTCCCCCCTCTTTTCGAAGGAGAGTTTCTTTGTGAATCTGTACTGCCTGACTTCACCCCTCAACAGCGCAACTCAAAAAATGGTTGACTTGCATTTATGTAGCGCCTTTCATGACTACAGGACATCTCTATGGCCAATTAGGTATTTTCGGCCTGTGGTCACTGTTGTAATGTAGGAAATCCAGCAGCCAGAATGAGCACAGCAAGATCCCAGTTGCAGCATTGTGAGACCGAGCAGAAAATCTGCATTTGTGATGTTTATTAAGGAATAAACACCGAGGATTTTTTCCCTGCTGCTATTACAGATAGTGCCAGAGATCTTTTACATCCCTTTCCGCAGATGGAGCCTGGATATCTCATTCAACAGCACACCTCATTGCGACACTCCCTCAGTGTGGAGTTCATTGCGGAATTCCCTCATTACGGCACTACCTCACTGCAACACACCCTTAGTGCAACACTCCCTCACTGCAACACTCCCTCACTGCGGCACTCCCTCACTGCTCCCTCAGTGCAACAATCAACTGGATTGATCAACAATCAACTCCCTCAATCAACTGGAGCTGACCAAAGGGAGCAGGTCTCTGGGGGTGAGCCTGCTGAGAATGCTAAGGTGGGTGGGGGGAATAAGAGATTAGGCCTAGTTATAGGAGACTCCATAGTTAGAGGGACAGATAGGAGGGTAAATAGTAATAAACAGGACTCAGGGCTGGTGTGTTGCCTCCCAGGGGCTGGGGTCCAGGATGTTGCAGATCGGGTTTTTAAGATTCTTAAGGGTGAGGGGAGTCAGCCCCAAGTCATAGTTCATGTGGGGACACATGATGTAGGTAGGACAAGGGAAGGGGATATTAAACAGAAATTTATGGAGTTAGGGTGGAAGCTTAGGTCCATAACAGGCAGAGTGGTTATCTCTGGACTCTTGCCTGTGCCAAGAGATAGTTTAGAGATGAACAGAGAAAGGGATAGTTTGAACTCATGGCTGCGTGGATGGTGCAGGAGGGAGGGGTTCAGGTTCCTTAACAATTGGGACTCATTCTGGGATAGGTGGGACCTCTTCAAGAGAGATGGTCTACACCTGAACCAGAGGGGGACTAATATCTTGGGGGGAAAATTTGCTAAGGCTATGATGGGGGCTTTAAACTGATTCGGGGGGGGGGTGGGATCCTAAGTAGTTGGGGTGCTGAGAGGGATGAGAGTAAGGGGGTTATAGAAGAGAGATGTAAAACACAGCGGTGTACGGGTGGGGTGGGGCATGGTTTGAGATGCGTATACTTTAATGCAAGGAGTATTCGCAATAAGGGGGAGGAACTTGCAGCTTGGACCAGTACCTGGAACTTCGATGTTGTGGCCATTTCAGAGACTTGGGTAGAGCAGGGACAGGAATGGATGTTGCAGGTTCCGGGGTACAAATGCTTTAGTCGGAGTAGAGAAGGAGGTAGAAGGGGGGGAGGAGTGGCGTTATTGGTCAAAGACTGTATCACGGTGATAGAAAAGAAGTTTGATGAGGACTTGTCTGTTGAGGTAGTATGGGCTGAGATTAGAAACAGGAGAGGAGAGGTCACCCTGTTGGGAGTCTTTTACAGACCTCCTAATAGTTCTAGAGAGGTTGAGGAAAGGATTGCAGAGTCAATTCTGATTAGGAGTGAAAGTAGTAGGGTAATTGTGATGGGGGACTTTAACTTTGCTAATATTGATTGGAATAGCTATAGCTCTAGCTCGTTAGAGGGGTCAGTTTTCGTACAGAGTGTGCAGGAAGGTTTTTTGACTCAGTATGTAGATAGGCCAACTAGAGGTGAGGCTACATTGGATTTGGTGCTGGGCAATGAGCCAGACCAGGTGTTAGGCTTGGAAGTTAGTGAACATTTTGGTGATAGTGACCACAATTCGGTTACGTTCACCTTAGTGATGGACAGGGATAGGCATGAAGCTGGGGGCAGTAGTTATAGCTGGGGGAAGGGTAATTATGAGGCCATCAGGAGAGAATTAGGGTGCATAGATTGGACTAGGAAACTACAGGGACTGGGAACATCTGGAATGTGGTGCTTATTCAAGGAGCAGCTGCTGCGAGTCCTTGATAAGTATGTCCCTGTCAGGCAGGGAGGAAATGGTCGAGTAAGAGAGCCTTGGTGTACGAAAAAAGTTGATTTGCTGGTTAAGAAGAAAAAGGAGGCTTATGTCAGGATGAGCTTGAAGGCTCAGTTAGTGCAATGGATAGCTATAGATTAGCCAGGAAGGAGCTAAAAAGTGAATTGAGGAGAGCTAAGAGGGGACACGAGAAGAGGTTGGCTGATAGGATTAAGGAGAATCCTAAAGCTTTCTTTCGATATGTTAAGAATAGAAGATTGGTTAGGGCAAGATTAGGGCCAGTCATAGACAGCAGTGGGAAGTTGTGTGTGGAGCCTGAGAGATTGGTGAGGCACTGAATAAATATTTCTCTTCGGTATTCACGCAGAGTGCTGGAAATGTAGCTATGGAGAGCACTGAGGTACAGGGTTGCAAATTGGGAAGTATTGTAGTAGATAGGGAGGATGTGTTAGAAATTCTCGAGGGTTTGAAGTTGGATAAGTCCCCTGGGCCGGACGGGATTTACCCTAGGATTCTCTGGGAGGCAAGAGAGGAGATTGCAGAGCCTCTGGCTCTGATCTTCAGGTCCTCGTTGGTTACGGGTGTGGTTCCGGAGGACTGGAGGATGGCGAATGTGGTCCCATTGTTTAAGAAGGGGAAGAGAGACCTTCCTGGGAATTATAGGCCAGTGAGTCTTACTTCTGTGGTGGGCAAGGTATTGGAGAGAATTATTAGGGATAGGATTTATAGTTATTTAGAGAGAAATGAATTGATTGGGGATAGTCAGCATGGTTTCGTGAAGGGTAGGTCATGCCTTACTAACCTCATTGAGTTTTTTGAGAAAGTGACCAGAGAGGTGGATGGGGGTAAGGCGGTTGATGTAGTATATATGGACTTTAGTAAGGCGTTTGATAAGGTGGCCCATGGAAGACTTCTACAGAAAATGCAGATGTGTGGAATAGAGGGTGATTTAGCTAATTGGATTAGGAATGGGCTGGCAGATAGAAGACAGAGGGTGGTGGTTGATGGGAGATATTCATCGTGGAGTTCGGTGACGAGTGGTGTGCCTCAGGGGTCTGTTTGGGGCCCCTGCTGTTTTTGTAATTTTTATAAATGATCTGGATGAGGGTATTGAGGGATGGATCAGTAAATTTGCAGATGATACTAAAGTTGGTGGAGTGGTAGATAGTGAAGAGGGGTGTTTTAGTTTACAGAGTGACTTGGACAAGTTGCAGAGCTGGGCCGAGAGGTGGCAAATGGAGTTTAATGTGGAAAAGCGTGAGGTAATGCACTTTGGCAGGAACAATAAATGTGTAGAGTATAGGGCTAATGGTAGGGCTCTTAATAGTGTTGAGGAACAGAAGGATCTTGGTGTATGTGTCAATAGATCCACTGAAAGTAGGCAGTCAAGTGGATAAAGTTGTTAAGAAGGCATATGGAGTCTTAGCTTTTATTGGTAGGGGGATTGAATTTCGGAGCCGCAGCATCATGTTGCAACTGTACAAACTCTAGTGCGGCCGCACTTGGGAGTATTGTGTGCAGTTCTGGTCCCCACATTATAAGAAAGATGTGGAGGCATTGGAGAGGGTGCAGAGGAGGTTTACCAGGATGTTGCCTGGTATGGAGGGCAGGTCCTATGAAGAGAGGTTGAAGGATTTGAGGTTGTTTTCGTTAGAAAGGAGGCGGCTAAGAGGGGATCTTATTGAAGCATATAAGATGATTAGAGGTTTAGATAGGGTGGACAGTGATAGCCTTTTTCCTAGGATGGAGAATGCTAGCACGAGGGGACACAAGCTTTAAATTAAGGGGTATGAGTTATAGGACGGATATCAGAGGTAGGTTTCTTTACTCAAAGAGTGATTAGGGAGTGGAATGCCCTGCCTGCAGCTGTTGTAGATGCGCCAAGTTTGGTGGCGTTTAAGAGGTTAATTGATAAGTATATGGAAGAGAAGGGAATGGTTTAGTTTGGAGGGGCATTGCTTTTTATTTTGGTCGGCACAACATCAAAGGCCGAAGGGCCTGTTCTGTGCTGTATTGTTCTATGTTCTATGTTCTATGTTTCCTCACTGCAACACTTCCTCACTGCAACACTCCCTCAGTGCAACACTCCCTCACTGCAACACTCCCTTAGTGCAACACTCCCTCACTGCAACACTTCCTCACTGCGACACTTCCTCACTGCAACACTCCCTCAGTGCAACACTCCCTCACTGCAACACTCCCTTAGTGCAACACTCCCTCACTGCAACACTCCCTCAGTGTAACACTCCCTCACTACAGCACAGAAGTGTCAGGATTGAAGTTTTGCTCTTTGTCTATACAGACAGTCTGACAAACTTGTTGTCCACATTCTCCAATGTGGAATATTATGCTAAAGAGATTTTGAGCGTTCCTTAAACTGCAGAGGTAATGGGTTCAGAAATCAGCCAGGAATATTTAAATGAGGCCGCAGAGTTAAAACACCCTGGGCTTCTATTCAGAGTGAGTGTCAAAACAGTTCTGAAATCTGCCTCAACTTTGGCAACAATTGGAGCCAAGACATTGCACAGAGTCTCTGACTTTGAGCTAACTCATTAATTCTGATGCACCATTGCGTGTCGGCAGCTGCTTACAGCCTGACAGACACTCGGGGAGGCTCCAAACACAAACATTAATTAGTTCTACTATCCACATTCTGTCATTCCTCAGCTCTTCTGTCTGTTCCCATTAGTACCTTCATCGGTCGGTGGCAATCCCTCACTTATTACCAATGCGCTATACTCCACAACTCCTAATGTTGCTTTACAGAAGGCTTTTGCCACTGATTTCCAAAGATGTTCTCAGTGATGTGGCAGCATTCAGCTTGAAGTAAACACTGGATCCATTGGGAGGAAAGGAGAGTGATTGAAGATTATTTACAATCGCTCAGGCAGGAACAGTGCTTTCTATTTTCCTGCCAGAATTCTCAGCTTCTAATTATGTCGATCGTTCTGCATTGCCAAAGGAGGAAATTGTATTTACGTGACAGTGCGGCAAAGTGCAAGAGACTACAAAAGGTCATGAATGTAATGTAAATGAATGTAATGAAATCCTGGCCTGCTTGTGGGAGCTTGGATACAATCTGCCAGTCAAACCTGCCTAATTAATCACAGTGACTATAAGAAGCAAATCTGCTTCATGGCACCAGGGATCCAGGTTTGATTCCCAGCTTGGGTCACTGTCTGTGAGGAGACAGCACATTCTCCCTGTGTCTGTGTGGGTTTCCTCCGGATGCTCCAATTTCCTCCTGCAATCCAAAAGACGTGCTGGTTAGGAGCTTTGACCATGCTAAATTCTCTCTTAGTGTACCCAAACAGGTGCCGCAATGTGGCGACTCGGCGATTTTCACAGTAACTTCATTGCAATGTAAGCCTACTTGTGACACCAATAAATAAACTTTAACTTCAGCTTTAAATTCATTGGCTGTTAAGTGATTCTGGGCATTTTATGTAAACATTCACATGTATGCATTCCTTTGGAGCCTGAATGCCTCAGTCTGGTCTGGTACTCCTCCTATTCTCTGACATACCATTGCCATCACTGTGCTGAATAAGAAGTCTCACAACACCAGGTTAAAGTCCAACAGGTTTATTTGTAGCAAATGCCACAAGCTTTCGGAACTGGTTGTTCCTTCGTCAGATGGGTGGGAGTTCTGAGCAAGGTAGAACCCTAACAGGTCCCGTGTGAACTGTACCATCTCTGTATGGGCAGCAGTGGTCTGGACTGGGGGAGAAGTTGACAAGGCATAGCAGAAGTGAGGGCTCAGTAGCAGTGGTGGGAGCATGGACTGTGCAGACTGAGCCATCGACCGTGAGATGCGGCATTATGCTGAGCTCTGCAGGTGTCCCCTTGGAGTGGCCATGACTTCCACACTGCAAAGGATGGCCCCAAGACTCTGCACAAAACCCTGAGGCCCTGGAGGGCGACTGCAGGCCTTTTTAAAGTCCAACCAAACCCGTTGGATGTGTCTTTGTGGCACACGGTGGCACAGTGGTTAGCACAGCTGCCTCACAGCGCCAGAGTTCCAGGTTCGACTCCCAGCCTGGGTCACTGGCTGTGTAGAGTTTGTACGTTCTCCCCGTGTCTGTGTGGGTTTCCTCCGGGTTTCTTCCCGCAGTCCAAAAACGTGCAGGTTAGGCACATTGGCCATGCTAAATTGACCCTCCACTTCCTTGTGTGAGTTTAGTTTAAAATCATCTGTAAAATTAGCAATGAATTATTTGTTCCTACGTCTAAATCATTAATCCGCCACCCTACTTGGCAGTGCATTCCAGGCCCCCACTACCCTCTGTGTAAAAAACGTCCCTATGATATCTGAAGGTCAGTCAGTAGTTGGTGAAAATTTGCACAATTAGTGTGCGGGAAAATCAGAACAAGCAGGTTGTCTTCATCCATCAAGTGCCAAATATTGTCAGAGATTAGGAAAGTCATAGAATGTAGGATTAAGGTGTGATCAAATGAATAATTTTTGCTGTACCTTTGAAACCCTGTGGTACCTTTGGATATATCTACCTGTGGGGTTTACACATTGAAAGAGCTGGCATTGTGGTTTGCAGTGTGTGGATTTAACGTAGAGAGCTCAGTATGAAGAATAACTTCAGATAGTGGCTTGGAACACTGAAAGGAAGGGTCAAATTCAGTGGCCCACATTATACAGTCAATGTTGAATGTATTACTTTGAAGAATGCTACCCTCAAACATCTCGCACTCTTTGTGGTGTGTTCTTGCCCTGTCCCCATCATTCATTTGAATCTGGCATCAAGTTAAGTGGCTCTCCAGCAAAAGTGATATCATCATGTAGGGTAAACAGCCAATCACCTTCAGGTATTCTCACAGGCAGCATACCAGGAAGCAACATGCATTGGTATATCCTTCATAGTTTTACAGAGCGCAAAATAAAGATTGGGACATGCAAATTAAACATTGAAATAACTTAAACAACTTTTAAGAAAAGGATTTTTAATTTGTAGTAAAAATCTGTAGAGAAATTTCAATGCACAAGTGTCACATTTGTTTTCTAGGCTGGAGGGGAGTTGGAAGTAGCTATGACTTTGTACACGGTTTAAAACCCCGGTTATAGAGTCATTGAGGTTTACAGCATGGAAACAGGCCCTTCAGCCCAATGTGTCATGCCGCCTTTATTTTTAAAACCTCTCAGCTAATCCCTTTTGCCTGTATTTGACCCATACCCTTCTATATCCATCATACGCATATAACTATCTAAATGCTTTTTAAAAGATAAAATTATCTATTATTACTTCTGGCAGCTTGTTCCTGACACTCATCACCCTCTGTGTGAAAAAATTGCCTCTGTGGACATATTTGTACCTCTCCCCTCACCTTAAACCTATGCCTTCTAGTTTTAGACTCCCCTATCTTTGGGAAAAGATATTGACTAGCTACCTTGTCTGTGCCCCTCATTATTTTACAGACCTCTATAAGGTCACCCTTCAGCCTCCCACGCTCCAGAGAAAAGAGTCCCAGTCTATTCAGCTATACCTCATGAACAAATGTAAAGGTTTTTGGCGTTTTGTAATCGTGGTATTACAGCATCAAGGAGGAAGTTCTTGTCAGTTTAGTGATTTCTAATTGATTTCCAGCTGCTGGGACTTCAATAAGGTACCATGTGGAGAAAGAGGGAGTCGTCATATTTTGCTGCTCATGAGTTGACTTTATAAGTTGCTGTCGGTTTTAAGTTCTGATGATGGTGAATGCTGACAGCTCCAATTGTACCATTTCCAAGAATGTCAACAGAGCATTGGAATTGCGAGCAGGACTAAGCCATTCTGCCCTTCGAACCTGTTCCGCTGATAGATTATGGCTGATTGGGTTATGGTCTCAACTCCACTTTCCCATCTGTTAGCTCTTATTGGTAGAGGGATTGAATTTCGGAGCCGTGAGGTCATGTTGCAACTCTACAAAACTCTGGTGCGGCCGCACTTGGAGTATTGCGTACAGTTCTGGTCGCCGCATTATAAGAAAGATGTGGAGGCATTGGAGAGAGTGCAGAGGAGGTTTACCAGGATGTTGCCTGGTATGGTGGGAAGGTCTTATGAGGAAAGGCTGAGGGATTTGAGGTTATTTTCGTTAGAGAGAAGAAGGTTAAGAGCTGACCTAATTAAGGCATACAAGATGATCAGAGGGTTAAATAGGATAGACAGTGAGAGCCTTTTTCCTCGGATGGTGATGGCTAACACGAGGGGACATTGCGTTAAATTGAGGGGTGGTAATTATCGGATAGATGTCAGAGGTGGGTTCTTTACTCAGAGGGTAGTAAGGGTGTGGAATGCCCTACATGCAGCAGTATGTATAATCCTATAATCCTTAACTTCCTTGTTTATCAATATTCTGTCTGACTCCACCTTGAATTAATTCAGTGACTCCGCCTCTACCTGTCTCTGGGGAATACCACACCCTTTAAGAGCAAAATATTCCCTAACCTCCATCTGAAAGGGTGGATTTCTGAATCCGAGTTCCTTGTTTCTAATCTCTCCCAGAAGTAGAAACGTCCTTTCCTGGCCCTTCATACCAGTGGGATTTTTCAGTCCTGCCGAATCCCCTGAAGCGGATTTCCCACTGATGGGACAGGTGAAACATAAGTGGGATCAAAATACAGATTTCGAGCACCTACAGAGAGCACCTACAGAGAGTGGTGAGCCACCTCTGCTATGGGAGAACACGCCAAGCGGAACCGGAAAATCCTGCTCCGATGTCGATCCTATTAAACTACCGTCCCCCACCGCCCCAGGATGTTAGTACATGTAATGCGGTGGTGTAACACCAAGGTCTTTTAGAAAATGTCACATGACGTTGTTTGTCCATCGTCATCGATGAGGACCTCGACACCATTAGTCATTTTGAGGCTGGTTGCGGTGTGTCCGAAGATGATTGATCAGGGCAATTCGGGCACGGAATGTCCTGGCACATATTGGACAGACTTGTGTAGACACTGTAGTTTTTGCGCTGGTGGCTCTGGACTTGTGCAGCTCGCGTTTAAGTTGTGCTTCAGCAATAAATTTTGCTTCGTGAGCCTTTGTGGATGAGGCAGCGCCAGGTGGGGCGGTTTTGTGCCAGCGTTTCCCAGGTGGTGTGTCATTGTCAAGTGACTTCAGGGAGGCCTCAAGTATGTCTCTGAAACATTTCTTCTGACCTCCGTCTGAGCGTCTTCCAGCAGAGAGTTCCCCAAAAAGGAGTTGCTTGGATATGTGCTCATTTGACATACGGATGACATGACTTGCCCACTGGGTCTGTGCTCTCATCAGCAGTGTGTGGATTTGATGGTAGACTTACTCTAGAGAGAACTTCAGTGTCTGGTACTTTGTCTTGCCATCTCTGTTGTATAATATTCTGCGAAGACAAATCATGTGGAAATGATTGAGCTAGTCTTGCATGCCTTCGATACACAGTCCACGTTTCATAGGCATACAGAGGGTAGTGAGTATCGCGGCGCTGTAAACCTTCATGTATCAGCAGCTTTATACAAACATGTTTGAAGTGGAATTCATTCTGAACTGGCACCAGGAGATTCTTACCATCTTTTCAAGTCGGAACTTAACAGCAGCTTGTTCTGGTTTTGTAAAAATGTTCTCTTATTTTTGTTTTAACATTTTTCAGCTGCTAACCGAGGAAGAAAGCAAGATTGCTCTCATTGACAAACTGAACTGTGAGCAGCAGAAAAACCAGCAACATATAAGTGATTTGAAGGGCAGGCTCGAGGTCAGTAGTCTAAAATGTCACTGATGATTAATTTAGCCTTGCAGGTGGGAGTCGGTTTAGTTCAGTTGGCTGGACGGCTGGTTCGCGATGCAGAGCGAGGGCAACAGCACAGGTTCAATTCCCGCACCCGGCTGAGGTTGTTCATAAAGGCCTCGGTTTCTCAAACCTTGCCCCCTCGCCTGAGGTGCGGTGACCCTCAGGTTAAATCACCAGCAGTCAGCTCTCCCCCTCAAAGAGGAGAGAGCAGCCTATGGTGATCTGGAAGTGTGATTACTAGTATAGACCTTTTAGAAAGAAGCAATGTGCTCTGACACTGGTCACTTGGCGGTGGCACTGCTGCCTCACAGTGCCAGAGTCCTGGGTTCGATACCCGCCTTGGGTCACTGTCTATATGGCATCTGCATGTTCTCCCCATGTCTGCGTGGCTTTCCTTCGGGTGTTCCCGTTTCCCCCCACAGTCAGAAAGACATGCTGGTTGGGGGGATTGACCCAAATGGGTGTCAGAGTGTGGCAACTAGGGGATTTTCACAGTAAATTCATTTCAATGTTAATGTAAACCTTACTTGTGACTAAGAAATACTTTATTTGTGAGGAAGGGCAGTGTGGATTTACACTTTATGCCAGTCACCTTCATTTCTGAGCTGCCCCCCCATGACATCATGCACCTCCCAAACCCACAGAACAATTCACCCAGATTATTGGTGGGTCAGGATGAATGTGCAGTTTGTATCTTGCTCAATACTTCAACTTTTTAACATAAAATGACAAGCTGTCTTTTTGCCCAGTTTTCACTGTTTGGCTTACCTTCAACCAGAGCGTAGACAGTGTGATGTACACAGGGATAGACAGTGTAGTGTACACAGACAGTAGACGGTGTGGTGTATACAGACAATAGATGGTATGGTGTACTCAGAGTGTAGACAGTATGGTGTACACAGATAGTAGACGGTGCAGTGAACATAAGAACATAAGAAATAGGAGCAGGAGTAGACCATCCAGCCCCTCGAGCCTGCCCCGCCATTCAATAAGATCATGGCTGATCTGTAGTGGTTCAGTTCCACTTTCCCGCTTTCTCCCCGTAACCCTTAATTCCTTTGTCAATTAACAACCTATACACTCTTAACTTGAACATATTCAGTGAGGAAACCTCCACCACCTCATCAGGCAGAGAATTCCAAAGATTCACCACCCTTTGCGTGAAGAAACCTCTCCGCAACTCCGATCTGAACTGCCCCCCCATTAATCTTAAGGCTATGCCCTCTTGTCCTGCTATCTTTGTTAAGCGGGAAGAGTCTCTCAACCTCTACCCTATCCATCCCCTTCATTATCTTATACGTTTCTATAAGATCCCCTCTCAGCCTTCTAAACTCCAAAGAGTACAAATCTAGCCTATTCAGTCTCTCCTCATAATCCAACGCCCTCATCTCTGGAATCAGCCTAGTAAACCTTCTCTGCACCCCCTCCAAGGCCAATATATTCTTCCTCGAATGCGGAGACCAAAACTGCACACAGTACTCCAGCTGTGGCCTCACCAGCACCCTATACAGCTGCAACAGAACCTCCCTACCTTTATATTCTATCCCCCTCGCTATAAAGGCCAACATTGCATTTGCCTTCTTAATCACCTGCTGCACCTGTGTTTTTGTGATTCGTGCACAAGGACCCCCAGGTCCCTCTGCACCGTCGCATGCTGCAGCTTTTCTCCATTTAAATAGTAATCCTTCCTACCATTATTCCTACCAAAGTGGATAACCTCACACTTGTTAACATTGTACTCCATCTGCCAGATCCTCACTCACTCACTCAACCTATCCAGATCCCTCTGCAGGCTTTCCACACTCTCCACGCCATTTGCTTTTCCACTCATCTTCGTGTCATCAGCAAATTTTGTCACCCTTCCTCCAGATCATCTATGTAAATGGTAAATAGTTGAGGCCTCTGCACCGATCCCTGGGGCACTCCACTAGTCACCAGCTGCCAATCAGAATATCACCCATTAATACCTACCCTCTGCTTCCTATTAGACAACCAATCCTCTATCCAGTCTAACACCCTACCCCCAACTCCGTGCACCTTACCTTCTGCAGCAATCTTTTGTGAGGCACCTTATCAAACGCTTTCTGGAAATCCAAAAACATCACATCCACCGGTTCCCCTTTATCTACCGCACTAGTCACTTCCTCATAGAACTCCAATAAATTCGTCAAGCATGACTTCCCCTTAACGAATCTGTGCTGCGTCTGCCTGATCAAACCGTTCGTATCCAGGTACCTCGTTATTTCTGCTTTGACGACAGATTCAAGCATTTTTCTGACTACGTTAAACTAACCAGCCTATAATTCCCTGTCTTCTGTCTGCTACCCTTTTCAAACAGCGGTGTAACATTAGCCGTTTTCCAATCTTCTGGCACATAGATAGTAAATGATGTAGTGTACACAGACAGTAGACGCTGTAGTGTACACAGAGTGTAGATGGTGCAATATACACAGACAGTAGACAGTGTGGTGTACACAGACAGTAAATGGTATGGTGTATACAGATAGTAGAGTTTAGGTGATGCAGTGTACACAGACAGTAGATACTGTGGTGCACACAGAGTGTAGATGGTGTGCTGTACACAAAGTGTAGACGGTATGGTGTACACAGAGTGTAGACGGTATGGTGTACACAGAGTGTAGACGGTATGGTGTACACAGAGTGCAGATGGTATAGTGTACACAGAGTATAGACGATATAGTGTACACAGAGTGTAGACGATATAGTGTACACAGAGTGTAGACGGTATGGTGTACACAGTGTGTAGACGGTATGGTGTACACAGAGTGTAGACGGTGTGGTGTACACAGAGTGTAGACGGTGTGGTGTACACAGAGTGTAGACGGTGTGGTATACACAGAGTGTAGACGGTGTGGTGTACACAGAGTGTAGACGATGTGGTGTACACAGAGTGTAGACGGTGTGATGTACACAAAGTGTCGACGGTGTGGTGTACACAGAGTGTAGACGGTGCAGTGTACACAGACTGTAGACGGTGTAGTGTACACAGAGTGTAGACGGTGTAGTGTACACAGACTGTAGACGGTGTGGTATACACAAACAGCAGACAGTGTGGTGTACACAGAATGTAGATAGTGTAGTGTACACAGACTGTCGACAGTGTGGTGTACATAGACAACAGACAGTGTGGTTTACACAGAGAATGGATGGTGTGGTGTACATAGACAATGGATGGTGTGCTGTATACAGACAGTAGACGGTATGGTGTACACAGATAATGGATGGTGCAGTACACACAGCTAGTAGATGTCTGTTCACAGACAGTAGATGGTGTGGTGTACACAGACAATAGACAGTGCGGTGTAGATAGACAGTATACAGTGCAGTGTACATAGAGAAGATAGAGTAGTGTACACAGACAGTGACAGTGCAGTGTACACAGATAGTCGACAATGTAGTGCACACAGACAGTAATGGTTTGCTGTACACAGAATAAATGGTGTCGGTAGACAGACCGTAGACAGTGCAGTGTACAGCGAGAGTTTATGATGTGCTGTACATAGGGAGCAGACAGTGTGCCGTACACAGAGAGTAGGCGGTGTGGTGTACAAAGAGAATAGATGATGTTCTGCACACAGAGAGTAGGCGGTGTGGTGTAGACTGAGAATAGACGGTGTGGTGTACACAGACAGTAGATGATGCAATGTACACAGAGAGTAGATGGTGTGGTATACACAGACAGTAGATCGTGCAGTGTACACAGACACTAAGTGATATCTTAGGATATGAAACAAGAAATGCCAAAGTGAACCTAAGGTTTCACATCCGGACAGCACACGATTGCACAGACATTCAGTATTGAAAACCAGGAAAGGGATACATTAATCAAAAACAGAATAAGACATCGCATGGCAGTATTTAGACAGAGACTCATGGAGAATCATTGGGAAGAGCATTAAAAGTGTGATAACCTAATCTAAATGCAATCGTGACATGGGACGATATAGCAACGGAATTTTGAATGTAGGTGTGTTGGGAGTGGGAGCCATATGGAAGGGAGAAAGGAATTGAGTGATGTGGAGTACGGATGTGACGAGGGAATGGGAGTGGGAGAGGGTTTGTGAGGACCATAAACAGTAGTGTAGACCTGTGGCTGGAAATGTTCCTGCCGGAACGGAGCGAACGGAGATTTGGCTGTCTATCAAAAGTCTCCGATTTGACAGCAGCGGGAGCGTGGGGTGAGCAGCCTGTAAGACCACACTCTGTTCCTGTGCGGCCGATCCTCTATAATTCAATCCTGTTCAGCGCATCGGAAATTTTAGTAGGTGGCGGAATGTTGAAGCATCAGTTGGAAGCTGGTATGAGGACGTGGATGGTATTCTCTCGTGGTGAAGCTAATTCTGATAGCTCCTGCAATGGGGATGGGATCACAATGCACAGTCTTCTCACTGGCGCATATATAATTTCTCTAAATTTACACCCCTTTATTGTGGAGTCCAAGAGGCGTAAACAAAAGTTGTAGGTAGAAGAAGCAGGGGAATGAGGCACTCACTGTTAAAATTGGCAGCATGGGCTTGTAGGGCCTGTTTCCCGTGCTGTGTTGTTCTTCGTTTGTTCTTTGTTGTTTGCTACAATACAGGCAGCACCACAACAACCATCTTGTTGATTGGCTGGATTTGTTTTTATTTATCCCCTGGGTAAGTGGTGGGGCAGACTTTGTTACCCAGTTTTAAGGGCCTTCCATTTGAGTGGCCGTTTGGGACAGTCAACCTTTTTGCTATGGATCTGGATCCACATATACAAAGAACAAAGAACAAAACAGCACGGGAAACTGGCCCTTCAGCCCAACGAGCCCGCGCCGCCACCCCGATGTTCCCACCTCTACCCGCAATCCCTGTCTATGTTTATAGATCTATGGATTAAAAACCAAATTTGAGACAATTTAGGGAGAATTTGTTTTGCCAATTAGCCTAAAAGCACATCTTTGGGATGTGGGAGGAAACTGGAGCTCCCGGAAAAAACCCACACAAGCACGGGGAGAATGCGCAAACTCCCACAGACACAGGCCCAAATCCATGTATCTGCACAGCACAGCGATAGTCACTGAGCTGTCGTGTTTGCCATCAAATGGTCCACATCAAGCGTACACTAACGACGTGAAGCACTAGGATATTCTCGAAAAAAATCCAAGAGCAGCCCTCTCACGACCCATCGCGTGTATGCCCCTCGTTAGACAACAAGGTGGACCAAAGCACCTGTAGGATAAAAACAAGTACATCAATATCATCATCTATTTACACACTTCCCAGGGACTCCCAAGGCTCATGATCCCTATTTTAAATCAGTTTTCTATACCCCTCCATTCCCATTCTGTTCATGTGCCCATCTAAGTATTTCTTAAATAACTCCAGAGTACCTGCCTCCACCACTTTACTTGGCAGCGCATTCCATACCCCCACCACCCTCTGTGTGGAAAAACTCCCTCCAGCATCCATGTAGGCCAGACCAGGTAAGGACAACAGATTTCCTTCCCCTACAGAACATCAGTGAACAGATTACAACAATAGACATTGTCTTTATAGTCATCATTAGACCTTCAATTCCAGATTTTTATTGGATTCAGATTGCTGTGGTGGGATTTGAACCTGGCGTCCCTAAGAACATTACCCTGAGTCTCCGGATTACTGATCCAATGACGATACCACTAGTGCCAGCGACAGCTAGCTCTCACGGGGAAAGTTCACCGTGGCTGGAGCAGGGCCTGGGACTCCTGTGGGACCTGGATCTGACCCGTGAGAAACGGCAAGCCAGAGGAATGGTACAATATGGGAGAGAGCGGCAGGGTTGGTGCCATTCTTGGTGAACCTCCAGCCTGGCACACTCCATACCCTCGTCTCCCCCACCAATACACACAATTAACTTTCTAAATGAATTACCCACGGATAGGTATCGACGGCCTACCCTGGCTCCTTGCTCAGCCGCTCACTATTCCTCAGTGCCACTCACCAGATTGGCACACTTGACATGAGATGTCAATACTCTACCACTGGGACAAAAGGGATTAAGAGATACGGGGAAAGGCAGCATCAGGATATTGAATTCAATGGTCAGTTATGATCAAACTTAAGCAGGCTTAAAGGGCTGAATAGCCTACTCCTGCTTCAAGTTTCTATTACCACAAGATCAGCCAGAAGCTTTGTGACTGGTTGGAAATGCAGAAGTAACTTTTTTAACTTTTTCCTCTATTCTTAAAGGCAAGGCATAGCATGGATTGGCCAGACCCAAATCCAAATCCTTGCCTGCTCCAAAAAAAAACTGTTTTCCAATTCATGATTCCCACAAGAGTGACAAACAAGCTGACACGGGTAAGGCATTCCACCTGATCTTGGGTTCGATCTGAAATTGGATCTTAGCCCAAAGGCCGAGAAGTTGTTGAACAACACTCCCCCATTGCCAGTGCGTGTTGGAACCTGTTTGCCTCCTCGTGTAGTTTCATGTAAAGGCAAACAACTTCTAAATAATAAAACAACTTCCAAGTTTTTTTATATTTCTATTTTCCAATTGAATTCGATCCGATCTAAGAAAAGGTTTCATTGGCAAAGTTGAACTTTAAAACACAACATTTAGTTAAAGTTCGAAACCGTAAAGTTTATTTATTTATTAGTCACAAGTAAGGCCTACGTTAACGCTGCAATGAAGTTATTGTGAAAGTCCCCTAGTCGCCACACCCCAGCACTTGTTTGGGTCAACATATCTAACCTGCACATCTTTCAAGCTGTGCGAAGAAATTGGGGCACCCAGAGGAAACCCATGCAGACATGGGGAGAATGTGCAAACGCCACACAGAGAGTGACCCAAGCCAGGAATCAAACCCCGGTGCCTGGCACCGTGCTAACCACCGTGCCACCCATTATTTTATTAAGCCTTTATTTAAATGAGGTATTAATTTGAATTGACTTTACCCCATGTGTTTGGGTTGAAAGTTCACTCACACTTGGGTGAGGGAGTGGGGGAAGATGTGATTCCTGACATAGGGGTGGGATTTTCCAATCCTGCTAGCAGCAGGTATTGTGGTGGGCAGGACTGAAAAATCCTAGCAGATCTGACAGTATCTGTGGAGAGAGAATAAAGCCAACATTTTGGCTGGGGTTTTCCAGCCACGCTTGCCCCAAATCTGAAAAATCCCATCCAAGACCAATAGACTTTTCCATAATCCTCCACTGCCCAGATATGAGTTTGTAATGAGGTGATGCTTGCTTTAAATAATCATTTTGCACCCAGATTGCGGATCCCTTCCATATTGCTGACCATGTGTACAGTTGTGAGAGATTGAGGGAGGGTATTAGCTGGAGTTTTCAGTTCTAAATACAACAGAGCTGCTGTTCAACCAGCATTGCAAACACCAAAGCTAGTCCCAATTGCCTGCAATTGGTCCATATCCCTCTCTCCCCATCTTACCCATGCAACTGTCTAAATGCTTTTTAAAAGACCAATTGTATCCACCTCTATTACTACCTTGTTCCAGACACTCACTACCCTCTATATGAAAAAACTACCCCTCGAGATCCTTCTGTATCTCTCCACTCACCTTAAATCTATGCCCTTAGTTTTACACTCCCCTGCATTTGGAAAAAGATATTGACTATCTAGCTGATCTATGCCCCTCATTATTTTACAGACCTCTATAAGATCACCCCTCAACCTTCTAAGCTTCAAAAAAAGAAGTTCCAGTCTACAAGCAGTGCAAATGACATTTTGGGCTCCGTGTGGGTAGGGGTGGCATAATGGGACCAGTAATCCACAGAGCCAGGATAATGCTCTGAGGACCTGGGTTCAAATCCCACCATGGCAGATGGTGAAATTGAATTCAATAAAAATCTGGAATTAAAAATCCAGTGGTGACTGTAGAACCATTGTCAATTGTCGGGAAAACCCATCTGCTTCACTAATGCCCTTTAGGGAAAGAAATCTGCCGTCCTTATCCGGTCTAGAACATAGAACATAGAACATTACAGCGCAGTACAGGCCCTTCGGCCCTCGATGTTGCGCCGACCAGTGGAACCAATCTAATGACCCTCTATCCTAAACTATTCCAACTGGCCTACATGTGACTCCAGAGCCACAGCAATGTGGTTGACTCTTAACTGCTTTAGGATCCTAGAATCATGGAATTCCTACGGTACAGAAGGAGGCCATTCGGCCTATCACATCTGTACTGAACACAATGCCACCCAGGCCCTATTCCCATAACCCCACATATGTGTACATTGCTAATCTCCCTGACACTCGGGTCAATTTAGCATGGCCAATAAATGTAACCTGCACATTTATGGACTGTGTACAACTGTGAGTTCTCAAGGGTTGTGTAATAAATGCTGACCCAGCCAGTGATGCCCATCTTCCATGAAAGAATAACTAAACAATATGGCATCTATAGTTAGTGCCTGAACTATGTTGGTGATCAGTTCAATTTTGGCACCAAATTTGAGATACAGCATGTGGTATAGTGCTTAGCACTGCTACCTCACGTTGCCAAGAACACAGGTTTAATTCCCAGCTTGAGTGACCAGGCAGAGTCTGCACATTCTCCCCATGTCTGCGTGAGTTTCGTCCGGATGCTCCCGTTTCCTCCCCCTGTCTGAAAGACATGCTGGTTAAGTGCATTGGCCATGCTAATTCTCCCTCAGAGTACCCAAATAGGCACTGGAGTGTAGCCACTAGGGGATTTTCACAGTAACTCCATTGCAGTGTGAATATAAGCCTACTTGTGACACTAATAAATAAACTTTAAATTGTTAGCACAGTGCCACCTGTAGAGGAATGCGAGTCCTCTAGTGCGAGTATGAAATAACTTCTCTGTGCCAATTAGATTATGATGTAGAGATGCCGGCGTTGGACTGGGGTAAATACAGTAAGAAGTCTGGCAACACCAGGTTTAAGTCCAACCGATTTATTTGATAGTAAACCCACATAAACTTTCGAGGCTGTCCTCTTTGTCAGGTGAATGAGGTGTTCTGGCCTCAAACAGCACATGTAACAGCACAGACTGTTTACAGATTACTGATTAGAATGCGCATCTTTACACCTAACCTGCTATTCAAGTCTTAAAGTGGTTAACGTGAGTGGAAGGAGCACTGAGCACAGGTTAGAGAGATGTGTATTGTCTCCAGTAAGTGAGGTTTTTTTGCTAACCCAGGCAAGTCATGGGGGTTACAGATAGTGTGACATGAAGCCAAGATCCCTGTTGAGACCATCCTCATGTGTGTGGAACTTGGCTGTGATAGCAAAAAAAAACCTCACTTACTGTGCAGTCTGGAGACAATACACATCTCTCTAACCTGTGCTCAGTGCTCCTTCCACTCACATTGTTAACCACTTTAAGACTTGAATAGCAGGTTAGGTGTAAAGATTCGCATTCTAATCAGTAATCTGTAAACTGTCTGTGCTGATATGTGTGCTGTTTGAGACCAGAACACCTCATTCACCTGATGAAGAGGGAAATCCCGAAAGCTTTTGAGTTTACTATCAAATAAATTGGTTGTACTTAAACCTGGTGTTGTCAGACTTCTTACTGTGTCCAATTAGATTAGTCAGATAGAACAGCATTCTTTTTCAACACAATACTTTAGACTTTTTACTTAATCTATGTTAATATCGATGTGCAGATTTTAGATAAAAACCAGGCCTGACTTGAGCTGAATACAATGTTTTGATCCTTTGGCATTGGCAGCAGTTCTTTTTTTCCTGCATTTTTTCGTGTGTATTTATTCCAAAGTCATCAGCAGTATAAATATTGCTCATTTTCCTGTGATGAGTCATTCTCTGCAATCCTGTTACCTCGAGGGGGTTATCGTACTCAGAATTGTAGCAAAGGGGCCCGAGTAGATGTCAAACTCTCCTTTGAGAAAGCAACCAGCAGTTACTAAAAACATGTGGTCTGGGATCCTCCCAAAACATCCCTTATCTCCCTGAATCCTCCCCGATCACTGGCCTCCTGACACACCCCCATTGCCAGCCTTCCTCCATCCACAAATGCTGACCTACCTGAACCCTTTCACCCCAGCCCAACTCTGATCTCCCCCCCCTCTTCACGAGCTCTGATCAACTGCCCCAATAACCATCACCGATCACCCCCTCACTCCTGCACCCCCTCCCCGATCACACTTGCAGACTAACAGCTAGCCCTCCCCCCACCACTGATTACTCAATAGATTCCACCCCTCAGTATGCTATGCAATTTCTGGTCCCCCACCTCTTGGCACTGCCCAATGCGCAGTTCAAGTGTGCCCCTTAGGATGTGTCAGGTTGGCAATACCCAAGGAGAACTCCCCCCCCACCCTTGCCTCTGACTTCCTGGAGGGCCTTAATGGTCTCTGTCCCCATCAGCGGGGTGAGAATTCCCCATTAGCAGGGAGCAATTGTAAACCCCACTGGTGGGAACCTCTCTTGGCGAGTTGGGGGTTGCCAACAGGCAATGAAAATACCATCCTGGGCCCGCTAATCATATGGAAATTCAAACTCTAATATATATTTCTTTGCTCCGCACTGATTTCCAGCTGATTGCACTGAAAAAAAGCACCTTGGAAACTCGCGATATGTCTTATGCTAATCAGGAATCTGGTTAAATCTGTTGTCTCCCAGCCCACTGCTGGACTCAATTATCCCAGTCTGGTGCAGAGAGACAATTCGCTGTTCACCTGTCACGTGATTATGGAAGCTGACAGTACAGAATGAGGCCATTTGACCCATCAGGCCCGGCCCGGAAAATAGCGTGCAAGCCTAAAAAAAGGCCTGGTGCCAAATGGTTTGAGTCCAGTTAGCATATTTAAGTGACATTTAAATATGTTTAACTCATTTATACTCGCCAGCTTCAAATGGTCATTGGGTAGGCACACGGATATTATTGGAATAGTTTAGGTTAGGGGGTCATTAGATTGGTCCCACTGGTCGGCGCAACATCGAGGGCCGAAGGGCCTGTACTGCACTGTAGTGTGCTATATTCTATTTGACACTGAACTTTCCCAACTCTCGAGATCTTCCAATCCTCAGGCACTGTGTGAGTCCAGCAAGAATCACTCCTGGTCTCCCTTAGCGAAGAAGGTATGATGGCCATGCCAGGGTCTTAAAGGCCATTGAAGCCCCCAGTGGTTGCAGCTGGGTGGTCCCCCCCTGGCGTTCGGCCTGGGAGGGGGTTGGATCAGCAATTGGCGGGAGGTGGGGGTGGGTGATGTCTGGGGAAGTGCAGGGAGTGACATACTCTCATTGAAATGTGTATATACTGTAAACACTGCACTGGGAAATGGAGGTACTTGGCGCCCCATCATCTCAGAGGATTCCTCGCATGAATAAGCCCCGCCCACCTCCCCTGCTGGCGAGAATCACACTTTGCCTAATTTTTTCTTCTTAAGTGCTCTACAATTCCATCTGAGAACTTGTCCAAAGAAAAAGGTATGATTCTCTACCTTTTACATGCCTGCTCGGCATTTAGAATCTTTTTGGTAGATTGCCCCCTTTGACATTTTTTAGAAAATCGCACCCATTCTGTCTGTGACAGCTCTTTAAGAGAGTTAAATAATTATTAACTGGGAAGACAGTTCTGCAGTGGTATTGTCTCTGGACTGGTAATCTACAGACCCTTCGTCAGAGCTATCAGACGTGCTGAGATTTTCCAGTATTTCCTGCTTTCGTTTCAAATTCCAGCATCTACAGTATTTTGCTTTTATAGGCTACAATCATAGGATCATAGAACACTATGGCACAAACAGACCCTTCAGCGCACAACGCCGATGATATCCATACCTTACCTATAACCCTCAATTCTATTAAGTCCCATGCACTCATCCAGAAGTCTCTTGAAAGACTGTATCGAATTTGTCTCCACCACCACCGACGGCAGCCAATTCCACTCACCCACCACCCTCTAAGTGAAAAACTTACCCCTGATACCTCCTCTGTACCTACTCCCGAGTACCTTAAACCTGCGCTCTCTCGTAGCTTGGTGGAAAAAGTGCAGTGCAGGAGGAGGCTATATGGCCCATCAAGTCTGCACTGACAACAATCCCACTCAGGCCTTATCCCCATAACCCCGAGTATTTACCCTGCCAATCCATCTAACCCGCACATCGTTGAACTGTGGGAGGAAACCGGAGCACCCGGAGGAAACCCACGCAGACACGGAGAGAATGTGCAACCTCCATAAAGGACAGGCACCCCAGGCCAGAATCAAACCCTGTGAGGCAGCAGTGCTAACCATTGTGCTGTACAATTTGAATACTGTACGCAGTTACGACCATCTCATTACAGAAAGGATGTAATTGGATTGGCAAGGACGCAGAGGAGATTTACCAGGTTATTGCCAGCATTGGAAAATTCCAGCTTTGGGGAAGGATTTGGGGTAGTTCTGAATGGAACAGTGGCCGCTGAGGGGAGATTTGATTGTGGTATACAAAATTGTGAAGGACCTGGATAAAGAAGGGCTTCTTTACTCAGCAAAGAGGTCCGGGGGACAGAGATTTCATTGATAGAGGATTAAAAGGGAAATGAGGAAAAAAGTTCTTGCTCAGAGGGTTGTGAACCTCACAGCCTGGAAGGGTAGTGGAGACAGAAACCATCAACTCATTAAAAAGTGGTCTGGATTTGTACCTCAAGTGCCGTAACCTGCACAAACACAGACCAAATGCTGGAAAATGGGATGAGGCAGGATGGCTTAGGGTGGGGCGGCACAGACACAATGGGCTGAATGGCCTCTTTCTATGCAGTAAACTTTCTATAATTCAATGACTCACTAAATGATAATTAATGATCAATAACTCCATGCTTCAAAACTCTGAAAGATAAAGCCTCGAGAAGGATTCATGTACCTTTATTTAAAATATGCATTCAATAGTGTGGCATCTTTAAGTCAACAGGCATGGATTTCCCCAATTCAGATTTAATACTGATTAGTCTCAAGCTAAGTTTGAATTCTTACAGTAGGCATTTGCTGACCTGACAGAGAGTAAAAATATGTTGGCGAGGCCTTCAAAAGAATCTCTCCTTTATCTGCTGCCTTTAATCTAATGGTTCCTTACAGTCTGAGGATAAGCTCCGCTATCTGGTGTGTTGAAAGCTTAGACATGTCCCAGTGCCTTAGCTGCTGACGTCAGCAATGTAAGGAAACAATGATATCCACTCTCCCAGGAGATGTTGGTTCCAAACGCAGGAACTAATCATGGGGGAGCCATCGGAGAAATACAGATTGTCTTTGAGTACTTGAGTTTTTTGAGTTTCTTCAAGGGCACTTGGTTAGGTACATTGGCTAAATTCTCCCTGAGTGTACCCGAAAAGGAGCTGGAGTGTGATGACTAGGGGATTTTCACAGTAATCTCATTGCAGTGTTAATGTAAGCCTACTTGCATCTAATAAATAAACTTTTATTCCTGTGTAATGCTGAGCTACCAGAATAACTATTAAAGGAAAGAAAGCTTTTTTAAAATTTATTCTTGGGACATTGCTGGCATTTATTGCCCATCCCTAGTTGTCCTTGAGAAGGTGGTGGTGAGCTACCTTCTTGAATTGCTGCAGTCCATGTGCTACAGATTGACACACAATGCTGTTAGGAAGGGAATTTGTATAAATATTCACCAAGACGCTGAGGAGAGTGCCCCTATTCTTTTCTCAGTACTGCCATTTTGTCACTCAGGTCTCCCTGAATAGAAGGATAGGCCTCAGGTTTAATGTCTCCATCCCAAACAACGGCATCCCTGAGGCCTCATTCCCTCAGGATTGCACAGGATTGTCAACCTAGATGATGTGCTCAAGTCTCTGGAGTGGGGCTTGAATCCAGGCCGTGCTGACTCACACACAAGAATGTTACTGCCTGTACCACAGCGGGAGGAATATTAGACTCTCACTTGCTGGCAGGAGAGTCAGTGAGAGAGAGATCCACATTGCTTTCCTCAGGGCAGGTCCCACCAAATCACAAGCCAGTTAGGTCATTGAGAGGTCACAGGATCAGGACCCTGAGGGCAGGAAGTCCTGCCTACCAACAGCTGCTGGCCAATCAGAGGCCAGTAGCTCATTTCATAGACCAGAATCATCGAATCCCAACACTGCAGAAGGAGGCCATTTGGCCCATCGAGTCTGCACCCACAACATTCCCACCCAGGCCCTATCTCCATGATGCCATGGATTTACCCTGCTAATCTCCCTGACACTAAAGGGCAATTTAATATGGCCAATCCACCTAACCAGCACATCATTCCCTCAATACTGCACTGCAGTGTCGGTCTTGTTCTTGAGTCCTGGACTGGGATTTGAATACAGAACCTTCTCAAAGTTCAGAATTTCCCACTTAACACTCATGCATTTACCCAGAGGGTTGTGTACACTTAGAGGGCAGGGCAAGGCCAGAATACTTAACTGCCCAGAAGGTACTGGCCCCCAGCTTACGATTTGGGGGATTCTCCAGAGAAGTGCTGAGAAATTTCTCTCAGATGTTCCCATGTAAGAGTGCTAACTTCCTCTGGACAATTGTGCTGGGCTGCAAATCATCTGACAAAGCGACTTCTATCACTAACTTTGGACGATTCTTTAATACTCTGTGAACTTTAACATTCACTTATTCTGAAAGCGTTCGAAGAAATCAAAACACTTCTAACTTCAGCGTAACTATTTTAAAGATCCAGACCTAGCCTCACGCGGGACATTATGTTTATACATGATTTGGAAGAAAACATCGCTGATCTGATAAGCAAGTTTGCCGATGATACTAAGATTGATGGAGTTGCGGACAGTGATGAACACTATCAGAGAATACAGCAGAGTATAGATAGGCTGGAAAATTGGGCAGATAAAATAGCAGATGGAATTTAATCTGGATAAATACGAGGTAATGCATTTTGGTAGATCCAATTCAGGTGGGAACTATAAAATTAATGTCAGAAAAATCAGCAACATAGACACACAGAGAGATCTGGAAATTCTGATCCTTAAAAGAGACAGCACAGGTGGAAAAGGTGGTGCAGAAAACATATGATATACTTCCCTTCATTGGCCATGGCATTGAGTTTAAAAGTTGGCAAATTATGTTGCAATTGCATAAAACATTGGTTAAGCCACATTTGGAATAGTGTCCAATTTTGATTGCCACACTAACAAAAGGATGTGGAGGCTTTGGAAGGAGTACACAAAAGGTTTACCAGGATGTTGCCTGGTATTAGCTATGAAGAGAGATTGAATAAACTGGGATTGTTCTCCCTAGAAAGACAGGGGCTGAGGGGCGACGTGATGGAGGTTTATAAAATTATGAGAGGGATGGATAGGGCGAACAGACGGAAGTTTTTCCCCAGGGCAAAAATGGGGACACAAGTTCAAGGTACGGGAGGAAAGGTTCAGTGGAGATTTGCAACCGAAGGTTTTTACAGAGGGTGGTGGAAGCCTGGAATGTGCTGGAATACCTGGAAAGACACATGGACAGACGGGGAATAGAGAGATACAGGATGGAATTTAATCTGGATAAATGTGAGGTAATGCATTTTGGTGGATTCAGTTCAGGTGGGAATATAAAATTAATGTCAGAAAAATCAGCAACATAGACACACAGAGAGATCCGGAAGTACAGATCCTTAAAAGTGACAGCACAGGTGGAAAAGGTGGTGCAGAAAACATAGTCTAGATAGGGAAATATGATCGGTGCAGGCTTGGAGGGCCGAAAAGTCTGATCATGTATTGTACTATTCTGTGTTCTTTGTATTCCTAAACTTCCGCTCCCAATAAAACTAAGCATCCCACCACTCACAGGATTCCGCACCCCACCCCTCAACCTCACCTGACACCCTCCACCCCTCCGAACCAAACAGCTTTCCCTCTGACCAGAACGATCCCATCCCTCCAGACCTGGCCACATCCCCTCCCGATATCCAACTCCATTTGTACAGACCCCAAATCCCATCCTGTTAGCTTCTAGAACAAAGAACAAAACAGCACGGGAAACAGGCCCTTTGGCCCAACGAGCCCGCGTCGCCTCCCCAGTGTTCCCACCTCTACCCGTGATCCCTGTCCATGTTTATAGATTCTCTCTGCCTGTTATTTTCAATAGATCATTCGAACTCAACGGCTTTACCGCAGCTGTAAAAAAGGAGTGTGCCACGGGGGCCAGGGACTCAGCTTGCTGACTGAGTCTCACTAGGCTTGAGTCAGGAAGGTGAGCTGAGACAGGAACTTTACAACTCGAGTACAGCTAGTCAGTAAGGAGCCACTCCGGGGAAAGTGTGGCCCAATGAGTTTCTTGTCAGTGTTTAATCATTGAGTCATACAAACCCTTCAGCCCATCAAGTCTGCACGGATATATTAGAAACGCCTGACTTCCCACATACCAGCACTTGGCCCATAGCCTAAGGGGAACAGCTGCTCCTTATCCGCTCTGTCCATCTCCCTCATAATCTTGTACACCTCAATCCATAAGGTATAAGAGCAGAATTAGGTACTCAACCCATCGAGTCTGCTCTGTCATTCAATCGTGGCTGATATTTTTCTCATCCCCGTTCTCCCGCCTTTTCCCCATAACCCCTGACCCCCTTATTAATCAAGAACCTATCTACATCTGTCTTAAAGCCACTCAATGATCAGGTCACCCTTCAGTCTTCTCTGCTCCAAAACAACCCAAGCTTACCCAATCTCTCTCCATAACAGTTCCATCCCAGGCAGCATCCTGGTGAATCTCCTCTGTCCCACTTCCAGTACAATCACAACGATGTTTACTGAGGAGGAGGGATGTGAGGAAATATTGTTAGGAGGAGAGAGTGTGGAGGATTTCTACTCCCCTTTGTATTGGGGAGATGCTTCCTGATATCATCCCGCAATGGCCCACATCCTAAAGTTCAATCAAAAGTCTTCTTTCTCTCTTGGGCTACCCTGTTTAAAACTTTTAATCATCTTTAGGAACTCAGTTAGACCAGCAGACAAGCTCCTAAAGTCAGGCACAGACAAGAAAAGCTGATGCGATGTGTGCTCATATTAACCCTGCTGCCATTCTGGAGATTCATGTGCCTAGTCTACTGCCATATTGCTGTTAGAAAACATCTTCTTTCTGCCTAAAATTCCTGACTGAATTCCTGACAAAACTCTAGTGCGGCCGCACTTGGAGTATTGTGTGCAGTTCTGGTCCCCACATTATAAGAAAGATGTGGAGGCATTGGAAAGGGTACATAGAACATAGAACATAGAACAATACAGCACAGAACAGGCCCTTCGGCCTTCGATGTTGTGCCGACCAAAATAAAAGGCAATGCCCCTCCTAACTAAACCATTCCCTTCTCATCCATATACTTATCAACTAACCTCTTAAACGCCACCAAACTTGGCGCATCTACAACAGCGGCAGGCAGGGCATTCCACTCCCTAATCACTCTTTGAGTAAAGAACCTACCTCTGATATCCGTCCTATAACTCATACCCCTTAATTTAAAGTTGTGTCCCCTCGTCTAGCTTTCTCCATCCTAGGAAAAAGGCTATCACTGTCCACCCTATCCAAACCTCTAATTATCTTATATGCTTCAATAAGATCCCCCCCTTAGCCGCCTCCTTTCTAACGAAAACAACCTCAAATCCTTCAACCTCTCTTCATAGGACCTGCCCTCCATACCAGGCAACATCCTAGTAAACCTCCTCTGTACCCTCTCCAATGCCTCCACATCTTTCTTATAATGTGGCGACCAGAACTGCACACAACTGAACTACAGAGGAGGTTTACCAGGATGTTGCCTGGTATGGAGGGCAGGTCCTATGAAGGGAGGTTGAAGGATTTGAGGTTGTTTTCGTTAGAAAGGAGGCGGCTAAGGGGGGATCTTATTGAAACATATAAGATAATTAGAGGTTTGGATAGGGTGACAGTGATAGCCTTTTTCCTAGGATGGAAAAAGCTAGCACGAGGGGACACAACTTTAAATTAAGGGGTATGAGTTATAAGACGGATATCAGAGGTAGGTTCTTTACTCAAAGAGTGATTAGGGAGTGGAATGCCCTGCCTGCAGCTGTTGTAGATGCGCCAAGTTTGGTGGTGTTTAAGAGGTTAGTTGATAATATATGGAAGAGAAGGGAATGGTTTAGTTTGGAGGGGCATTGCTTTTTATTTTGGTCGGCACAACATCGAAGGCCGAAGGGCCTGTTCTGTGCTGTAATGTTCTATGTTCTATGTTCTATGAATGTTCAAATCCATCCGAATTTTGCAGCGTCCCACCTCTGAGATCAGATATTTCTGAGGTGTGCCCTGTAACTTGTTTTTATCACCCTCCTTGAAGCATATTCTATAAAAATCTAATCATACACAGGATTTTTTTATTATTCATCTGTGGGATGTGGGCGTTGCTGGTTGGTCAGCACTTATTGTCCATCCCTAGTTGCCCTTTGACTCAGCCATTTCAATTCGGAGTCCACCACATTGCTGTGGCTCGCGAGTCACGTGTAGGCCAGACCAGGTAAGGACAGCGGATTTCCTTCCCTGAAGTGAACCAGATGGGTTTTTCCAACAATGGTCATCAGTAGATTTTTAATTCCAGATATTTTTATTCATGTCAAATTCCACCATCAGCCATGGCGGGATTCGAACCTGAATCCCCCAGATAGTACCAGTAGGATTTAATTGGGCAGATCAGCTGTTTATTACTCATTTCTATTTCTCCTCAGAATGTCACGTTCTAAATCAAATTAATTTGATCTCCATACTAAGGGTGGAATCTTCAAGCCCCCCCACCCCGCCCCCATGTTTGGAGGTGGGGGAGATATTTCTCAGGCGGAAGTGTGCTGGGTGGGTCTGTGCCATCTTTCCATCTGATTAAGTCCATAGAACATCGAACACTACAGCACAAACAGGCCCTTCGGCCCACAAGTTGTGCCGATCATATCCCTACCTACCAGCCCATCTCAATCCCATTAATTCCCATGTACTCATCCAGAAGTGTCTTAAAAGACCCCAGCGAGTTCACTTCCACCACTACTGACGGCAGCCGATTCCACTCACTCACCGCCCTCTGAGTGAAAAACGTACCCCTGATAGCCCAGCAGCTTAAACCTGTGTTAAAGATGTTGAAAACCTTCCTGCCCAGTTGATAATTAAGGCCCATTAATGCTCACCTCCCTGGTGCTAATGGTGAGCAAGTCTGTCACACTGTGGGGGGAAGCATAGTGAACCAACCTGTGGGGAATGCTTGTAGTGTCCGGTGATGGGGTGGGGGGCGTGTGGGTGGGTCCCTCAGTTAAAGGCACTCACTGCCTAATCAAAGAACCTGGCTTTGGGAGGAGGGTCCAGCTGAGATCCGCCCTTCTCCCCTTGCTGCCGATTCCCCTCCTCATCCTCCTCCCTCCATGCCATGACTCTCCCCCACCCCCCCAAAACCTCCTCCCTCAATCACCAGCATGTTCGCCCACCAGCAGAAAGCCCTCCCGTGATCCTGGGCCCCCTGGTGGGTATTGTTCTGGTGGCAATCACCCATTCAGCAGCTGCACCCCCAGCCCCCCACCACCCCCACCCATCTCCCCGCCAGAGATGTTGCTGGGTGCCATGGAGGGACAGTGGTTAGCACTGCTGCCTCGCAGCACCAGGGAACTGGATTTGATTCCAGCCTTGGGTGACTGTCTATATGGAGTTTGTACATTCTCCCCGTGGCTGTGTGGATTTCTTCCAGGTGCTCTGGTTCCCTCCAGATGCTCCGTTCTTCTCTGGATGCTTCAGTTCCCTCCGGGTGCTCTGTTTCCCTCCAAGCACTCCAGTTTCCCTGTTCCCTTTGGATGCTCCAGTTTCCTCCGAGTGCTCCGGTTTCCTCTGGGTGCTCTGGTTTCCCAGATCTCTCCGGTGTTCTGTTCCTCTCCAGGTGCTCCGGTTTCCTCTGGGTCCCTGACGCTGTGAGGCAGATGTGCTAACTGCTGTATCACTGTGCTGCTACAGTCTGTTTTCTGTGTTGTATATTCCGTATAAATCTAGAAAGACTGACCTCAGAATAATTTCCACAGTGAATTTAAATAATGACACTGAGCTCCAATATCCTGTGCTGGACAGGGACAATAAGATATTCCACTTCACATGCCCAACAGTGCCTGCCTTTCAATCTTACAGCCGGCTTCTGTGTATTTGGAGGGCTGTTTCTGTAATTATGCCACAGGTGCATTAATAACGTTTAAGCATTTGCTCAAATGGTAACCATCCTCCACCTTGCTAAATATTGCACTTTGTATAAGGCATCATAACATGGAACAGGCATTGGGTAAATATCAATCTTACTATTAAGTGTAAAACAAATGATGTGGATAGACTGCTTGTTGCAGAAACTATTGAAAAGACCAAATTCTGAGTTAATCTGACACTCAAGTGTTTTCTATATCTGTAGCCAGGCATTCCCATACCGATATTTTCTATATTGGATTCTATTGCAGTTGATTATTTGCAATAGCCTGTTTTAGGTCCCAGCAGGCTATTGACAATCCTCCTACCCATCACTGCCTTCCACCTAAACTATATTCTTCATCTGGACACAATCTTGTTTAATATTTCGATATAATTGAGCACAGTTCCAATGCCCCAACCTCTCCCATTGCTATTGCTACCATCACTCGGGGTCTGGAATGTGCTGCTATTTAGATCATTCTATCAAATGAATGCATTCCCTTTGTTGTTCCTGTTTGTTGTCACGCGTTTCCGCTCTTTTCTCTTTATTGGTCAGGAAATGGAGGACCTCCTCTTGGCCAAGATGAAGGAACTCACTTCCAGAAAGGACCTTTCCTTACAAGGGGACATTTCAGCATTCAAATGTATGCTTGAGTCAGAAGAAAGGAGGTGAGCGATCGCTGATGAACGTGACAATGATATTTGTCTTAGTCTCATTTTAGAGTTTGTTTTCTGTCATTTCCACCCGCTGTGACACACTGAGTACTAACCACAAGATGCACTGGAATAACTCACTCAGACTCCTTCAACAGAACTTCCTAAACCTGTGACCTTTAGCAGCCAGAAGGACAAGGGGAACACATGTGGGAACATCACTACCTGTGAGTTTCCCTCCAGGTCATTCCGCACGCTGGAAATATCTTACTGGTCCTTCTTGGGTCAAAATCCCAAACAATTTTTTAAATTCATTCTTACAGGGTGGGTTTCTTTGGTTGGGCCAGCACTTCTTGCCCATCCCTAATTGCCTTCTTAACTGTGGGTCATAGAATTATAGATTCGTAGAATCAGAATTCGACAGTGCAGAAGGAGGCCATTCAGCCCATTGAATGTGCACCAACCAGAATCCCATCCAGGCCTATCCCTATAACCCCATGCATTTACCCTAGCTAGTGCCCCTGACACTAAGGGCAATTTAGCATGGCCAATCCACCTAACCCGCACATCTTTGAACTATGAGAAGAAAGCAGAGCACCCGGAGGAAACCCACACAGACACGGGGAGAACATGCAAACTCCACACAGAGAATGACTTAGGTTTCCAGACACTGTGAGGCAGCAGTATTAACCACTCTGCCACCCCACAACTTGGCAGCTCCCTGTCAAGGAATCGAACCCTGGGCATCCACTTGACAGGTGGAGATGGTAACCTCGACACTAACAAGGAAGTTGCTGGGTATGGAGTCACATGTAGGTCAGACCAGATAATGACAGCAGATTTCCTTCCCTAAAGAACAAAGAACAAAGAACAAAGAGCAACACAGCACGGGAAACAGGCCCTTTGGCCCAACGAGCCCACGCCACCGTCCTAACGTCCTAATGACATATCCTTGTCTTTAGGCTATGCCTATTGTTGAAGATTCCCATATAGGGACCAATATAGGGACAATTTGTTACCCATTCAGCCTAAGAGCACATTTTTGGGATGTGGGAGGAAACCGGAGCACCCGGAGGAAACCCACGCAACCACGGGGAGAACGCGCAAACTCCCGCAGACACAGGCCCAAATCCATGCGTCAGCACAGCAACAGCGATAGTTTCTGAGCTGTCATGTTGCCCATCAGATGGTCCAGTTTAAGCATACACTGACGACATGAAGCACTAGGCAACTCCTGAAGCAACCTCCAAGAGCAGCTCTCGCACGACATGCCACATGCATGCTCCTTGTTGGTCAACAAGGTGGACAGAATTGCCTGCGGAAACAAATAAGACTTAATTAAACATGCTAAAAAAAAACTATGACATTCCCGAGACGAAACTAAAAGATAGTCTACTACTATTGGTCCTCCCGATATTCAAACAGTCCTGCTATATCCCTCTATCTGCAGACCGCTCATGTGGCTGTCCAAGAGACCCTTAAACAACCCTAGCGTGCCTGCTCCCACCACCTTACTCGGTAGTGCATTCCACACCCTCACTACCCTTTGTGTGAAAAAATGCCCTCTAATATTCGTCTTATACATAGCCCCCCTCACCCTAAGGCCGTGACCCCTCGTTCTATCCGATTCTAATTGTGGAAAAAGCTTACCACCATTTACTCTATCTATACCCCTCATAATCTTATATACCTCTAAAAGATCCCCTCTCAGCCGATGTCTTTCAAGGGAAAACAACCCCAGTGTTTTCAATCTTTCCTCGTAAGACAGCCCTTCCATACCATGCAGCATCCTGGTAATTCTCCTCTGCACTCTCTCCAGGGCCTCGACATCCTTCCTGTAGTATGGCGACCAGAACTGGACGCAGTACTCCAGATGAGGCCTAACCAACGTTCTATACACCTGCAACATCAGACTCCTACTCTTGTATTCTATACCCCTTCCTATGAAGGCTAACATACCATATGCTTTTTTTACCACATTCTCCACCTGTACCGACACCTTCAGAGACTTGTGAACTTGCACCCCCAGGTCTCTCTGCATCTCTATACTCCGGATAGTTTTACCTTTTATCCTATAACTCCCCTCTACATTATTCGGGCCAAAATGCATCACCTCGCATTTATCCAGATTAAATTCCATTTGCCATCTATCTGCCCAATCTACCAGCCTATCTATGTCATGTTGTATTGCCTGGCACTGCTCCTCAGTCCCTGCCAATCCAAGTATCTTAGTGTCATCAGCAAATTTGCTGATCACACCACCTACCCCCTCTTCCAAGTCATTTATATACAGCACAAATAGAAGGGGTCCTAGTACAGAGCCCTGTGGCACACCACTAGTGACAGACCTCCAGTTGGAAAAAGAGCCTTCCTCTACTACCCGCTGTCTCCTCCTCCCAAGCCAGTTCTCAACCCATCTACATACCTGGCCTTGTATCCCATGCGCCTTCACCTTTTTTATCAGCCTACCATGGGGAACCTTGTCAAACGCCTTAGTGAAATCCATGTAGACGACATCAACGGCTTGTCCTTCATCAACCATTTTTGTCACCTCTTCAAAAAATTCCACTAGATTTGTAAGGCACAACCTCCCCTTAACGAAGCCATGCTGCGTATCCCTGATCAGATCACAGCGCTCCAGATGCTCATACATCCTGTCCCTGAGGATCCTCTCCATTAGCTTACCTATAACTGAAGTCAAGCTCACCAGCCTATAGTTCCCTGGATTATCCCTCTGACCCTTTTTAAACAACGGTACTACATTTGCAATCCTCCAGTCCTCTGGGACCTCACCTGTGTCCAAAGAGGAGACAAAGATTTGCGTCAGAGGCCCAGCAATGTCATCTCTCACCTCCCTTAGTAGCCTGGGATAAATACCATCAGGCCCCGGAGCTTTATAAGTCTTTATGCTACCTAAAAGCCCCAACACTTCGTCCCTCGTAATGATTATTTCCTTTAACGGGTCCTCAAAATTGGCATCAGACATCAGGCCCCTCTCCTGCGTGAATACCGACGCAAAGTATTCATTCAGGATCTCCCCCATTCCCTTAGGCTCTAAGCATAATTCCCCTCCTCTGTCCCTGAGAGGTCCAATCTTCCCTCTAACCATCCTTTTGCTCCTTACATAGGAGTAAAATGCCTTAGGATATTCCTTAATCCTACCTGCCAAAGCCATTTCGTGGCCCCTTTTTGCCTTTCTGACACCCCTTTTAAGATCCTGTCTACACTCTCTATATTTTTCCAGCGCTGCCTCTGTCCCCAGTTGCCTGGATCTAATGTACGCCTCCCGCTTCTTCCTGACCAAGTCCTCAACATCCCTAGGAACCCACGGTTCTCTAATCCTACCTTTCCCATCCTTCCTCCTTACCGGCACGTGTCTTTCCTGCAAAAAGTTTAGTTTTCCCTTGAAAGACTCCCACATGTGCAGTGTCGACCTACCCTCGAACAGCTTATCCCAGTCGGTATCCCTAAGATCCTGCCTAATCCGGCTGTATCTAGCCCTCCCCCAGTTTAACACCCTCCCCTGAGGGCAGGTTTCATCTTTTTCCATTAATACCCTAAAGCAGACAGAGTTGTGGTCACTAGTTGACACATGCTCTCCTACTACAACGTCAACCACCTGCCCTGGCTCATTCCCCAGAACCAAGTCCAGTATAGCCCCCTCTCTAGTCGGGCTATCCACATACTGCTCCAAGGACCCTTCTAAAACACACTGTACAAATTCCTCCCCATCCGCACCTTCCGCTCTCGGCACCTTCCAATCTACCCCAGGGAAATTGAAATCTCCCATTACAACCACCCTATTCTTCCTACACTTATCTAAAATTTCCCTACATATCCCTCCTTCCACGGCCCGCGGACTGTTGGGCGGTCTGTAGTACACACCCAACATAGTAACCTCTCCCTTCCTATTCCTCAACTCCACCCATAGTGACTCAATTCCTAACTCAGCCATACCACCCTCCTTCTGCACTGCTGTGATGTGATCCTTAACTAATAACGCCACTCCCCCTCCTCTCCTCAAACCACCTCTATCATGCCTAAAACACTTGTACCCCGGAATATTCAATTGCCAGTCCTGTCCTTCCTTTAGCCACGTCTCAGTCACCGCCACCACTTCTAACTTCCTCTCGAACATTATTGCCTTCAGTTCATCTGTTTTGCCAATCACACTCCTCGCATTAAAACACATGCACTGAAGGCCCTCAGGCACTCTCTGATCCTCCCTCCTACTCTCCAGAATTACCCTGTCACCCATCTCTCTCCCACTCCCAGTTCCCTCTATCTCTCCACCCCCCCTCCATATTAGTTTAAACCCTGCCGAAACACTCCAGCTAACCTCCCAGCTAAAATATGGGTGCCCTTCCCAGACAACTGTTCCCCGTCCCTCTTGTATAGATGCCCCTCCCTCCTGAAGTCTTCCCAATGGTCTAAGAATCTGAATCCCTCCACCCTACACCAATCCCTCAACCACGCATTCAGTTGGAGCACCTTGTTGTTCCTAACCCTGTCATTCCCAGGCATCGGCAGCAGCGCAGAGAATGCCACCCTGGAGGCTCTACACTTCAGCCGAGCCCCCAACTCCCTGAACTGCCTACGTATGTCCCCCCTACACTTTGTTCCTACATCCTTCTCTCCCACGTGAACTATTACATCAGCCTTAGCTCCTCCACCCTTCAAAATTCCCTCTACCCTCTCCGTAACATCCTGAACCCCTGCTCCAGGGAGGCAGACTACAATCCTGGAGTCCCGCTTTTGCCCATAGAACCGCCTGTCGATCCCCTTGACCTTCTCATCCCCCACCACTATCTCACATCCCTCACTCCTACTGTCCTTCGGGGCATTTAGATCCCCCTCCCTTGCACTCTCTACCTCAGCTGTTGCCCTACCCTCGATGTTCTAGGATGCCTCCTCTGGGGTGATCTTAGTGCCGTGACTCCTTTTCTTTTTCAACTTCCTATCTGTTACCCACCCATCCCTCCTCATAGGCCCTGGGGTCCTTCTGGACTGTGGTCCCTGTTCATTAGCCCCTCGTTCTCTCTGACTATAAACATATCCTCCAGTCTCAGCTCCAGCTGCCTCACCCGAGCCCTCAATCGTTGCAATTCCAAACACTTTGTGCATATATGGGCTTTCGGGAGACGTGCTGCCTCCAAGAATGTCCACATATGGCAGCGAACACAGCGGACGTGTTTTATCATGGACCCTGACATTTTATACACCCCCTTTAGAGGTATGGGCCCTAGAGTTTGGGTGGGACAGGAGTCCAGCCACTTACCAAGTCCAAGCCTGCGCTCGCCCAAGCCCAGTGAGCTTAAGCCCTTACAGCTCTCACTCAGCTCCCTGCCTCACTCCACTGCCCGCTCCCGACGCTGCCCGCTGTCTACCTTGGCCTTATTTATATAGTCCCGCGCTTCCTTCCCAGCAGTCCCCGCGCCTATCTCCCGCTACGGAGCGCCAAAATAAACAAAAAACCCCCGCGACCTAAACCTATTGATAAAAGAAAGATTTCAAACTTCAATAGTCTCACCAGCAAGCAGCCACTCTTCAAAATCACAGCTCCAGAGAGCATTGGTGAACTCGATGGGTTTTGATGACAATGATGTTTCATGATCATCATTAGACATTCAATTCCAGATTTTTATTGAATTCAGATGTTACCATCTGCCTTGGTGCGATTCGAATCCAGGTCCCCAGAACATTACCCTGGGTTGCTGGATTACTGAATCAGTGAAAATTCCACTGAGCTACACCACTTGCCACGTTCTTGAGCAATACTCATCTTGCAAATGAAAGCATAGAGCACAAGTTAGAATGGGTATCTCTCATGTGAATATCCTAATCATAGTTTATTCTCTGCAACATTGATGTGCTCTGTTGAATGCATAGAGCATGCTATAAGTGATTCCTCAGACCTTCTTGATACAGTGTACCCCGCTATTGCCTTAGTTTTTTGAGTTACTTTCTTCCTTTCTTCCCTTGCTACTCTTTTGGGTTTCTTCTCTCCAACAGCACAAAGTGGGCCCGCAAGTGACACCCTCCCTCACTTCACCATTGTTATATTACTTTTTCCACTCTATTTGTACCTAAATCTGTTGTTCCTCCCTCTATCATTGCCCTTGCTTGATGTTCTTTGCTCCATCTCTTCCTACTTTTGCCACCCCTTTCACCTCATAGTGATGCCAAACTAGCCACCAAGACAGTCTCTCGGTCAAGAACCAAAGTAGCTGGCACATTGGAGTTAACTGTTGGCTCCTGTTGGTGAATTGACTATATGTTGATTGGAAATGGTTATTTACCACCATCCAAACTCAACTGTATTTGACACAGGACAGGCAGCCCCACGCTTTTGTCAATCCCACAGTGTTTCTGTGGTCGGCAGAAAGCTGGTAAAAGGTTCGCATTTCTTTGGGAATTACCTGTGAAGCAACAATTCTATATCATCTTTAAAATAGGCAAACATTCACAGTACCCGTACATGTGACTCGGTTCACATCTTGTTTGCTTATGCTCTTGTTGGAGCTGCTTTTAGCCATTTTACAATATGGAAAGGTGTAATATTAATGCAATGAGTTGTTTTAGAAAGAATAGAATGTTGGCGTGCCAGCGCCTGGCACCAGGGAGTGTGCCCCACACACTTTCAAATTCTTCAGTGAGAATCAATATAAAAGCAAAACAAGTGATAAATGTGTGGTGGTCCATTTTGGCAGGAACAATGGGATGAAGGAGTACAATATCAAGGGTAGGAGTCTTAGCAGCGTTGAGGAGCAGAAGGATCTTGGGGTCTGGGTCCATAGGACTCTTAAATCAGCTTCACAGGTGGACAATGTGGTCAAAAGGCGTATGGTGTACTGGCCTTCATTAGTTGAGGGATTGAGTTTAGGAGTTGGGAAGTAATGCTGCAACTTTATAAGACCCTTGTCAGACCCCACTTGGAGTACTGCGCGCAGTTCTGGTCGCCTCACTATAGGAAGGATGTGGAAGCTATTGAGAGGGTGCAGAGGAGATTTACAAGGACGTTGCCTGGATTGGGTGGCAGGCCTTATGAAAATAGGTTGAGGGAGCTGGGACTCTTCTCCCTGGAGAGACGAAGGTTGAGAGGCGAGCTGTTAGAGGTTTGTAAAACGTTGAGAAGAATAGATAGGGTGGATTCTCAGAGGCTATTTCCCAGGGCTGAAATGGTCACTATGAGAGGACACAGGTTTAAGGTGCTGGGAAACAAATACAGAGGGGATGTTAGGGGTAAGTTTTTCACTCAGAGTGAATGGAATCAGCTGCCGTCGGTGGTGGTGGAGGCGAACTTGCTGGGGTCTTTTAAGAGACTTCTGGATGAGTACATGGGATTTAATGGGATTGGGAGTTACAGATAGTTCTATGGCCTGGTAGGTATGCTCAGTAAAGTTTTGCAACACCAATTTTAAATCCAACCAATTTATTTGATAGTAAATCTGCGAGCTTTCGACACTATGTTGTGCCTTTGTCAGGCAAATGCAGTGTTCTGATCTGCAGAGGCACTCATATCCACACAGACAGTTTACAGATTGCTGATTAGAATGCGAATCCTTACATCTAACCTGCTATTCAAGTGTTAAAGTGGCTAACAATGTGTGTGAAGGGAATCCTGAGCATTGGTTAGAGAATTGTGTATTTCCTCCAGACAGCACAGTAAGTGAGGTTTTTTGCTAACCCAGGCAAGTTACGGGGTTACAGATAGTGTGTCATGAAGCCAAGATCCCTATTAAGACCGTCCTCATGTGTGCGGAACTTGGCTATCAGTCTCTGCTCAGCGACTCTGCGCTGTCGTGTGTCACGAAGGCCCCCGTGAAGAACATTTACCCGCAGGTCGGAGGCCGAATGCCCATGACTGCTGAAGTGTTCGCCCACAGGAAGGGAACTGTTTTGCCTGGTGATTGTTGAGCGATGCTCATTCATCCGCTGTCGTAGTGTCTGCATGGTCTCGCCAATGTACCATGCTTCGGGACATCCTTTCTTGCAACGTATTAGGTAGACAACGTTGGCCGAGTTGCAAGAGTATGTACCGTGTACCTGGTGAATGGTATCCTCACGTTTGATGATTTCGTCCATGTCTATGATCTGGCATGTCTTGCAGAGGTTGCTGTGGCAGGGTTGTGTGGTATTGTGGTCACCGTTCTCCTGAAGGTTGGGTAGTTTGCTGCGAACAATGATCTGTTTAAGGTTGTGCGGTTGTCTGAAAGCAAGAAGTGGGGGGGGTGGGGATGGCCCTAGCGAGATGTTCATCGTCATCGATGACATGTAGGTATGGGCATGATCGCCGAAGGGCCTGTTTGTGTTCTATGTTCAAAAGAGTATAAATCTAGTGCAGCGCGTGTTCCACAATAATGGAGTAGACCTACATTGAAATAAGCAATTAAAAAAATGTCTTCTTTGTTTCGTAAAGGTTACAAGACAGTCGATCACAGTGCAACAAGAAATGTTCTCCGTGCAAACCCTTTCTACCTCCTCGGGCATCGTGTTCTGCTATGAACCAGTCTTCTTACCAACGGGCACCGGCCGTAACCTCGTGCCCTCCTGTGAACCTGCGATCTTGTCCGCCGCCTCCTATTTTGAATCATTGCAAGTCTGCGCACCAAGGCTGCGGGATGCCATCCCCTGCCCCGCGCTCCTCCCTGACACCGACCCCCTCACTGTGCTGCCCACCATCTTCTGCTCTGACCACGCGCCTCCCCGTGTATCAGGGAGCCTGCCCACCTCCCTCCCTGGCCAGCTGCCTCTCTGCCATCCGCCCAAACTGTTTCCCCCCTCCCCTTAACCCCCCCTGCTCTCAGCTGACCTGCCCGCCCCCCTCCGCTCTGGCCCTGTGCACCTTGATGAGCCGGATCCAGTGCCCTTCGCCTCGCAACCCGTGCCCTCCTGTAGGCCCCTCAGAAAGCTGCAGACCTACATCAAGTTGGCCCGGCACTGGGGTTCCAGTAGCATATCCAAAACCCGGTCATCTGCCTGAGGCACCGAGGTTTAGACCGGAACAGTGTGTGGGTAAGACGATGAAGGCTTAATTCTCCATTACTTTTGATTGTGGGATGGATTAATAACTGCCAAATAAGAAGTCAAAGCTTTTTCTTTTCATGAACCGTCTGTTCTCCTCACTTTGTTGTTACAGCACTTACTTGACCTGTAACTCAGTGGTTTTACAATGCTCATTTCGTTAACCATGGGAGGTTGGGGGCACAATTCACTACTCATGTGCCAATGCCAATTTGGCTGCCTTGCCAGTGGGCAGGGTTGGATTAGCCCATTTGCCTTTGGTTGCCAGTGAATGGAGTGAAGCGCCACAGCGTGCCGCAAGTAACTCTCCCCTCAGGGAAGTATGGGCATTGATGTCAATCATGATGTACGCCCACTACCCCAATAATACAGAGAAAAGCTTCTTCTCCAATGGCCACACACACACACACAGACAACATGCACACATGCACAGATGCACATTCACACACACACGCACATGCACACACACACAGACACACATGCACAGACACACGTGCACACACACACACAGACACACATGCACACACACATGAACACACACACACACACACACACGCACACACACCGCGCGCCATGCACAGACACACACACACACGCACAGACACACACACACGCACAGACACATGCACAGACACATACGCACGCACATGAACACACACAGACACACGCACACACACAGACAACATGCACACACACATGCACACACAGATGCACATGCACACACACACACACACACACATGCACGCACAAACAGACACACGCACACACACACACACACATGCACACAGACACACGTGCACACACACACAGACACACACACACAGACACGCGCACACACACACACACACAGACACACACACACAGACACGCGCGCACACACACACAGACACACATGCACACACATACACAAACACACAGACACGCACACACACACATATGCATACATCTGCGTGCATACTCAATCTAAGCTGACAGCAACGGTTATACTGGTTATACACACACCTACATTCTGCTGTAACAGCTACAGCAGCTACAGCTGCTTTATGGCTATGCACTATTTGCAATACAACTCAGGTTGTTAGGTTTGTTCTTGGCACATTATTACACTTCATTATTTCAACAATAAAATACTGCAAGGTAGAGGCTCTACCAGTTCTCCTGTGTTCGCCCACAAGTCATTTCCAGCCATATTGTTGGTCAACAGAACCAAGTGGAACCAAAAGAGAAAATGCTGGAAAATCTCAGCAGGTTTCCAGCACTTTCTCTCTTGGTTTCAGATTCCAGCATCCACGGTAATTTGCTTTCATTTAGAACCAAGTAGATGCCGTTGAGATGCAAACCAGCCATGGATGGCGGGACAGGTTTGATGGGCTGAATGGCCTCCTCCTCTATTTCTCCCATTTGGAGAAGGAAGCAAAAAGCTTCACTATTTTTTGGGGGTGACTACAACCCTTGGTCTAAAAAGGGGTTAAACAAGTGAAAAATCAGAGGGAAAGAGAAGGTAAACGGCTGTTCACAGAGAGGAAGAAGTTAAATTTGCAAAAGCAAAGAAGCAGGCCAGCTGGCTCCAGCACACTAGTGCACGCTAGCTGGGTGTTTCTCATCCACGTGTGGCTAAGCTCCAGCCAAAATCCTCCATCTCCCAGAACGTGGCTGGATTCAGCTGGGAGTTCTGTTGTTAAAGGAATGCTGCTGATAAAATCTGAGGAGTTCAGGCTGATCCCACCAACCCCGCTACGGCCAATTTGCTCAAATACTAACCATCGCCCTGCCCCCTCCTACAGCTGAAGATAAACAAACTTCTGCCTGTGTCACATCTTACCGAAGTGCGTCACAGGACTAGGTTAGCGACAGAAGCCATTTCTAAGTTTAATCTCAAAGAAATGTTCTGCATTCTATCTGAGAGAGACAGAGAGAGAGAGAGAGAGACAAGAGGCTGTGCCATGGACCCAGAGAAGTATTACCATTTTATCACAGAATCATACAATGCAGAAAGAGGCCCATCAAGTCTGCACTGAACACAATCCCTCCCAGACCCTACCCCCATGTCCCTACATATTTACCCACTAATCCCTCTAACCTACCCATCCCTGGACACTAAGGGGCAAATTTCAGCATAGCCAATCAACCTAATCCGCACATCTTTGGACTGTGGGAGGAAACTGGAGGAAACCCACGCAGACACGAGGAGAATGTGCAAACTCCACACGGACCCATGTTAGGGCTGTCAATTGTGACTGGATGTCTTGTTGGAGGTTTCCTGACAACCTCCTATCTCTAAACACCTCGTCTCATCAAACAGCAGGTTCCCTACCCACTCCCCCAACCTCTTCCAAACACTTTAACCACGAGAAAACATAGCTGGTCAGAGAAAACACAATTTTTAAATCTATCTATGATTATTCTTCTAGATATTAGTCTTAACAGTGGGCAAGAGGTTTACTAGCCTTTACCTATCACAGACCCGTTAAACAGAGAATCCCTACAGTGCAGAGGGAGGCCATTCAGCCCATCGAGTTTTCTGCGACCACATCCCATCCAGGCCCTATCTCCATAACCCCATGCATTTACCCTATCTAGTCCCCCTGACACTAAGGGGCAATTTAGCATGGCCAAGCCACCTAACCCACACATCTTTGGTGGGGAAACAAAAGCACCCAGAGGAAACCCACGCAGACATGGGGAGAATGTACAAACTCCACACAGACACTGACCCAAGCTGGGAATCATACCTGGGTCCCTGGGTCTGTGAGGCAATAGTGTTAACCACTGTGCCACCATGCAGAAATTAGTATCTTTCTTTGCTTTACATGCCATATCCTCTCTCTGGCATTATTCCCACCCTCCATCCACAATCCTGCCACTCCTTTCTATGCCATCCCACTCCCCAATTCCTTGCACTTCCTCATTCCATCCCGACCCATGCATTTCCCTCCCTGCTGCCCACGCCTATCCCATCTCCCTCCTATGCCACTCCCCTACTGCTCCTCTCTTTCAGACTGCTTCCTTCTTGCTGAGTTTGCTCCCGGAAAGCTCTGATGAGTGACATTTGAATGATGAGATATTTCTGAAGCTCTCTTCAAACATTCCAGGGCTGAGTGTGCCTGGGCACCAGCAACCAAGTAAACCCCACCATCAGACACAACTCTTAAACTAGTAATCCAAACAAAACATCATGGGAAACAGGCCCTTCAGCCCAACGAACCCGCGCCGTCACCCCGATGTTCCCACCTCTACCCGTGATCCCTGTCTATCTTTATAGATCTATGGATTAAAAACCAAATTTGAGACAATTTAGGGAGAATTTGTTTTGCCAATTAGCCTAAGAGCACATCTTTGGGATGTGGGAGGAAACCGGAGCACCCGGAGAAAACCCACGCAAGCACGGGGAGAATGCGCAAACTCCCACAGACACAGGCCCAAATCCATGTATCTGCACAGCACAGCTACAGTCACTGAGCTGTCGTGTTGCCCACCAAATGGTCCAGGTCAAGCGTACACTAATGACGTGAAGCACTAGGATACTCTCGAAAAAAATCCAAGAGCAGCCCTCTCATGACCCATCGCGTGTATGCCTCTTGTTAGACAACAAGGTGGACCAAAGCACCTGTAGGATAAAAACAAGTACATCAATATCATCATCTATTTACACACTTCGCAGTGACTCCCAAGGCTCATGATCCCTATTTTAAATCAGTTTTCTATATCCCTCCATCCCCATTCTGTTCATATGCCCATCTAAGTGTTTCTTGAATAACAGTCTGGGCAGACAAATAAAGACCTGTATTATCTGAAAGATTCCTGGACAAACCTGAGGGTTTGGTAACTGAGCCCTGAGCTCTATAGGGGAGGCAATGGTCAATTGGTATTTATTGCTGGACTATTAATCCAGAAACTCAGTTAATATTTTGGGGACCCGGGTTCGAATCCCACTACAGCAGATGGTGTAATTTGTATTCAATAAAAAATATGTGGAATTAAGAAACTACGAATGCCCATGAAACCATTGCCAATTGTTGGAAAAATCCATCTGGTTCACTAATGCCCTTTGGGGAAAGGAATCCACCTTCCTTACTGGTGTGTCCTACATGTGACACCAGAGCCACGGCAATGTAGTTGACTGCCTTCCAAGGGCAACTAGGGATGGGCAATAAATGCTGGCCAGCCAGTGACACCCATGTCTCACAAATGAATAGAAAGAAATATAATAACAATATTTCGCACTCGGTCCAAAGATGGATGTGCAGGTTAGGTGGATTGGCCGTGGTAAATGGGATATGGGATAGGGTGGAGGGTTGGTCTGGGTAAGATGCACCTTTGGAGAGTCAGCACGGACTTGATGGGCTGAATGGCTTCTTTCTGCACTACAAGGATTCAGTGGTTCTGTGGTGACCAGCTCCAACCTAGCTCCAAATTGTTGTTAGTGATCTAAGGATAGGTGATCTTACTGAAATGTATAGACTCTGAGGGGGCTTTACAATGCGAGAATGATACCCTGTGAAGGAATCTAGAACTCGGGGCAGAGTTTCAAAATGAGGTGTTTCCCAGGAGGAATTTCGTCCCCAGCTGTCACGAGTGTTGGGATTCTCTCCCCTAGCAAGTAACAGAGGCTGGGTCACTGGATATATTCAAAGTTTGTGTTCAACAGATCTTTAATCTATACAGGGGACAGGCTGGAAGGGGGAGTTGAATCCTGTCACCTACCTGGCGCACCGAGGTTTTGACAGGAACAATGTATGGGGAAGATGATGCAGATTTAATTCTGCATTACTATGATTGTGGAAAAGACTAATAATTGCCAAATAAGAACTCAAAGATTTTGTTTCTTGAACTGTCTATTCTCCTCACTAATCGTTGTAGCACTTATTTGATCTGTGACTAACCTTCAGTGCTCTACAATGCTCGTTTCATAGAACACTATAGCACAAACAGGCCCTTTGGCCCACAAGTTGCGTCGATCATACCCATACCTACCAGGCCATAGAACTATCTGTCACTCCCAATGCCATTAAATCCCATGTACTCATCCAGAAGTCTTTCAAAAGACCCCAGCGAGTTCGCCTCGACCACCGCCGACGGCAGCCGATTCCATTCACTCACCACCCTCTGAGTGAAAAACTTACCCCTGACATCTCCTCCATACTTGCTGCCCAGCACCTTAAACCTGTGTCCCCTCGTAGTGACCATTTCAGCCCTGGGAAATAGCCTTCGAGAAGCCACCTTATCTATTCCTCTCAACATTTTATTAATGGTGGGGAGGTTGGGGGCACAGTGTAGGATTGGCATCAATGCCAATTTGGCTGCCTTGCCAATGGGCAGTGTTGGGTTTGCCCATTTGCCTGTTGTTGTCAGGTATCTCTCCGCTCAGTGCAGTATGGACATTGAGATCGAATGTGACATATGCCCTCTACACCAATAATACCGAGAAAAGATACTTCTGCAATGAATATATGCATTCAGTGTAAGCTCACAGCAGCAGCTGGATGGAGGAAGCAGACTGAAAGGGGCTAAGTTGCCTCCTCTTATTCCCAAAACACTGCTAAAACATTCATCCCTATATGGGAGCAGCACAGGGTAATGTAAGGATCACTGTTCAAAAACATATTGATTGAACAGTAAAAGGTGAGCCCTATTAGGAATATAAATATCACAGCAACTAGACTGCAAGCTCTTATTATCAAATGCTACCTGTTTCCAGGTGCGCAATAAAAATGCAGCCATTGTATTGACACATCGGCTCGAGGGTTTATTGGGACACAACAGAGATTCAATCATTTTTCAATCTGATTTGCTCTCTCTCTCTCTCGTGCTCCCTCTGCTGCACCACCCTTACCCAATGCAGAAATATCTCACTGGTGCACAGTGCTGAGATGGGCTGCATCCACAGGGGCAGGGGTGAGGCCGGGCAGTCCAAGTTGCCAATCATTTTCCACAGAAACACAGTTGAGCACGACCTGGCAGAGCTCCTACATAACCCCCTCCCCTCTCACCACCAACACCATCACCCCTCCTGGGTCAGGAAATTAAAGAGGGGGATCTGTGCGTCATCCTCTCCATCCTCTGTCTACACTTCCCACTGCCTCGGGAAAGCAGCCAGGCATAATTAAGAATCCCACACATCCTGGACGTTCTCTCTTCCACCTTCTTCAGTCGGGAAAAAGGTACAAAAGTCTGAGGTCTTTGTACCAACCGACTCAAGAACAGCTTCTTCCCTGCTGCCATCAAACTTTTGAATGGATTTATCTCACATGAAGTTGATCTTTCTCTACACTCTAGGTATGACTGTAACACTACATTCTGCACTCGTTTCCTTCTCTGTGAACGGTATGCTTTGTTTGAATAATGCACAAGAAACAATACTTTTCACATGTGTGCTAATACATGTGAAAATAGTAAATCAAATCAAATTAAATCAAAACCACATCTATCTCGTACATTTACTGCTCTGCCCCATCACATCTGCGTAAAAGTTGGAAGAGTTTCCGATGCATGTGATAGAACCTTTATGATTTGATTTATTAATTTCACATGTATTAGTAAACAGTGTTTCTTGCGTGCTATACAGACAAAGCATACCATTCTTAAAGAAGGAAAGGAGAGAGTAGTGTTACAGTCATAGCGAGGGTGTAGAGAAAGAACATTGTAATGCAAGGTAAGTCCATTCAAAAGTCTGACAGCCGCAGGAAAGAAGCTGTTCTTGAATCGGTTTACATGTGACCTCAGACTTTTGTATCTTTTTTCCGACGGAAGAACAAAAAAAACAAAGAAAATCCCAGCACAGGAACAGGCCCTTCGGCCCTCCAAGCCTGCACTGACCATGCTGCCTGACTCAACTGAAACCCCTATCCTTCTGGGGACCATATCCCTCTATTCCCATCTCTTTCATGTACTTGTCAAGATGCTCCTTCAAAGTCTTTATCACATCCGCCTCCACTATCTCCCCAACGAGTTCCAGACACTCACTACTCTCTGTGTACAAAGAACAAAGAACAAAGAGCAACACTGCACGGGAAACAGGCCCTTCGGCCCAACGAGCCCGCGCCGCCGTCCTAACGTGTAAAACATCTGCCCCATACATCTCTGTTAAACCTTGCCCCTCGCACCTTAAACCTGTGTCCCCTAGTAATTGACTCTTCCACCCTGGGAAAAAGCTTCTGACAATCCACTCTGTCCATGCCTCTCATAATCTTGTAGACTTCTATCAGGTCTCCCTTCAAATTCCAGTGAGAACAAAAGGCAGAAGAGAGAATGTGCAGGGTACGTGGGGGCCCTTAATTATCATTGAACCCTACAGTGCAGAAAGAGAACCTTTGGCCCATCGAGTCTGCACTGAACACAATCCCACCCAGGCCTTACCCCCATTTCCCTACATATTATACCCGCTAATCCCTCTAACCTACGCATCCCTGGATACTAAGGGGCAATTTCCTTAGCATGGCCAATCAACCTAACCCGCACATCTTTGGACTGTGGGAGGAAACCAGGGCAAACCCACACAGACACGAGAAGAACATGCAAACTCCACACAGACAGCGACCTGAGCCGGGAATCGAACCCAGGACACTGGAGCTGTGAAGCAGCGGTGCTAACTCACTGTGCTACCGTGCGCGATTACGCAGGCTACTTTTCCGAGACAGCAGCAAGTGTTGACAATATTGTCTCCCCCGTTCATTCATCTGTCTAACCCAGAAGGGAAAGTCAGTTTGGGCCAGTGTTCCTATTTTGCTATCAGACCAGTCTAAAGTTATTTTAAAGTCTATCAGACCAGTTTGGAGCAGTTTTCCTATTTTCCCATTTTGCCGTCCTTCCCTTTGCCTCTTCGTAAGGCCACTGCTGCTTTTCTCAACAGGGGCTTTGCCTGTAATCTTATGTTCGCCTGTGACCACAGTCATGTGCAAAAGAAAAGTACAGGCAGCTGTGTAGCACGTGAGGCTGTTGGGAGCACCCACAATGACATCTCTTCTTCTACAGCGACGGTCAGTCCCAACGAGGAGTCAAAGACCTGCTTCCCAATGCCTCCGAGGCACTGTTCGGACAGCTGTAAATCCGGCCAAGGCAGAGACTATTTCAACACGCTGATTCAGGATCTGAACAAGGACAGCAATATCAACACACGCCCTGTTTGCAAGCCACTTACAAATGAGTGCAACAACATACCTGTCGCCAGGTAACCAAGATATGTTCGAGAATCAGAATTGGGGGGGGGGGAGTGGGGAGGGTGTGATAGTTTACCTTCTTGACACCGTAAGTCGATGAGGAAGGGAAGAAAATGTTACTTGGGCCAATCCGAGAAACGATTTAGAATTCCTACACTGCAGATGGAAGCCATTCAGCCCATCATGTCTGCATTGACCACAATCCAACACAGGGCCTATCCCCAGAATCCCATTCATCTACCCTAGCTGGTTCCCCCTGACACTAAGGGGCAATCCACATATTTTTAGACTGCAGGAGGAAACCGGAGCAAGCCCACGCAGACACGAGAAGAATGTGTAAACTTCACACAGGCAGTGACCTAAGCGGGGAATTGAAACCGGGACCCTGGCGCTCTGAGGCAGTGGTGCTAACCACTGTGCCATTGTGCTGCTTGTCCCTGTAGAGCTTTGTTGCGTTTAACTCTTCATTCTTGGGAAGTGAGTGGTGAGGCCATATATTATGGGTGGCACAGTAGCACAGTGGTTAGCACTGCCACTTCGCAGCTCCAGAGACCTGGGTTCGATTCCTCACTCGGGTCACACAGTGACCCGAGTTTGCACATTTTCCTCGTGTCTGCGTGGTTTCCTCTGGGTGTTTTGGTTTCCTCCCACAGACCATTGTGTAGATTAGGTTGATTGGCCAAGCTAAAATTGCCTCTTAGTGTCCCGAGATGTGTAGGTTAGAGGGATTAGCATGTAAATATATAGGGATATGGGGATAGGGCTTGGGGTGGGATTGTTGTTGGTGCAGACTCGATGGGCCAAATGGCCTCTTTCTGCACTGTAGGATTTCGATATATTTCTATCTATCTATCTATATGTATATAAATATATATTTTACCAATTTCCCTCTGCTCTTAACTCTGTATCAGCTAAAAAGGGCCATCCAGACTTGAAACATTGGCTCTGTTCTCTTGTAAGAAGTCTGACAACACCAGGTTTAAGTCCAACCAATTTATTTGATAGCAAACTCACAAGCTTTCGGGGTTTGCCCCTTTGTCAGGTGAATGGAGAGTTCTGGCCTCAATTTATTTTCAAATAAATTGGTTGACCTTAAATCTGGTGTTGTCAGACTTCTTGCTGTGTTTACCCCAGTCCAATGCCAGCATCTCCATGTCTATTCTCTCTGCCCAGACGCTGTTAGGCCTGCTGAGATTTTGCAGCATTTCCTGTTTTTGTTGTAGATGTTCTACCTGCTTGAGTGTGATAGAGGCTGCAGATCATCTCTGTAGTTCTCTTAAATTCTAGCCGCCCCTTCCTTCCCCCACACCAATACTGATGGCCTGGTTGCAAAAGCCATTTTTAATTTAATTTTTAAAAAATTGCCTCCACTTTGAAGCACCCTCTCTCTTGCTTGCCTGCGCTCCTGTAAAGGGCTGTGATTGCATTTAAGTTTAAGTTTATTAATTAGTGTCACAAGTAGGCTTACATTAACACTGCAATGAAGTTACTGTGAAAATCCCCTAGTCGCCTCCCTGCGGAGTCTGTTCGGGTACGCTGAGGGAGAAGTTAGCATGGCCAATGCACCCTAACCAGCATGTCTTTTGGACTGTGGGGGAAAACCGGAGCATCCAGAAGAAACCCATGCAGACACGGGGAGAACGTGACCCAAGCCGGGAATCAAACCTGGGTCCCTGGCGCTGTGAGACAGCAGTGCTAACCACTGTGCCGCCCATGGCAGTGTCAAGAGCCTGTTGCATTTGTCCTTAATGGACCAAGCTTGCTCTATCAGCATTAACCTGAACTCCCTGGGGAAAATGACAGTGGCCGAAAAATCTTTTGTCCTGGTTTGTGGCTGGAATTTCTTGGCACTGCTGAGAGCGAATGGAGTTTTGGTTGGAATGCCAAAATTTCGGCTCTCGCTCGCAATGGCTCCCGCCACAGACCCGAGTGCAAAAACTCCACCCAGCAAAGGACAACTTCCCCACGCATCTGACTCCCACCGCCTTGCATTTCAAACTTGAGGAAAGTACGGAATCTCAGCAGCTTCCAGTTTAACGGGGAAAGTGAGAATGGAGGATAGCGAATGTGGTCCCATTGTTCAAGAAGGGGAATAGAGACTTTCCTGAGAATTATAGACCAGTGAGTCTTACTTCTGTTGTGGGCAAAGTATTGGAAAGAATTATTAGGGATAGGATTTATAGTTATTTAGAGAGAAACGAATTGATTGGGGATAGTCAGCATAGTTTTGTGAAGGGTAGGTCGTGCCTTACTAACCTTATTGAGTTTTTTGAAAAAGTGACCAAAGAGGTGGATGGGGGTAAGGCAGTTGATGTGGTATATATGGACTTTAGTAAGGCGTTCGATAAGGTGGCCCATGGAAGGCTTCTGCAGAAAATGCAGATGTATGGGATAGAGGGTGATTTAGCTAATTGGATTAGGAATTGGCTAGCAGATAGAAGACAGAGGGTGTGGTTGATGGGAGATATTCATCGTGGAGTTCGGTTACAAGTGGTGTACCTCAGGGGTCTGTTTTGGGGCCCCTGTTGTTTGTAATTTTTATAAATGATCTGGATGAGGGTATTGAAGGATGGATTAGCAAATTTGCGGATGACACCAAAGTCGGAGGAGTGGTAGATAGTGAAGAGGGGTGTTATAGTTTGCAGAGAGACTTGGACAAGTTGCAGAGCTGGCCGAGAGGTGGCAAATGGAGTTTAATGTGGAAAAGTGTGAGGTAATTCACTTTGGCAGGAATAACAAATGTGTAGAGTATAGGGCTAATGGTAGGACTCTTAATAGTGTTGATGAACAGAGGGATCTTGGTGTATATGTGCATAGATCCCTGAAAGTTGGCAGTCAAGTCGATAAGGTTGTTAAGAAGGCATATGGAGTCTTAGCTTTTATTGGTAGGGGGATTGAATTTCGGAGCCGCAACATCATGTTGCAACTGTACAAAACTCTAGTGCGGCCGCACTTGGAGTATTGTGTGCAGTTCTGGTCCCCACATTATAAGAAAGATGTGGAGGCATTGGAGAGGGTACAGAGGAGGTTTACCAGGATGTTGCCTGGTATGGAGGGCAGGTCTCATGAAGAGAGGCTGAGGGATTTGAGGTTGTTTTCGTTGGAAAGAAGGCGGCTAAGAGGAGACCTTATTGAAACATATAAGATGATTAGAGGTTTAGATAGGGTGGACAGTGATAGCCTTTTTCCTAAGATGGAGAAAGCTAGCACGAGGGGACATAGCTTTAAATTAAGGGGTGGTAGTTCTAGGACGGATGTCAGAGGTAGGTTCTTTACCCAGAGGGTGGTAAGGGTATGGAATGCCCTGCCTGCTGCAGTTGTAGATGTGCCAAGTTTGGTGGCGTTTAAGAGGTTAGTAGATAAGTTTATGGATGAAAAGGGAATGGTTTAGGTTAGAGGGTCATTGTTTTTTGTTAATTGGTCAGCACAACATCGAAGGCCGAAGGGCCTGTTCTGCGCTGTAATGTTCTATGTTCTATGTTCTAAACCCATTCTTTATTCCAGCGCCATGGGCAACATGAAGATAATTGAAGTTGCTCTAAACGGCCATTTTGTTCGACTCTTAAACACTTCACATGAAGCGGAAGAAGACATTGGAGGATATATCCTGCAGCAGAATATCAACGGCCATCCTGTAACGGTGTATCGCTTCCCACCCAGGACACGGGTAAATGTAGGCGCTAGTCTAACGGTAAGCAGAATTCGCAGCCTGTGTTCCAAATGTTTGACCGCAACCCACACACACACTAAATTCTGGCCCCCCAAGTTACACTCCATCCTAACCTGAACAAAAACTGTTGTTTTTGTCTCATCACCCTTACCAGCCCCCCGCCCCCAACTCAATTTGTTTTAAGTTAACCAGGATTACGATAGACCCACAGTCCAAAGATGTGTGGCTTAGGTTGATTGGCCATGCTAAGAAATTGTCCCTTAGTATCCAGGGATGTGTAGAAGGATTAGTGGATATAATATATAGGGGGGAATGTGTTTGGTACAAACTCAATGGGCCGAAGGGCCTCTTTCTGCACTGTAGGGTTCTATCAATTGACCAGATCCTTCCAAAGTGGCACAAAAGAAGCCCTGGAACTCCCCCCCGGTGTGAAAAGGTCTGTGAGAACACTTTCACCCACCGGAGTCACAATGAGTGAAGGAGAAGGCCCCAGTGTCAACACACTGCCACCAGAAGTGGGTACAAAGTTCTCGTCTTGTTGGCAATACCCACATCCCGAGAATGTTTCTTTCTAACGCCGGAATGTGATGGCCGTTCACACCGGCGGGATTTTCCCACCCTGCCGGAGCGAACAGAGATTTGGCTGGGCGCCAGATTCCCCGACTTCACTGAAGAGGGAGTGTGGTGTGAATGACTGGTAAGGTCAAAGTCCAAAGTCTTCGCAATCCAGGCGTTAACACGGTTTATATCAATTCTAGGTGTGGGCCGCTGCGGCAAACGTCCCTCACAATCCGCCAAAAGACTTCTTGCTGAAGGAAAGTAACAAATTTGGGACAACTCCTGCATGTACGACAATCCTGTGTAAGCCCAATGGACAGGTAAGAGCTTTTCATTCGATATTTGGGAACTCAAGTTTCAATGGCTTTTCAGCACTGAAGGTGGCCATTTGGGCCATCATGTCTGGGGTAGCCAAGAAAAGGAATGGGGTCAGGGTCTGCAGTCCTGCAGGTTAGAGCACCTCGAGGTATCTCCAAGGCTGGGATTTTTCAGCCCTTCCCACTAGAGGTGAACCCCCACCAAATCCCCCAGCAATGGGATGGGTGAGACATCAAAGTACCATCGGCGGGACTGGAAAATCCCACCAAAGATCCCACTGGCGGCCAGTTGAGAGCCACCTCCCACTCCAAGTGCTTTGTCAAAAGTCTTCTGGATTTCTGCTTCCACCATTTCAAGGAGTGAATTCCAGAGCCCACAGTGTGCCCCGGATTTTCTCACCATTCCTCGAATCCATTGGGCGGCACGGTAGCACAGTGGTTAGCGCTGCTGCTTCACAGCTCCAGGGACCTGGGTTCAATTCCCAGCTTGGGTCACTGTCTGTGTGGAGGTTGCACATTCTTCTCGTGTCTGCCTGGGTTTCCTCTGAATGCTTCAGTTTCCTCCCGTAGTCCAAAGATGTGCGGGTTAGGTTGATTGGCCATGCTAAAATTGCCCTTTATTCTCCTGGGATGTGTAGGTTAGAGGAATAGGTGAGTAAAATATGTAGGGATATGGGGTTAGGGTTTGGTTGGGATTGTGTTTGGTGCAGACTTGATGGGCCGAATGGCCTCTTTCTGCATTGTAGGATTCTATGAAATCTATTGACTTGACTTTTAACATGGCTGGCTGTTTTTATGCAACGATATAGCGGAGACCCTTTGGCCTATCAAGCCTGTGCCAACTCTTAGAAAGAGCAATCAAGTTAATCCCATCCCCTTGTCCTTTGTACAGAGCTTTGCAAATCCTTTCATTTCAAACATTTGTCCAACTCCTTTGGAAGGTTTCTGATGAAGCTAGTCCCACTTTACCTTGAAGCAATGCATTCCAGTTTGTAACAGCTCAAAGAATATTTCCCTCATCACAAAGATTGTGCCTTACTAGCTTGATTGATGAGGGTAGTGCAGTGGTTAGTGCAGTGCCTGGATTTCAGTAAGGCATCTGACAATATCCTGTATGGCAGATTGGTCAGAAAAGTGAGATACAGGGGAAGGATCCAAAATTGACTCAGTGACAAGAAACAAAAGGATAAAGGACAATGGATGTCTTTGCGAATGGAGAACAGTTTCCCGCGGTGTTCTGCAGGGCTCAGTATTGGGTCCTTGCTGTTTGTTGTAAATATTAATGATTTAGAAATAAATGTGGGAGGCATGATTGGGGAATCTTCAGCTGAAAACTGATGGAGTTGTTGATAGTGAAGAGGATAGATGTTGTCTCCATAATGATATCAGTGAGTTAATAGAAAAGTGGAAAACGGAATTCCATCTGGAAAAGTGTGTTGTCATGCTTGTGGGAAGGCAGGCAAAGCAATAAGTGGGAAGATATGGACAGAGGTTGAAGAAAAAAATGGCACAGTGGTTAGCACTGCTGCCTCACAGCACCAGGGACTTGGGTTCGATTCCCAGCTTGGGTCACTGTCTGTGTGGAGTCTGCACATTCTCCCCATGTCTGCGTGGGTTTCCTCTGGGTGCTCTGGTTTCCTCCCACAGTCTGAAAGGTATGCAGGTTAGGTGGATTGGCCATGCTAAATTGACCCTCAACATTGTGCCAACCTCTAGTTTAGTATCATTTGTAACCTTTGCATTGAATCCTATGTCTGAATCATTAATATAAATTACGATTAATAATGGTTACCATATTGACCATTTGGAATAACACCCCCTTCTATCCTCCCATCATGTTAACCATCCTTTAGTTTTTATCCTAGAGGTGCTTTGGTCCACCTTGTTGTTTAACAACGGGTTATACACGCGATGGGTCGTGAGAGGGCTGCTCTTGGATTTTTTTCGAGAGTATCCTAGTGCTTCACGTCGTTAGTGTATGCTTGACCTGGACCATCTGATGGGCAACACGACAGCTCAGTGACTATCGCTGTGCTGTGCAGATACATGGATTTGGGCCTGTGTCTGTGGGAGTTTGTACATTCTCCCAGTACTTGCGTGGGTTTTCTCAGGGTGCTCCGGTTTCCTCCCACATCCCAAAGATGTGCTCTTAGGCTGATTGGCAAAACAAATTCTCCTTAAATTGTCTCAAATTTGGTTTTTAATCCATAGATCTGTAAACATAGACAGGGATCATGGGTGGAGGTGGGAACATCGGGGTGACGGCGCAGGCTCATTCGGTCAAAGGACCTGTTTCCCATACTGTTTTGTTCTTTGTTCTTTAGCTTGAGTCTACAGGTTGTATTTTTTAGCCAATTTGGTGCCCATTCAGCTGTTTGTCCTTTGACTCCACATGCAGTAAGAACATAAGAACATAAGCAGGATTACAGGAATAGGCCTGGGTGGCATTGTGGTTGGCAGAGACTTGATGGGCTGAATATAGAATCCCTTGTAGGGATTCTATAAGATTACAAAACATAAGAAATACGAGCAGGAGTTGGCCATCTAGCCCTTCGAGCCTGCCGCGCCATTCAATAAGATCATGGCTGATCTGAAGTAGATCAGTTCCACTTTCCCGCTTTCTCCTCATAACCCTTAAATAACGTGAGCCTATCCTGTGACCTGGTGGTAACTTATCAAAGGCTTTTTTGAAAATCTCAGCATATGATATCTACTGATGGTTTGAGTTATAAGGAGAAGCTGGATAGACTAGGATTTTTCTCCCTGCAGCATGGGTGACTTAGAGGTGATCTTATGCAGGTCTGTAAAACAATGAAGGGCATACATCAGCTCGATAATCAACATCTTTTCCCAAAGGTCGGGGAGCTAAAACTAGAGGGCACAGGTTTAAAGTGAGAGGAGAGAGGTTCAAGAAGGTCCAGAGGAGCAATTTTTTCACATTGAGGGTGGTGTGCATCTGGAACAAGCTGCCAGAGGTAGTAGTAGAGGCGGGTACAATTTTGTCTTTTAAAAAAGCATTTAGGCAGTTACATGGGTAAGATGGGTACAGAGGGATTATGGGTCAAATGCGGGCAATTGGGACGAGGTTAGGGGTTCAAAAAAAGGGATGGCATGGACAAGTTGAGCAGAAGGGCCAGTTTCCATGCTGTAAACCTCGATGACTCTCTCAGTCTGTACTGCAATACCCTGTTCATCCTGGTACCACTTTGAAACATTCTATCAGAGCAATTAAGCCTTTAAATAAGCATTTTTTTGTAGTAGGGAACACTGGGCGAGATTCTGTGACCTCAGCCTGGGAGGAGCTGATGTCCGATTGCTGGTGACGGATTCTCCGTTCCCACCTCTGTCAATGGGAATTCCCATTGAAGCCACCCCACACTGCCAGGAATCTGGGGGGGGGTATCCTGTTGGCAGGAACAGAGAATCCCATCGATATGAACGACTGGAGAATTCCAGACAATATCACTGTCCACCAGCCCTTTGATCTTAACCTCTCTTTTAGGGAGCTTATATATTACATACATGTATATTATATAGACAAGTATGTTTAACATATATCACAGACATATGCGCTCTGGATTGCCATCTAATGATTGGTGGTGGGACTGCAGTTGCTGTATGTCAGGGGAGGAATGTTTTCCTGTGGTTCCCATAGCAACATCCTCACCAAAGGCAGGAAAGTCTATCTGTGGATGGTTCCAGTAAAATTTCAAAGTGCTGAAGTGTGATTTTATTAGAAGTACTAGTCAGAGGAAATCCTCTCACATTTCTTTGCATGCTGCAGACAAGGTGGGTGGCACGGTGGCAAAGAGTCGTAGAATCTTTACAACGCAGAAGGAGGCCATTCAGCCCATCAAATCGGCACCGACCACAATCCCAGCCAGACCCTATTCCCATAACCCCACATATTTACCCTGCTAATCCCCCTGACACTAAGAGGCAGTTTACCAAATGGCCCATCTACCTCACATGCTCTGGAGTGTGGGAGGAAACTGAAGTCATTGGCGGAAACGCACGCACACGCCCTGTGACACTTTGGGCAGCACGGTAGCACAGTGGTTAGCCCTGCTCCTTCACAGCTCCAGGGTCCTGGGTTCGATTCTCAGTTTGGGTCGCTGTCTGTGTGGAGTTTGCACATTCTCCTCGTGTCTGCGTGGGATTCCTCTGGGCACTCCGGTTTCCTCCCACAAGATGTGCGGGTTAGGTTGATTGGCCATGCTAAGAAATTGCCTCTTAGTGTCCAGGGATGACACTAAGGGTTAGAGGGATTAGTGGGTATAATATGTGGGTAGGGCTTGGGTGGGATTGTGTTGGCTGAAGACCCGGTAGGCCGGATGACCTCTTTTTGCACCGTAGGACTCTATTCTATGAGACACGGGAAGAATGTGCAGACTGCACACAGACAGTGACCCGAAGACAGTCCCCGGCACTGTGAGGCAGCAGTGCTAACCACTGTGCCACCGTGTCACAGAATGTGCAAGTTAGGGATATTAGCTATGGTAAACGCATGGGGTTACTGGATGGGGGAGGAGGGGGGGTGCGAGCCTGGCTAAAATGGTCTTTCAGAGGAGAGTCAGTGCAGACTCAATGGGCCGAATGGCCTCCTTCTGTACTGTCAAGATTCTATGATAAGAGAGAATCAGTACCCAGTCGCCAGCTTTTCCGAGGCAGCAGGATGTGTAGACCAAGCCCATCAAGAATTGACCCTGAGAATCAAATATACCCACCAAACCGTCTGTCCAGACTAGACTGAGAAACAGAAAGAATAACCTCTGTAAGAATAACTCGTACGTCAAACTGTGGGCCCCATTGAAATGATAGTCGCAGGACGTAGAGCAGGATAGGAATTGTAAGAAAAGCATGCTCTATACATTATGTCAGTGAAGAAGAACGTGCGCTGTGATTACTTTGACAGCAGGAAGTTCTATTAACGTCAGATTGATAAATTGTAATGGAAAATGTCACTAGGCCTCAGCGTCAATGGCAACCCACTGATATGGGCCCTTGCCAAATGAGGCTATTTTAAACCATACGCTGAATGTTATCTAATCAAGAACATTGCAGGCACCTTTCACCCCGCTTGTGGTCTTCTTGTAGGCTGTTGCTTGGTTCACACCAGCTCCCAGGAGCTCAAAGTTAAATGACCCGTGCAAAGATGGAGGAAAGTTCACAGGCTATGAACATCCGCTCTCAACAAGCAATGACACTCAACTCGATTTCCAACCAGACAAGGGAAATGGAGAGACTCTTTCAAACGGATGCCACTTCTCGCCACCAGCCTTGCCTATGAAGTAGGTAAATGGGGTCATGAGCATAGTGTCTAATTGGCCTGCAGCAGCACCCGTTCTACTTAGAAAGCTGAGTTCGCAACACTGCAGAGTCACTCAGAGGGCAGGTACACAAAGCAGTCAAGAAGGAAAATACAAGCAGTTATGCTTCACCTGTACAGGGTCTTTGTCGGACCTTGTCTAGAGCACTTTGTACAGTTTTGGACACTGTGCCACAGAGGGAATACCATGGGGGTATATTGGAATATTATTGGGGCTCAAATCATGCGGACACATTACATAATAGTGGGCGGCACGATGGCACAGTGGTTAGCACTGTTGCCTCACAATGCCCGGGGAGCCGGGTTCAATTCCTGGCTTGGGTTACTGTCTGTGCAGAGTCTGTACATCCTCCTGGCATCTGTGTGGGTTTCCTTCGAGTGTACTGGTTTCATCCCACAGCCTGAACGGTGAATTGGTCATGCCAAATTCTCCCTCAGTGTACAAGAACAGGCACTGGAGTGTGGCGATTAGGAGATTTTCACAGTAACTCCGTTGCGATGTTAATATTTGCCTATTTGTGACACTAATAATAAATAAACTTTAAACTTATTTTCCCCTGAGTATGGAGAGGGAGCGGGGGAATCTGATTGACATGTTTAAAATACAGAGAAGATATGTTCTCTTACCTGGGAACTAAGAATGAGGGGATTAAACTTGAAAGTGAGTCAAGAAGCTTGTTCGTGTAAGGGCATATGCAAATCTGAAACCTTCTCTGTGTCTGTTTGTGTCCCTTCTGGGTGCTCTGGTTTCCTCCCACACTCCAAAGATGTGTTGCTGAGGTGGACTAGCCATTGTTACAGGGATATGGGATTTTCTTTCGGAGAGCCAGTACAGACTCGATGGGCCGGATGGCCATCTTTCAGCACTGTAGAAGGTCTATGGTTCCAGACGGAACTGGGCGCTGGGAAGTTCTATCCCTATTGGTGGCACTGGAATTTCATCTCCTTAACAATTGTCACACACCGAATGGGACATTGACACAAAAGCTGTGGGAGGATAGAGAATTCCTGGTAGCAGAGTTAAGATACAAGATATAAGCCATAATCAGCTTCATGCAATGACTAGAAGACTTAACAAGCAGCATGCATTATTTTTTACTCAGTAGTACCTGAGCAGTTGTTAGCTGAAAGTTATAGAGGTCTGATACTAGAGTGGAAGGATGGGACATAGGGCAGAGTAATTTGTAGTTTGTGTTATGATGTTCACATGCCCCATGATACACCTCATCCTAAATAATTTCACCAGAAAAAGAAGGGCAACTCGGTGGCACAATGGATAGCACTGCTGCCTCACAGCGTCAGGGACCCAGGTTCAATTCCCAGCTTGGGTCCCTGTCTGTGTGGAATCCACACATTCTCCCCATGTCTGCATGGGTTTTCTCTGGGTGCTCCAGTTTCCTCCAACAGACATGTTGGCTTTGCTAAATTCTCCCTCTTTGTACTCAAAGAGATGGGGATTTTCATAGTAATTTCAGTACAGTGTTAATGTAAGCCTACTTGTGACACTAATAAATAAACGGTACGAATTTGAAAGAGGTTTTTAATTTTTTTCTTCCAGTCAGCCCTAATTTTGGCATCTTTACCAGTGAGCAACAGAGGTTACTAACAAATGTGTAGCGTATAGGGCTAATGGTAGAACTCTTCATAGTGTTGATGAACACAGGGATCTTGGTGTATATGTGCATAGATCCCTGAAAGTTGGCAATCAAGTCGATAAGGTTGTTAAGAAGGCATACGGAGTCTTGGCTTTTATTTCGGAGCCGCAACGTCATGTTGCAACTGTACAAAACTCTGGTGCGGCCGCACTTGGAGTATTGTGTACAGTTCTGGTCCCCACATTATAAGAAAGATGTGGAGGCATTGGAGAGGGTGCAGAGGAGGTTTACCAGGATGTTGCCTGGTATGGAGGGCAGGTCTTATGAGGAGAGGCTGAGGGATTTGAGAGAGGCTGAGATTTGAGGTTGTTTTCGTTAGAAAGAAGGCGGCTAAGAGGAGACCTTATTGAAACATATAAGACGATTAGAGGTTTAGATAGGGTGGACAGTGATAGCCTTTTTCCTAGGATGGAGAAAGCTAGCTTAATTTAAGCTAGACATAGCTTTAAATTAGGGGGTGGTAGTTATAGGATGGATGTCAGAGGTAGGTTCTTTACCCAGAGGGTGGTAAGGGTATGGAACATAGAACATAGAACATAGAACACTACAGCACAAACAGGCCCTTCGGCCCACAAGTTGTGCCGAACACATCAAAACCTACCCAGCCATAGACCTATCTATAACCCCCAATCCCATTGGATCCCATATACTCATCCAGAAGTCTTTTAAAAGACCCCAGCGAGTTCGCCTCGACCACCACCGACGGCAGCCGATTCCATTCACTCACCACCCTCTGAGTGAAAAACTTTCCCCTAGCATCCCCTCTGTACTTGCTTCCCTGCACCTTAAATCTGTGCCCTCTTGTCGCAACCATTTCAGCCCTGGGAAATAGTCTCTGAGAGTCCACCCTATCTATTCCTCTCAACATCTTGTAAACCTCTATCAGGTCGCCTCTCAACCTTCGTCTCTCCAGGGAGAACAGTCCCAGCTCCCTCAACCTGTCTTCATAAGGCATGCCTCCCAATCCAGGCAACATCCTTGTAAATCTCCTCTGCACCCTTTCAATAGCTTCCACGTCCTTCCTATAGTGAGGCGACCAGAACTGCGCACAGTACTCCAAGTGTGGTCTGACAAGGGTCCTATAAAGCTGCAGCATTACCTCCTGACTCCTGAACTCAATCCCTCGATGAATGAAGGCCAGTACACCATAAGCTTTCTTAACCACATCCTCCACCTGGGAGGCCAATTTGAGAGTCTTATGGACCCGGACCCCAAGATCCCTCTGCTCTTCCACACAGCTAAGACTCCTACCTTTGATAGTGTACTCATTCATCCCGTTGGATCTGCCAAAACGAACCACAACACATTTATCCGCGTTGAAGTCCATCTGCCACTTCTCCGCCCAGTCTTGCATCCTGTTGATGTCATGCTGCAACTTCTGACATCCCTCCAGACCATCCACAACACCACCGACCTTCGTGTCATCGGCGAACTTACTCACCCATCCCTCTACTTCCTCATCCAGGTCATTTATGAAAATGACAAACAGCAAGGGTCCTAGAACAGATCCCTGGGGCACTCCACTGGTGACCGACCTCCATGCAGAAAAAGAGCCATCCACAACCACCCTCTGCCTTCTGCAGGCAAGCCAGTTCTGGATCCACAAGGCCAAAGCCCCTTGGATCCCATGGCCTCTCACCTTCTCAAGAAGTCTTGCATGTGGGACCTTGTCAAATGCCTTGCTGAAGTCCATGTACACCACGTCCACTGCTCTTCCTTCGTCAATGTGTTCAGTCACATTTTCGAAGAACTCAATTAAGCTTGTAAGGCACGACCTGCCTTTTACAAAACCATGCTGACTATTTCTAATCAACCTAAACTTCTCCAAATGCTCGTAAATCTTGTCCCTCAGAAGCCTCTCCATCAGCTTACCAACCACTGAGGTCAGACTCACCGGTCGGTAATTTCCAGGACTATCCCTGTTCCCTTTCTTGAAAATAGGGACCACATCCGCAATCCTCCAATCTTCCGGAACCTCTCCCGTCTCCATTGACGACGCAAAGATCATCGCCAGGGGCTCTGCAATGACATCCCTCACCTCCCACAATAACCTGGGGTACATCCCATCTGGTCCCGGAGACTTGTCTATCTTGATAGCATTTAAAAGTTCTAACACATCTGCTTCCTTAATATCTACATACTCAATCTTTTCAGTCTGCCGCAAACTTGTAGTGCATCCTCCCAGATCACTTTCCACCGTGAATACTGAGGCAAAGTACTCATTAAGCACCTCTGCCATTTCTTCCGGTTCCATACAGACTTTTCCCCCTTCACCTTTTATAGGTCCTATCCCTTCTCTTCTCATCCTTTTACTTTTCACATATTTGTAGAAGGCCTTGGGATTCTCCTTAATCCTACCAGCCAAGGCCTTCTCATGACCCCTTCTGGCTCTCCTAATTTCCTTTTTAAGCTCTCTTCTATAAGCCTTATACTTCTCTAGATCCCCAACATCTCCTAGCTCTTTGAACCTTTTATACACCTTTCTTTTCTTCCTGACTATGTTCACCACAGCCTTCGTGCACCACGGTTCCCGCGTCCTACCAAAACCTCCTTGTCTCACCAGAACGTTGTCGTGCAAAGCTCCAGACAAGCATTCCTTGAATATCTGCCACCTTCCTTCTGTGCTTTTCCCCAAGAACACCTCCTTCCAGTTTATTCGCCCCAACATCTGCCTGATGTCTTCATATTTCCCCTTATTCCAGACAAACACCTTCCTAGCCTGCCTGATCCTATCCTTTTCCAATGCAAGGGTGAAGGAGATAGAATTATGATCTCCATCCCCAAGATGCTCTCCTACCGAGAGATCCATCACCTGTCCTGGTTCATTAGCTAGTACCAGGTCCAGTACAGCCTCTCCTCTCGTAGGCTTGTCCACGTGCTGTGTCAGGAAACCCTCCTGAACACACCTAACAAACTCCTCCCCATCCAAACCCCTTACCCTTGGGATATTCCAGTCGATGTTTGGGAAATTGAAGTCTCCCATCACAACAACTCTGTTATTTCTACATCTCTCCAGTATCTGTTTCCCTATCTGCACCTCAACTTCCCTGTCACTATTGGGCAGCCTATAGAATACACCCAGCAATGTCACCGACCCTTTGCTATTCCTAACTTCCACCCACAGAGACTCCGTAGACATTCCCTCCTCGGTATCCACCTTCTCTGCAGCCGTGACACTGTCCCTGATCAACAGTGCCACTCCTCCACCTCTTTTGCCTCCCTCCCTGTCCTTCCTGAAGGATCTGAATCCTGGGACCTGTAGTACCCAGTCCTGTCCCTGAGACATCCAAGTCTCTGTAATGGCCATCACATCACAATCCCAAGCAGCAATCCACGCCCTAAGTTCATCCACCTTATTTACTACACTCCTGGCATTAAAATAGACACAGCTCAGTCCCTCAGACTGGACATTTCCCTTCTCCCCCACTCGTCTAACCTGCCTCTCATCCTGCCTAGAGTCCTTCCCTACCTGGGAGCTAACTTCCTTGCTCCCAGTCTCCACATCACTATTCCCTCCCCCTAACCTTTCTAGTTTAAAGTCCCCCCTTGATATCTGCCCAAGAATCCCTGATATCTGCCCAAGAGGGCAGGTGTAACTGCAGTTTAACAGCACCTCTGGCAGTGCAGCACTCCCTCAGCTCTGTCCCGGTGTGTCAGCCAACTCCGATTGCGAGGGTAAGATTTGAATCCTGTTGAAGGCACGGGTCAACTTGCCTTCATTTATTTCCTGGCAACAGATTGGATCGAAACACTGACTAAAAGTTCTATCAAATAGAGGGAAGGGATAGAAAGTGAATGGGGAAATAAGCACGTATCCCTCAATCTGAATAATCTGTAACATTTAGAATGTACGTCGCCAGCTTGTCGCTTTGGATCATTCCTAACACGTGTTTGTTTTTGGCAGACTGAAACCTCCTGTTTTAACTCTCCCCACCCGATCTCCTTGGAGCCAGAGTACAGCTTGCCTGACCCACCCGGATTACAGCTTGCCCCGGACTCAGTTCTTGGGCAACAGCGGTGGCAGCCAGTGCAGGGACACCCGCTCACAGTCTGCCAGGCTCGACCCCATCCCAGGTGAGGCAGAAATCAAACGCTTGTACATAAAGAGCCACGATACAGGGAGTAGAGTTATGGTGGGGAGTGAGTTTTACTAGACATTGGCTAGAATGCTGTGAATATTCCCAAAGATTTGCAGGTTCGTTGAATCCCTACATTACAGAAGGAGACCATTCGGCCCGTCGAGTCCGTACCAATCACAATCCCACCCAAGCCCTATTTCCGTAACCCTCATTTACGTTGCCAATCGCCCTGGACACTAAGGGGCAATTTTAGCATGGCCAATCCACCTAACCCGCACATCTTTGGACTGTGGCAGGAAACCGGAGCACCCGGAGGAAACCCACGCAGACACGGGAAGAACGTGTAAATTCCACACAGACAGTGACCTGAGGCCAGAATCGAACCCAGGTCCCAGGCTGTGAAATAGCAGTGCTAACCCCTGGGCCAGCAGATTAGGTGGATTGGCCATGCAAAATTGCCCTTCACTGTAGGTTAGGGGGATTAACCTTGGTAAATGCATGAGGTTACTGGGATAGGCACAATAAGAAGTCTCACAACACCAGGTTCGAGTTCAACTAGTTTATTTGATAGTAATCCCACAAGCTTTCGGAACTCTGATACACCTGACAAAGAGGCAAACCCCAAACGTTTGTTGGACTTAAACCTGCTGTTGTGAGACTTCTTACTGTGTTTACCCCAGTCCAACACTGGCATCGCTACATTGTTACTAGGATAGGGCAGGGGGAGAAGGCTTGGGTAAAATGCTCTGTCCTGGAATCAGTGCAGATTCAATGGGCCAAATGACCTCCTTCTGCAGTCTGGAGGTGATTTTATGATTCCATTGCCATTCTTATGCATCCCTTGTTTTCCAACGAATTCCTTTCCCGAAAGTGGTGTTTGGGCACCATCAAAAGATTCTTAGTGGAAGTGACAAATTTTTATAAGATTAGTGACACTGTGTTTCTCTCGCTGCTCTCCCAATGCAAGTTATCTGCATTTAAAGGTGGATTAATTGAAATCGATGCCTCCCCACTCTCTCAGGTGGACAGGTTCCTTTTTTAATAGCGATTCGGGATGGCACAGTGGTTATCACTGCTCCCTCACGGTGCTGGGTTCGATTCCTGGCTTGGGTTACTGCCTCTGTGGAGTTTGCACATTCTCCCTGTGTCTGCATGGATTTCCTCCTGGTGCACCAGTTCCCTCGCAGTGTCCAAAGATATGCAGAATTTCCCCTTAGTGTCAAGGGGACTAGCATGGGTAAATGCACAGAGTTATGGGGAAAAGGACTAGGTGGGATTGTGGTCTCGCTGGGCTGAATGGCCTCCTTCTACATTTGAGGGAATCAACAAATTCGCAGCCGGATTTTTCCGCCAGTTTTGGGACTTTGAATCTAGGACCAACTGGAGGTTCCAAGCCAGCACTTGCTGGAAGCCTGTTCCACCAGCGCAGTCTTCCTGGAAGCAGCCTCCTAATTGGCCTTGCTTACTGCTCTATCATGGCCAATGGACAGGGCTCCTAATCCCACAGACCCAGAAGAGAGGACGGTTGCCGCTGAGACAGGTCTGGGAGCGCGAGGACAACTCAACATGGAGTGCCTTCCGCAACTGTTCATGACATCAAAAAAAACCTGAAGCCAACAAGGCTTAGCATAGTGGAGAAACCCTTCCAGAGGAACTACCGTAGGAGCCACCTTTGATGACCCAGGGCCCCTTCATTGGGGCAGGGGGCCTCTGGCTCTGAGTTGAGTTGGTGACTTCCACCAGTGGCAGGGTTGTAGTGAGGAGGGAGAACAGGGCCCTCTATGCCAGTATTGGACTGGAATTTGTTACTAAAGATCCCGCAAGCATTTCCTGTGCTCTCTCTGCATTTGAAAGGAGTTTCAAACATCTTTACCTAAAAAGAACCTTCACCATTAGTTTTTGTAATCACATCTTTTGCTTGGTAATCACCCACTGTTTAGGTGTAAAATTAATTCTGTTAAATTCCTTAATTTCTTTGCTTCCTGTAAGGTAGTATTTCACCCCCTATTCTGATGCTCCCTCTTTTTTGCCTTGGAGCCATTGATCAGAAGACAAAGGACTTCCAGCATTGCCTCTATCTTTAACCCTGTCCCTGGGAGTGCGAGGGTATGCATGATTGTTCTACAGATGTTCATATCTCTGCTAAGATCAGGGATATGGCACATAAGAAAGAATTAGCATCAATCTGTACCATAAGACTATAAGTAAGAAGTTTTACAACACCAGATTAAAGCCCAAGAGGTTTATTTGGTAGCAAACACCACTAGCTTTTGAAGCGCTGTTCCTTCATCAGCTGAGTGGGAATTCTGTTCACAAACAGGGCATATGTACAAACTCAATTTACAGAATAATGATTGAAACGTGAGTCTTTACAGTTAATAAAGTCTTAAAGATGCAGACAAAGTGGAGAGAGCAGTAAGCAAAAGTCAAAGAGATGTGTATTGTCTCCAGACAGGACAGTTAGAGATGTTGCAAGCCAGGCAAGTCATGGGGTTACAGATAGTATGACATGAATTCAAGGTAAAGGTTGTCCTCATGTATGCGGAACTTGGCTCTCAGTCTCTGCTCAGAGACTCTGCGCTGTCGTGTGTCATGAAGACTGCCTTGGAGAACATTTACCCAAAAGATCAGACGTCAAATGCCAAATGACTACTAAAATGTTTCCCAACAGGAAGAGAATACTCTTGCCTGATGATTGTTGAGCAGTGTTCATTTATCCATTGTCGTAGCGTCTGCACGGTCTCCCCAATGTACCATGCCTCGGGACATCCTTCCCCACAGTGAATTAGGTAGACAACGTTGGCAAGTTGCAGGAGTATGTACCACGAACTGGTGGATAGTATTCTCACAAGATGATGGCATCCATGTCGATGATCTGGCATGTCTTGCAGAGGTTGCTGTGGCAGCAGAGCTGTGTAGTGTTGTGATCATTGTCTGCAGCGAACTACCCAACCTTCAGGAAAACAATGGTCTGTTTGAGATTGCTTTCAAACAACTGCACAATAAGTGGGGGATGTGGGCTTGGCGAATGTTCGTCTTCATCAATAAAGACGCCGGAGAAGAGATCATAGCTTCTCTGCTCTGGGGAATTTCTGGACAACAAAGGATACTGTGTCCACCGGTGTCCTAGGTTTGTCTTCTGAAGGAGGTCAGTGCAGTTTTTAAAATACACATCTCTTTAAATTGTGCTTAATGCTCTCTCCACTTACATTGAAATGCAAGTCTTAAAGGTACAGACAATCATGATTCCGTAAATTCTGTAATTTGTGCCTTTATAAAGGCACAATGAGGCTTGAAGGCTCAGTTAGTGCAATGGATAGCTATAGATTAGCCAGGAGGGAGCTAAAGAGTGAGTTGAGGAGGGCTAAGAGGGGACACGAGAAGACTTTGGCTGATAGGATTAAGGAGAATCCTAAAGCTTTCTTTAGATATGATAAGAATAGAAGATGCTAGGTTAGGGCAAGATTAGGGCCAGTCATAGACAGCAGTGGGAAGTTGTGCGTGGAGCTGAAGAGATTGGAGAGGCACTGAATAAATATTTCTCTTCGGTATTCACGCAAGGAGATGTAAATGTAGTTGTGGAGAACACTGAGGTACAGGGTTGCAAACTGGAAAGTATTGAAGTATATAGGGAGGATGTGCTAGATATTCTTGAGGGTTTGAAGTTGGATAAGTCCCCTGGGCCGGACGGGATTTACCCTAGGATTCTCTGGGAGGCAAGAGAGGAGATTGCAGAGCCTCTTGCTCTGATCTTCAGGTCGTCGTTGGTTACGGGTGTGGTTCCGGAGGACTGGAGGATAGCGAATGTGGTCCCATTGTTCAAGAAGGGGAAGAGAGACCTTCCAGGGAATTATAGGCCAGTGAGTCTTACTTCTTTTGTGGGCAAAGTATTGGAGAGAATTATTAGGGATAGGATTTATAGTTATTTAGAGAGAAATGAATTGATTGGGATAGTCAGCATGGTTTTGTGAAGGGTAGGTCGTGCCTTACTAACCTTATTGAGTTTTTTGAAAAAGTGACCAAAGAGGTGGATGGGGGTAAGGCGGTTGATGTGGTATATCTGGACTTTAGTAAGGCGTTTGATAAGGTGGCCCATGGAAGGCTTCTGCAGAAAATGCAGATGTATGGGATAGAGGGTGATTTAGCTAATTGGGTTAGGAATTGGCTAGCAGATAGAAGACAGAGGATGGTGGTTGATGGGAGATATTCATCGTGGAGTTCGATGACAAGTGGTGTACCTCAGGGGTCTGTTTTGGGGCCCCTGCTTTTTGTAATTTTTATAAATGATCTGGATGAGGGTATTGAAGGATGGATTAGTAAATTTGCAGATGACACTAAAGTCGGTGGAGTGGTAAATAGTGAAGAGGGATGTTATAGTTTGCAGAGAGACTTGGACAAGTTGCAGAGCTGGGCCGAGAGGTGGCAAATGGAGTTTAATGTGGAAACGTGTGAGGTAATGCACTATGGCAGAAATAATAAATGTGTAGAGTATAGGGCAAATGGTAGGATTCTTAGTAGTCTAGATGAACAGAGGGATCTTGGTGTGTATGTGCATAGATCCCTGACAGTAGGCAGTCAGGTCGAGAAGGTTGTTAGGAAGGCATATGGAGTCTTGGCTTTTATTGGTAGAGGGATTGAATTTCGGAGCCGCACGTCATGTTGCAACTGTACAAAACTCTAGTGCGGCCGCACTTGAAGTATTGTGTGCAGTTCTGGTCCCCACATTATAAGAAAGATGTGGAGGCATTGGAGAGGGTACAGAGGAGGTTTACCAGGATGTTGCCTGGTATGGAGGGCAGGTCTTATGAAGAGAGGCTGAGGATTTGAGGTTGTTTTCGTTAGAAAGGAGGCGGCTAAGAGGGGACCTAATCGAAACATATAAGATGATTAGAGGTTTAGATAGGGTGGACAGTGATAGCCTTTTTCCTAGGATGGAGAAAGCTAGCACGAGGGGACACAGCTTTAAATTAAGGGGTGATAGTTATGGGACGGATATCAGAGGTAGGTTCTTTACCCAGAGGGTGGTTAGGGAGTGGAATGCCCTGCCTGCGGCAGTTGTAGATGCACCAAGTTTGGTGGCGTTTAAGAGGTTAGTTGATAAGTTTATGGGAGAGAAGGGAATGGTTTAGTTTGGAGGGTCATTGCTTTTTTCATAATTGGTCGTCGCAACATCGAAGGCCGAAGGGCCTGTTCTGCGCTGTAATGTTCTATGTTCTATTATATGCCTTGTTTGTGGAAAGATCTCCCACTCACCAGAGAAAGGTGCAGCGTTCCGAAAGCTAGTGGTGTTTGCTACCAAATAGACCTGTTGGACTTTAACCTGGTGTTGTAAGACTTTTTTTACCCTAGTCCAACACTGGTATCTCCACACCATAAAACATAGCAGAATTAGGCCACTTGAGTCTGCTCCATCATTCAATCACGGCTGATGTTTTTCTCATCCCCATTCTCCAGCCTTTTCCCTATAACCCCTGATCCCCTTATGAAAAATCTCTCTCTGTCTTAAAGATACTCAATGACCTGGCCTCCACAGCCTTCTGCGGCAAAGAGTTCCACAGATTCACTACTCTCTGGCTGAGGAAATTCCTCATCTGTTTTAAAGTATAGTCCTTTTAGCCTGAGGTTGTGCCGTCCGATTCTCGTTTTTAACTAGTGGGAACATCCTCTCCACATCCACTCTATCCATGCCTTGCAGTATCCTGTAAGTTTTAATAAGATCCCACTTCATTCTTCTAAAATCCAATGAGTACAGACCCAGAATCCTCAAACGTTCCTCATATGACAAGCTCTACATTCCAGGGATCATTCTTGCCTTTCCAAGGCCGGCACATCCTTAGATACGGGGCCCAAAACTGCTTACAATACTCCAAATGGGGTCTGACCAGAGCATTATACAGCCTCAGAAGTACCTCCCTGCTCTTGAATTCTGGCCCTCTCAACATGAATGCTAATATTACATTTGCCTTTCTAACTGCTAACGAACCTGCATGTTAACCTTAAGAGAATCTTGAACAATGACTCAAAAATCCCTTTGTGTTTCTGATTTCCTAAGCATTTTCCTATCTAGAAAATAGTCTTGTCCTATCCCTTGATGACACTGGGTGTTGGAGATGCAATGCCAGACCCCATTCGGGCATATAAGGCATTGGCAATGGCACTGACCCTGAGGGAGAATATATTGGCAGCGCATACAAATTCACCATGTTAACGTGACTAAATTACTACAGAAGTTGCATAAACTGTGCTTAAAGATTATGAGGTGTTCTGTTCATGATGTCTGAGATTAGAGGTTTGATAGAGCATATAAAAATAAACAATTTCCTCTGATTGGGGAAGGGGGATAGGGAGGTGGTCCAGAACAAGAGTTCTGGTGGTCCAGAACAAGAGTCCTTACAACAGATCAATAAAGGGATCAGGGAGTAGAGGGAGAAAGCAGAAGAATGGGAATGAGAATCATATCATTGAAGGGCAAAGCAGACTCAAGGGGCTGAGTGGCCTAATTCTGATCCTATACCTTATGATCCAAAATTAGAGCTAAACCATTGAAGGATGCAATGTCCTAACTATGTTAGGGGTTCTGAGTTTTAAACACAAAAACAAATGTGGTTTGTAAATGTAGATTCAAATTAATAACGGATTGATGGCAGGAACTGTCGCCAGCGCAGAGTAGAAAACAAAATTAAGCAGGAGCTTGTAAAACGCATCATCACTATCAAATCATGTGACTGGCTCTCAAAGCAATCATACAACCACTTAAATATATAACAAGGAATATGTCAGGAAGTATTTCTTTACACAACAGCAGAGGAAATTTGGAACACACTCCATTAAACTGTTGAAAGTTGAGATCAATTAGAAATTTTCAAACTGACATTGATAGCTGTATTTTAAGGCAAAGATATCAAGGAATGTTGGAACTAAGGTAGGTAAATGGATTTAAGATATAGATCAGTTATGACAATGTTGAATAGAGGAACAGAATCCATAGTTTTTCACATATGTCCCATTCATTCTAACAGGCAATCTAAACTCTGGACTGAACACTTCAAACCAGTTCAGAAAGAACTCTTCTGGCAAAAAGTCATCAACACAGTCTGCAGCAGTAAGCAATCCATTACATTACTAACTCATGGCAAAGGGAAGGGTATTTTTGACATGAGAGTTCACCATTAAACCTTTCGATCATCACCTTACCAAATGTTATATTCTGCCTCCTTTACTAACCTCCACGTGTAACCATAGAAACTGCTCCCACTCAGAAATAATTGTCAAGCATTCTATTGTTTGAGAAATGCACTTTGACTGCTCAGATGATCTTTTCCCACACTACAAGACAAGGTGGCCACATAAGGAAAAATATATTTGAAAAAGCTTTTTTCTCTTTGCCACTGTGTGTTGGAAAACCAACCAGATTTTTCCTTTAGGAAATTTCAGAGAAGGGGCCTTCTGCTTTCGACGACGGTTCGGTCATCATGTCACCGAACCTTCTTTCATTTCACTCTGATGCTTGCTCTAGATTCAGCTCAAAGCCAGCAGTTTGTTTGTTGGATGGATGCGTGACTACAAGGTTGTTTGCTCTCTTCCTTCCAAAGGAAAGGCTTCAGGTTTAGAAGTAACTTCTCCTTCCTGGTCAAAGAATCAAGCATTGGCAGTTGGCGTTCAAAAGGTCACACTCTCAAAGATGGGCCTGCCAACATGTACTCAGGACTGGCTGGCATGGATAAAGAGATGGCGCAGACCATCACATAGTCTCATGTTTCCTCCACCAACACTGGTCTCACTTTGGGCTAACTTTTATGTTCAATTTCTGACCTGGTCTTGGCCAGTGTCAGTCCAAGTCAAGTGACCAATCAGTCCAGGGTTAGAACCGGAACTCAGCTATCATATTCCCATAGAATTGGTAACAAGCCAATATGTAACACCAAGCTCCAATAAGATGTGATCCAATCTTCACGCACAATTGATGGTGGTACAATTATACCCGTCTGATGTTCTGAAGGGTTAGTTCAAGATTGTGCGAGGCTGGAGAATTCCAGCCAGCATTAGTCTGCTACTGCTGCCAGCAAAAACTTAGCCAAATCTCCATTCACTGCAGCAAGACTGGTGAATCCCAGCTGTGGGTGAGATCAGAGAATTCCAGCCACGGTTTCTGATCTCCTACTTCCTGCTGAAAATTACAATGGAAAATAGAAACATTCCCAACCCACTACAATTCTTTCCTTTTGAACTCCATACATTGACTGGTGTTCCCAGCAAGAGTCAGTTAAAAATCTGAGCTGGTAATATCCCAGAGACTGATGCCAAAAGCCTCTGACCTCGCCCGTGGCTGGGATTCTCCGGTGCTGCCTCAGAGGGTGGGGTTTTGGCTGAGCACCACAAATTCTCCGTTCTCACTAGCAGTGGGAACAGGAAAGGGGAAGATCAGAGAATCCCCCGCCTGGGATCTGACTGCAATTCCTAAACTCCTGAATCAACTCATTTAACAGAATCAAATCCTATTATTCTGCATTCTACAAAGCTCCCACTGAAAGGATTCTCATTCAAATCAACACATCACACATGTTTTATTTTTATTAAAGATTGCATAAAGGTCAGGCTAGAAGCACCTGGACTAAGTGTGTTGGGTTCTGGGCACCACACATCAGGGAGGACATATTAACCTTATAAAAGTGCAGAGCAGATTTACCAGAATGATACAGGCGCTGAAAAGGTTAAATTATAGAACAGAAAAAAAACTACAGCACAAACAGGCCCTTCAACCCACAAATCATGCTGATGATATTCATACCTACTAGACTTACCTATAACCCTCAATTCTATTAAATCCCATGTACTCATCCAGAAGTCTCTTAAAAGATCATATTGAATTTGCCTCCACCACCACCGACAGCAGCCAATTCCACTCATCCACCCACCCTGAGTGAAAAACTTACTCCTGATATCTCCTCTACTTACTCCCCAGCACTGTAAACCTGTGTCCTCTTGAAGCAACCATTCCAGCCCTTGGAAAAAGCCTCAGAATCCACCTGATCTATACCCTTCAACATCTTATACACTTCTATCAGGTCACTGCTCATCCTTCGTCTCTCTCCAAGGAGAAAAGACCGAGCTCCCTCAACCCATCCTCATAAGGCATGCCACCTAATCCAGGCAACATCCTTGTAAATCTCTTCTGCACCCTTTCAATAGCTTCCACATCCTTCCTGTAATGAGGCGACCAGAACTGAGCACAGTTCTCCAAGAGAGGTCTGACTAAGGTCTTATAAAGCTGCAACATTATCTCCTGACTCCTAAACTCAATCCCTCGATTGAAGGCCAGAAAACCATATACCTTCTTAACCACATCCTCTACTTGCAAGGCTGATTTAAGAGCCCTATGGACCACGACACCAAGGTTCTTCTCATCCTCTACATTGTTAAGAGTCTTACCCTTGATATTATACGCCTTCATCCCATTTGAGCTGCCAAACTGGGTTTCAGGGTTGAAGTCCATCTGCCACTTCTCACCCAGCCTTGCATCCTATCTATGTCTCGCTGCAACTTCTGACATCCCTCCAAACTATCTACAACACCACCAACCTTTGTGTCGTCAGCAAACTTACCAACACATCCCTCCACTTCCTCTTCCAGGTCATTTATAAACAGCAAGGGTCCCAGAACAGATCCCTGGGGCACTCCACTGGTGACCGACTTCCATGTAGAAAAAGACCCATCTACAACCACTCTCTGCCTTCTGCGGGCAAGCCAGTTCCAGATCTACAAGGCAACAGCCTCATGCCCTCTCACTTCCTCAAGAAGTCTTGCATGAGGGACATTATCGAACACCTTGCAAGTCCATATGAGGACATGTTGTTTAGATTCGGCTCATCTTGAAGTGTTTAAGATGATTAGCTAGAGATAGAAGGAAACTGGCCAGATTTGGCCATCAAAGTGGACAATTGGCAAGATGGCACAGGAAGATGGTGAGTGTGTGCCAGCACCTTCCTCTCCCCATCAGGTCTTTTTGCTGGGATTGGAAAGGTGGTGGTGGGCGGGCAGGGGGGAGGCAGACCACTGCCAAGATGGAGCAGATGCACTGAATAGCTATAGATTAGCCAGGAGGGAGCTAAAGAGGGAATTGAGAAGAGCTAAAAGAGGACACGAGAAGACTTTGGCTGATAGCTTTAGGATTCTCCTTGATCCTTTCTTTAGATATGTTAAGAATAGAAGATTGGTTAGGGCAAGATTAGGGCCAGTCAGAGACAGCAACGGGAAGTTGTGCGTGGAGCCTGAAGAGATTGGAGAGGCACTGAACAAATATTTCTCTTCGGTATTCACGCAGGGAGATGTAAATGTAGTTGTGGAGAACATTGGGATACAGGGTTGCAAACTGGAAAGTATTGAAGTAGATAAGGAGGATGTGCTAGATATTCTCGAGGGTTTGAAGTTGGATAAGTCCCCTGGGCCGGACGGGATTTACCCTAGGATTCTCTGGAGGCAAGAGAGGAGATTGCAGAGCCTCTGGCTCTGATCTTCAGGTCGTCGTTGGTTACGGGTGTGGTTCCGGAGGACTGGAGGATAGCGAATGTGGTCCCGTTGTTCAAGAAGGGAAGAGAGACCTTCCAGGGAATTATAGGCCAGTGAGTCTTACTTCTGTTGTGGGCAAAGTATTGGAGAGAATTATTAGGGATAGGATTTATAGATATTTAGAGAGAAACGAATTGATTGGGGATAGTCAGCATGGTTTTGTGAAGGGTAGGTCGTGCCTTACTAACCTTATTGAGTTTTTTGAAAAAAGTGACCAAAGAGGTGGATGGGGGTAAGGCAGTTGATGTGGTATATATGGACTTTAGTAAGGCGTTCGATAAGGTGGCCCGTGGAAGGCTTCTGCAGAAAATGCAGATGTATGGGATTGAGGGTGATTTAGCTAATTGGATTAGGAATTGGCTAGCTGATACAAGACAGAGAGTGGTGGTTGATGGAAATTATTCATCATGGAGTTCGGTTACAAATGGTGTACTTCAGGGATCTGTTTTGGGGCTCCTGCTGTTTGTAATTTTTATAAAATGATCTGGATGAGGGTATTGAAGGATGGATTAGTAAATTTGCGGATGACACCAAAGTCGGAGGAGTGGTAGATAGTGAAGAGGGGTGTTATAGTTTGCGGAGAGACTTGGACAAGTTGCAGAGCTGGGCCGAGAGGTGGCAGATGGAGTTTAATGCGGAAAAGTGTGATGTAATGCACTATGGCAGGAATAACAAATGTGTAGAGTATAGAGCTAATAGTAGGACTCTTGATGAACAGAGGGATCTTGGTGTATATGTGCATAGATCCCTGAAAGTTGGTAAGCAAGTCGATAAGGTTGTTAAGAAGGCATACGGAGTCTTAGTTTTTATTGGTAGGGGGATTGAATTTTGGAGCCGCAACGTCATGTTGCAACTGTACAAAACTCTAGTGCGGCCGCACTTGGAGTATTGTGTACATTTCTGGTCCCTGCATTATAAGAAAGATGTGGAGGCATTGGAGAGGTACAGAGGAGGTTTACCAGGATGTTGCCTGGTATGGAAGGCAGGTCTTATGAAGAGAGGCTGAGGGATTTGAGGTTGTTTTTGTTAGAAAGAAGGCGGCTAAGAGGAGACTTATTGAAACATATAAGATGATTAGAGGTTTAGATAGGGTGGACAGTGATAGCCTTTTTCCTAGGATGGAGAAAGCTAGCATGAGGGGACATAGCTTTAAATTAAGGGGTGGTGGTTTTAGGACAGATGTCAGAAGTAGGTTCTTTACCCAGAGGGTGGTAAGGGTATGGAATGCCTTGCCTGCATCAGTTGTAGATGCGCCAAGTTTGGTGGCGTTTAAGAGGTTAGTAGATAAGTTTATGGATGAAAAGGGAATGGTTTAGGTTAGAGGGTCACTGTTTTCTGTTAATTGGTCGGCGCAACATCGAAGGCCGAAGGGCCTGTTCTGCGCTTTAATGTTCTATGTTCAAACACCACTTAGTTCCTCCCCTTGAGGAGCTATCAACGCCTCCTTGTCCTCCAACTGTAACTCCAGCAGTGACCATCACTATTACCTGTCCCAAAGAAATGGATTAGCGAGCCATTCCATTGGAGGGCACTGAGGGATGGGCAACAAATGAATAAAGGAAATCATTGTGTGGGGAGTTTAAAAGACCCTGTTTCCCTGCAGCCCCACCATTCTTTATCTGTGCCCTGTGTAGCCCCTATAGGTAGCATCATAACTTCAGCTCAAAATATGTCAAAGATAGAAACAGTTTAAGATACAAGAGGAGAAATGACCATGGTGAGTGGTGGGAAATGTACACTGGACCTTGGAAAGCAATTGAAGTGACTCAGTTTTTTTTAAATACAGTGCAGAAATATTCACAATTTAAGAGTTTATAATGTTATTCCTTAAGTTAAATAAGGTTCAAGTCAAACTTTCTCAAAGTTCAGTCTTTTTAAGACACTGAATGTTTTTGGGACACTCGGGGGAAGGAATACAAGCAGGTGGACATATAAATTAGGCTGCCGTGCCACGGTGGGGGTAACCTGCAGTTAGTCCACCCATATCCCCCCCACCCCAGGTGGTAGGGGAGGGGGCAGGTGAGGTGGGTCACCCAGCTGTGTCTCAGTGCAGACCCTTAACTGAACAATTTACACTGAATGGAGCCCCCCATCCCATTGCCGCACAATGGGCAGATGGAGAGGCCCAGATTGCAGCTCGGCAGATTTACCCCCGCTGGTTAGTGAAAGGCGGAGACCCCTTGCACCAATCGGAGCTTCCTCTCCCTCAATTTCCACCCCCAACAACATCCACCTTCCATCCCCCCGCAATCCCCACCCTCCGGCACTGTCTAGCATGACCCTTCCATCCTCTCACCTGTCAGTCTAGCCCCAGTGAGATCCCCCCACCCTCCCTGTATAGTGTACCCCCCCCCCCTCCCGTCACCAGGGCCTGTCAGCCTAGTCCAGTGAGACCCCCTCCCCCACCCCCACCCTCCAGCACTGTCTAGTATGCCCCTTCCCTCCTCACCAGGAGGTGTCAGCCTATTCCCAATGAGATTTCCCCCCCAACACCCACCCTCTGGGGCAGTCTAGCATGCCTCTTCCCCCCACCTCACCAGGGCCTGTCAGACTAGCCCCAGCAACATCAACTGGGTGCATTGCTGAATGTCACGTCCTGCCCTACCTGTAGTACCAGCAGTGGCCACCAGTCTTGCTGGGGTGCACAGCTGCCAGCCTCAGATTGGCCAGTGGACCGTCCTCCTGGAGACGGACATAGTCATGAAGGGGTCACTGCCTGAGAGCTTAAAGTGTTGAGGGGAGTGGCTATACGAAGCAAGTTCACCCCCAAAATTTACACTGGGAACCCACCTCAGCCAAAAAAGCCATTAGGTGCCAGGTTTTCAGACCATATCTATCTACGTATCCAACCTTTGTATTGCCAAATCCACTGTAGCTATTGCTCCTTCTCTGTCATTCCTCAGGATCCATCCATGACCCAGCCCTCTAAGCAAGGATGCCTCCCTCACTCTGCAGCAGGTTAGGGAGACAATGTGGAACAAATTTCCTGGAATGTAAATCCTATAAGCCAAGCAAAATAGGTAATCTTCCTAGATATCTGGTGAACTCTTGAGTGAAGGCTGATGAGGAAGTGGTCTGGTTTCATTCCAGATTTTCCCAACAGGCTCCTCCTGTTGGGAAGGCAATCATTACCTCAATGAGGGGACGTCTTTTTGTATCCAGCCAAATAAACAAAATCAACTTAACTTCGGGACATCTCAAAAGGGGCAGTCCCGTAAAAGCAGGGAAATCGTCTGAAACAAAATACAAAGCAGAAAGGAAACTTAAAACTTCACATCAAAATGAGATTACACGGGTCAATAATACACCCCAGTCCCCTGCCGTTCCCAGTGCGCGTGCAAGGATTAGCTCAATATGAGGCAGCTCATACGCCACAAGTCCCACCTCATGGGCCTCAATGAGGTCATTAAACAACCCCATTCTTCTCTCCTTTGTTCACAGCAACCATGGGGAGGGCTGAATGGCCTCCTCCTGAACTCTTGTCGTTTTATAATTGCCTGAAAATACCATCGTTGCTGTGTGAGAAATTCTCAGGTAATCTTAATGTGTTAAGTTGAGTTTATGCTAGAGAGTTTTTATGAGTGTTCTCTTGTTATTTACAGATTAGCTCAGGGCAACTGAAATACTATGTCCCAGAGACCCTGCTGTCCCCCGTTCATCAAAAGCCCACAGCATCACAGCATTTACAATCCATGCAGAATTTGTCATTCCAGCCCCCGATGCCTCGGCCTCCCCCAGTTGCATCCTGGTGATCATTAATCCAGGTCAGGCTTTGAAATATTTAATGTTTGTCTACATAATATAGGAGAGAAAGAGTAATATTTTAAAGTCTATTTATTAGTCACAAATAGACTTACATTAATGAAGGTACTGTGAAGATCCCCATAGTCGCTTCACCCCGGTGCCTGTTCTGGTACACTGAGGGAGAATTTAGCATGATCAATGCACCCTAACCAATATGTCTTTTGGATTGTAGGAGGAAACTGGAGCACCCTGAGAAAACCCATGCAGATATGGGGAGAATGTGCAGACTCCACACCAACAGTGACCCAAGCCAAGAATTGAACCCAGGTCTCTGGTGCTGTGAGGCAGTGCTAACCACTGTGCCACGCCATGCACATTTATTCCATTCAGATGCTACCTAATCTGTGCAATCACTTACAACTCAACTTAATTCAATGATGGGGAGTTTACCGGCAATGGACTGGGGTGGGTACAGTAAGAAGTATCACCACACCAGGTTAAAGTCCGACTGGTTTATTTGGCATCACCAAATGAACCTGGTGATGTGAGACTTCTTACTGTGCCCACGTGAAACCCTTGAGAAAATTCTCATCCTGCTCTTGGCTGGTCAAACCCAGCAATGTTTGGTCAGCACTATCTTAGTGCCTCAGTGCTGTCACAGAATGGGCCAAGTCTTGTTGGAATGACAATTAGTTAGACTTCCTTCTGCACACTTCAACTCGAATAGAATTTAAACCGTATGAAGTGTGAACTGTCAATAAGCATGGCCTTTAAGGCATCTGGGACATCGCTCTTTAATCAATGAGATTATAGGATTGGGAAAGAAACAGGAAAGTAAGAGTGGACTAGAATCAAATTGGCAAGAAATAAAGAGGGTAAGAGATTGGATTAAAAAGGAGAAAGTTAAAGTGACAAAGAGAAAGCAAGTTTTAAAAAGTCTTTCGGAAGAATTTATGACACACAGGAATGAGAGGCTACATCTAATTTGTTCCCTTCTTGGGTCTCAATGTTTGATTGGCATTTGCAATGCGAATTGCGTGGGTATTCTGATTCCTAATGACCCACTGCGGTGAATTAACTGGACAATTAATGTACAAAGCCAGAAATTTCCTCAAAGTAACAAGGAGGCTGAGGGTGAGGTGCTGTTTGAATAGTACAAATCACAGAGCGGTATAAACCAGCCAGATGTTCACAGCTCACGGCGCATCTCCTCATTAATTTGCTGGCCTGGTTACACTTTGATGAAACTGAGAGTCCATTATCTTTCCAGAAAGCTGTGATCAAGGTTTCCCTCTGCATTTGTTGCTTTACCCTCTCTTTCACTTCCCTACATTTTCTCCTGTGGCCGCCAGGGAAGTTAGTTAGCTAAGGAAGAAATGCAAAGCTTCTTTCAGGCTGTGACCGACCTCCCATAATAATAGAGTTGTGCTGATTACACAACAAGACTGGACTGGGGGAAAAAACAAAAATCAGTCACTGTTGTTTGGTTTTATTACAAGAGGGAAAATTGCTACCCCCACTTATTTCATGGTCTCTATTCAATTCCCCACAGATACTAAACTCTCTCGCTCACATCTCTGCGGATTATCAGCTTTTTTGCTTTCCTGACTGTGCAACAAATATTCGACCACTGCTGTGGTGCACCAATATCCACCTTTCTATTGGATGAAAGTCTTGCACGATTAGAACGAGACCCACAAGGAAAGGGTATTAGCATTTTTATCTGTGGGTTCACAGATGGTTACGACCGAACAAGGATGGAGGGCTGGTGCTGCTGCCTTCAGCCTGGCAATCAGTCTGTATATCCTTCCACTGCTTCACGTTAAAGGAGTGGAAACTGATCGGTGGAACCAAGACACAGAGCTTTCTCTTCAGCAAGAGAGTTGATTGACTAGTTCACTTTCACAGCTCACTCCCAAATATTCCCAATTTATGCTCTTAATAATGCCAATAATCAATAAATTAAAGAAAATTTGTCAGGGGTGATGGCCCGTAGTGGAGCAGGGGCATTGCAACTGAAAGAAAATGTCAAAAGAAAAACTAACTAAAGTATCAATCCTGAGGGTGAGGATTCAGCCTTACCCTGCCCACCAGCCACTGAAGTATCCCCTATTTATTTACTCTTTTGAAAAGTGGCACGGTAGCACAGTGGGTTAGCACTGCTGCTTCACAGCTCCAGGGACCTGGGTTCGATTCCCGGCTCGGGTCACTGTCTGTGTGGAGTTTGCACATTTTCCTCGTGTCTGAGTGGGTTTCCTCCAGATGCTCCGGTTTCCTCTCACAGTCCAAAGGTGTGCAGGTTAGGTTGATTGGCCATGCTAAAAATGTCCCGGGACGCATAGGTTAGAGGGATTAGTGGGTAAAACAGGTAGGGATGTGGGAATAGGGCCTGGGTGGGATTGTGGTCGGTGCAGGCTTGATAGGCCAAAGAGCCTCTCTCTGCACTGTAGGGTTCTATAATAAACAAAAGCAAATGATCTGTAAAAAAAAATAAATCGAAGAGTTGGGGTGAAGTGACTATCCCCTATTTAAAATCTTTTCAAGAAAACTATAATTAGTAAATTGAACAAAATCAACAAGGATAATGGTCCCTGGTGGGGACAGGAACTAAAACAAAACATCACAGGAGACTGATGTAGCTAGACCAAAACCTAATTTGGAGGGAGGTGTCTGTGTGTATGTTTGTGTGTGTGATGATGCACTCCAGCCTTGCCCCAAACCCAACCCCACTCTCCGTTCACCCAAGTATCCCCTACTTATACAGGCTCAAAGATAGCCATTATCTCAGAACCTTAGCAACATTATTGACAAGAACATGGAGCAGGAGTAGGCCATCTAGCCTCTTGAGCCTGCCCCGCCATTCAATAAGATCATGGCTGATCTGAAGTGGATCAGTTCCACTTACCCACCTGCTCCCCATAACCCTTAATTCCCTTATCGATCAGAAACCTATCTACCCGTGACTTAAACATATTCAACGAGGTAGCCTCCACCACATCAATGGGCAGAGAATTCCAGAGATTCACTATCCTCTGAGAGAAGTAGGTCCTCCTCAACTCTGTTCTAAACTGCACCCCCCCCCCCTTATTTTGAGGCTGTGCCCTCTAATTCTGGTTTCCTTCCTAAGTGGAAAGAATCTCTCTACCTCTACCCTATCTAGCCCCTTCATTATCTTATGTCTTTATAAGATCAACTCTCAGCCTTCTAAACTCTGAGTACAGGCCCAATCTATCAATCTCTCCTCATAAGAAAACTCCCAAAGGTTGAAAAGTTTGGCGTTGATTTTGCTGGATAAGAGAAAGCTGAGGGTGAACCTGATCGAGATCACTACAATTATAAAAGGGTTTGAAGGGGTAAACATGAAGAGGACGTTTTAACCTTTAGGGAGTCCAAAGCAGTGGGCCATGAATGTAATAAAATTAATAATGGAAATGTCTTTATCCAAAGTGTGGTGAGAATGTGGAACTCGCTACAATGGGGAGTGGTTAAGGTGAATAGTTTTGATGTTGAAGAAGGGAGACAGAAGCAGGAGCCTGTAAGCCACTTAACCTAACACCTACCATTGGGAAAATTCTAGAATCCACTATTAAAGAGGTGGTAGCAGGACATTTAGAATATCATAATACAATCAGACAGAGTCAACACGGTTTTATGAAAGAGAATTTGTGTTTGACAGATTGATTTAGTGTTCTGTGAGCAGGGTTGATAAAGGAGAACAAGTAGATGTAAGGAGCCCAAGTAGACCTTCAATCAGTGGGAAAAGTCTCCACTCATTGGAGTGATACCTGACACAAAGGAAGGCGGATGAGATTGTTGGAGGGCAATCATCTCAGCTCCAAGATGTCACTGCAGGAATTCCTCAGGGTAGTATCCTTGACCCGAACATTAATGATCTGCTTCATCAATCATCCTTCTCCCATCATAAGGTCAGAAGTGGGAATGTTCACTGATGATTGCAGATAATTGCACAATGTTCAGCACCATTTGCGATTCCTTAGATACTGAAGCAGTCCATGTCCAAATGTGGCAAGTTAGGGACAATATCCAGGCTCAGGCTGATGAGTAAGTCACGTTCACAAGTGCCAGACAATGAATATCTCCAGCAACAGTAAATCTAACCATTTTCATTGACATCCGATTCCTTATCATCACAGAGTCCCCCACGATCGAGATTCTGGGAGTTACTATGACTGAAAACTGAACTGGACTAGCCATATAAATACTGTGGCTACAAGGGCAGATCAGAATCCTGTAGTGTGTATCTCACCTCCTGATTACCCAAAAGCCTGTCCATCTACGAAGCACACATCAGGAGTGTGATGGAATACTCCCCACTGACTGGATGCACGCAGCTCCAACAACACTCAATGTGCCCAACCCACCCAAGACAAAGCAATCCATTTGATTGGCACCCCATTCATTAAACATTCACTCCTTCCACCACTAACACACAGTGATAGTTATGTGCACCATTTACAAGATGCACTGTTTAAGAAATTCACCAAAGCTGAAATATATTGCCATTCCTTCACTGGGTCAAAATACTGGAACTCGCTCTCAGCAGCACTGTGTGTGTGTGTATCTACACCACGTAGCCTACAACGGTTTAAAAAGGTCGCTCATCACTGCCTTCTCCTGGGCAATTAGGGATGGGTTATAAATGCTGGCCTTGCCATGAATGTTTTTTAAATTGGATTTCTAAAAGGCATTCGGGACCACACAAAAGATTATTGCGTTAGACAAGAATAGAAGGTATTGTGGGTGATATATTAGCATGGGATAGGGGATTGGCTAATGCACAGGAAACAGAGTAAATGGGTCATTTTCCAATTGGCAGACTGCAATTATTGTAGTGCTGAGATATCAACTATTTATAAGTAGTTGTAATGGACTAGGTAAAGGAAGAGTGTGTATTGTGGTCAAATTTGCTAGGATACAAAAATAGATGGGAAAGCAAGTTGCAACAAGGACACAAAGGCCATGATTCTCCCATCCCACTAATTTTTTAAGTGCATTATGTCTATTCACCATCTGCTCATCAACTCAAAATTGTGTGACTCTATTCTATTGGCAGCCATCTTGTTCCCAACCACTGCTGATAACAGGTCCTCCTGTGGAACAGATATCTCTTCCCTCTCCCATCAGGCCCTGCTGTATTTTGTCAGTGACTGCAGGTTCACAAAATGTCACTAAAAGCAAAACACATCCACCTGATAAATTCAAGATCCGTGTTTTAAATGTGAAATATTTGTTAAGCATACGGAGCTGTCTTGTGTGACAACAACCCTGGCTTACCTTCTCAAAGTCCAAAGTCATTCATTCTAAAGTCAGTATTGTCTTAATGTTCCTAAACCAATGATTACGTGTTTTTATTAGCCTAATTGCACCCCCCCCCCCTACATATTCTTTACTCAAAGAGTGATTAGGGAGTGGAATGCCCTGCCTGCAGCTGTTGTAGATGCGCCAAGTTTGGTGGCGTTTAAGAGGTTAGTTGATAAGTAAATGGATGAGAAGGGAATGGTTTAGTTAGGAGGGGCATTGCTTTTTATTTTGGTCGGCACAACATCGAAGGCCGAAGGGCCTGTTCTGTGCTGTATTGTTCTATGTTCTATGTTCTATATCATGGTCTTTATTGTAAGGATATGAGAGAGGTCTTGCTACAGCGATGAAGGGTTCAGTTCTCAGAGTACTGTGTAAAGTTTTTAAAAAGAGGGATATCCTCAGGCTATAATCAGTCCAGAGGGTGGGTGAGCAGACTGATTCCTGGGGTGAAGGAGGTCTTCTATCAGAAAATATTGATTAGGTCTATACTCCTCAGAGTTTAAAAGAATGGGAGTTGTCCTTGATGAAACTGTTAAGAATCTGATGAGGTTTGAAAGGGTCATTTCTGGGAGGACATTTGTGGAATGTTGAACTGGGGACAGGGTCTCAGAATAAGGGGTCTCCCTTTCTAAGGAGGAATTTCTTCCCTCGTAGGGTTGTTAAATTCAGAATTCTCTTCCTCAGACAGCAGTGGAGGCCGGCTCACTGAATTGATCTAAGGCCAAATTAGGGTTTTTAATCTATAAAAGGAATCAAGGATTATGAGGGGAAATTGAGAAGCAAAATTGAGACTACAGTCAGATCAGTCACAAAGTTAGCCTTCATAGGAAGAGGTATAGAATACAAGAGTAGGAGTCTAATGTTGCAAGTGTATAGAACGTTGGTTAGGCCTCACTTGGAGTACTGCGTCCAGTTCTGGTCACCTTACTACTGGAAGGATGTGGAGGCCCTGGAGAGAGTGCAGAGGAGATTTACCAGGATGCTGCCTGGTATGGAAAGGCTGTCTTACGAAGAAAGATTGAACGTACTGGGGTTGTTTTCCCTTGAAAGACGTCGGCTGAGAGGGGATCTATTAGAGGTATATAAGATTATGAGGGGTATAGATAGAGTAAATGGTGGTAAGCTTTTTCCACCATTAGAAATGGATAGAACGAGGGGTCACGGGCTCAGGGTGAGGGGGGTTATGTATAAGACGAATATTAGAGGCCAGTTTTTCACACAAAGGGTAGTGGGGGTGTGGAATGCACTGCCGAGTAAGGTGGTGGGAGCAGGCACGCTAGGGTTGTTTAAGGGTCTCTTGGACAGCCACATGAGCGGTCTGCAGATAGGGGGATATAGGAGGACTGTTTAAATATCCTATTTGTTTCCACAGGATGTTCGGTCCACCTTGTTGACCAACAAGGGGCATGCATGCGGCAGGTCATGCGAGGGCTGCTCTTGGATGTTACTTCAGGAGTGGCCTAGTGCTTCACGTCGTTAGTGTATGCTTAAACTGGACCATCTGATGGGCACCATGACAGCTCAGGGACTATCACTGTTGCTGTGCAGACACATGGATTTGGGCCTGTGTCGGCGGGAGTTTGCGCGTTCTCCCTGTAGTTGCGTGGGTTTTTTCCGGGTGCTCCGGTTTCCTCCCACATCCCAAAAATGTGCTCTTAGGCTGATAGGGACCAATTTGTTACCCAATATGTCATTAAGACGTTAGGATGGCGGCGCGGGCTCGTTGGGCCGAAGGGCCTGTTTCCCGTGCTGTGTTGTTCTTTGTTCTTTGTTCTAAATCCTATTGAACTTTGCAGCAGGTTGGATGGGCTGAATGGTCAGCTTATTTATGTTTTTAAGGTCTTATTTTTAAAAAGGGAAGCTGGATAAGCACAAGAGCGAATAAGGAGTGGAAACAATATGACAATAAGATGAGATGAAGTAAGGTTGGAATAGGTTTGTGAGGAGAGTTAATATCAGTATGGGCCAGAAGGCCTATTTCTGAGCTGGAAATTCGATGTAATTGTATCTGTTGTTGTTTTTCAGCCTCACCATCGAGGGGTGCTGTGTATGAATCCATCCCCGTCTGCCTCGCCTCTACAACAGTTTTACGCCCAGACTTCTCGCAATATCGATATGCCAAAACAAGCCTCCTCATCCTGCCCCACACTCCCCTCTCATCTTTAAATTGAATTTCAGCAATGTCGCTCTCTTGAAGAGAACACCCTCTGTGAACTGTGCATTTGAAACTTGAAGAATACCTTGAAACCAACAGAGGAGTGCAAAGTTTATTTTTTTTTATATATATGGTGAATTAATGTTTATACAGAGGATTAAGCAGCTCATGGCTACAGTGCCATCATGTATAGTGTTCCAATGGAAAATCACCCAGTGTTTAGCTTGATAGAAAGCATTTAGTTTTTAAACATGGGCCAAAGAGTAGGTGGGAATGGATCTATGATTATTTAATAGGAAACCAAAATCAGAACTCAAGAACTCTACCTGATGCCAGTGGTGAGATATATACAAGAGGTGGTACAGCCTAGTCATTCTAGATCTCTCTCTCTGTTAGGTGACTAGGGAATAATAAGTTATCTTTAACCTTGGTCAGCGATGTAAAACAGCTGCTGTTGAACAGGTAATGATGTGGAGATGCTGGCGTTGGACTGGGGTAAGTGCAATAAGAAGCCTCCCAACACCAGATTAATGTCCAACCTGTTGGACTTCAACCTGGTGTTGAGAGACTTTTTGCTGAATGAGTAACTCAGGGCGGGTGTAGATAGTCAGCTGTGGGGTAGACTGGTAGCTCATAATGGTGGAGGAGTGGAGGGATTGGTAGCTTGGGGTAGGGAAAGATTGTTAACCCCCACCCAGGGCTGGGGCGTGTGGAATTATTGGTTGGAGCAATTGGATGGTTGCAGGTGAGGGGTAAGTAAGTACTCATTTCTTTGAAATCCAATTCAAGCAGAACTTGCTCATCTTAGTTCTATGTTTGTGTTCGTATGGGCAGCAGTGGTGGTGGAGAGGGGTGTTCCTACCTGTTACTTAACGTAATAAATCCTCAGAGCCAGAAGTTCCTTCACCAAAACTCCGTTATTCACAAGCTCCAACAACACTATACAGAGTGCTCTCAGTGTGCAGTCTGTATCTGCAGGCATGATGTAGCAATGGACTGGGGTGGGCACAGTAAGAAGTCGCACACACTAGGTTGAAGTCCAACAGGTAAGTCGAGTCACTTGATGAAGGAGCAGTGCTCCGAAAGCTCGAGGTCCCAAATAAAGTTGTTGGAATTTAATCTGGTGTTGCGAGTCTTCTTATTGTGCCCATCTGGGGTGCCAGAGGCACTGCACTCCAGGGCTCCCTAATTTGACCAGCAAATTGGCCCTTAATCAGAGAGTTAATATTCAAGCAGGCCAACCTCAATTGCCTGATTAAAATCGTTACACTTAGCATCATAATATAGATCAGCAATTTAGGATTGAAATGCTGGGTCACACATAACAGAAGAAATGTGGCAAATTTTCAGGGAATATTTGTCTGGAGCTCTGCATAGCAACGTTACAATGAGACAGGGAAGTTATGGTAAGTTACAGGAACCATGGTGTACAAAGGCGATGATAAATCTAATCAAGAAGAAAAGCTTACAAAAGCTTCAGAGGGCTCATTAATGTTCAAGATCTAGAGAGCTAATAGGAAGGAACTTAAGAAGGAAATTACGAGAGCCAGAAGGGGTCATGAGAAAGCCTTGGTAGGTAGGATTAAGGAAAACCTCAAGGCATTCTACAAGTATATGAAGAGCAAGAGGATAAGACGTGAAAGAATAGGACTTATCAAGTGTGACGGTGGGATAGTTTGTATGGAACCAGAAGAAATAGCAGAGGCATCAATGAATACTTCAGTATTCACCATGGAAAAGGATCTTGGTGGCTGTAATGCAGACTTGCAGAGACTAAAAAGCTTGAGCATGTTAGATATTAAGAAAGATGTTGTGTTGGAGCTTTTGAAAAGCATCAAGTTGGGTAAGTCACCAGGACCAGATAGGATGTACCTCAGGCTACTGTGGGAGGCGAGGGAGGAGATTGCTGAGCCTCTGGCATTGCATCAACAATGGAGACAGGAGAAGTTCCAGAGGATCAGAGGATTACGGATGTTGTTCCTTTATTCAAGAAAGGGAATAGAGATAGCCCCGGAAATTATAGACTGATGAGTCTAACTTCAGTGTTTGGTAATTTGATAGAGAATATTCCAAGAGGCAGGATTGATGAACGTTTGGAGAGGTATAATATGATTAAGAATAGTCAGCATGGCTTTGTCAAAGGCTGATCATGCCTTATGAGCCTGATTTTTTTTGAAGATGTGACTAAAGACATTGATGAAGGAAGAGAGTAGATGTGATATATATGAACTTCAGCAAGGTTTATTGAGAAAGTGAGGGGACATGGGATCCAATGGGACATTGCTTTGTGGATCCAGAATTGGCATGCCCACAGAAGACAGAGTGGTTGTAGATGGGTCTTTTTCTATGTGGAGGTCAGTCACCAGTGAAGTGCACCAGGGATATGTTCAGGGACCCTTACTCTGTGATTTTCTTTATATATAAGTAACCTGGATGAGAAAGTGGAGGGAAGGGTTGGTAAGTTTGCTGATGACACAAAGGTTGGAGGTGTTGTGGATAGCGTGACAGAGATAGGACGCAAGACTGGGCAGAGAAGTGGCAGATGGAGTTCAACCCAGATAAGTGTGAAGTGGTTCATTTTGGCAGGTCAAACAGGATGGCAGAATATAATACTCTTGGCAGTGTGGAAAATCAGAAGGATCTTGGGGTCTGAGTTCGTAGGACGCTCAAAGCAGCTGCACAGGTTGCAGCTGTGGTTAAGGAGGCGTATGGTGTACTGGCCTTCATCAAACGAGGAATTGAATTTAGGAGTCGAGAGATAGTGTTGCAGCTGTATAGAACCCTGGTGAGACCCCACTTGGAGTACTGTGCTCACCTCATTACAGGAAGGATTTGGAAGCCATAGAAAGGGCGCAGAGGAGATTTACAAGGATGTTGCCTGGATTGGGGAGCATGCCTTCCAAGGATAGATTGCGGGGGCTCAGCTTTTCTCCTTGGAGAGATGAAGGATGAGAAGTGACATGATAGAGGTGTATAAATGTTGAGAGGTATTGATCGAGTGGATAGTCAGATGCTTTTTCCCAGGGCTGAAATGGTTGCCACAAGAGGACACAGGTTTAAGATGCTGGGGAGTAGGTACAGAGGAGATGTCAGGAGTAAGTTTTTCACAGAGTGGTGGGTGCGTGGAATCGGCTGCCAGCAATATTGGTGGAAGCGGATTTGATAGGATTTTTTTGAACAGATTTTTAGATAAGTACATGGAACTTAGTAAGATAGAGAATTATAGGTAAGCCTAGTCATTTCTAAGGTAGGGACATATTTGGCACAACTTTGTGGGCTGAAAGGCCTGTACTGTGCTGTAATTTTTCTATGTTTCTATAAATCACAAGATTTTAATTTCAATATACTATTCTGGCCTTTAGGCCATTTCCAATGTGTTCCTGGAGAGGCAGTGGTGTTGTGGTATTCTCACTGGATTAACAATCCAGGATAATGTTCTGGGGACCCAGATTCAAATCCCACCACAGATTTGAATTTAACAAAAAAAAATCTGAAATTAGAAGTCTACTGATGACCGTGAGACCATGGTCATAAAAACCTTCTGGTTCATGATGTCCTTACGAGAAGGAAATCTGCTGACATGTGACTCCAGATGGATAGCAATATGATTGACTCTTAACTGCCACCCAACTCAAGGGATGGGCAATCAATGTTAGACCAGCCAGCGATTCCCACATCCCATGAATTAATTTTTTAAAAATCGACCTCATCTAAAATGTATTTGCTGTCCTCCATTTTTGCAGCGGAGTCAGCTGGTTACCAAACCGTAGAATCCCTCCCTACACTGCAGAAGGAGGCCTTTCAGCCCATCGAGTCTGCACCGACCACAAGGCCCTACTCCCATAACCCCACCTTTTAAGGTCTGGGGTGTGCAGTAAGAAATCGCACAACACTAGGACCTTATTTAAAAAAATGGATCCATTCATGCTTCTTACCACTTTTAAAACTGGGCATCATTAGCAGAAACACGTACTTCATTGAACCCAAATTGGGTTTTTTTTTTTCAAAAGAAAATGTGATGTTGTGACTCCAATCAGAAAGCTCTGTTTAGGCATTCAGTTTCTTGAGGGTTACAGTCCTTGACAGATTAGCTCACCTCATCCTCCAGGAACAGATGTCACCAGTTTTGAACTCCCCTGGCAGCAGTATTTAAGAAAACTTCCTCTGTTTTCCGTACAGGACAGTCTTTCTGCTTATTGGATTGAGACAATCTGGGTAAACACGTGATGGTGCAAATAAAAAATATCAGTTATTTGAAGTATCAATATTCTTTGCTAAATTCTGATTGTGTCAGCAAATATTTGCTTTACATTTGATCCAAGATTAAAATGTTCTTTTTTTTAAAAAACGTGTTGTAATTTCATATCCTGTATTGTGCCCGCACAATACACACACATATTCTCTCTCTCATTTGCTTAATGAATGCTTGTACACTGTGATGGGACAATGTTTAATATAACGATACAGGTTATCTGTGTGTTTGTCATAGCCTGTGCTAGTGTTGGCTCTGGATATATTTCACTCAAGGACTCATTATGAAATATGACTTGCATTTCACAATAGCACCTTTTGATTCCAACTGCTTTTCTGGTCTATTTTGTTTTATATGAAACAGAGTATACAGACATTAGTTGTGACTACCCGCTGAATCAATTTTTAACAAACTCATTACACAATCAAGCAAGAACACTCAGTCAAATTAAGCTCTGCCTTTCCAACACATCCTGTTCATCAATCTAGTAAACCTCCTCTGAACTGCCTCCAATCTATTTACATTGCTCCTTAATAAGGAGACCAAAACTGCACACAGTATTCAAGATATGGTCTCACCTTGTGTAACTGGAACATAACATCTTTATTTTCATGTTTAATTCCTGTTGTACTAAATGATAGCATTCCATTAGCCTTGATAACTTGCTGCACCTGCATACAAACTTTTTGTGACTCATGCACAAGATACCTAGATCCCTCAGCACCCCCAACATTCTGCAATCATTCTCCATTTAAGTAATACTCTGCTTTTTCATTCTTCCTGCCAAAATGAACACCTCGTGTCCCGCCAGCTCAGTCCGTAGAATATGAGACTCAATCTCAGGCTCATGGGTTCAGGCCCCACATTGGGGTGGCATGGTGGCACAAAGGTTAGCACTGCTGCCTCCAGACACCCAGGTTCAATTCCAGTCTCAGGTCACTGTTTGTGTGGGGTTTGCACTTACTCCATACATCTATGGGTTTCCTCTTGGTGATCCGGTTTCTTCCCACACTCCAAAGATGTGTGGGTTAGGTTGATTGGCCGTGCTAAATTGACCAAGTATCAGGGGATTAGCAGGATAAATGTGTGGGGTCACGGGAATAGGGGTCGGATGGGTTTGTGGTTGGTGCAGACTGGATGGGCCCAATGGTCTCCTTCTGTACTGTAGGGATTCTATGCACTTCACTTTTTCCCCACATTATACGCCATCAGCCAGATTTTTGACCAGCCTATCTATATCCATTTGCAAACTCCATGTGTCTTCACAACATACTTTCTGCCTATCTTTGTATCATCCGCAAATGTAGCTACCGTCCCCTTCCCTCCATATTTCACAATTCCAACGTGATGATAGCAATGGTTTACACAAAACGCTCTCTATTTTTGATTTTTATCTTCCAATGCATAGTGATGCTGAATGACAATACACGTAAGAGACAAACAATGCAAGCCAGCAAAACATACTTAAGTCCTGAGTCTCTCCCAGTGATTCAGTTACCATGGTTATATGATCCACTTATAAGCTCTGCAATCACTGTTATTGTAGGTTATCCAAAACGGCATGTTTCACACCCTCGAGGTGTGGACAAATGAGCTTTGCAGATTCCTTCAGTCTGACAGCCTGCTTCACAGAATATCCCTGTTTACTAGAAGTGGTTTTAACTCAGTGTGCTGATCGCACAGACGCTGAGTTCCTTGAGTAATCGAGACTCGTGTCTCGATGTGTTTACAACTAATTGAAGTGTGGCCACAGTTGTGAGAATTTCCATCTGGCAAGCCCCCCACAATGAGATAATAACCAGATAATCAATTTTCACAATATTGGTTGCAGCATAAATATTGGCAAAGGAACCTTTTCTTGCTCTTCAATTTATTGTCTTGGAATCTATAGTGCCGAGCTGACAGGGCAGGTGGGATCCGGGGCTCATGACTTATCATTACGAGCTTATCCGGCAGAGTAACATTCCCTCAGTAATGCACTGAAGAGGCAAAATGATTTTGTGAATTCTAGAAAGAGGTTTACATTTTGCAGACATGAGGAAAATAATCTGTACAAGTCATACGTTTTCAGTCTCAGCCCTGGAAGGGGCGGAGCGGGGGGAGTGGGTGGTTTTATAGCCTCTCTCCTGTCATGTGTGTGGAGGCAGGAATGGAATTAAATTGAACCAGCAGTGGCATGGAAGCACTCCATTGATCTCCACCAAAATCCATTCCAGTACTGAAAGGCCTATAGTCAGAGATTCCACCTCACTGCTCATACAGGGCTTTTATGGGGCATTTAACAACCTCTTAAAAGCCTCTTCCTGCTGCCACTGGTATCAATCCAGCAGCGGGTAGGCCTGAAGCCCTGCTAGGAACATGATAATGACTATTTACCTCGCTGGGGGGGGGGGGGGGGGTTCCCTTGTTCAAAGTTAGTGTCTGATTGGGGGACCCAGCATTGGTAGAATCATAATCTCCTGACAACGGAAGTCTTTCAGCCCATCGAGTCTGCACCAACTCTCTGAGAGAGCATCTTACCCAGGCCTACCCCATTCTATCCCATGGCCAATCCATCAACCTACACAACTTAAAGGGCAATTTAGCATGGTCAATCTATCTAACCTGCACATCTTTGGATACTGAGGAGCAATTTAGCATGGTCAAGCTATCTAACCTGCACATCTTTGGACTGTGAGTGAAAACCAGAGACCTGAAGGGAACCCATGCAGAACATGCAAACTCCATACAGTCAGTGAGCCAAGGCTGGAATCAAACCTGTATGTCCCTGGCACTCTGAGGCAGAAGTGCTAACTTGGTAAGGACCAACCCAGCATTGGGAGGGAGGTATATCCAGTCCTTTATCCTTGTTAGTGAGCTTCCCACCTTCCCCTTCCACATGTTCCCCCTTCTGCAAACCCCTTCCAGCCTCACTCACCTGTATAGCCCGGGATCCGTGGATGATTCTTGGCCTAGGTTGGATGTTGTTTGCTAACAAGTTTGTCTCCCCAATGGTGCTGTCATTTAAAATGGTTGGCTGGCCTCTGATTAACCAACAAGTCTTGGGGGCCTTGAGCTGAGGATAGGCCACGTGCTGACTACTTATGTGCCTGAGTGGCATTCCATATCAGCAAGGGTCCCGGCGAGGGGAGTAATGCAGTTCTCTCACCAGCTCGTCAGCCAGGGGGAGAAACGCCCATTAAAATTCCCCTCCCAAATTCAGATAATTAGCATTATCCAATAGACTTGTTTCATTTCAGTGAGTTAACAGCAACAATTGTGAAATTCAGGCCGTGGTGTGAGGTTAAAGAATGACTGGTAACTTTTCACCCCCTTGTTAACCAGGAATCTATCTGACTCTAACACGACATTTGTTGTCAACTGAAAAGTTACTATTTTGTTCAGATCTGATCCACTCAGTTGACGGAGATAAATAGATACTGGATCACAGATTCAGATAAATAGAATGGTAGAAAGATGAATAAATGGATAGAAATAACGAATTCTTATTTACGTAGTGCTGTAGGTATCTTGGGACACTGTGAAAGACGTTAGTCCAGAATTCTCCCAAAGCAAAACTAAGTACCCGACAGGTGGGAAAACAGGAGTATTTCCCAATGTTTGTTGGGCGTACTTACCAGAGTGAATCTGTGACACTGTGCAAACAGAGAGATTCAGACTGAAGAATGGGGGAAGGGGCCTATTCCTGCTGGAGAGGCCAGCAGCATAGTGCTGAGGAGTCTGGCAGCACAGAGTTGAGTGAGCCATCGCAAAAGCACTGATCCGTCAGCGCTGAAATGGCACTGCTGCTCTTCCCAATGTTCCCGAGCCCCTGAACCCTCACCCTGATTGCTGGCCTAACAGAGCTCTCCATTCCCCAATCGCTGGCTCACCCTTGCCCTCTCCCCCCCACTCCCTCCCCCACTGGGCCAACCCTGATGTTCCCCCGCAGCCCCCCACCCTTCTCCCGGGCCAACCTCAATCTCCCTCCTGATGGTCAGCCCCAACACTTTCAAACCACACCCCTCTCACGGCCCCATGGCCATCCCCCCAATCCCACCCATTCCCATGGTTAGCCCTGACCGCCCCCCACATCCTCATGTGGTAACTCTGACTACCACACATCCCCTCCCCCACACACCACCAATGGCCAGCCCAGACAACGCGCCACCGTGTCGGCCGGCCCCGATCCCTATCCCCCCACCCCCAAAGCCAACCCTGACCACCGCTTACCCCATTGCCAGCCCCCACAACTCCCAATGGCCAGCCCCGATCCCCAACCCCATGGCCAATCCTAACCCCAACTACACCCATGGGGTAGTCCTGACCTCACCTGCCCTCAGGGCCAGTCCTGAATCCCCTACACCAATGAGCCCAGAGAACCCCAATGGCCAGCCACGACCCCCCCCCCCCACCCCTCACCAGCCCCCACCATTGGCCAGCCCTGACCCATTCACCCACTAACGGGGACTGTTGTAAACCCACCAGTGGGAACCTCTTCTGGCACATTGAGGGGTGTGGAGGTGAGGGGGAGGGAGATGAGGGAACCCTTGTAGGCCTGGAGACTACTGTCCCAGTCCCACTGCGAGAGCAGCACAGCGAACTGGGAGAATCCCAGCTCTTATCGGAATAGAAGCCTTCCTTCTCACATTTCGAAAAATTAATGCACTACAAAGTACTTAGCTCCAGTTGAGTCAAAGTTGGGCAGTTGCAATGTAAGGAAATGTAGCCAATTTACAATCCCACAGTCAAATAAATAATCAGTATTAGTGATCTTTGTTTTGGGGTAAATAAAGGTCGGGAGGCTGCGAGAGCTCACTTTCTCTTTTTAATATTCCAGTGGGATCCTGAAAAGAGATGACACAGTCTTTGTTTGACATTCCATGGGAGTGATGGCACTTGGTACAGGACGGGTGTGGGCTTGGATTTTGTACTTAGGGCTGGAGTGGGACAATGCATGATGTAGAGATGCCGGCGTTGGACTGGGGTAAACTCAGTGAGAGGTCTGACAACATCAATTTTAAATCCAACCGATTTATTTGATAGTAACCTTGCAAGCTTTTGGCCCTGACGAAGGCTACAAAAGCTGAAAGCTTGCAAGTTTACTATCAGATAAATAGGTTGGATTTAAAATTGGTGTTGTCAGACCTCTTACTGACTGGGACATTGCACGCAGAGCATTCTTAATTCTGAGGCAGGAGTGCTGTCACTGAGACACTTAGTACACCCACTGATATGTCCGGGAGCCCTCTGCTGGTTAGAGGAAATATTTTGTACAAATGCTGTTACTCAGCCGAGACAAGGCATAACTGAATCTCTCATCTTCCCCGCTTCTATTTCACACTTTTGAGAATAAGGTCATCAGCATAAACTGTAAACTCTTTGCCACAAGCTGGCTGAATTGCATCTGAGTTTTTGCACAGATGACCTGTTGCAAAATATTTGCAAAAAAATCTGGTGTGAAAAACAGAGTTAAAACTTATTTGTTAGTCTCACAAGAAGCTACATTAACAATGAAATTACTGTGAAAATCCCCGCATACTCCAGCGCTTGTTTGGGTACACTGAGAGAGAATTTCACAGCTCCAGGGACCTGGGTTCGATTCTCGGCTCGGGTCGCTGTCTGTGTGGAGTTTGCACATTCTCCTCGTGTCTGCGTGGGTTTCCTCCCAGTACAAAGAACAAAGAACAAAACAGCACAGGAAACAGGCCCTTCAGCCCAATGAGCCCACACCGCCACCCCGATGTTCCCACCTCTACTCGTGATCCCTGTCTATGTTTATAGATCTACGGATTAAAAACCAAATTTGAGACAATTTAGGGAGAATTTGTTTTGCCAATTAGCCTAAGAGCACATCTTTGGAATGTGGGAGGAAACTGGTGCACCCGGAGAAAACCCACGCAAGCACAGGGAGAATGTGCAAACTCCCACAGACACAGGCCCAAATCCATGTATCTGCACAGCACAGCGATAGTCACTGAGCTGTCGTGTTGCCCATCAAATGGTCCAGGTGAGAAGTACTCCGGTTTCCTCCCACAGTCCAAAGATGTGCGGGTTAGGTTGATTGACCATACTAAGAAATTACCCCTTAATGTCCAGGGATGCGTAGGTTAGAGGGATTAGTGGGTATAATATATAGGGATATGAGGTAGGGCCTGGGTGGGATTGTGATCGGTGCAGACTCGATGGGCCGAAGGGCCTCTTTCTGCGCTGTAGGGGTTCTACGATTCTAATTTAGCATGGCCAATGTACCTAACCAGCATATCTTTGGATTGTGGGAGGAAACCGGAGCACCCGGATGAAGCCCACGCAGACACGGGGAGAACGTGTGGACTCCGCGCAGACATGCACTCTTCTTCTGCCCTAGCACAAAAATAACTATGCTCATGCGTTACTGGATTTTCAACTTTGTCACACTTATTGACAGATGTCTGAGCCCGCAGTTTTCAGAGAAGGATACATCCTCAAAACAACCTAACTTCAGGGAGATAAACCCAATCTCTGGCAGCTTCCAGCCTCCAGACTTCAGAGAGGAGAAAAGAGAGAAAGATTGTTCTCCCTTAACTCAAAAGCAGAATCTACTCAGCAGCACTCAGAAAAACTCCACCTCCAGAATGGGGAAAAATACTGCTGTTTCTCTCAGTTCCGAGTAGCTTCTGAAAACTGAAGCTAAAACTGGAATGCTTTGTGACACAGAGCTGTCCCCCGTCATATAACCTGCTCTTTCAATCATCCCAAAACAAGCTCTGCTCTGCAATCTCAGGGCAACCACAGGACACAGCATTAGATCAAATTAAAACATTATACTGCTTCAGTAACGATAAAGGAACAGACAACACAAGGGCCAATGAAATCCCAGGGACTGCTAAAGAAAGCATCCAGGAGAGAAACATGATTAAAATACAATTTCTTAAACGCACAGTATCATCACACTATCTATGGCATTGTAGCTCAAGCTCCACCACAACAAGTGTGAGTGGACGCAGCCAATGGGAGTCATGCCCAAGCTGCTCACGTTCTGAGGAGTGAGCCCTCAAACTGGCCAGGGAGGAGGAAGAGCGTGCCTGTGCTGCTAGTGAAGTGAGAACAGCAAAGAAATGTTAGAAACCGCAACACAACGCTGTCATTTCTCAAGTCAGTAAATAACATTCCCTCCATGTCTTATGTAATGCACTGATGCCACGCGCCGTCTCTCGCAGGCTGACCACCAGAAGTACCTGGACCATCATCCCATCCCCTGGAAGCGGCACAGTGGCAGAGTGGTCAGCACTGCTGCTTCACAGCTCCAGGGTCTTGGGTTCGATTCCCGCTCGGGTCGCTGTCTGCGTGGAGTTTGCACATTCTCCTCGTGTCTGCGTGGGTTTCCTCCGAGTACTCTGGTTTTCTCCCATAGTGCAAGGGTTAGGTTGATTCTCCGTGCTAAGAAATTGCCCCTTAGTGTCCAGGGATGCGTAGGTTAGACTGTACTGGGTTAGTGAACAAAGAACAAAACAGCACGGGAAACAGGCCCTTCGGCCCAACGAGCCCGTGCAGCCATCTCGATGTTCCCACCTCTACCCGTGATCCCTGTCTATGTTTATAGATCTATGCATTGGAACCAAATTTGAGACAATTTAGGGAGAATTTGTTTTGCCAATCAGCTTAAGAGCACATCTTTGGAGTGTGGGAGGAAACCGGAGCACCCGGAGAAAACCCACGCAAGCACGAGGAGAATGCACAAACTTCCTCAGACACAGGCCCAAATCCATGTATCTGCACAGCACAGTGATAGTCACTGAGCTGTCGTGTTGCCCATCAAATGGTCTTCATCAACTTGCCCATCAAGTGGGTATAATATGGGGAAGGGTGGGATTGTGTTAGGCGCAGACTCGATGGGCCGAAGGGCCTCTTTCTGCACCATAGGGTTCTATGATTCCAGACTCCAACAGTTCAGAGGGGGATTTCTCCAACTCCAGCATTGAAGAGGCATCTCTGCTGCAGCCAGTACCAGTATAGATACTCACACGTCGGTGGGATCACTATGTAATCAGGCTTCAGTCCTTGGTGAGCACCTCACAGCTGAAGATCCACGGCAGGTGGAGGCAGAGGTGGGGATGTCTCAGCGAACTGGCTGGAGGAGTGCCGGAGGCCAGGATTCTGCTGAGCTTCAGGGCGGTGACATTGCCCCTGGATCATTCCTCAGCTCCCGGAGCTGCAAGGACAGAGTTGTGAGTATCAGGTGGAGACTCCTCGGACTGCAAGGCCGACTGGAAGAGTCCCATCGCCTTCTATCTGAGGAGGTGGTGGAGTCACTGCTGAGGATGGTGTCCACGATGGAGACCTTGGCGCACAACGAGCACTCTGAGGCAGAAGATGTCCACACCATGGCTCAACTCATGACCTCCATATCTGAGAGTGTGAGCTTCCATAATGCAGGTATTAGTGGGAATCCATGAGTGTCAGTGCGAGAGGACGGTGCAGCTTCTGGACCTCACTCCAGCTGCCCCTCCATCACATGAAGGGGCGCAGAGGGTTCCCAAAGGGAGGAGGATCAGCAGGAGTACCCGATAGGGTCCTCCAACAAGGGGACTCTGGACGTCACCAACCCATCTGACACCTCCCTCCCTCCCTGAGTGCAACACACCTCCAGCCCCTGACACTGAGGAGGGCAGCAGTTAACCATCTGCCTGACATCAGGCCTAGACCCTGCAGTTCCTGCCTCTGACCGCGGGGATACTCATCAAGGTCATCCCAGGATATAGAAATCAGCAAATTACCTCAACCTCAGCTGTGGATCCCCCTCCCCACCCCGTGTGAGGCCTTTCAGACCATATGAGGGGATTCACAACCCATTCCTGATTCCCGCACTTTCCCCTTCAGCCTAGCCTTTCATTGGATCCCATCCGGGTAACTCACCCCCAGAGTGGCACGGTAGCACAGTGATTAGCACTGCTGCTCCACAGCTCCAGAGACCTGGGTTCGATTCCCAGCTCGGGTCACTGTCTGTGTGGAGTTTGCACATTCTCCTCATGTCTGTGTGGGTTTCCTCCGGGCACTCCAGTTTCCTCCCACAGTCCAAAGCTGTGTGGGTTGGGTTGATTGGCCATGTTAAAAATTGTCCTTTAGAGTACTAGGATGCATAGGTTAGAGGGATTAGCGAGTAAAATATGTTAGGGATATGGGGGTAGGGCCTGGGTGGGATTGTGGTCAGTGCAGACTCGATGGGCCAAAGGGCCTCTTTCTGCACTGTAGGGTTCTTCTATGGTGCTAAGTCTCTTGTTTCCAAACCCTCTGGCTAGGTTCCAACAAGGATAGGCATTCCCTCAGCTATGGTATGGAACCCAGGAAGGAGGACACAGAGTTTGTTGCTTGCATATCAGCCTTCAAACCCCCTTTAAAGCAAGAGGCATCTCAGCATGAAGGGGAGGTAAGGCTTGTAAGTCTCCCCTGTACGTCTCTCCCACCCCTGGCTCCGAGTCTCACTTATCCCCCACGAACTCCCTGGTGGTCCTTGAGCAATCAACATCCCTGAGGTTGTTGATTGCCTGAGTGCTCACCTCTGAACTCCCCCACAGGGGCAAGGGCACCAGGCTGACGCTTATGCGGAACTGTTGGTGTCACACCAGTGCCCACTGAATATCCAGTGAAGGGAGAAATCCCAGAAAGAGTGCTCACTTTCAGATGACATTGTGGTACAGTGGTTAGCACTGCTGCCTCACAGCGCCAGTGACCCGGGTTCAATTCCTGGCTTGGGTCTCTGTCTATGTGGAATTTGCATGTTCTCCCCATATCTGCGTGGGTTTCTTTCAGTTTCCTCCCACAGTCCAGTTAGGTGGATTGGCCATGCTTAATTGCTCCTTACTGTCAGGGGGACTATCTAGAGTAAATGCATGGGTATAGGGCCTGGGTGGGATTGTGGTCGGTGCAGACTCGATGGGCTGAATGGCCTCCTTCTGCAATGTCGGGATTCTATGATTCTATGATAATGACATGATAATGTATTAAAATGAGTTTCCCGGAGTGTTTCACGTCACTCTGCTGGCAAGAGGGCTGGAAGATCAGAACTTGGAAACTCGCCGGTGTGAATCACACTTTCCAGATTTGGAGCACACACCGCTATTCCCACAGATAGAGGGTGCAGGCTCAGATTCACCCCCATTGCCTTCCCAACAAGGTAAAATGCTGCATTTAGCAAAGGAATTCCATCTATGGCCAAAATAAGAACATTGTGGGTACACTGGGCAAAATCTATGCTCCCAACCATTGACTCTCATAGAGGTTTACAGCATGAAAACAGGCCTTTCTTGTCCATGCCGCCTTTATTGTTTTTGAGCTAATCCCAATTGTCTGCATTTGGTCCATATCCCTCTATACCCATCGTACCCATGTAACTATCTAAATGCTTTTTAAAAGATAAAATTGTACCTGCCTCTACTACTACCCCTGGCAGCTTGTTCCAGACACTCACCACCTTCTGTGTGAAAAATCTGCCCCTCTGGACACTTTTGTATCTCTCCCCTCTTACCTTAAACCTATATCCCCTAGTTTTAAACTCCCCTATCTTTGGGAAAAGATATTGACTATCTACCTTGTCTAAGCTCCTCATTTTATAGACTTCTATAAGGTCACTCCTCAGCCTCCTACGCTCCAGAGAAAAAAGTCCCAGTCTGTTCAGCCTCTCCTTATAACTCAATCCATCAAGTCCCAGTAGCATCCTAGTAAATCTTTTCTGCACTCTTTCTAGTTTAGCAATATCCTTTCTATAATAGGATGACCAGAATTGCACACAGTATTCCAAGGGTGGCCTTATCAATGTCTTATACAACTTCAACAAGACATCCCAACTCTGTAGACTCTCTCTACACATCCCGTCGGCTTGGCAAAGCAGCCAGCATAATTAAGAGCTGCACGCAACCCAAACATTCTCTCTTTCACCTTCTTCCTTCGGGAAAAAGATACAAAGTCTGAGGTCACGTACAAACTGACTCAAGAACAGCTTCTTCTCTGCTGCTGTCAGACTTTTGAATGGACCTACCTTGCATTAAGTTGATCTTTCTCTACACCCTAGCTATGACTGTAACACTACATTCTTCACTTTCTCCTTGTCTATGAACAGTAAATTTTGTCTGTATAGTGCACAAGAAACAATTGTTTTCACTGTATGTTAATATGTGACAATAATAAATCAAATCAAATCAAATTTATATCAAATCAATGATGTTTTCATTGTGCAGTTGCAGGAAGTGCAGTTCTGTAGCAGCTCCTCTGTCACAATATCTTTACAGTTTAATCATTCTGCTGTAAAATTACTATACAATGCAAATAGATCTTTAAGAGTTGAAAAGGTTTGTTCACATTTATCATTAGCTTTTCTTTCAATTGCAACAACCTAGAACCAACAATAAATGTTTACATTGGTATGTGACTCAACTTGCTCTCTGTATCCTTGGAGACCAGTTACGTGCTCAATAAGAATACCACCACACCTTCCCACAGCCTACAGTATGGCACGCTACCTAATTCTGGATTTCAGACACTACAGGGTGGTAGAATTTCCTCAGGAATTTCTGGTGACCTCCTGTCGAAACCACAGGACAAGAATGGGAGTCATTTTCCTGCAGTGAATCAAGATCACGGAAAGAATTTACCTTTTTGAGAGTGCATTTACCACCTCAGAGACAATAAGTTATTTCAGTGTAATCATCGTTATAATCTTAAAAACCTGAATAAGTACACAGCAAGCTCCCACAAACAGCTGTTATTTTTCCTTCATGTGAATACTGGCTGGGCTGGCATTTGTTACTTATCAATGAACTGAGTAGCTTGCTTTCCCATTTCAGGGGGCAGTTAATACAAAGGCTTATAAACCAAGTCCGGTCCATCACGCAAAATAACCTTCCATCCATTGACTCTGTCCACACTTCCCACTGCCTCAGCAAAGCAGCCAGTGTGATTAAGGACCCCATGCATCCTGGACATTCTCTCTTCCACCTTCTTCCGTCGGGGAAAAAGATATAAAAGTCACATCCCAAGTGACTCAAGAACGCAGAACAGCTCTTCCCTGCTGTCATCGAACTTTCATATTGGACATTGATCTTGAAGGGCAAAGTTATTGAGAAGGACGACACCGGTGACACAGTGGTTAGCACTGCTGCCTCACAACTCTAGGAATCAAGGTTCGATCCCTAGCTTGGGTCACCATCTGAATGGGGTTTGTCTGTATAGTGCACTGGAAACAATATTTTTCAGTATGCAGTATTGTCAACACATTGACAATAATGAATCAAATCAAAGAGATTGTTTCCATTAGTCAGAGATTCTAAAACATGGGACGCACTCCCAGGATAAGAGATTGATCATTTCAGACTGAGATAAGGTGAAATTACATCACTGAAAGTGTTGTGAATCTTTGAATTCTCTACCCCAGAGAGTTGCGGCTGCTCTATTGTTAAACACATTTAAGGGTGGGATAGACAGGTTTTTGGTCTTGAAGGGATATGGGGAGCAGGCAGGAAAATGGAGTTTCAGGCAAAGATCAACTCTGATTGAATAGAATGGTGGAGCAGGTTTGATGGGCTGAGTGGTCTACCCATGCTCCTATTTCTTCTATTCTCAGAATCATAGAACCTATGGCACAGAGACAGGCCCTTTGGCCCAAACTGGTCCATGCTGACCAAACTGCCTGTCTAAGCTAACCCCACTTGCCTGCATTTGGCCCATATCCCTTTGTAGAATCATGGAGTTCTTGAATAAAATCAGAAGTGGGGATGTTCACTGATAATTGCACAATGTTCAGCACCATGCACAACTCCTCAGATACTGAGGCAGTCCATGTTCAAGCGCTACAAGGCCTGGACAATATCCAGGATTGGGCAGATAAGTGACAAGTAACTTCTGCACCACACAAATGCCAAGCAATGATCATCTCCAACAAGAAAGAACTCAACACAGTCAATGGCATTACCATCATTGAATCCCCTGGTATCAACACCTTGGGGTTACCACTGACCAGAAACTGAACTGGCTATATAAATACTGTGGCTACCAGATCAGGTCAGAGGCAGGGAATTCTGCAGTGACTAACTCATTTCCTGACTCCCCAAACCTATCCACCATCTACATTAGGAGTGTGATGAAGTACTCTCCACTTGCCTGGATGGGTACAGCTCTAGCAACATCCAAGAAGCCTGACACCATCCAGGACAAAGTAGCCCCGCTTAACCTGCATGTCTTCCACTAAACATTCACTGCCCCCCATCACCAATGTACAATACAACTGTGTGTACTATCTATAAGATGCAGGAACTCACCAAGGTTCCTTCAATAGTGCCTTCAAGATTCCTGACCTCAATGACCAAGGAGGACAAAGGCAGTAGATACCTGGGAACACTACAACTTGAAGGTTTCTCCTCCAAGCCACAAATCATCCTGACTTGGAAATATATCGGCCATTCCTTCACTGTCCCTGGGTCAACATCCTGGAATCCTCTCCCGAATAGCATTGTGGGTGTACCTACACCATATGGACTGCAGCAGTTCAAGAAGTGGAGATGCTGGCATTAGACTGGGGTAAGCACAGTAAGAAGTGTTATTAAGTAAGAGACTTCTCGTGATTCAAGAAAGCAGCTCAGCACTACCTTCTCAGGGGCAATTTGGGATGGACAATAAATACCGATCCAGCCAGCTTCTTGGTCTTTTGGCTAAGATCAAGTGTAGTATTGACATCCTGTACTTGGCTGAAGGTTACATTTTAGCTTCACTTGAAGCAATTTTTTCAAGTGGCGTCTCAGCCTTTTGGCTAAAATGCAAATTGGATCAAGTCTTGGAGAAGGAGCTATACCTACTCCAATCAGCTTGGATCATGTAAATCAAGCCCAAGAGAGGGGATGAGAGCCCTGTCTTGTCAGCTTCGATCGGAAATGTCCCAACTTGTTGGGACTCTGAATTGAATTTGATTTGATTGGATTGAATTGGAATAAAGTATAAATACTGACCCAGCCAGAGAACCTTGTGAAAGAATATTTTGTTTTATTCTGGAGGCTTTTTCAATTGGCTACCATTGGGGAGAGCATCCACAGCAAGCTAGTGTTTGCAAGAGGACAGGCTTTTAACACCTAATGGATCTGGTGTGGTAGTCTAATCATCCAATATAGTAACCCACTAACCTCTGGGAAACTGGCAAGCAGCTACAGAAAGCTAATACAACTCCAACAGAGCTGACCACTCCCTAACAAACAACTGAAGGACCAGCCCTGATTAAAGATCTTTGAACAAAAACTATTGACTCTGAAGAAGGGAAACTAAATAAACTCTTGTCTCAGCTGAATGCCAAGATCCTGCGGCACCATTCTGAGAAGCGCAGGGAAGTTTTTCCTGGTATTCTGTTAATGTTTAAACTTATGTCACTTAAACAGATTATCTGATCATATGTCAGACGGACAGATTTATCCTAGGCATTTCACAACCCCGTTGTGGTCAAAAGCACTTAACAGCCAATGCAATTTGCATTTGAATTGCAAGAGTCACCAAGAAACCCAAAAGATAATTCAAAAGAGACCTTTTAACCTCAAGAGAGATGAGAAAGTGGAACTCGTTCCAATGGGGTGTGGCTAAAGTGAATAGTATAGATCAATGTTAGCAACCTAGGCTGGTGAGGGAGCTGCATGAGTGGTCCTCCTTCATCTCAATGGCTGTAAGATTGAAATTGGGCTGGGTGACTAAGCATCTCCCCACAGATAAAATTAAACACATTCAATACACGCCAAAATATTTCATAATGAGTCATAGAAAATGCTTAATCATTTCCACATTAACAGGATTGTCATCATCTTCAAATGGTAAAGAAGAAATATGTACACTTTGGACACAGGCGGAGCGAAAGGCTCGCACAGTCAATGTTGTGAACAATCAGTCCACACTTCACTTGCCCTTCCTTTACGTGAGAACCAGCTTAGTCAGGAAAAAAACTATGCAAGATGGAAATCAGTGGCATGTAGCACCCCTGCGCACAGGTCAACAAAACGTCTACATGATTGCACTCAGAACCCCGAGTGGGCCACATCTGGTTCCAGGATGCAGACTGCCCACCACCGGCACAGACACGTTTACAAGAGGCCAGTCAAGCAGATGAGGGAGGAGGGAATAGAGGATTACACTGGTGAACTTAGATCAGGAAAGAAGTTTCATAATGCATAAACCCGAGCATTAACCTGCTGGGCTGAATGGCCTGTCTCTGTGTCATTTATCCTGTTTAATTCCATAGAATAGAGAGGAAAATAGGACAAGTGTTTTACACACAGCAAGATCCCACGGTCAGCAAGATGGTAAATGCGTCAGAAATCGATGTTTTAATACTGTTGAGTGAGGGACAACTCTTAGCCTGGACATTACAGTGAACTTCCCTGCTCCAAAACATTTTTACATTCACCCGAAAAGACAGGCAAAGCCTCAATTTAATGAAAGATGGCACTAATATAGTGCAGTACTCCTTAGGGCTGATGAAAGCGTCAGCTATGATCATGTGCTCTCAAACCTTTGCCAAGGTGCTTAAACCCACAACTCCCTGACAGAGCCCTGGATGATACTCAATAAAATGAGCTGTGATGGAACAGGTTTGAAAGGCTGTATGGCTCATACTTATTCTTATAATAGCACCATGGGAAACCTACTAATGTTAGAACTATAGAATCCCTGTAGTGCAGAAGGAGGCCATTCAGCCCATCAATGCTGCACTGACTCTCCAAAAGAGCAACTTACCTAAGCCACATAACCGCCTCCCTCCCCGCCCCCACCACCCTATCCTGTAGCCCTGCACATTTACCATGGCTAATCCACCAAACTTACACATTTTGGACACTATGGAGCAATTTAGCATGGCCAATCCACCTAACCTGCACATCTCTGGACACTAAGGGGCAATTTAGCATGGCCAATCCACCTAACCTGTACATCTCTGTTCACTATGGAACAAATTAGCATGGCCAATCCACCTAACCTGCTCATCTATGGACACTAAGGATCAATTTAGCACGGCCAATCTGCCTAACCAGCGCATCTTTGCAGTGTGGGAGGGAACCGGAGCACCCAGAGCAAACCCACGCAGACACGAGAAGAACAGGCAGACTCTACACAGATAGTGACCCAAGGCCAGAATCAAACCTGAGTCCCTGGCGCTGTGAGACAGGAGTGCTAATCACTGTGTCACCATGCTGCCCATGTTAGTACCAGTACCAGTATGTGACCAGTACAAACCCTCCTTCCAACTGCACTACCAGACCCTACGGTCTTGGCCTTTTTACTACAAAACTGGCAGTACGGTGGCACAGTGGTCAGCACTTCTACCTCACAGTGCCAGAGACCTGGCTTTGATTCCCAGCTTGGGTCACTGTGTGAAGTTTGCATGTTCTCCCCGTGTCTGCATGGGTTTCCACTGGGTGCTCCGGTTTCCTCCAACAACCCAAAGATGTGCTGGTTGGATTCATTGACCCGAATAGTCATTGGAGCGTGGCGACTAGGGAAATTTCACAGTAATTTCATTGCAGTCTTAATGTAAGCCTTACTTGTGACTAATAAATAAACTTTAAACTTTACTTTTAAAATATAAAGCATGTATCCTGGAGACATTCTGGGTGGAATTTTCCCACCCTGCCCGCCACGGGAATTGTAGCAGGTGGGGGCAGACCATATGGGCGCAACTGGAAAATCATGCCCTCTGGATGGTCAGTGCTAAGCACCTTTTTAATCTCTATTGCCTGACTCTTAGTGCAGACAAACCCATTCAATGCCAGGTTTCCACAATTAAAACAATGTTCTCCATCCAGGTGTGATGTCTCTGGCTCCCAAGTTGTTCTGTATGTGATAAAGTCCATTTCTCCTTAGTCGCTGTCGATGTTTTTTTATTGAATGGGTTTTGCGTAGAGCCATCAAGCTCTGCTGTTCCTTTCTGGGAACCCCTTCTGGGTTTTCTGATGGCAACTGTTTTGTGTCTTTGAGATGATAATGTCCAAGTATCTTTACAAAGTGCCATACTTCAAAGATTAACCCCTGACAATACAATCTAACCCTGTGGGTTGAATTTTACACATCATTATGTAAATGAAAATAGAAAATGGTGGAAAATCTCAGAAGGTCTGACAGCATCTGTGGAGACCGAATAGAGCCAACATTACGAGAATCGATGACCCTTTCTGATTCGTAGCATTGGTTCTACTCACTCTCCACAGAAGCTGTCAGACCTGACGGCACGGTAGCACTGTGGTTAGCACTGCTGCTTCACAGCTCTATGCTTCGATTCCTGGCTTGGGTCACTGTGTGTGTGGAGTTGGCACATTCACTTCGTGTCTGCGTGGGTTTCCTCCGGGTGCTCTGGTTTCCTCCCACAGTCCAAAGATGTGCGGGTTAGGTTGATTGGCCATGCTTAAAAAAAAATTGCCCTTAGTGTTCTGAGAGATGTAGGTTAGAAGGATTAGTGCATCAATATATAGAGATATGGGGGCAAGGACTGGATGGGATTGTGTTTGGTGCAGACTTGATGGGCTGAATGGCCCCTTTCTGGGTTTCTATAATTTCTAGCATTTTCTGTTTTTATTTCATAGAATCCCTGCAGCGCAGAAGGAGCATTCAGGCAATCCCATCCAGGCTCTATTCCCGTAACCACACATATTTACTAATCCCCCAACATTAGAAACAATTTAGCCTGGCCAATCAACCTAAGCCACACATCTTTGGACTGTGGGAGGGAATGGTAGCACTCAGACAAAACTCACACAGACACAGGGAGAACATCCAAAAACAGACAGTAAACTGAGACTGGAATTGAACCCGGGTCCCTAACGCTGTGAGGCAGCAGTGCTAACCACAGTGCCGCCATGCCAGGTTCCGACATCACAAATATTTTACCCTTATTATGAAATGGTTTGGTCAGTCTGCGGAAATGCCTAATGGGAGAGCTTGAATCAATGACAGAGGTCAAAAGAAAATGGTTTTGACCTTCTTGACCTAAGGGAGGACATCAGGGAGTTTGCAACACATCCCAGGGTTTGATGTTAGACAGTCTGACAGCCAGACTGATGGAGAATTAGAGTTGGATAACATCAGCAAACTCATGGAAGCTAACCTCCAGTGACATCGCTGAGAAACGACAGGTATCTCACAAAGAGGAGGTAGCAAAGCCAGAAAGAGAAGACATTATTGGGGATGCGTGTGGCTGTGTTTGGATGAGGTGGAATGGAACTGCAATGCAGGGTTAGTCCCAAGAAAGTGGAAGATATGGTGGAATAAAAAAAAAAGAAAGATTTGCATTTATAGAGGCTTTTCCTAATAGCAGCATGTCTGAAAGTTCTTTGTCAAATGTAGTCACAGCTGTAAGATATCTAAACCTCATGGCTGACCATTTACACTCAGCAAATATCCACAAACAGCAATGTGATGATAATCAAAGGATCTGTTTTGTGATGTTGATTGAGTGATTTGCATTGGCTAGGACACTGGAAATAACTCCCCTGGCATTGTTCGATATAATGTTTTACATTCACTTGAGTGGAAGGACGGCACCTCCGACAATGCAGCACACCCTCAGTGCTGCACTGGAATGCCAGCCTTGAAGCAAGATCCTCTGGCCAATCATGCTGGTGGGAGTCTCTGGTCCCGCTGCAATGAAAAGAGCTTTGGCTGAGCGCCAAATCCCCCATCCTCGTTGGCAGTGGCCGGTAAACACGGCTGATGGACACTATTGGATTTCTGTGCATCTGTGGACCAGTGGAAAGGGAAGCAGGGATGCTATCCATTGCGCCTCAAGATCTCCAGCTCAACTCAACTTGCTTGCCTTTGCTCCATATTCTTGGATACTCTTGAATAATTTTACCTAGCAAAATTGTACAGTTTGTGATCTTGAACATCTCAAGCTCCCACTATCTTTGGGGAGGGTTGCACCTAAGGCTAGAGAACATAAGAACATAATAAATAGGAGCAGGAGTCGGCCATCCAGCCCTTCTAGCCTGCCCCGCCATTCAATAAGATCATAGCTGATCTGAAGTGGATCAGTTCCACTTTCCCGCTTTCTCCCCATAACCCTTAATTCCCTTGTCTATCAGAAATCTATCTATCTCATTATAAAAGCCAACATTCCATTCGCTTTCTTGACTTAAATATATTCAGCGAGGGAGCCTCCACCACTTCAAAGGGCAGAGAATTCCAGAGATTCACCATCCTTTGAGTGAAGGAGTTCCTCCTCAACTCTGTTCTAAACTATGTCCCCTCCCCTTATTTTGAGGCTGTGCCCTCGAGTTCTATTTTCCTTTCTAAGTGGGAAGAATCTCTCTATCTCTACCCTATCTAGCCTTTTCATAGAGGGAAGCAGGAGATTTCTAGAGCAGGGATCCAAGCTTGTGATAACAGCAGGAAACGATGACCACAAAGGCTATGGGAGATCTAATAGTGGGCTCTGTGGAGCATGAGCTCCCTTATTGAGTGAGTGGAGGCTCACCCAATGGGAAGCAGCTAGTGGAGGTTTTATGCCTGTAACTTTACTCTGACTGGAGTTGTAGGTCCCGATGTGAAGACTTCCTGACTGTTATCCGTGGGATCGGCCTTTTCCTTTACTGCACAATAAAAGGTGTTGGTGACAGAAATAGGGTGTGGCTGAATTACTGCAGAAAGGAGGCAGCTGGGCAACAGTGATCTATCTCTAGAGGACTGACCGGAAAAGAATGATACTGTAAGTAAGTAGTAAGGGAGGCCAATAACAGCACAGGTTTGCAAGAAAAGAGGGTAGAGGAGAGCAGAAGGCCTGGGGATCGTCTTCAGACAAATATGGAGATATTAGTTAAGAAAACGGTACATGAATCTAATCAGGGAAACGTAAACAAATAAAGAGTTAACAGACTGGAATGATGGCCAACAAAGGCTGGCCAAGCGTTGGTTGTTGATGTATGAAAAAGCTAAGAGGATGGTAATGGAGAGATTTAGGATTAGTCAGAAATTATGATGGAAAGCACCTGTACAATTATAAACAGGAGCCTTGCTAAAAGGAAATTGGATGGCACAGTGGCACAACGGTTAGCCTCACAGCTCCAGGGACCCGTGTTCGATTCCTGGCTTGGGTCACTATCTGTGCAAAGTTTGCATGTTCTCCCTGTGTCTGCTCCGGTTTCCTCCCACAGTCCACAGATGTGTACGTTAAGTGCATTGGCGTGCTAAATTGCCCCTTTGTGTCCCAGGCGTTTAGGTTAGAGGGATCTGATAGAGTCAATATTGGGCCTGGGTGGGATTGTTGTCAGTGTAGGCTCGATAAGCCAAATGACCTCCTTCTGTAGGATTCTATGAAGACTGAGGGGGTGACATGATAGAAGCCTTCAAGAGCCTGAAAAGGCTTGAGAGGATAAACATTGGGAAGATGTTTCCATTTGCGTGCAAGACCAGAATCTGGAGCCATAAATGTAAGACGGTCAAACAGGGAACTCACGGTAAACATTGTCTCTCAGGGAATGGTGAGATTGTAACTACCAGGAGTAGTTGTGACAAATAGTGTAAATGCATTGAAGAAGTTAGATAAGCATTGGAGGGAAAATGGTTTAGGAGGTTATGTTGTTAGGTTTGAGATAAAAAGAGTTGGGGAAACATTGAGTGGAGCATAAATAATCAATGGACAATTTCTGGCTGAACAGTCTGTTTCTGTGCTACAAATTATTTGTACCTTTATGCTATTCATCGCATGTGAGTGATGATGCAGGCTCAGAGTCAATGAGGCTAGCAGCAATGGTGCACCTTGGACCGTGACTTCCAAATTCCCAGTCTCTTTTTAGAATGTGCCTGAGTTGTAAAGATAATCACACCTTGGTGTGATCATCTGAATTCAAATGTGTGTTAACATCCTTTGTTAACAGGAAGAATGCGAGTAGAAACTATAGCGGACATATTGGCTACATCCCACATCAGCCTTGAGAATGGGGTATTGCTTAGAACAATGAACCATGAGCAGAAACTGAACTGGACTAGCCATATAGTGGCTACAACAGCAGGTCAGGGGCTGGGACTCCTATGGCGTGTAATTCATTTCCTGACTCCCCAAAGTTAGGCACAAGTCAGATGTGTGATGGAATATTCTCTCCATGTCTGGATAAGTGCAGCTCCAACAACACTTGAGAAGCTGGAGGACGGAGCTGCCCGCTTGGCACACCTTCCATAAACATTCACTCCCTCCATCAGTGATGCACAGAGGCAGGCGTGTGTACTATCTACAAAATGCATGCAGGAACTCACCAAGGTTCCACAGACAGAACCCTTCAAACACAGACCTTCTACCTTCTAAAAGGACAAGGGCAGCAGACACACCAGAGAATGCCATCACCTGCAAGTTCCCCTCTAAGTGACTCACCATCCTGACTTGGAAATACATCACTTCCTTCACTGTCACTGGGTTGAAGTCCTGGAATTCCTTCACTAACAAAGCTGTGGACATGCTTCTACAACACGGACTGCAGTACTTCAAGAAGACAGCTCACCACCTTCTCAAGAGCAACTAGGAATGGGCAATAAATGCTGGACTAGCCAGTGAGCTTCATATCCCAAAGATGAATTTTAAAAGGACATCCTCTTTCCTTTGTAATATGAACTGCCTAACCATTTAATTACTATGACTGCCTTTATGTCAAGTCTGGAGATGGAGGAGATGGATTTAAAAATCATAGAGATCATAGAATCCCTACAGTTCAGAAAGAGGACATTTGGCCCGTCAAGTTTGCACTGACAACAATTCCACCCAGGACCTATCCTCGTAACTCCACATACTTAGTCGCTCATCCCTCTGACATACGCTCCCTCCGACACTCAGGGGCAACTTAGAATGACCAATCAACCTAGCCCGCACATCTTTGGACTTCAGTTCAATATAAATTCTGGATGTCACGTCATACAGTCCACCAAGAAGGGGTAAATCAGCCAGTGCAAAACGGCTGCAGGAGTTAGCCACCGATACATGTTTGTACGTGTGCACTGGTCCACGGATACACAGAAATCCAATGATGCCCATCCACTGCATCCAGCCTGCCAAAAAGTATTTGCAAAGAAAATAAGGTGTTTAACAGCTTACTTTAAAAGGATTGGCCTATGTGGAATTAGTTGGCTCAGACAATGATTATCATTGATATAAAATGGACAATGTGTGTGCCATGAATAATCATAGGAATGGTCTCCAAGTTCTTTGCTTTGGTGTTTGCAATAAAATAAAGTTATAAGACCAGAACTGAGCGTGCACAGCATTGGAAACGAACAAACTCTTAGAAAATGTCAGAGTCAGCTCCTCTAAGGTTAGAGTGAACAGGAGAGTCAGAGAGTCTCCATTTACAGAGGGCAAGGTTGAGCAGCTTGAGTCTGCAAAAAATAGGCTGTATGAATTTATGTTCTGATCAGAATAGTTATTATACAATTGGGATCTGAGTATTAAACTTGCGTTTGACCAACTCTGTCTGCACTTCCCGCCGCCTCGGTAAAGCAGCCAACATAATTAAAAACCCCATGCAGCCCGGACATTCTCTCTTCCATTGAGAAAAAGATACTGAAGTCTGAGGTCACATACAAACCAACTCAAGAACAGCTCCTTCCCTGCTGCTGTCAGACTTTTGAATGGACTTACCTTGCACTAGGTTGATCTTTGTCTACACCCTAGCTATGATTGTAACAATACATTCTGCACTCTTTCCTTCCCTTCCTTACGAATGGAATGCTTCATGTAGCGCACAAGAAACAGTACTTTTCACTGTGTACCAATACATGTGACAATAATAAATCAAAATCAAATAAAACACATTGGAGCCAGAATCATGAGGATTTATTTAACTGAATACTTCCCCAGCCTTCCTGCTCATTCTATACCACTTGCAAATAAATAATTTGAGTTTTCTTTGTCTCCCCAATATTTTGAAAGTGAGTTAAGAGCCTATACTGAACCAGCTTCCACTTTGCTGCCAAGCTGTGCATTCCAAACCATCACAACATGCTGCATAATTTGTCTTTTAATTCTCATTTTGCCTCTGGTTCTTTTGCTAGTGAATAGAAATCTGTGTCCGGCTCAGCCGCTAGAATCAATTTCTTTTTCACTCCCTTCATTACTCTGAACACTTTTTAAATTCTCTCGCAGAATGTGGGCATTGCTGTCTGTGCCAGCATTTATTACCCATCCCTAATTGCCCTCAAAAAGGTGGTGGTGAGCTGCCCACTTGAACCGTTGCAGTGGTGGTGTTCCCATGTGTCTGCTGTCCTTGTTAGGGTAGGATGTAATAAACTGGTAAAGGTTAACAATTAGTTAACAGGCAGAAAACAGAGTAGGAATAAATTCAAGAGCAGCTTCTTCCGCGCTGCCATCAGACTTTTGAATGGACCTACTTTAGATTAAGCTGATCTTTCTCTGCACCCTAGCTATGACTGTAACACTACACTCCATATCATCTCCTTTCCTTCTCTATGAACAGTATGCTCTGTCTGTATAGTGCGCAAAAAAAAACAATACTTTTTATTGTATTCTGATACGTGACAATAATAAATCAAATCAAAATGGATCATTCTCATATTGGCAGTCTGTGACTAGTGGGTGCCACGGAAATCAGTAATTGGGCCTTAACCGTTCGTTATGTAAATCAATAATTTAGATTTGATTAGATTTATTATGGTCACATATATTAGTATACAGTGAAAAGTACTGTTTCTACATAGACAAAGACTCTTTGTAGTTTCTTGTGGTCTTGGATAGGGCAGGAGCGATACTAAATTGTGATACAACCAGAAAAAAACATTTTTGGTTAAAAGTTGGTGAGAGTTATAGTGGACATACCAAATTTCCTTAGTCTTTGGAGAGAGGAATGAGATGTGGGGATCTAATGTAATAGTTCCAACTTCATGGATGACATAAAGCTAGGTGGAAATGTGTGCTACCAGGAAGATGTAAAGCTGCAAGAGGTTTTGGACAGACTTAGTTAGTGGTGAAGAACATGATAGATGGAATATAGCCATTCTTGTATTGGCAAGCTAAGTAATCCACCTTAGTAAGAGGAACAGACATTGAAAATATTTCCTAAATAAGAAAATATGGGATGTACAAAGGGAAACCATTGGAAGCTAATATGCGAGTGTGGCAGGAAATTAAGAAGGCTAACGGTATGTTGGTCTTCACCGTAAGAGGATTTGAGTACAGGTTTCGGTTATATAGGTCCTTGGTTAGATTGCATCTGAAATAGCGTGTACAATTTTACCTCTTTATCTTAGGAATGACACTGTTGTAATAGAGGGAGTATAAAGATTGTTCACCAGACTCATTCTGAGCATATGGAGAGAGCGTGGGTAAACTGGGCCTAGAGTTTGGAAGAGTGAGACCTGATCTCACTGAAAGCTACAAAACACTTAAATAGATAGGGCTAGACACAGGCTCTGAAGAACTAGGAGATGCAATTGCAAAATAAGGGACTGAGAACTGAGATTTTTACTGTACACTAAAACGTGACAATAATAAATCAATCAAAATGGATCATTCTCATATTGGCAATTTGTTTACACAGAGTCATGAATCTTTGGAATTCTCTATCCCAGAGGGTTTGCAAGTTCAGTCACTGAATATGTTTAAAGCAGGGTTTGACAGCTTTCTTAATACCGATGGTGTAAAAGGATAGAGGAAAAAGCAGTAATGTGGATATCACATGCACGATCTTTTGAATAGTGGCGGAGGCTTGATGGGTTGACTGAGCCATTCCTGTCTTTGTTCGTATCTACAAGACACACTGCAGGAAATAACTAAGGTTCCCCAAGCAGCACCTTCCAAACCCATGACTTCTACCATCTAGAAGGACAAGGGCAGCAGATATATGGGAACACCATCACCTGCCAGTTCCCCTCCAAACCACTCACTGACTTGGAAATATATCACTATTCCTTCACTGTTGCTGAATCAAAATCCTGGAACTCCCTCCCTAACAGCACTGTAGGTGTACCTACACCACACAGATTGCAGTGTTCGAAGACAACTCAAACGAAGGATCATCCAGACTCGAAACATTGGCTCCATTCTCTCTCGGAGTGGCGACGCTGGTGTTGAACTGGGGTAAACATAATAAAGGGTCTCACAACAGCAGGTTAAAGTCCAACAAGTTTATTTGACAGTAAACACACAAGCTTTCGGAAACGCTGCTCCTTTGTCAGGTGAGTGGGAAGTTCTCTTGTTGGGCTTTAACCTGATGTTGTGAGACTTCTTACTCCATTCTCTCTCCACGGATGCTGCCACACCTGCTGAGATTTTCCAGAATTCTTTGGTTTTGTTTCAGATTCCAGCACCCCGCAGTATTTTGCCCCTATCTGAGCGGCTGAAGAAGGTGGCTCACCTTCACGAGGGGCAATAAGAATGGACTAGCCACATCCCATGAATGAATATTAAAAAAGTTTATACTCTTCCCAAGTTTTGTTTTAAACAAAAGACAACCTGTATTCTTGAAGTATATCCATTGTTTGATGTGTATGTGATGGTGGGAGGGTGGAGGGAGGAGGTGCAGAAGGATAGTTTGAGGTGTTTTTACACAGGCAGTTTGCAGAATTTAGTTGTGAAATGTACGCTTTGCAGCTGGAAGCCGTCCAGAGGCCACACTTGCTTTCACTGAAGAAATGACGGGCCACGTGGTGCCGATTACCCAGGGACAGAATAAGAGGGCAGATCCAGTGAGAGCCCCAGAGTCTGCATTTGTTATAGTTAGATAATGACTGTAGAGACTGTAAATCGCTACCGGGGTTGGGGGGAGGGGAGTGGGGTGGGATGGGGGGGGGGAGTGGGGTGGGATGGGGGGAGGGGGAGTGGGGTGGGATGGGGGGAGGGGGAGGGGGGAGTGGGGTGGGATGGGGGGGGAGGGGGAAGTGGGGTGGGATGGGGGGGAGGGGGAGTGGGGTGGGATGGGGGGAGGGGGATGGGGTGGGATGGGGGGAGGAGTGGGGGGAGGTTGGAAGGTTTGGGGAGGGGGGGATGGGGATGGGGAATGGGGATGGGGGTGGGGATGGGGATGGGGGTGGGGGATGGGGATGGGGGTGGGGGATGGGGGTGGGGGTGGGGTGGGGGGGGGGGGTGGTGGGCACCCAGACTCCAAACCTTGGCTCCATCCTCTCTCCAAAGAGGCTTGTCAGACCTGCTGAGATTTTCCAGCAATTTTTTTTTCCCTGTCACCTTTCGTTCACTCCTGTCTATGTTATGTGCACGCTCGTGAAGGAACTGCCATGTATTTGGCACCGGCTCGCTCTCACGCGTGGCCAGGGATATTTCAGGAAGAATTTCTCGAAAGATTGAGCTGGGAATGTTGAGTTGTGCAGTTGTGTCAAATTCTCATTGGTAAAAGGCGTGGGAGGGGGGTGAGAATACTCACCCCACTTCCCTGTTAGACTTCATCTGGAATTTAAAGGTAGAGTGACCATGACGTAATAAGATGGTAAATTCCCTGAGTATATAAAAAAATTAAAAAAAACTCATCCAGGAAACGCCAGTTACCTGCTGACGTCAAGAGAACAGTCATGTGGACTTAATTTGTTTTTATGATTTGTTACTGGGGGAAAAAATCAAAGTTTTAAAGGGGCGGTTAAAATGAGGGGTTAACACAGTTAACGCGCCCTGTTATTTTTTTTGGGGGGGGTGAGGGGAGTGATCCCTATAGAAGGGAGATGGCTGGGTGAAATTGACATAAACGCCCTGGTCAGTTCCGCTATGGGAATGGATTTCAAGTTGACCCGCCCTTTCCTCTCACTCTTTTAAAAAATACTACTCACCAACCACCTCCCACTCTCCCCGCAACCGACAGACACCCTCAGCCCGTTTCGCTTCCCACGTACTCAATGTTTGCTTATCCACTACAAGCCACCGTCAGCGACAAAGGGAGGGAGTCACCAGAGCAGCGAAAAGAGAGAGAGACTGCTGGCTGGCAGACAGACAGGCAGGCGAGGAGGACTCCCAAAGCAATTCTTTCGTTGAAGGAAATCCCAGCCAGGGCGAGAGTTTGCGGGGTGAGCGCTTTCGATTCATTTCTGAAAGGATTTTAACGTGGACTCGGAGCGAAGGGCAGGGGAAGAGACCAGGGAGGGGAAGCTTGGCTGTTTCGGGGGAGGGGGGCAGGGAGTGAGAGAGTACAGCAGGATAGCTTGGCTGTTAGTGTGTGTGAGGGGAGGGGTCCAGAGCGGGAGTGAAAGACTTGAAGTTGTGTGTGGGGAGATGAAATTCACATTGCCAGCTTCGATACATTGTGTTCCGTTTGGAACGTTGAGTATCAAGTATGCGTTCCATTTGGAACGTTGAGTATCGAGTGTGCGTTCCATTTGGAACGTTGGCTGTCCCGGGGGCAACAGCTTCTCTCCCCCCGCCCGAGAGGGGACGGAAGGCGGGGGGGGGGGGGGGGGTTAGGGAACACAAGCCGCCATCGCCCCCCCCCCCCCCCCCCCGAATAAACGATCGCCAAAGCGTCCGCCTGGAAACCCGGGGGGAGATTTGGGTTCGGAGCCGCCGGCGGTGTAACCTGCCTTCCCACCCCCCCTCCTCCTCCCACAAGTGGAAGGAGGGGGTGGTGAGGGTGAGCCGTGAACTTTTTCAAAAAATAAAAATAAATAACCCGCCCATTGATTCACCATCGCTGCTTGAGGCCCTGCAATGCAGATAGAGACAGGCAGGAGCGTCTGGGGGTGGGGTGAGAGTGAAAGCTGAATTCGTGCAACTCTTGCCTGCCTTGTGCAAGTTGAAAGCCGGTGGCGAATGAGCCCAAGTTTATCGGTGGGAATAAGCCTCGTGTTTGCGTCGGTGGTTTTGTTTTAAAGGGACATTTCGGTGTATCTTGCCATTAGTCGTGTACACAGTTCGGGCGACTTCCAGCTTATCAACTGGAGTGACCTTTGGGACATTTTTGCTTTAGATTTCTCGAGCTTTTCAAACGGAAATGAAACCTAAATTTAGCTGTGGTTCAATGGTATTGAAGAATAGAACTACTTTTGGGGAGGTGGTGGGGGATTTTTAAATTCTCTTACAGATTTGCGTGCGGCTTTTTTTTAAAAAAAAGTTTTAAATATCTTTTGTTCGACAATTTTAGCGTTGATGTGTTAACAAGTCACAAGAGCATGTAATTAGAAACTCATCTTGCTCAAAGGTTGAGCTTGAGTTACTCAGTGTGGAGTCTGCACGTTCTCTCTATGTCTGCATGGGTTTCAGGCTGGGTGCTCCAGTTCCCATCGGTGTATCCAAACAGGTGCCAGACGGTAGCGACTAGAGGATTTTTGCAGTGTGAATGTAAACCTACTTTGTGACCAATAAATGGACTTTAATCATCCACGTTGTGGGAGTGGAATCAGGTCGGACATTTGACTCTGGCAGAAATGGATCAAGATCTTTCTGGTCTCCAAACTTTAGTTAGTTTCACAGATGGCACAGTGCCGCCTCACAGCGCTAAGGAGCCGGGTTCAATTCCAGTCTCAGACCTCTGTGAAACCTGCACGTTCTCCCCGTGTCTGTGTGGGTTTCCCCCGGGTGCTCCAGTTTCCTCCCACAATCCAAAGTGCGGGTTAGGTTGATGGGCTGTGTTAAGTGTCAGGGGGATTAGCTGGACAAATAAATGGGGTGGCAGGGATAGGACCTGGGTGGGATTGTTGTCAGGGCAGGCACGCAGGGCTGAATGGCCTCATTCTACACTGTAAGAATTCTGTGATTCCATTTCTTCACTTGTGGTTGAATTTGGATGGCTCATGCGGGGACTGATTACATTCCCTGGAAAAGGTGATGTGTGATAGTGGCTGCAATTGTTTCCAATTTACAGTTAAAGTAGATGAAGTTCAGACTGTGTAAGATGTTGGGGATTTCCGACTAGCTTTGATATCATGAAATTTTCCGTAGTGTGTTTATTTCACAATGTAACAACCTCTTAATACATCTAAATTAGACTCTGATTTCATTCAGTTACGTGCACACAGCACCCACCTTCCAGAAATCATTACAGCTAGGCCGTGAAATATCAAGTTAGTATCCAGTTGGGTGAAAATTGATTCTAGGACAGAAAGCAGCGGAAGAAATGGTGCAGAAGGAGGCCATTCAGCCCATCGAGTCTGCACCGACCACAGTCCCACCCAGGCTTTATTTCCATAACTCTCTATATTTACCCTCCGAATCCTCCTGACGCTTAAGGGGCAATTTAGCACGTCCAATCCACCTAACCTGTACACCTTTGGACTGACTGTGGGAGGAAACTGGAACACCTGGAGAAAACCCATGCGGACATGGGGAGAACGTACAGAACTCCACACGGACAATGACCGGGGCTGGAATTGAACCTAGGTCCCTGGCGCCGTGAGGCAGCAGTGCTAACCGCTGTGCCGTCGTACTTCCAGATGTTGCTGGCATGATAGATGGTATACAAATAAGTAAAAGGAGCTGGATTTTGGAATACAGAGTAAAATGTGCCAATGATCTCAAACTTCGAGGAGTGACAAACAGTGAGGATGATACGAATCACTTGCAACAGGGCAGGTTAGCAGAATGGGCAGACCAGTAGCAAATTAAATTTTACATCACAGGAAGGATGTGAGGGCCCCTGAGAGGATGCAGAGGAACTTTCGTAGAATATTTTGTGGAATTCCTGTAGTGCTGAAGGAGGCCATTCAGCCCATCAGATCTGCACCGATCACAAACCTACCCAGGCCCTATTCCTATAACCTCACGCATGTTGTGCTGTTAATCGCCCCCTGACACTAAGGGTGCAATTTAGCATAAGAACATAAGAAATAGGAGCAGGCCATCTAGCCCCTCGAGCCTGCTTTGCCGTTCAATAGGATCATGGCTAATCTGATAGTGTTCGGTTCCTCCTACCCGCACACTCCCCATAACCTTTAATTCCCTTGTTGGTTAAAAATCTACCTATCTGTGACTTTTAACGAGGTAGCCTCTAAGGGGAGAATTCCAAAGATGCAGTACCCTCTGGAAGAAGAAGTTCTTCCTTAATTCTGTTCTAAATTGACTTACCCTTATTTTGAGGCTGTGCCCCCTAGTTCTTGTTTCCATTCTAAGTGGAGATAACCTCGCTGCTTCTACCCTGTCTAGCCCCGTCATTGTCTTATATAAGATCTCTCCTCAAGCTTCTATACTCCAATGGGTACAGGCCCAATCTACTCAATCTCTCCTCATAAGCTAACCCCCTCATATCCAGAATCAACCTGGTGAATCTTCTCTGTAGCCCCTCCAAAGCTAATATATCCTTTGTTAAATAAGGGGACCAAAATTGCACACAGTACTCCAATGGCGGTATCACCAGTGCCCTATACAATTGCAGCAAGATCTCCCTGCTTTTATATTCCTATCCCCCTCGTGATAAACATAGAACATTACAGCACAGAAACAGGCCTTTTGGCCCTTCTTGGCTGTGCCAAACCATTTTTCTGCCTAGTCCCACTGACCTGCACCTGGACTGTATCCCTCCACACTCCTCTCATCCACGTATTTGTTCAAGTTTTTCTTAAATGTCAAAAGTGAGCTGGCATTCACCATTTCATCCGGCAGCTCATTCCACACTCCCACCACTCTCTGTGTGAAGAAGCTCCCCTAATATTCCCTTTAAACTTTTCTCCCTTAACCCATGCCCTCTGGTTTTTTTTCTCCCCGAGCCTCAGTGGAAAAAGCCTGCTTGCATTCACTCTATCTATACCCATCTAAATCTTATACACCTCTATCAAATCTCCCCTCGTTTTTCTACGCTCCAGGGAATAAAGTACTGACCTATTCAATCTTTCTCTGTAACTCAGTTTCTCAAGTCCCGGCAACATCCTTGTAAACCTTCTCTGCACTCTTTCAACCTTATTAACATCCTTCCTGTAAAGGCCAATGTTCCATTTGCCTTTTTGATCACCTGCTACGCTTGAAGACTGAGTTTTTGTGATTCACGCACAAGGATCTCCAGGTCCCTCTGCACAGCAGCATGTTGTAATTTTTCATTGGTAAGTGTGAGGTTATTACTGTTTAAACAATGTTATACTCTATCTGCCAGATCCTTGCCCGTTCACTTAGCCTATCCAAATCTCTCAGTAGATTCTGTATCCTCCACGCAATTTGTTTCCCACTCATCTTTGTGTCATCCGCAAACTTTGTTACTCTACACTCAATCGCCTCCTTTGGATCGTCTATGTATGCGGTAAACAGTTGAGGCCCCACTATTGATCCCTGCGGCATGCTACTAGTCACTGCCAACTGGAAAAGCACCTATTTATTCCGACTCTCTGCTTTCTGTTAGATAGCCAATCCTCAATCCACACTAACACTTTACCCCCAACTCCGTGTACCTTTATCTTATGCAGCAACCTTTTGCGAGGCACCTTATCGAATGCCTTCTGGAAATCTAAATACACCACATCCACTGGGCCCCCTCTGTCAACCATATCTTCATAAAATTCCAGGAAATTCGTCAAACGTGACTTTCCCTTCACGAATCCATGCTGCGATGGCTTGGTTGAACCATTCTTTTTCTAGGTGTCCTGCTATTTTTGTCATTAATGATAGATTTCAGCATTTTCCCCATTATGGATGTTAAGCTGACCGGCCTCTCATTACCTGCCTTTTGTCTACCTCCTTTTTTTAAACAGTAGCGTCACATTAGCTGTTTTCCCATCAGCTGACACCTCCCCAGAGTGCAGCGAATTTTGATGAATTACAAGTAATGCATTTGCTATTACTTCTGCCGGTTCTTTTAGTACCCTGGTCAGCATGGCCAATCAGTCTAAGACACACATCTTTGGACTGTGGGAGGAAACCAGAGGATCTGGTGGAAACCCGTGCAGGATGATTACAAGAATGGCTAACACAAGGGGACATAGCTTTAAATTAAGGGGTGGTAGTTATAGGCTGGATGTTAGAGGTGGGCTCTTTACTCAGAGGGTAGTAACGGCATGGAATGCCCTGCCTGCAGCAGTTGCGGACTCGCCAAGTTTAAGGGCATCAAATGGTCAGTGGATAGCATTGGAATAGTTTAAGTTAGAGGGTCATAAAATTGGTTCCATTGGTCGGTGCAACATTGAGGGCCGAAGGGCCTGTACTGCGCTGTAATGTTCTAAGGATTGTGGATAGCTGAGGAGTTGCGGATTGCATGGGTGATCATTGCAGGGGCAAGTTTCAAGAGGGTTTATTTGCAAGTTGGGAAAACTGGGACTCTCCTTGGAGCATAGGCACTTTTAGGGGAGATTTGTTAGATGTGTAGAAGGCGATGATTAGCTTTTGATAAGGTAGATGAGGAAAAGCGTTTCTCATTCACGATGGTGCGGGGATTACACAAGGTGAAGATTTTGGGCAAGATGTGAGGAGGAAATCTTTTACCCTGCCTGGTAATGCCCTATTACTCACTGCCCACAAGGGTAGTGGAAGCAGAAACCATTGGATGATTTGAATAGGAAATTGGGTAGAGACTTGGAAATAAATATGAGGAGTGAGTGGGCTGTCTGGATGACTCTGCAGGGCCAGCATGGAATGAATGGGTTGAATAGTCTCTCTGTGCTGTCGAATTGACTCCTTCTGTGACTCTGCCTGCTGCAGTGTATAAGTACATGGTGTTGGATTGCGTAGTTCAGTGGCTCCAAGAGTCCACTGGAACTGAAAACTAGTTGAACTTGAAACCAAGAGTGATGTGTGTGATGGCTGTCTCAGTGAATGAATGAACAACTCTGAGACAGAGCTGGCTGTAATTGGCCCACTGTTTTTAATACTGGTATGTCATGTACTTGAAATGATTAAAATCCGAAATGAGGGGAGATATTCATTCCTCCCCCCTAGTGAAGCAGATGTTAGAATCAATGAGGCAGAAGCTGCCATTCAGCCCATTGAGTCTGCCCTATCCGTATAACACTACATATTTACCCTGCTAATCCTCCTGATGCTAAGGGGCAATTTAGCGTGGCTGATCCACCTAACCTGCACATCTTTGGGAGGAAACTGCAGCACTCACAGGAAATCAACACAGATACTGGGAGAACATGCAAAACTCCACACAGACAGTCACCCAACGCTGGAATTGGACCTGGGTCCTTGGTGCAATTAACCACTGCTAAGCACTCTGCTATCAGAGTGTTGCTGGTGTGGTTGGCCTCGTTGTCCTAAAATAGTAGTGGACTGCCTGTTTGAATTGTTGGAGTCAGCAGTGCAGCTGTCTTGGTTATGACGGAATGAGTTGCTGGTTCTCTTTCAAAGGCAGTTAAGATTGGAGCATGTTGGTGAATGTATTAATCCAGCAAGTCTGACAGGTTTCCTGTCCTATTAATGTTAGTGAACCTGATGGGTTTTTGAGAATGAACAACTTTGTGGTAATTTCTGAAGATACCAGTTTCAAGTTGGAAAAGCTGGGACTTGCACTGCCCAATGTGGGGTGGTGATGTCTTGTAGCACACTAGTGAATTAATCCCTCCCCTTCATTGCCACGTAACTTGTTGGAGGGTCCTCTTGGCCTGGCGATAGTGGAATCAATGGAATTGTAATCCAGAGGCCGGGAACCACTGACATGAGTTCACATCCCTCCACAATGGAAAATCTAATGAAACCATTGTCATTAAAAACCCATCAGGTTCATTAATGTCCTTTTAGAGAAGAAAACCTGCCGTCCTGACCCTGTTCTGGGCCACGTGTGCCTCCGTTATCAACAGCGGTGTGGTAAGCCCTCAATTTAGGGGCAACTGGGGACGGGCAGCAAATGGCGGGGGTAGGGGTGTCTGTGCTGGTGACACCAATGTTCCACGAAAGAATAAAGAAATAAAAAGGCAGGTTTTTGTTGTTGTGGGTCACCTTTTGTGCAGTGAGTCCATCACTTGAATTCACCTTCTGTTTAAGAATTTCCACTATAGCAGCTTGATGACAAAATCTGACGCTGCAGTACTGAGGTGGCACTGCATTGTCAGAGATGTTGCTGAGGCTATAAACCAGGTGGCTCTATTTTTTAAAAAAAAAAATCCATTTGGAACACGGATAAAGGAATATTTATCCTTTAAGTCGCGCGTTCAAACAGAACTTGGCCGTGCTGCTGTTTGTGGGAGCTTGCTGTGCGTAAACCACACTTCCTGCAGTAGGGTAATTATTGTACTGCGGGCTTGCTCAATAGACTGTCAATGATAGCAGCTTGAATTTAATGTAATAAAATATCTTTGGGCGCTTTACACGAGTGTCTGGAACAAAGTGTGTCAGGATGTTCTGTGGTCAGGAAAGACATTATAATGCAAGTTCACTGATGCTCTAAATCAGAGCAGTATTCTGTTAGTATCTGCCCATGAGGTAGCTAACTAGCCTATCTAAATCTTCAGACCCGATGCATTCGAGGAAGGCAACAAAGTAATGAAGAATAAGAGGCTGTGTCGCAGGGCTCGATGTGGAGAGCTGATACACTTATCAAGGAGGGGAGTGACTTTTCCTTCTGGGCAATAAATGGAGAGAACTGTGACCAGATTACATGGTACCCCCTCCCCTTCCGCAAGAAATTGTTTTTTTTTGAGGAATGTGGCGATGCAGAGAATCAATCTTTGGTTTATAGTTTATAGCTGAAGAATGTCATTGTGATTCTGTGAGTCATGCTGCTAATGAATTGTAGAAGACGCTACTGGGAATATAAAGTGCCCTTGTCTTCATATTGCTGGAATTTTAATTATTCAAGAGTAGTCTTTGTGGAAAGTGCAATAGTGTTTTAAATTGAATATCCAATACTTTTCATATGCAATGTCTAGCGTGTGTAATATATTAGGTAGACATTCATTAGAACTTGAATCAGTTGCAACCTTCCTGGACTTCTAATAGTTCAGATACACATGCTGAGTTCATTGACAGGTGAGTGTTTCATACTGGCATACACCTCCGCAACATCAACTCCAGCCTCGCCTCAGAAAGAGGTTTACACCCACTTTCATAGGGAATTGGGGATAGTAGTAGTTACTGGCTATGTCAATGACGCACGCATCCCATGAATGCATTTTTAAAAAATCTAGTAGATCGCAGCCATGATAGTGAAGGGTGTGGATGGTTTGGCTAGTAAATGAAATGTATGGCCCAGTGGAGGTTATGCTGTCACACTTCTGACTTGTGCCTTGCAAATGGTGGAAAGGCTGTGAGGAGTCTGGATCTGCAGAATTTCTAGTTGCTGATCTGATATAGTAACCATGGCACTTGTAGGCACAGTGGGAGGGCGGCACGGTGATTAGCACTGCTGTCTCACAGTGCCAGAGATGCGAGTTCAACTCCCACCTTGGGGGTCACTGTCTGTGGAGTTTGCACATTCTCTCCATGTCTGTGTGGGTTTCCTCTGAGAGACACACTGGTTGGGTACATTGACCCGAACAGGTGCTGAAGTGTGACAACTAGGGGAATTTCACAGCGACTTCATTGCAGTGTTGTAAGCCTTACTGGTGACTAATAAATGAAATTTAAAAAAAAATCTGAGTTTGGTTTTAGCTCTGATGGAGTTTATCTGATCATCGGCCTATTGGAAAGTTTGGAAATAGCCCAGGGAATAATTGAATTGTAAGTCCTATATTTAGCTTTATTCACCGTACTGTGGCCTAGCGTCTCAATGCAAGAGATGGCTACATTCACAATCCTGGTATCATATTTGTCCCTGTGACAAATTCTCAACTACATATCTAGCCTTTTTCATCCGTGTAAGATCATCCATCATTGTCGCTGCCTCACTGCATCTGCTCACACCCTTGTTAATATTGTGACTATTCCAACGCACTCCTAGATGTTCTATCCACTAGATATCTGGTCATCCAAAATGTACACCCAGTTTTCTTAACTCCTATATATTTGCTGACCTACGCTGGCTCTTGATCCAATAACCTCTTGATTTTTAACATTCTCGTCTATCTTTTTTTTAAAATCCGTCTGTGGCTTCACTAAGTGTGTAATCTCCTCTAACCCCGTAACCCTCCCAATATTGGCAGCCATGTAATTCTGACCTCTTGGGCGTCCCAAATCAATTGCTCTAAGCTGATCTTTCTCTACACATTAGCTGTGACTGTAACACATTCTCTTGTTTCCTTCTCTATGAACAGTAAGCTTAGTTTGTATAGCGCACAAGAAACAATTTTCACTGTATACCATAAATCAGATTATAATTGCTTTATAAATAATGCTTGTGCCTTCAATTACCCTGCCCTGGAATGCTCACCCTACACCGCTCTAATTCACTTTCCTCTTTTAAGACACTCCTTAAAACTGTTCATTTGACTAAGCTTTTTGTCACCTGACCTGATATGGCTCACCCTTATTTGTTGTATATTGTTCCTGCGAAGAGCCTTGAGATCCTGTGCGGAGTTTGCATGTTCTCCCCACGTTTGCATGGATTTCCTCCGGGTGCTCTGGTTTTCTTCCACACTCCAAAGATGCGTGAGTTAGGTGAATTGGCCATGCTAAATTGCTCCTTAGTGTCAGAGGATTAGCTAGGGTGGGTTATGGGGAAAGGGTCTGAATGGGATTGTGGTCGGTGCAGAATCGAGAGGCCGAATGGCCTCCTTCTGCACTGTAGGGATTCTGTGATCAGTAAAGGTGCTAAATAAAATTGTAACTGGCAATAACCAAGAGCTCCGTGTGAATTGACACGGTATTCACGGGGCAATGAGAGTTGTATTGTGACCAGGATGTGTATAATATTGGAGACTCAGATGGTGTCAGTCAAAGACAAATTCTACTGGAGGTACGGTACTGAATCAGGGCCACATAGCTCTGCTGGCCTGTGTAGATGTTAATGCATCACATGCAGCTTTCACCCAACCCTATTAATTCATTTGTCTCCGTCCAAACTTGCATGTTTTGTATATTGTGTAAAATGCATAATTATTTCATACAATCATTTATTACACAAAAGGAATTCTGGGGAAAGGTATCTGGGCCTGGCATTGGAGGCAATCCAGAGAAGGTTCCCAGGTATGGGAGGATTTTCTTGTGAGAAAAAGTTGGGCCTGTACCCGTTGGAGTTTAGAATGACAGGTGACCTTACTGAGAAATACAGGACTCTGAGGGCTATAGATACTGAGAAGTTGATTTCCCCTTGTGGGACAGCCTAGGATCCGAGGGGCATAATCTCAAAAAAGGATCACCCATTTGAGACATAGAAGAGGAGGAATTTCTTCTCTCGGGAAGGGCCTGAGGTAGTGAATCTGTGGAATTCTTTACCGTTGAGAAGTGTAGAGGCTGGTTTATTAAGTATGTTCAAGGTTGAGATAAACAGATTTTTAATCAGTAAGGGAATCCAGGGTTATGGGTACAAGGTGGGAAAGTGGAGTTGAAAATTATCATTTCAGATCAATCACGATCTGATGGAATGGCAGAGCAGATGGGCCAAGTGGCCTACTCCTGTTTCTACTTATGATCTTAAGGCCCCGCCACCTTTCTGCAGAATAATCCAGTCAGTCCCATTCCCCTGCTCCATTCCTTTGGCTCTACAAATCTGTTTCTCTCAAGTGCACGTTTAATTTCCTTCTGAAATCATGGATTATCTATTTTCCCCTCATGGCCCTTATAGTCCATTAGGGAATTTCACAGTAACTTCATTGTGGTGTTAATGTAAATCTTGTGACTAAATTTAAAAAAAAGATTGTGGTCTTTTTAAAGAAAACAATTGTTCTTCACATTGTTTTGCCCCTGTATTCTTCCTCAATGTCCTTGTATAATCTGCTAACGGACCCACTTTTCTCTGTTTATATAATCTTGATTTTGTACTTCTCTTATGGAATCTCCCTCAGTCTCCTGTTTGTTCCAAGGAGAACAACCCCAACTACCTCTAAATAATCTTGTAATTAAATTTTCCCCGTTGCTGGAGTCTTTCCAAGTTCTACTGAGGGACTTGTTTCGGCAGAACAATCCAATCAGCCCAGTTTATGCAAACAGATCCTGTCCTCGACACCTCCAGGACATCCTTCTCTTCCCTCCCCCCCCACCCCCCAACCAGTACTGTGTTGCTATCGTTAAACAATACTGGCACTGTCCTGAACATCTTGCGTGCTGGAATATTCAGTCCTGTCTTTTGCTTTAGAGCCAGATCTCCATTATTGCTACATCATGACATTACAGAAGCACGAGTCTTTTTCACGGAATCAAATGTTAACAAGTAGGTTCCAAGTTATTGCTGGTAATGATGTGAGGTAAATAATGTTCGTAGGCTTGCTCATGTGGCTGGTCTGTTTTGAATGGGGATTGAGTCACAGTTTTGGGTGATGAGTCGCACAACCTGACTTTGGATTTTTACTTCCTTTAAAAGTCTCTTTCTTATCCTTATGAATCCCGTTCTTATCCTTTTGAATCACTTGATAATCTCATTCCATTCCTGGTTTGTTTCCCCATATGCACCTTTTGCTACGCTGCCAACCCACTTCCTGTGCCCTCCTTTGCCTCTGCTGTCTGGTATCTTTAATTTGTCCACACTTACTCTTGTACCAATCCACTTCCTCTGCCCTTTGCTTGGCAGCTGTTCTATAAAACGCATCGCTGCACTTTGCCCTATTTTATTTATGGTGCAAAACTCCTCTTGAATAAAGCAATCTTTTGATAATGCTCCTGTGCATTATTCCGGGGAGAGGAAGGATCTGTTTTACTGTGCCAAAGGCAATACAAAAATGCACCCTCTTTGTCTCTGCTATAGCCACTATCCTGGTTTATCACAACAGGCGATGGCTGAATGGATAAGAATGGGAGTCCCATGGTGTACTGTTGGAAAAGTCACCGATTGTCCCGACTATATTCTTGCTGAGTCAAGTTGCTTGAAATTTTTAACTAGAAATCTGGCTGAGGGTGCTGATCAGATTCTGGGACAGTCTCAACATCAACCATCCAAAAACAAAAAATTCCTGCTTCTCTCAAATCAGTTGTTTTTGAAAAAAATATTCCTCCTCTTTCAGTTGGGGAAGCCAGTGTTCAACTTCTGGATATACTACCAACCCCTCCCGTGCCTCATTGCTTTTATCATCCAGTAGGACCTCTTGGAGGGTCTGTGATCCACCATGTACAGGGCTGCACGTAATGTGAATGACAGAGAGGAAGCGACAGGTCTCCCTGTGTGTAGGGTTATGATTGGTGCCATGACTAACTATGGAATACTTTCTCCTACTGCAGCTGTTTTACTACCCTATCTCCATCCTTGTCTTGATGCATTTGTTGCTGAAACCCTCATCCATGCTTTTGTCAGCTTGACTATTCCAACACTGCTAGCCTCCCTCCACCTTCAGCTCATCTGAAACTCTACTGCCCACATCCTTACTCACACCAAGTCCTGTTCACTGTTATCCAAATATTCACCAGTGAGTACTGGATTCTGGTTTACTGACGTGTCAAATTAAAAATGATTTTCAATGTCCCTCTCCATCTCTTCACTCAGGCCATACTCCTCCCTGAGCTCTTCTCCAATTTGGGCCTCTCCTATTTCCTCCAATTAACCTTTTTGTGATGTTGACTTTCTTCGATGCTGTAGACGTGATGTAGAGGTGCCGGCATTGGACTGGGGTAAACTCAGTAAGAGGTCTGACAACACCAATTTTAAATCCAACCGATTTATTTGATAGTAAACTTGCTAGCTTTCGGCGTTTGTAGCCTTCGTCAAGCAATGAACACCTCATTTGCCTGACGAAGGCACAAACGCCGAAAGCTAGCAGATTTACTATCAAATAAATAGGTTGGATTTAAAATTGGTGTTGTCAGACCTCTTACTGAGTTTCTTCGATGCTGCTAGACTGCGAGTATTTGCAACACTTTGTGATTTTATATTGTTCTCTCCCACATTAGAAGTCGTGTCTTCAGGCGTCCTGAGCTTTAGAATTCCTTTCATCAATCTCTCCATCTCTCTCTTGCTTTCTCTCCTTTTTAAAATAGTACTCATAAACTCCTCTGACTACATTTTTTAGTCATCAGTTCCAATGTCAGTTGGGGCTGCTGTGAAATTCCTTGGAATATTTTACTTCATTCCACTAAATCCCAGTTGTTGTTGAGTACCCTTGTCTGGAGGACAGTCTGAGATTGTGAATGCTTCATAGACCCTCACTTTGGAACAAATGCCTGGTTTGGGTCACTGTCTACATGTTCTCCTGTGTCTGTGTGAGTTTCCTCCTTGGTGCTGTGGTTTTCTCCCACAGTCTGAACGATGTGCTGGTTAGGTGCATTGGCCAAACTAAATTCTCTCCCCATGTACTCAAACAAGTGCCGGTGTGTGGCAACTGGGGGTTTTCCTAATAACTTCATTGCAATGTTAACGTAAGCTTACTCGTGACTAATAAATAAACTTTTATAAACTTTAATCACTAGCAATGCCCTCCAACCAACAGACACTTGCTACTGTCTACACAAGTAAAACAAACTCAGCCGTGCTATTGATTAACTGACTGAGAATTGACGGACTGCAGTGTCCTCATAGAACCCTGCAGTGCAGAAAGAGACTCTTCGGCCCATCGATTCTGCACCAACACAATCCCACCTAGGTTCGAACCCCATATATTATATCCACTAATCCCTTTAACCTATGCATTCCTGGACCTTAAGCGGCAATTTCTTAGCATGGCCAATTGACCTAACCAGCACGTCTTTGGACTGTGGAGGAAACTGGAGTATCTGGAGGAAACCCATGCAGACACGAGGAGAATGTGCAAACTCCACACAGACAGTGACCTGAGATGGAATCAAACCCAGGACCCTGGAGCTGTGAAGCAGCAGTGCTAACTACTGTGCCATCCTAGAGGCCACAAATGATGCTCCTATTGAATCCAATAATCCTTAAATAACGAGGCACATTTGGGTAAAAGAACATAATGCAATATGAAGTAGACAGTGAAGTCTAGGGTCTGTCTGTCTTGACTTTTTTATTCACAGCTTCAAACAAAAAAAAACCCTCTTCAAACGGTTAGTTTGTTAAATGAGTCCTTCCAAAAGCAATCCCTCAATTTTGTTCGTGATGGGATGTATTTTGGTGGCTAACAACATCTGTGGTCCAGCTCTGTCATTATACCCGTGGAGACTCAGTGAATTAGTAGGTCTTGTTTCTCATTTGACTCTGTGGGCATTCGTGTTTCTAATTAAAATGGGGGTGGGGGAGACAATCATGTTTTGTCACTTTAGAACTTTTTCTGTGAGATATGGGCATTACTGTCTAGGTAGGTATTTTTATTGTCCTTGAGGAGGTGGTAGAGAGTTGCTGCCTTGAACCGCTGCATTCCGTGTGGTGTAGGTACAGCCACAGTGCTGTTAGGGAGGGAGTTCTAGAATTGTGACCAAGCAATGATCAAGGACGCTCCCCTGCCAAGTCCCTCAATACCCTGAGTTGGATATAGTTCCGAGTTAGGATGGTGAGCAAGCAGCGGTGGTTTTCCCATTCATCTGATGCCATTGTCCTCCCTTAGATGTACGTAGAACACTACAGCACAAACAGGTCCTTCGGCCCATGAGTTGTGCCGATCATATCTATGCTTACCAGGCCATAGACCTATCTGCAACTCCCAATCCCATTATATCCCATTACAAAATTACAATGCCATTACAAAATTTAAGGGATTGCTTTTGGAAGGACTCGTTCAACAGACTAACCATTTGTAGAGGTTATTGGTTTGGAAGGAGGCTTGGTGAGTTGTTGTAGATGGTACACGTTTCTGTCACTATGCATCAGCGACGGTGGGAGTTAATGATGGGATGCTGATCAACTGGGCTGCTTTGTCCTGGATGGTGTTGAGCTTCATGTGTTGATGGAGTTGCACTCCTTTTTTTTGTTTATTAGTCACAAGTAGGCTTACATTAACACTGCAATGAAGCTACTGTGAAATTCATCGCCACACTCCAGCACCTGTTTGGCTACACTGAGGAAAAATTTGGCATGGCCAGTGCACCTAACCAACATGTCTTTCCGACTGTGGGAGGAAACCCACACAGTCATGAGGAGAATGTGCAGACAGTGACCCAGACCTGGAATTGAACCTGGGTTCCTGGTGCTGTTGAGGCAGCAGTGCTAATCTCTGGCCATCCCTATATATCACTAAAGTTTTGAGAGAGTGAAGGGAGAGAAAGAAAGCTCAAACTGCAGCACATGTTGAGTTGGGGATTGAAATGGTGGTGGGGGGGTTGACACACTGTGGTCATTCTTCCAGGCATCACTTGTGAGGGTCACGTTGCCAGCTTCACGAGGTGAGCACGGGAGAAGATGCTTTGGCTTCAAATCCCAAGGGTTTTCCATTGGGCAGCACAGTGGGTTAGCACTGCTGCTTTACAGTTCCAGGGTCCTGGGTTTCGATTCCCAGCTCGGATCACTGTCTGTCTGTGTGGAGTTTGCACATTCTCCTCGTGTCTGCGTGGGTTTCCTCCAGGCACTCCGGTTTCCTCCCACAGTCCAACAATGTGCAGGTTAGGTTGATTGGCCATGCTATGAAATTACCCCTTAATGTCCAGGGATGCATAGGTTAAAGGGATTAGTGGTGTTATGGGGGTAGGGCCTGGGTGGGATTATGTTCGGTGCAGATTGAATGGGCTGAAGGGCCTCTTTCTGCAGTGTAGGGTTCTATGGTTTTCAATCAGTGAGCAATGTGAGCACTCACTCTGCTGCAACCCTTGACCCGTGGTGTGTGTTGTGAAAGATGCTATCCATCCTGCATGGATTCAAACACAAGGCAAAATCAATTGAAAGGCAGATTTAGAACAAAGAACAAAACAGCACGGGAAACAGACCCTTTGGCCCAACGAGCCCGTGCCGCCACCCCGATGTTCCCACCTCTACCCGTGATCCCTGTCCATGTTTATAGATCTATGGATTAAAAACCAAATTTGAGACAATTTAGGGAGAATTTGTTTTGCCAATTAGCCTAAGAGCACATCTTTGGGATGTGGGAGGAAACCGGAGCACCCGGAGAAAACCCACGCAAGCACGGGGAGAATGCGCGAACTCCCACAGACACAGACCCAAATCCATGTATCTGCACAGCACAGCGATAGTCACTGAGCTGTCGTGTTGCCTATCAAATGGTCCAGGTCAAGCATACACTAACGACGTGAAGCACTAGGATACTCTCGAAAAATATTTACATTGAATTTGCAGCACAATCCTTTCAGCCCAGCAGATTTATGCTAGAATTTGTGCTCCGCAGAGCCATCCCTCCTTTTATAAGCAAGTCCTTCTGTTTGTCCCACATTTGTTTTCCTCAAAGTTTCCTCCTGAGTTTCCTAAGGGAAAACTCAGTTTTCCTCCTAACAGCACTGATGCTGTCTGCATGAACTAAACTACGTGGTTGCATGCTCCACATTCTAGCACTCACTCTGGGTAAAGAAGTTTTATTTTGTTGATTCATGGGATGTGGGTGTTGTTGGCAAGGCCAGCGTTTATTACCCTCGAAAAGGTGGTAGTGATCTGTTGCAACCCTTGTGGTGAAAATACACTCACAGTGCTTTAGGAGGGAGCTCCAGGATTTGGACCCAGTGACAGTGAAGGAAGGCTGATATATTTCCAAATCAGGATGGTGTGAGACTGGAAGGAGAACTATCGGCTGATTTTGGTGGTAGAGATAACGGGCTCCGGTTGAAAATTTAGTGAGTGGTCACTGTGCACACACTTCCTCCTTTATTGGAGTTATAAGTAGCTACCCGCCCCCTATGCTTATGTACACACTTCTCCAAAGTTTGCTCAGCTTGATGTTGCTCAGTTGGTTTTGTTCTGAAAATGATAGCACGGATCGCAGTTATGTGGAGCTACAAAAGTAGTGCACGTACTGCCGGAATCCTTCCTCTTTATTCCATTACCTCAACGTGGGGACTCTGGAGAGAGTGCAGAGGAGGTTTACCAGGATGCTGCCTGGTATGGAAGGTCTGAGTTACGAGGAGAGGTTAGGCTAATTGGGACTGTTTTCCTTAGAAAGACGTAGACTTAGAGGAGATCTGATAGAGGTGTACAAGATTATGAAGGGGATAGATAGAGTAAACAGGGTTAAGCTTTTTCCTAGGATGGACTCAAATAGCACGAGGGGCCATAGGCTTAGGGTGAGGGGGTAAGGTATAATTTGGATGCTAGAGGAAGTTTTTTCACACAGGGTGGTCGGGGTATGGAATGCGCTGCCAAGTAAAGTGGTGGAGGCAGGTACTCTGGAGTTATTTAAGAAATACTTAAATGGGCACGTGAACAGAATGGGAATGGAGGGGTATAGAAAATTGATTTAAAATAGGGATCATGAGCCTTGGGGAGTCCCTGGGAAGTGTGTAAATTGTCGATGATATTGATGTATTTGTTTTATCCTACAGGTACTTTGGTTCACCTTGTTGTCTAACGAGGGGCATACACGCGATGGGTCGTGAGAGGACTGCCCTTGGATTTTGAGAGTATCCTAATGCTTCACGTCGTTAGTGTACGCTTGGCCTGGACCATTTGATGGGCAACACGACAGCTCAGTGACTATCGCTATGCTGTGCAGATACATGAATTTGGGCCTGTGTCTGTGGGAGTTTGCAAGTTTTCTCCGGGTGCTCTGGTTTCCTCCCACATCCCAAAGATGTGCTCTTAGGCTGATTGGCAGAACAAATTCATCCTAAATTGTTTCAAAGAACAAAACAGTACAGCAAACAGGCCCTTCGGCCCAACGAGCCCACACCGCCGCCTCGATGTTCCCACCTCTACCCGTGATCCCTGTCCATGTTTATAGATCTATGGATTAAAAACCAAATTTGAGACAATTTAGGGAGAATTTGTTTTGCCAATTAGCCTAAGAGCACAGCTTTGGGATGTGGGAGGAAACCGGAGCACCCGGAGAAAACCCACGCAAGCACGGGGAGAATGCGCAAACTCCCACAGACACAGGCCCAAATCCATGTATCTGCACAGCACAGCGATAGTCACTGAGCTGTCGTGTTGCCCATCAAATGGTCCAGGTCAAGCGTACACTAACGACGTGAAGCACTAGGATACTCTTGAAAAAAATCCAAAAGCAGACCTCTCACGACCCATTGTGTGTATGCCCCTCGTTAGACAACAAGGTGGACCAAAGCACCCCGCATTATGTTTTCAATGCATAGATCTATAAACATAGACAGGGATCACGGGTAGAAGTGGGAACATCGAGGTAGCAGCGCGGGCTCGTTGGGCTGAAGGGCCTGATTCCCATGCTGTTTTCTTCTTTGTACAATTGAATCCATTCTTTACCCCTCCCACCTGCCATGTTTTCAAGATTTGATTTGGTAGCACAGTGGTTAGCACTGTTGTCTCAAGCACCAGGGACCTGGGTTCAATTTCTGGCTCAGGCTCAAGTCATTTTCTGTGTGGAGTTTGTACGTTCTCCCCACATCTGCGTGGGTTTCCTCCAAAAGATGTGCTGGTTAGGCACATTGGCCATACTAAATTCTCCCTCAGTGTACCGAACAGGCAGTATAGTGTGACGATTAGGGGATTTTCACAGTAACTTCATTGCAGTGTTAATGTAAGCCTTCTTGTGACTAATAAATAAACTTTAAACTTTTTTTTAAAATGTAATTCCCTTCGCCTAGTGTTCATTACAGAAGCTAAATGTTTCCCTTTGATTGTGTTACGGTGCAGTACTCACCGTACTTTCAACTGCACTTCCACCACCAAAGGCAGCTGGTAGTTCCCCTTGTTGTATGAGGAACAGTTGCGGACTCTGGATCTGTACTCACTGGAGTTTAGAAGAGTGAGAGGGGATCTTACAGGATACTGCAAAACCTGCATAAAATGGATAGGGAGAGGATGTTTCCACTAGTAGGAAAAACTAGAACCAGAAGGCACAACCTCAGGCTAAAGGGACGATCCTTTTAAAACCGAGATGAGGAGGAATTTTTTCAGAGTGACTAATCTGTGGAATTCTTTGCCGCGGAAGACCATGGAGGCCAGGTCATTGAGTGTCTTTAAGATAGAGATGGATAAGTTCTTGATAAAGTGATCAGGGATTATGGGGAAAATGGGATGAGAAAAATACCAGCCATGATTGAATGGTGGAGCAGACTCGATGGGCTGAGTGGCCTAATTCTGCTGCTATGGTTTTATAGGTAGTTAGCCCCATTGTAGCTGTGCTGACTCCTTGGACAATTGGTCCCTGTTTCTGCCTCTTTTCCCGTAGCCCTGCATTTTTTTTTTCCTTTTCGAATGCATGTCCAACTTCCTTTCTGAAAATTGTTATTATTACATCTTTCACGTTTGCTTCAGGAAGTGCATACCAGATGTTCGTAAGGATGAGGTTTGTTCTGAATTTCATTTCTCCCCCATTTGTTTTTGCTCATCGTTTTAAATACATTGTCTCTGGTTGCTGCCCCTCCTGCCAGGGCAACCTTTCATCTCATTTACTCAATCAAAACCCCTTCGTAACTTTAACCCCATCATTATTAAATTTCCCTTCCCACTCGAGAGAAATCTCTGTAGCTCCACCTAAAAAACCAGAGCCCTGCTGAGATTGAGCCTAGGCCTCGATGCTCGAGTTTTAACGAGGAAAAGAAAGCAGAACTGTAACTCATAACCAGGAGTGAAATCCATGAAATTTTTAAAATTTATTCGCGGGACATGGGTGTTACTGGCTGGTCAGTATTTATTGCCCATCCCTAGTTATCGGAGAGTAGTTGTCAACCGTGTTTAGAGCTGTAGGCCAGATCTGATAAGGAGGCAGATTCCCTTCCCTAAATTATGTTAGTGAACTAAATGGTTTTTTTTCCTGACAATCAGTAATGGTTTCACGGTGATCAGTAGATTCTTAATTCCAGATTTTTTTTTTATTGAATTCGAATCGCAGTATCTGCCGTGGTAGGATTCGAACCCGGGTCCCCAGAACATCAGCTGTGTTTCTAGATTAATTCAAGGTACTATAACCACTTTGTCATTTTCCCCATTAATAAATCGAACGTGACTTAGTGAGTTCAGAGAGATTAAGGTGATTTGGAAGTGAAGGGGCAATAAGTTCCAAGGAAACTTGGGGGCAATTAATGAAAGACTGCTTTTGGTTCTGTTGATTTTTCTTTTGAGTGTTGTGCTTATTATGGATAGGATTCGGTGTACTTGGTTTGATTTGTTGTGGTCTACAGGTGGAGTTGTTTTGCAATATTTATTGTCTTGCTTGGAGAGGAAGGAGAGAGTGCGAAACATGTTAAGGAGCGACAATGGTCCGACACAAAGCTGAGTCTTGATATACGTTGTACGTGAAGTTGGCAGAGGCGGATGTTTGCAGAGTCCTTAACGGATTTTGTACGTTGAGTGGCGTTGCCTGAGCAACTTAAACTGATTCCACCGCAAAGCTGTAGGATTAATTCGGATCCTAGTGAGAAAGGGGAAGCAGTTGATATGGTGTGATGGATTCCTTCTTCCTTGGGATGTGAGCATTGCTGGCAAGACAAGCATTTATTGCTCATCCCTAAGTTTCCTTGAGAAGTTGGGAATGAGCATCATGGTTGCCACTCGCATGGTGCACCCACAATGCTTCTTCCACACACACAGTTATTTGATACAACTGAGCGGTTGGCTAGGTTATTTCAACAGGGTAATTGGGTCTGCCAGATCTAGCCCAGATACAGATGACGTTTCCTTCACTGAAGGACTTTAGTGAAGCAGTGGATTGTGTCTTCTGAGCGTTAGGCTGAACCTCCCGGGTTACTGATCCAGTCATGATGTCGAGATGCTAATCTCCACGTTGTTACTAATCCAGTGACATTACCATTATGCTACCATGTGCAGACTCTCGTGTGGTGAGAAGCTGTCATTTTCTCTCCCCCACATTGTTTTGAAATGGTGGTTGTGTTTGGGGTATCGGGGTGGGGCCGTTCCCTGGCTGAGTAATTGAAGGGACTGGAACTGAGGTTTGACGCTTTAGTAATTTTTTTGCTAGTTCAACTATGCATTCCTTTCTTATGTATTCTGTCTGTTAGATTCTGTGCCCTCTCTCTATTCTCTTTTCCTCTGTCTGTCTCTCTCTCCCTCTCCCTCCCTATCCTCTCTCTGTTTGAAGTGTTTAGTACTTGTTCGAAATTGAACTATGCTTCGATCTGCTCCTCAAAGCCTTCCGTGAGGGTGGCACAGTAGCACATTGGTTAGCACTGCTGCCTCCCAGTGCCAGGGACCAGGGTTCAATTCCTGGCTTGGGTCACTGTCCATGTGGAGTTTGCACGTTCCCCCCTCCATATCTGCGTGGGTTTCTTCCTGTTCTTTGGTTCCCTTCCACATTTTGAAAGATGTGCTGGTTAGGTATACGGATCTGAACAGGGCCAGACCGGGGCGCCTAGGGGAATTTCACAGTAACTTTGTTGCAGTTTTAAGATAAGCCTTACTTGTGAAGGATGAGTAAACTTTAAAAACTTTAATCTGTTTTCCCTTCCACGGAATAATCCCACAAAATAGTTGGTACCTCCTTCCTTACATATGTTTCCCTATTAGCACTGACACAGCAACTTTAAAAATATTTAAACCAAGAAGTGTAGCTGACTTTTTACAACAGTTGTAGCAAATCTCCACAAAGGTTTGACTGTTGGAATTTAACAGTACTAAGTGGAATTGGCTGTCGATATTCCTGCACTGCTCTTACACTGTTCCTTAGGTAGCTCTTCACCACCTGATACGGAAGGTCATGAATTCAAGCCCCATTCCTGAGACTTGAACACTTAAACCAGGCTGACTCTGGGAGTATTGCATTATTTTTCACACAAAAAGTTGAACTAAATGCTTTTGCAGGTGAATGTAAAAGGCCTTGTGGCACTATTCAAAGAAGTGGTCTTGATTTTTCCCAGTGCCATGATGAAATTCATAGTGATGTTGTGGTCAGCACTGCTGTCTCTCACTGTCAGGGGCTTGGGTACTGTCTGTACAGTTTGCACGGTCTCCCCATGTCTGCGTGGGTTTCCTCTGGTTTCCTTCCGCAGATTGAAAGATGCGCTGGTTAGATGCAGTGGCCATGCTAAATTCTCCCTCAGCGTACGCTAACAGATGCCAGAGTGTGGCGACTGGGGGGTTTTCACAGTAACTTCATTGTAGTGTTAATGTAAGCCTACTTGTGATACTAATAAAAAAATAAATTTCTTCAACTTTATAAACTTTAAGAAAGACAGAACTGTCAAGCTTCCTGACTACTTATACTCCCAGTGCAGTAGCACCACAGTATTTAAAATTTTCATCCTCATAATCTTTGCATGGAATTGCCATATGTTCCACCTTCTGCAGCCCAACAACTCCCCAAAGTCTGTGTTCCTCCAGTTTTGGCCTCTTGCTAATCTGAGGTGTTTTATCGCTGCACATTTGCCTTCAGCTGCCAGCATCCTAAACTCTAGAATTCCCTCCCTGAACCTTCTCCACCTCTACTTTTATTTCCTGTGTGAGAGTCCCCCAAAAAAACTTGCCTTACTGATCTAGCTTTTGTCACCTGTCTTAATATCTGCTTATGTAATTCAATGTCCAATTTCATTTAATAATGCCTCTGTAATGTGAGTTGGGATGCTTTACAACATTTAAAGGCCCTCGATGGATGTTATTTGATCTTCAGTTGCATTGACGTTAAGTGATGATGAACCAATTAGCCTCACTGCCCTTCAACTGCAATGAGATTAGAACAGTTTTGGCACCTTTTGTGATCTCTGTTGGCAAGTGTGGGTTTGCTTGTTGATGATGGCTGAGGCCAAAGATGGATTAACCCTTAACACAGTTTGGGGTTCGCCCATAAAGAATGGTGCCAGGTCCAAAGTGTTTTCAGCAGCTGTGATTAAGTCACAGGCAGTGAACCTCAGAGTAGGTAGTGGGTATGGAATGGGACTGGCCCCAGGATCTATAGATCATTCACTGGTGTAATTCCTCAGTGAAAGGAAAACCCAATGGGTATAAGCAATCTAATAATGGCCTCTCGCGTGGCATCGGGACAGCAAGTTGGTCACAATATAAATTAATTCTCTCGCTAATAGAAACACTTTTTGCTCTAACACTGGCACATTTGCAATGACGTAATATTATCAGATTTAAGATACTACGCACCCAATACAAAGGAAATAAGGTTTTCACTCAACTATTTGCTATTGCTTTCAGGGCAAAGTTGTGTAGCAACAGGAGAAATGTGAGATCTTTTTCAAATGAAACTTGAGTATAAAAGGCTCGATGATGGCTGGGACATGAGGAGTAAGTCTCCTGCTCTTTGATGTAGTGCAGGGGGATCTGTTCAGCTGAGAGGGTAGACGAGGCTTTGCTTTTTAAGATCTGGCACCTCAGACAATACAGCCCTCCCTCAGTACTGCACTGGAGTGTCAGCTTACATACACATTCCAGTCTCCAGGAACAAAGCATCAGCAGAGAGGAAGTTAAAGTTTCAGCTCAGTGACCTTTCACCAGAAGTGAAGGAGGATGGTATGAGTTGCTAAACTGAGGGGGAGGTGTCAGGAAGAACAAAGCGACTGTGTGGTGGGGAAGATTAAATAACGTTTTAAATAAATTGATATTTGGTTCCTTTTATAGCATTTTAATTCAGCATCTTTTTCATTAACCATTTATCTTTCAGCAATCTTGTTCTGACATGGCCTTTCTTTCTGTGTCAGAACTACTGATTCTATTAATGTTTTTACCTTTTCAGTCATTGCTTCATTGTAAAGCTTCCCTTCACTTTTCTTCTAGAGGCTCTGAATAGTTTCTATCAGTGCTTGCTGAGAATTAAATATTATGCAGTGCCTGTTGAGACTTTACAGTTCCAAAATCAGTTGTTCTATTTCAAGTTTCCAAGTGTTGTACTGCTTTGTTTCTTCTACAATTTTCAACGATCTCCTGATTCAGTTCTTCACTACACTTGTTCCTATTTTGTAGTTTTTTTTTTTGTCCAGAGTTCAGATTATTTTCCATTGACTTCATTCATCTCTCGTTCCTCTTCACTTCATTTTGAAACTTTTTCTCCAAGTTTGACGTCAGCCATTTCATTATTTTTCCTTGATGTCTACTCTCGAGCTTTAATTCGGCTCCTCTTTAGGTTCAATAAATTTTGGTCCGTGTCGTCGCTCCCTCCAGGCTGGGGCCTCTCGTTGGAGAATGGCAATGTCCATGGTGTGACCTATATAGACACGTTTCGTAGCAGCTCGATAGTCAATATCTTTCCTCAAAGGTAGGAGAGTCTAAACCTAGAGGGCATAGGTTTAAGGTGAGAGGGAAAAGATACAAAAGTGTCCAAAGGGGCATTTCTTTCCCACAGAGGGTGGTGTGCATCTGGAACAAGCTGTCAGAGGCAGTTTTATAGCTGAGTACAATTTTGTCTTTTAAAAAGCATTTAGACAATTACATGGGTAAGATGGGTTTAGTGGGATATGGACTGAATGCAAGCAATTGGGGATTAGCTTCGGAGCTTAAAGAAAAAGGTGGCATGGATAAATTGGGTTGAAGGGTCTGTTTCCATGCTGTAAACCTCTATGACCACAGAGTTATAAGCCTTCTGACTCAGGTGAGATGCTACCCATTGAGGCCACTATTAGGAATGGGTTAACAGACCTTCCAATTAAGTCCTAATTTGATATCAGTTACTCAATATTTATGTAGAAAGGGGCCACAGGTGGCACTACTGGTGGGTGGAGAATTGTGTGGAGTTGGATCAGAGCAGTGAAGGTATTTTGCGAAGAAGCAGAACTTGCGTCTCTTTTGCACCAACCGAGAAGCTCAAACAGCCACGACTGACACTTTGTAAATATCCCAAACCACGTAGTTCTTTTTTTCATCTGTCCTTCTGTTAATGTGGAAGGTGTTAGGTTGCGATGGCTGGTGTTTACACTACTGAACTCTTGGGCTTGTATCCAAGCAGCCTGCCTGAATTCTAGTGAGTTATCGAATGTAATAAAGCGCAACGTGGAGAATCGCCCAGCTTGTGAGGAGGCTGAGCCTGGTTCTATTACACATCTTGTGGTGAGCAACACTGGTCGTGGAGAAGTATAAGGTTTCAATTCCCTTTCTCTCTCTGTCTCTTTCTCTCTCCTCACAATTCATCATTAGCAAATAACAGAAAATGTTAGCTTTGTAAATGATATGCACATAATACCGAAAAGGGCAGCCAATATCAAAGGATTAATGAATTAAATTATTGGCAGCTGCCTTCCACATGAATATCTTTTGCGTTTAATTCAGTGAATGTCAAACTCCACCCCCCCGCCCTTCACCATTTATATTTAGATATTACTCACAAGCGACTTGCCCCTCTCCTTCTCTTGAATTAAATAATGTGGGTGGGAAGATAATCTTGCATTAATTTGCTAGAAAATATGGTTTAAAAAAATAATACACTCACTGAACTGTGCTCCCAAAACACGGAGGGGGGGCAGAGTGTTTGTCAATTAGTGGAACCCGCAACACTTTATAGAGAGATTTAACTGGCCTTTTTGACGGTAGGTGTCAGCTGTGGCTCAGTGGACAAGACTCACCCAGTGAATCAGATGGTTGGGGCGGCGGGGGAAAGTCGCGTCTTGTTGCAGTGACTGAGCACAATCGTGGGAGTGGCGAGACCAGTTTGCATGCTCGAGTGGGTGTCAGAGATCTCATTGCTCTGTTGAAAAGTGCCAGGGGATTCTTCATGGTTTCCGAGTCAATATTTACTGCTCCACAAGCATCTCTGACCAGGTTATTATTCGTAAGACTGCTGGTTTGCAAGTCGGCTGCTGTCTTTCCTACATTGTCAGCAGTTCCTCCGCTTCCAAAGTCTCCATCGTGCGTAAAGTGCTTTGGGACGTTTGGGTAATGAAAATACGATGCGAATGTTTTCGAAGCACGCAAGGCAACATTCGCCTTTAAACACATACTTTCTCGCATCTGCTTTCAAGTTGTAGTTGTTTGTCACAGAAATAGACTGCTTCGTTTTCCGAAAGCATTTTACAGAGCGGTGTAGAATATAGGAACAGAAGGAAGTCACACAGCCCTTCAAATCTACTCCATCATTCATTATGATCATGACTGATCATCCAACTCAATAGCCTGAGCATATTCTTTCTCTCTCTCTCTCCAACAAGTACAACCCTAACCGACTCAATACCTCAGTCCTGCCATCCCAGGAATCGAGCATTTTTGGGATGAGGACATTATTAGGGAAAAAAACATGCAAATATGATTTTCTTTGGGGATTTAGCATACAACAGTTCTGTACCTGTATGCTCAATATAACAGCGTATAAAGCTATTGGGCAGGATGAGAAAATCTGGTCCATTTAGCTTATTCCAAATGGTCGTAGTGTCTCCTGAATCAGCTGAAGAGATCTCCTTACTTCCCTGAACGCAGAGCAGCTGGGAAAGCCAGGTCAAAGTTCTACAAGGTCAATTTGGGGTTGTGGACAGTGATCTGAAAAACTCCTCTCTCTCCGCTCTCTGATGCAGTCTATTCCAGGAGACCGGATTGACCACTGTGTGTTAGTTAACACCCACCTCGTAAAAGTGTTGCTATCGTTGTCCCAGTTGAGAGCCAACCATTTTTAAAAAGGTCAAACTGGTGACTTTTTTAAAATAAAAATTGAAGTTGGTTTCATTTTCAGATTAAATAATCAGAACTCTCAGTAATGAGGTAACTCGTATATTTTCAGTCCCATTCTATTAAAAGTTTTAGGTGTGAAAGTGCATTTTGAAATGTGAATGTTAAGATAGGAGCCTCACTGATAAGTTGGTGTACGTTTCCAACACGTTTGCCATGAGTGTTCTATTTGTTCAAGCTAATATATTTTGTTCAGAAGGTTATTTATTGATCCAGCCAGTATGTTATAATTGTAAAGACTTGGGAATGGAATTTTCCTATCCTGTCTGCCACAGGGAACGTAGCAGGCGGACGGAGAGGGATTTTCTGGTTTTGCGGTGAGCGAAAACTCTGCCTTTTGGTGTCAAGTTAAATAAAAACAGTTCTGGAAAAACTCAGCAGTTCTGATAGCACAGTGGCGAGAGAGAGAGAGTTAATGTTTTAGGCCCTATATATATGCCTGTTGTAATTTTAACCATAGACATACTGGCCTCGGTATCCCCTATACTGCCCCATTACCTCAGAGCAGCAAAAAGAGGTCAGGATGGGATCAAAACATTGACCGAGAAGCCTCCTGCTGACTTCCTGGTCTTTCCCATTGTCAGGTGGCCACATAACTGCCAGAAACAAGCCAGAGACTCGATCTGGATCCTTAAAAGTCAACGTAGTCCAGATGTCCTTTTGACATTGAGCATGCATCTCCTCAATGGCGAGACTCACCAGGAATGTAGATAGTCAATCCATAAGGCTGATAAACGATGAAGAATTTGATACCTGTTTTGATGTAGGCAGCAGGATAAGCATCTCTGCCCTTGATGCTGCCCACACCTACCCCCACTCTCCATTCACTTTCCTCTTGTATTTGATTTATTATTGTCACATGTATTGGGATACAGTAAAAAGTTTTGTTTCTTGCGCGTTATACAGACAAAGCATACTGTTCGTAGAGTACATTGGGAAAACGAACGGAGAGGCTGCAGAATGTAGTGTACAGTCATAGGGCATTAAAATTAAGAATGAGAGTATAAGATAGAATTAAAAGATATACTGGGGACAGCTCGTAAGAAGTCCCGTTGCTCCGATGCCATCTTGACCCTTCTAGACCCACGTACAGATGCTTATTTGGGCTCCTTGACCACTCTTGCACCCTAAAAGCCTGTGACCGGTCACACCAATGGAAACTTGCACTTGAAAACCTGACAAATCCTCCCAAAGGATGTCATGGGAAGATTGTCAAATGCGACAGATCTGAGAAACAAAAGCTTGGCCAAAATGGTAGGCTTGACGACAGAGCTGATGGAATAAGGTTTCAGGGAAGATTTTCAGAGTTCGGGGTCTTGCAGGTTTAGCAGCCATTGCTGGAGCAGTGAAAATCAAAGGTGCACAGAGGCTAGAATTGGTGAACTGAAGACTTCTCGGGAAGGGGGCAAGGCCACGGAAGGATTTGATTGGGAGAATTTTGAAATTGAGGTGTTGGTGGACTAAGACAACTTGGCTCAGGGAGCACGGGGTGAATAGCACTTGGTGTAATTGAGAAGAAATTAGGAGGATTGGCCATACTAAGTTGTCCCTTGGTGTCCAAAGATGTGCAGATTAGGTGGATTGGCTGTGATCAATGTCTAGCCTTGTGGGGGTAGTCATGATGTAGAGATGCCGGCGTTGGACTGGGGTAAACACAGTAAGAAGTCTGACAACACCAGGTTTAAGTCCAACCGATTTATTTGATAGTAAACTCACAAGCTTTTGAGGTTGTGCTCTTTGTCAGGTGACCTGACCTTCACTTATGGGGGTAGGGCAGGGAAGTGGGCCTGGATAAAATGCTCTTTTGGAGAATCTATGCAGACTTGATGGGCCGGATAGCTTCTGCACTATGGTGATGCTAAGGATAACAGATTACAGAGTTTTGGACATGTTTAAGTTTATGGAAGGTAGAGGCTGGCTAAGAGATTGTTGGGATGGTCAAGTCGCAAGGTAACAAAGGAATAGGGGTTTCAGCAGTAGATGAGCTGAGGAAGGGATGTGGGGACAGGCCACAGTATTGATGCAAGTAGGAGATCATTGTTGGTGGCAAGCAAGTGGGTCTAGCAGACTATCTTGGTGTTAACAGGATGCCACGATTTCCAACAGTGGTGGTAACAGTGTCTGTTCTAAGGTTTTGAAGTACCACACTGTGCATATTAAATATAAATGAGGGCCAACTGTTAAATGGGCTTGAATTACTCTCCAGTAACATAGGGCAGGTAGATGAATCACTTAGTCAGCTGCCAGCCGGAGGTGAGTGTCCAACCTTATTGCGTCCCACAGAAATCACTATTTGTGCCGCGCGCCTGTCCTCTTTCCCTGAATGTAGCTAGTCACTTGTCCCTCTGATGTTGATTTGTAATAGTGACAGGAATTGGGATGGTAACTGCTGTGAGGGCACTGGGCTGGTGTATAAAAAAAAACTGAGTTGTCAAAGTGCAACGTGAGCACCCTCGAGTTTGAATTCAAACTGTCTGCTTGCATTCTCTAATGGGCATCTTACCTGAAATGGTGTGTGCAGGAGTGTTAGATTGTAACCAGTGACCACTTTGGTCACATTACATCCGATACAATGGTAACAAAAGCTGTAAAGGTCAACTGACTCAGTAAACCATGGAACCAATTACAAAATGATGTGATGGTCAACTGACTCAGAGCAACTAAGAACCTGTTGGGAATTGTGGGGAGTTTGGATTGGCCCAGGGCAAGCCCCAAGTTTGGACTAATAAAGTTTCCTCATTTAAACTCTTTCTTTGATTAATAAGCTGGAATAAGTTTTGTTACATTTTTATTATCTCTATTTGAAGAGTTCCTTTTGAAGAAATGAGGTTTGTTATTTTCCAGTAGGATATTGAATGCCTAATGGGATATCTATCAATTATCCTTTTTCAAAAGTTGGAATTTTCAGCATCAAATAATGCTTGCAGGATAAAATGATTAGACTTATTTGAATACTAAATAGAGGCAGAAAAGGGGCACAGAGAAATCTTGAGAACATTCCTGATGCAGGACACACAGTATGGACTGCATGAAAATTGGCCATCACATTTCAACAGTGAATATACTTTGCAAGTACTTCATGCGCTCAAAACTACCTCCTGGATTATAAAGTATTTTGGTATGTTTTGATCTTATTGAAGTAGTCCTTACTTTTGATGCTGCACTCTTTCTTATGTGCTCAGTGTGTCTATTAATCCAGCATTTTGGGGCAGGAGCGAGAATTTATTTGTTTCCAATTCCAAATAAATATGTTCACCGGTCAACAGGTAAATCAATATTTACAGACTTGGATTTTATGCTTCTAAATGCTTTGCTTATTTTCTTCACTGTCTATAGACTTTATGTTGGATCATTTTTGCACTGTGCTATCACTGAACTTTATTTGCATTCTTCCGTTTTGCAGGACTTTTTTTAAAAAAAGTCTACGTGACACCTTAACCTCTCTCTCTGACTTGTTTTCCTATTCCTATATTGAATAGTTTGCTTTGCAGTCACAGGAAGAGAGGCAAGAATGAGGTGGCAGGTGGGAGTGGAAAATAAAGAGCAGTTGCAAGACCCAGTCAGTACAGAACGGCGTGTGGGGAGAGGATTGTTGGGTGAAATTCATGACTATTCCAAAAGAGACTGACTTGAGAAGAGTTGATTTCTTGCTGGGTGTGCTCCACTAGACGTTAATTCAGTTTTGATGGTGGGTGTTGACAACTATTCAACTGTCAGTTGTGTCACAATCAAGTCAAATCATGTCCTTGCCTGAGGACTGCAGACACGTTTCTTTAAAAAAAAAAGTTATTGGTGGTGATGATGGAACTATGACTTATGTTGTACCTTTTTAATTGAATGTTCTGAGGTGTGACACCTAGGACATTAGTGCAGTACAGACACTTTGGCCCTCTGTTGTGCTGACCTGTGAAACCAATCTAAAGCCATCTAACTTACACTACTCCAATATCGTCCATATGCTTATCCAATGGCCATTTAAATGCCCTTAATGTTGCAGGCAGTGCATTCCATGCCCTTAACTACTCTGAGTAAAGAACCTACCTCTGACGCCTATCCTATATCTATCACCCTCAATTTAAAGCTATATTCCCTTGTGTTAGCCATCACCATCCGAGGAAAAAGGCTCTCGCAGTCCACCCTATCTAATCCTTTGATCATCTTTATATGCCTCAGTTAAGTTACCTCTTCACCTTTTTCTCTCTAACAAAAACAGCCTCAAGTCACTCAGCCTTTCCTCATAAAACTTCCTACCGTACGAGGCAACATCCTGGTAAATCTCCTCTGCACCCTTTCCAATGCCTCCACATCCTTCTTATAATGAGCAACCAGAACTAAACTCAGTAGAATTTTATACAGCTGCAACATAACCTCATGGCTCCTAAACTCCATCCCTCCACCAATAAAAGCTAACACACCGTATGCCACCTTAACAACACAATCAATCTGGGTATCAACTTTCAGGGATCTATGCACGTAGAGACCGTGATTCCTCTGCTCTTCCACACTACCGAGTATCTTACCATTAGTCCAGTACTCTGTATTCCTGTTACTCCTGTCAAAGTGAGTCACCTCTCACTTTTCCGCATTAAACTCAACTTGCCACGTCTCAGCCCAGCTCTGCAGTTTATCTATATCCCTCTGTAACATCCTTCTGCACTGTCCACAACTCCACCAACTTTAGTGTCATCTGCAAATTTACTAACCTATCCTTCTATACCCTCATCCAGGTCATTTATAAAAATGACAGTCAGCAATGGCCCTAAAACAGATCCCTGTGGTACACCAGTAGTAACTAACTCCAGGATGAACATTTCCCATAATCACCACCCTTTGTCTTCGTACAGCTAACCAATTTCTGATCCAAACTGCGAAATCACCCTTAATCTCACGCCTCTGTGTCTTGTGCAATAGCTTACCTTGAGGAACCTTGTGCTTTAATGAAAACTATATACACCACATCAACCGCTTTACCCAAATCCACCTGTTTGTCACCTTTTCAAAGAACTCTATAAGGTTTGTGAGACAATCTCTAATCAAATTATTCCTTCCCAGATGATTATAAATCCTATCTCTTATAATCCTTTCCAAAACTTTGCCCACAACAGAAGTAAAGCTCATTGGTCTATAATTACCAGTATTGTCTCTACTCCCCTTCTTGAACAAGGGGACAACATTTACTATCCTCCATTCTTCTGGCACTATTCCTGTAGACAATGATGATCTAAAGATCAAAGCCAAAGGCTCTAGCCTCCCAAAGAATCCTAGGATAAATACCATCCGGCCTGGGGACTATTTTCAAATTTTTTTGAAACTATTTTCAAAGTTTCCAGAATTACTAACACCACCACCCTATGAACCTCAATCCCATCTAGTCTAATAGTCTGTATCCTAATAGTCTTCTCCTTCCTCTTCAAAGAGATTCAACTTCTCCGGTAAACCGTGGTTCCTTCGTTCAGCCACTTCCTCCCTGTCTGACAGGTACATACTTCTCAAGGACATGCAGTAACTGTACCTTGAACAGATTTCACATTTCAATTGTGCCCATCCCCTACAGTTTCCTTCCAGATCCCATGCATCCTAAATCTCACCTAATCACATCCTAATTTCCTTTCCCTTCAGCCATGACTCTTGCCCTTCAGTATATACCTATCCCTTTCCATCGCTAAAGTAAACATAACTGAATTGTGGTTACTATCACTAAGGTGTTCATCTACCTCAATCTAACATCTGGCCTGGTTTGTTGCCTGGTACCAAATCCAATGTGGCCTTGCCTTTTTGTTAGCTTATCTACATACTGTGTCAGAAAATGACCCATCTAAAGTACTCGAACTACAGTTTTTCCAGTTAATATTTGTAAAGTCAAAATCCCCCATAACAACTAACCTGTTACTTTAGCTCCTATTCAGAATCATCTTTGCATTCCTTTCCTCTGGAACTTTTCGGAGACCTATAGAAACCTACCAACAGGGTGACTTCTTTCCTATTTCTAACCCCATCGCCTGCTACCTCAGTAGACAAGTCCTCATCAAATGTCCTTTCTGTCACCGTAATACTGTCCCTGGCTAACAATGCCACACCTCCCCCTCTTTTACCATCTTTCTTGATCTTACTGAAACATCTAAACCCTGGAACCTGGCCTTTCCTGTCCATGTCCTCCGAAATGGCCGCAACATCAAAGTTCCTGGAACTTAGGTCATTGTAGTTTTGACACGCTGGTGGTCAGATTTCTATAAGTTCCAGCCCTGAGGTCGCAGGTTTCCAACAGGACCCATTTGGCAAGTCATTTGGTGATGGCAGACTGGCGATGGGGACAGTACTGTGAACTGGAGACTCCTTGATCAGAAATTTACACAAGTGAGAGATGCATGAAAGTCACTGGACACCTGTATTAGGACAGAAGTGTCATTATTTCAAGTTTAAAGTTTATCTTTTAGTGTCACAAGTAAGCTTATATTAACACAGCAATGAAGTTACTGTGAAAATCTCCTAGTTGGCACACTCCGGCCCCTGTTTGGGCTGATCGAGGAAAAATTTAGCACCGTCAATGCACCTAACCAGCATATCTTTCAGACTGAGAGAGGAAAACCACACAGACAGTAACCCAAGCTGGGAATCAAACCCAGATCTCTGGCACTGTGTGGCAGCAGTCTAACTGCTGTGCCACTGTGTCACCTTTGTGAATGATCAGGTCTTCTTCAGGCTATGCCCTGCCCATTCCAAATGAGGATGGGAAGTATGATGGCAGAAAAGATGCCTTAAAAAAAAGGCAGTCCCACTTTCTTCTGGTTGTGGAACCAGGTCTTCACAATCATCATCATCATCATGGTCAAAGAAAGAAATGAATAGGCAGTGGGTCATCAGAAGAATTAAGCAAACCCTGCACTCTGGATCCCACTATCCCATTGGATCTCCTGCCCCATGTGCCCAAGGGTGAGAATCGGCCTTTTCAGGCACAAGAAGATCCATCTCAAAGTCAGGACCCTGAGTAATCATCATCCTCGAATCAAGGAAGAGCCGGTTACACGTCCCCAACCTGAGCCTGGGGCACTGCTCCATCACTGGGTGAGGGGGTCTCAAATGGCAAAATGCTCTGAGAATGTTGGGCTTGATTGAGATAAGCTGAACAGACAGGCTGTAAAGATATGGGTGCTTCTCTGTGGGCTATCTATTACCCCTGCCTGAAACCTATTGCAGAATGCCCACTGCAGTGGAAAGTGGCCCTTTTCCTTTCATGGGAAGTGGGTGTCAGAATATTTTGCCCATCTCTAACTACCCTTGAATGAGTGGCTTGGTAGGCCATTCTGTGGGCAGCCAAGCCCATTGCTATGGGGTCTGGAGTCACGTGTAGGCCAGACCAAGCAAGGACAACCGATTTCCTTCCCTGAAGGACAGTAGTGATCGAAGTGTGTCTTTACAATAAACAATAGTTACGTGGTCCCGATTACTGAGACCAGCTTTGTATTCTAGACTTAGCAATTGATGTTGGATTCCACCAGCTGCCACAATGGGATTTGAACCCAAAGCATTAGGCTGGGACCACTGGATTGCTACTTCATTTACAAAGCACTGCACCATCATCTCCTATTAAATGGCATTTTCCCCCGCACATGTTTGCCTGCCTTATTCCAGCCGCCACTCTCTCCATCCCAATACACTGGGAAAATTCAGTCCGTTAATTTAGCTTCTGTCACCACAGATGTTGCCAGACCTGCTGAGTGCTTCCAGCATTTTTTTTAAAATTTCTGATTTCCAGTATCCATGTATTTGACTTTTGTTTTTCTTCGTTTCTTCTTGGCCGAGAGGGACAGCGAGGCTGATGGTAGGGGGTTTGTCCCGCACAGTAGTGGGTATTGAAATTAGGACCTCCCTGCTTATTATGGCTTGCGTCTGTCCGTGGAAAGGAGAATCGTATCAGTGTGCTTCCTGGGCCAGCACGGCGTGCAGCCAAAACCATAGCACGTGCTCAGTGATATACAAATAAAATTGGAGAATGTGGTACAGTCGACTTGTGCGATCGAGCTGACCACAGTCTGTTATCCTGGGCAGTCTCACAATTTCAGCGGTGCAGTGTTATTTTCATACAGTTTCTACTGCTCCCCCAGATTTCCTGCTTTGACCAAAAACGCCAACCTACTCGGGACTTCCCAGCGAGCTCTGACTCTTTGATTAACAATACTGAGTATATTCGCAACCACAATTTGATGTGTCATTTTTTTTTTCTGCACCTATTTGAAAACCAGTGTCACGTAGACAAGATTCATTTTGGATCTTAGGAGATTTGATTCGATCTCCAATTTGAGGAAGCGCGGGTTTGGAATTTTTCATATCAAAAGTGCCCATTGTTTAAAAAAAAAATGTATGACTGATACTAAAACATGTCATGCCTTTCAAGTAGGATTATACCAGTGAATATCTTCCTGCACATCATCAAACTTCCCTTTTCAATCTGACACGTCTGGAATTTTTTCAAGCTTTCCAGATACTTAAAGTATACTGATAGATAAAGGTATAAGAAATGTATTGATTATGCTGTTCATTGTTCTGAAATGCTAGAATGAGCAGAAGCATAGAACATAGAACATTACAGCACAGAACAGGCCCTTCGGCCTTCGATGTTGCGCCGACCAATATAAAAAGCAATGCCCCTCCAAACTAAACCATTCCCTTCTCTTCCATATACTTATCAACTAACCTCTTAAACGCCACCAAACTTGGCGCATCTACAACTGCTGCAGGCAGGGCATTCCACTCCCGAACCACCCTTTGGGTAAAGAACCTACCTCTGATATCCGTCCTATAACTATCACCCCTTAATTTAAAGCTGTGTCCCCTCGTGCTAGCTTTCTCCATCCTAGGAAAAAGGCTATCACTGTCCACCCTATCTAAACCTCTAATCATCTTATATGTTTCAATAAGGTCCCCTCTTAGCCGCCTCCTTTCTAACGAAAACAACCTCAAATCCCTCAGCCTCTCTTCATAAGACCTGCCCTCCATACCAGGCAACATCCTGGTAAACCTCCTCTGTACCCTCTCCAATGCCTCCACATCTTTCTTATAATGTGGGGACCAGAACTGCACACAATACTCCAAGTGCGGCCGCACTAGAGTTTTGTACAGTTGCAACATGACGTTGCGGCTCCGAAATTCAATCCCCCTACCAATAAAAGCTAAGACTCCATATGCCTTCTTAACAACCTTCTCGACTTGACTGCCTACTTTCAGGGATCTATGCACATACACACCAAGATCCCTCTGTTCATCAAGACTACTAAGAATCCTACCATTAGCCCTATACTCTACACATTTATTATTCCTGCCATAGTGCATTACCTCACACTTTTCCACATTAAACTCCATTTGCCACCTCTCGGCCCAGCTCTGCAACTTGTCCAAGTCTCTCTGCAAACTATAACACCCCTCTTCACTATCTACCACTCCACCGACTTTAGTGTCATCTGCAAATTTACTAATCCATCCTTCAATACCCTCATCCAGATCATTTATAAAAATTACAAACAGCAGGGGCCCCAAAACAGACCCCTGAGGTACACCACTTGTCACCGAACTCCACGATGAATATCTCCCATCAACCACCACCCTCTGTCTTCTATCTGCTAGCCAATTCCTAATCCAATTAGCTAAATCACCCTCTATCCCATACATCTGCATTTTCTGCAGAAGTCTTCCATGGGGCAGGAGCCAATTGCCTCTCAAAAAGGCTCTTCTCCCTCAGTTGGGTCAACTGTTGCATCCTGCTTAATGGCCTAGTTATTGAGAGGGTGGCTGCCAGATCAAGTTGTCTTCCTGCGCAGCGCTCACCATTTTTTTGTTTTTTGTCAGGTTTTCCAAAGATGTTCTCGAAGCGGGGGTGCTCCTAGTCACTTTATCCACGTACTCTGCTGTGAGACGACGAAACTTTTTGGCAAACTGAGTAAATCAAATTAACAAGGGGAAAAATTAAGAAGTTTTTGTTCCCAAAAAGGAAGGGAAGTGCCCGCAATAAACAAAATGGAAAGGAAACTTGTCAAATCAGAATGTGATTAAAGGGGTCAGTAATGCACACCAATCCCCGTGGTGTCCAGCGTGCATGGAAGGTATCACAATCTAAATAATAAAAATCCTGTGGACAACTCTTTCCAAAAATTGACACTCCTTGTTCTTGATTTTCTTTGGCACTGGATGATAATTTGGTCTCTTTGTAAAGTTCAGTGACGATCACATCTGCCCACCTATTACCTAAACAAAACCCCTCAGTTGCAGAAGGTTTTGAAGCTTGTGTTGAACATGGGTGCTGTTCTCCAGCTGAGGATGAGAAGAAACTATCTGACTGATTCTCTAGTGCCTGACTCTGACAGCCGTTAATATACAGAGGGATCTGGGCGTTCAGGTTCAGATTCCCTAAAAGGTGGCTAGTGTGATTAAAAAAGCACACGGCATGCTTGCCTTCATCGGCCAGGGCACTGAGTCCAAGAGTTGCAGCTTTATAAAACCTTGGTTAGGCCACATTTGGAGCATTGTGTGCAGTTCTGGTCGACACACTACCTAAAGGATGTGGAAGCTTTGGAGAGAGTGTAAGGGAGGTTCACCAGGATGTTGCCTGGTCTGGAGGGTGTTGGCTATGAGAACAGGTTCAATAAAGCAGGATTGTTTTTGTTAGAAAGGCCGAGGAGAGAGCCGATAGTGGCCTACAAAATTGAGTGGCATAAACAGGGTGGATAGTCAAAGACTTTTTCCCAGAGTGGAAGTATTAATTCCAAGGGGGCACAGGCTCAAGGTGAGAGGGGGAATGTTTTAGGGAGATAGGTGGGGAAATTTTTCATGCAGAGAGTGATGAGTGCCTGGAACGTGTTTCCAAAGGAAGTGGTGGAAGCAAGCACATTAGCAACATTAAAAGGTGTCTTAATAGGTATATGAATAGAGAGATACAAACCGAGTGAGAGCAGAAGGTTATTTTTAGTATGGTTAGGGCATTATGTTCGTCACATACTTGGAGAGCCAAAGGGCGTGTTCCTGTTCTGAACTTTTTTGTTCCTTACAATCAACTGCATCTTGAATGCCTCTAATGATTCAACTCTGCCAACTGCTGGTGATTCCAAAGAATTTAGCACCCTTTGAATAAAGTGTAGTAACATTCACTTTTGGTCCTACTGACCTAACTCTTAAAAAGGGGAGAGAAAGCCAATACATTATCTGACGTTCTAAAGAGTGGAAAGTAGTTAGCACTGACAGACACCAGGAATACCACACATGGCTCAGACTTCTCAGAATCAGCAGCAAAGGAAATTCCCTCCTTCCCAGAGTTTTAAGCAGCAGCAGTGAATCAGCACTGAGGAGATGTCTTATCACCAAGGACAAGTGCACCTGCTCACAATGCATGAGGAGCGAGGGACCAGGTTTGATTCCCGGCTCGGATCTCTGTCTGTGTGGAGTTTGTACGTTTTCCCCATGTCTGCATGGGTTTCCTGCGGATGCTCGAGATGCCTCCCACAGTCCAAAAGACATGCTGGTTAGGTGCACTGGCCATACTAAATTCTCCCTCGGTGTACCCAAACAAGCTCTGGAGTGTGGCGACTATGGGGTTTTTCACAATAACTTCATTGCAGGGTTAATTTGGATTAACTGTCCCTCGTTATTAGGAGTTGTTCTTTTGACTGCTCTTTACTAGATATTCAATGGATATTTGTTCTTTCTATGCCGTGGTAGCCAGAATAGAACACAGTTCTAAAACACACACTAGTGCGTCCCTAGATTCTAACATAGCCTCTGTAGATTTTTATTTAACTATTCTCTTGAATACATCCCAGCATCCTATTTACTTTCTGCACTGCTCAATCTATATTTCTCCATGTCTCCATTTTAATTCTACTCATTATTTACTAAGATTCAGTATTGTTTTGGTGTGAATAGCAATTGTTAACTAACCACACAAGGTTATGGGTTCAAATCCCATCATATCAGGTGGGGGAATTTGAATTCAATATAAAAAAAAATCTGGAATTAAAAATCTACTGGTGACCATCAAACCATTGGCGATTATTGTAAAAACCCATCTGGGTCAATAATGTCCTTTTAGAGAAGGAAATCTGCCTTCCTTACCCAGTCTGGCCTACATGTGACCTCAGAGATACAGCAATACGGTTGACTCTTAACTGCCCTCTGAAATAGCTGAGCAAATTCTGTTGGAAGTGGGATAGCTAGGCACAACATTGAGGGCCGAAGGGCCTGAACTGTGCTGTAGTGTTCTATGTTAAGACACTCGGCTCAAGGATCATGACTGATGCGAAACTAATCCTCAACTCCCACCTTATCCCCATAACTTTTGATTTTAAAAAATCATTCTCAGTCATGATCCAGCCTCTAAAGCCCTCTGCAGTAAAGAATTCCACAGATACACTACCCTCAGGAAAAATTTCTCCTCCTCATCTCTACCTTTAAATGGGTAACCCCCACTTCTGAGATCATGTCCTCTGGTCCTAGATTCTCCCACAAGGGAAACAATCTCTCAGCATCTACCCTGTTAAGTGCTTTGAGAATCCTATCTGTCTCAATAAGTTACCTCTCATTCTTCTGAATTCCAATGTGCACAATCCCAACCTATTCATCTGCTTCTCGTGAGAAAATCTCCCTATACTATATGTATTGGTGCCAAATAACACCTTTATCCAATCAGTAAGCATAATAAAATGGGCAGAATGGATGCCTTCGCTGCTGAATTATTCTATAAAACAACAAGATACTGAATCACCCCACTAAACTGGAATTTTAAAACCCTTTTACTTCATTCTTTAAGTTACAAAACCTATGAGCAGAGTGGACTGAACAGACCTGAATCCATCTCCTTGCTTGCTCCAAAAACCAAAATCCAATTGAATCCAATTCATGGTCCCCCCCAAGAGGTCCAAACAAGATTCAATCCCATCTTGGGTTTGATCTTAACCAAAACGCTGAGAAGCGATGTCTGTCATTAGGCAGTGGGATTGTCAAATTTGCCTTTTTGTAGATCTCCCGTGTGTGGACTATGTGAATTACACTCTTCACAGCGTGACGATTTCCTGCCAGGGCTGAAGCTGAGCAAGTTTAACTGGAATTTACAAGCCCGTAACCATCTCCTTGATGCAAACAGTCTGAGATTCTTAACAGATTGCAAGCAATGAGTGTTAACGCCTGAATATTACTTGCTTTCTCCCTTTCCCGTTGAGAGGCTATCATTGTCCATTTACTGTCAGTATGCAGCAGTAAGTATCTCAGATATTGCAGGCAGCAATTGATTGACTTGAGCCATTAGGTCAAGCCATGAAACAAATAATCTGTTTCCCCACTGATTTACATCAGGCATTGGGGATGTTTATTTACATTGAATCAGATACTGAAGCTCTGGGCACATGCTGTAAGAACTGGACGATACTCATGCCACACACAAGTGTGCCAGACAATGACCATCTGTAACAAAGAATCTAACCCTCGACATTTAAAGGCATTACCATTGCTGCATTCTTAGGGGTCATCATTGAAACAAAACTGAACTGGACCATCCATCCATGTAAGAACATAAGAAATAGGAGCAGGAGTAGGCCATCCAGTCCCTCGAGCCTGCCCCACCATTCAATAAGATCGTGGCTGATCTGAAGTGGATCAGTTCCACTTTCCCGCTTTCTCCCCATAACCCTTAATTCCCTTGTCAATCAGAAATCTATATCTGTGACTTAAATATATTCAACGAGGTAGCATTCACCACTTCAATGGGATATACAAGAGCAGGCCAGAGATTGGAAGAACAACTTGTCTCCTGATCCTCTCAAAGCCTGTCCATCTGTAAGGCACAAGTGTGGATTCTCTACTTGCCTGGATGTATTCAACTCCAATGATATTCAAAAAGTTCAATACCATCCACAAAGCAGCCCACTTAATTGATACCATCCACCAGAATAAACACTCACGGACTCCTTGACTGGCACACACATACAAGATGCGTTGCAGAAACGCCCCTTGACAGCACCTTTTCAAACCTGATGCCTCTACCATCCAGAAGGTCAGGGACAACAGATATAAGGGAATACTAGCACCTTCAAGAACCCTTCCACAATCTTTCCCTATCCTGTATCCTCTGTAAATGAATCAAAATCCCAGAACTCTCCTCTTAACAGCACTGTGGGTGTCCCTACAACATATGGACTACAGCTGTTCAAGAAGCAAGTTCATTACCACCTTCTCAAGGGCAATTAGGGATGGGCAATAAATAAGCCAAGCCAATTACTTCTATGTCCTGTGACAGAATTGAAAAATACATTCTTTGGGAATACTGATCTATTCACCTACTTGGCTGCACAGTGAAGAATGAATCCTTTGTCGTGGGTTGAAGCCAACCATCCATTTTATTCTAATTTCACATAGTAAAATACAAAAAAAAAACTCTTTCAACTTCAGCTTCCAGTTTCCTACAATGAATGGGTTCATTATTTTTGCTTTCATTGATGTTCAGCCAGTCAGTGGTCTTTCTAATTGTACCCCCACTTTGAACAATAAACTGGGGAATCCTGTGCTATTCTGTATGGTGGGCTACTGGATGGGCTGTTTAATTATCCAAACAAGAAACTGTCCTACGTTTGTAGACGTTCCCACGACCTTGTGACATCCCCAAAGCGTTTCATGACCAATTAAGCACTTTGGAAAAGTAGCTTGTGGAATCTTGCCATGCACGCATTTGCCACATTACAGAAGTAGCTACACTTTGAATGTGGCAGATGTGTGCACGTCAAGATTCCACAAGCTACTTTCAAAGTGTAGTTCCTTTGGTAATGTGGCGAATGTGTGCGTGGCCAGATTCCACATGTAACAGTAAGATGTGCCACAACTGTTCACTGGGTTGAGCGGTAAATATTAGCCAAGGCATCACGAAAACCCTTCTGTTCTTAGAAGGGTCCCCATGATATTATTTCAGTGTCTTCCTAAGAGGGCAGAAAGAGCCTCGGTTTAATGTTACTTGCATTGGATAACACCTCCCATGTTGTCAGCCTGCATTATGCGTTCAAGTCTCTTGGGATGGTTCTTTACTTCTATTTTTCTTCTGACTTCTAAGGCAAGAAGGCATCACTGAACCGTTCCTAGCAATAGCTGCTGCTTTGTGGTCACTGAACTATATTTAACTGCATTTATACTAGACTATTGCATGTAGTGGGGTACATTTGGGTTCATATTAATTATTGGTATACTGAATATGTGTTGGTACAGCAGTCCGCAACATTCAACTAATGAAAAGCTACTACTGCAGTGTAACATCATTAGGGATTCATTTATCAACGACTTGGTGATATCAGTAGCTAAACATCTAATGTGACAGTGTTGTTATACCAGAGATGCTTCACATTTAAAGTATACTAACACTTAGTTAATGGAGAGAGGGAGTAAGATTACACCTAAACTTCACTGATATGACACGGCAGTCACTTCTCAGCTGAAAGTGTAATTTTATACTCCAAGGGCATTCTGTAAATGACGCCACTTCTGCTGTGTTTACAATCCAATGAATGGAGCCTTTTCTCCATAAAACTGTACACTAACTGAAAGATTTATAACGTAGGATAAAGTATTTGAGATTCACTTTTCTTTCCTTTGGCAAAGGACATGAAACATAATTTAGGAGACCCTCCCAAAAAAAAACAAATAATTTGCAATACATCCTTTCTAAAAATATCACTGCAGCAATTTTAGTGGGAACTTAAACAGTGACCACTCTATCATATATTTGTAAGTATGATGTTTGGGTGGAGTTCTCAATGTGGTAATAGTGAGAGGCTGGATGGGCTGAGGTAGGTTGGAATGTCAGCAGCAAGGTGTGGGTGTACTGGGTGAGGATGACTCTGGTAAGCATGGTAGCTGTAGAAAATAGGTTGCAGAGAGCTGTTGGGATGTGTGGCGATTTGATAGGGGAGGGTGATAGCTAGGGGGATCTTCTTGAGGACAGAGGGTTGTTCTCTGGTCTGGAATGCTGATTAGGGAAGGATAGTACTGGACTTCACTCAGTTATTTAGAGTTGAATATTACAAGTATACACCTCTGAACAGAACCACACCACTCGTGTGTGTGTGTGTGTCTGCCTGTCTCAAGTTAACACCACTAATCCCCATCAACCAGCATATTAAAGCAAACAAACTATACAATTAAAAGGGTTGGGAGAGAGATGTGGGTGTTTCTACTGAGAGTGGATGATGATGCTGTAAAAAGCAAGAGTCAGTCTTCAATAAGCAACTGTGGCTCATATTTAAGGACATTAATGAGACTTCCTTCTATTAGTGCTGGTGAACTTAGATGTGTCTTTGATGTGCTTATCTGAGGAAGGAGCAAGACTCTGTAAATTCATGTTTCCAAATAAACCTGTTGGACTTTAACCTGGTTTTGTGAGACTTCTTACTATGAACCTTTTTTAAAAAAAAAATGTCTCCCGCTGTCACAGAAAGACAAGATAGGAGCAGGAGGAGGCCATTCAGCCCTTCAAGCCTGCTCCGCCATTCATCACAATCATGGCTGATTGTTCAACTCAATAATCTTATCCTAATCCAAACTGATCACTGGTTCCTGAGGGAACTCCTCCCTGCCCTACAGAAAGGCTGCTTTCTTGGCCAGAAGCACTTTCAAAGCTTCTGTAGAGAAAGTGTGAAACCTTGAAGTTGGTGTTAAGGTTGGGAGGAATATAGGACAATCAGTGAGAGAGGTACTGGGGTGGGGAGCATTAGAAACTAATCTGTGGAAATGTTTACTCCAGAACGTAAGTGGTCGATTTATAGAATCGGCCCTCCAAGGACTGTCTGTTTTCTTTCAAAAGCAGATATGCTTCTGAGAAAAATGTTTTGGGATGAGACGTGATCGGGAAGAAATGGTGACTTGGAGCTCCTGGTCCCCAACACTATTCGCCACAAAGATTTCCCTCGCTTTGTCTGGGTCTGTTGTAAATTCGCTGGTTGTCACGACTACTCCACACTTTCATTGTCACTGTACCATGCAACCACAGGCTAGAAGTTGGTGAACCAATCATTCCTTGGTCTTTGTTCAGCAATTTATGTAACTGCGACAGAAACAGCCATCACAAAATAAAGTGACATGGACTTTTGGTGCATTAATCGCTGATAGCTTTCACATTGCTCATGATTGAAAGGGATTATTAAAGGAACCATTTTATGTCAAGTAGTTGCATCAACAAAATATACAGCTCTAAGAACACCAGGAAGTCTGGCTGTAAAAGGATGGGATAAATTCTTTCTTTCATGGAATGTGGGTATCGCTGGCTGGGCCAGCATTTGTTGCCCATCTCTAAATGCCCTTGAACTGAGGGTCTTGCTAGGCCATTTTAGAGGGCGGTTAAGAGTCAACCACATGGCTATGGGTTTGGAATCCAATGTAGGTCAGACCAGGTAAGGATGGCAGATTTCCTTCCCTAGACCAGATGGGTTTTTATAATAATTGATGAAAGTTTAAAGTTTATTTATTGGCGACAAGTAAGGCTTACATTAACATTGCAATGAAGTTACTGTGAAATTCCCTGTTACCACACTCTGGTGCCTGTCAGTGCACCTAATCAGCATGTCTTTTAGTTTCACTGTCACCATGCAGTACTTGTAATAGTTCTGGTATTAGGTTTACAGTGATGAGGGACTTTGGGAATACTGGAGTGGACCCTGAGTCCAGGGAGCACTGCACGAAAAATCTTGAGAAATTATTATAAAGTTCTGGGATTTGGGGAATATTGGTTAAGTCTGTGAACACTGGAATGGTGATCTGACTGATTAACAAGCACTGCGAAAGGTTGGATGATTCTGGGATAGAATTGGTGACTCTATAGAGATAGTGGGTGTATGGGATTCGGGATAGAAAGGAAGGTTGGGGTCGTGGATTATTGGCAGAAGCCTTGCTTGGAGGCCATGAGTGGAAGCGAACCCACTAGAATGAGACTGGTAAAACTTCATGCTCCTGCCTTGGACATTTGCTTGTCAGCTAATTCAGTCCTTGAAGTGCTTAAAACGTTTGCTCAGCCTTTTAATAATCTCCAATTTAAAAAAAAAGTTTAAGGAAGCTTCAGTTTCCAAATTTGGATTTTAACACAAGTTTGTTGTTGAACTGTAAACAGTTCTTGTTAAGTCATAAGAATTCTCCCTCCCACCACTGTTGATTTGTGCACTTCAGGGCACGGGTGGAAATAAGACCTGAAATGGGGGTAAGTTTCCACTCATCCAGTTGCAGACGGTGAACTGACACTGAACCTGTGCACTATTTTGATCTGTGTCTGAAACTCGATTTAAAAACTGTGACCCTACCACTGAGATTGTGATGGTCCCTGAGAAGATGTAGGAAAGATTTACCAGAAAGATTCCAGGAACAAAGTTTAATTGCAAAATTGTGAGTCGGGGTTGTTCCCCTTGGAGCAAAGGAGATCCAAAGCGTACAGGATGAGGTGGGCATGGGTTTAGCTCAGTTGGCTGGACAGCTGGTTTGTGATGTAGAGCAAAGTCAACATTGCGGGTTCAATTCCCATATTGCTGAGGTTATTCCTGACCACCTCAACCTTGCCCATTGCCTGTGGTGGGTGATCTTTGGTTAAATGACAACCAGTCAGCTCCCTCCCTCTTGAAGGGGAGAGAAACCTCTGTGATCCTGTGAGATTTTCATTTCGCACGATTCTGACAGGTTGTTTCTTGATGTGGAGATGCCGCTGTTGGACTGGGATAAACACAGTAAGAAGTCTGACAACACCAGGTTTAAGTCCAACCGATTTGATAGTAAACTCACGAGCTTTCGAGGTTTGCCTCACCTGACGAAGAGACAAACCTCAAACTTGTGAGTTTACTATCAAATGAATCAGTTGGACTTAAACCTGGTGTTACAAGGTTGTTTCTTCATCGGGATTCTGACAGGCTTAGAAAAGGTAAGCAGAGGAAAGCTGTTCCCGTTAGTGCTAGATCCAAGAGGCACAGATTAAGGATTTTGGGCTGGGGGTGCAAGGAGCAACTGTAAGTAGTAATGACCTGCAACTGGCTTTATATGTGGATGGTGAATGTGATACCGTGACTAATTCCAAAAGGAAATGGACATTTGAGAGAAGCAGAGCAATGGAGATGAGACTGACTGGATTGTTGTTTGGAGAACTATTGTAAATATGATGGAAGGAATGGCCGCCTGTGCAGTTACCAGCCCAAGTCTGAGATAATATCCAGCTTATTGAGTACTTCTGCTTTGAGAAGTCCAGATCAACATTGACTTGTTGCTGCTTCGCTTTTAAATGTGACTCGAGTAAGAATATATTTTTAAAATGGCTTTGTGGAAACCAATTTGTCTTAATTTCCTCGCGGGTCTTTTCAGTGAGAAACAAAACAGCTTCACCGTGAGGTTCAGGTGGGCCAGCATCTTGCTGAGGGGCTGAATGGTCTCTTGTTTCTGGTTGCTAAAAAAATGAAACACAATGTGGTGGCTGATGTGCTGAGTAATCTGAGCTTTACAGACATTTATTTTTAGCACTATCTGTGAGTGACACTCCCAAGTATTTTCAGCAGAATTCTGTTCCATTTAGGTGTGGCTTACTACTGTCCTCTGGGTTTCAATTCTGGTTTTCTGGGAATTGGGGCTGAAGAGTAGGGGTTATTGGCAGAAATACACAAACCATCCCTTCCTGCAATTGAACTGCACCTACTCGGAATCTCTTACTATAAACACTGGATGTTTTCAACTCTCATTTTGCCGTGGCTAAGACATTCCATCTGAAAATTTAATTGCCATTGTGTCACGTCTGTAAACTGTTCAGTACAATTGAATAGAACAACTTAAATTTACCTCAAAATATTGTTTCTCCTAGGTCAAAAATATTTGTGTGCACGTACTGTCTGGTCTGTGTTCTGGAGGGTGTATATATGTCTCCTCCCGAAAGTGTGTGGGTCTCTGTCTAAGGGTGAGAGGGGTGTGTATGTGTCTGTGGAGAGGATTTGTGTTTGGGGATATACATCCTTGTGCCTGTTTTCTCCCATTTTCTAAATAAATGCTACTGTGTGCTATTCCCTAACTGAACTGCACAGTCACAGGTCAAAATAATTCCCAAGGTTTTTATTCCCCTCTTGGGAAAAAGTCAATCTTGATCAAAAACTTGACTTAGTGTCTGTTGGCATTTCAGTCTCTGGGTGGGGGGCGGGTGGATAATTATAAAACTGGAGCCTGGCTTGTGACCAGGTCTGAGAACAGCTCTAATGCTGTTGCCAACCTTTAACTAATGACGTGAATTGCCGGGATTTCAAAAAAAACACGCCCACCACACTTATGCTTTCTTTAAAGCTACTTCCATAATTGAGTGCTTTAAATAGAAATAGTGACATGGAATTATTCGGCTTTCTGTCTCTTTTTTTGTGTAACATATATAAATGATTGTGGCAGTGATTAAGGATCAGACTATGGCTCATGAGTGCTGTCGTAATCATTTCTTTTGTATTGTCACATAGTGGGAGTTTTAGGGGCATGGATTCTGGTGTATTGTGTTACAAAAATAGAATTGGCTTTTGTCTCGAACGAAACTATTACAGTTAAGGACAAATTTTGGTGGTGACCACTGTGGTGATTATGCCGATGAAGGTATCCTATTAAGGAAAGAGTTTCCAAAGTGCCATATAATTATTGGTGCTGTAATGTTGGAAATGCGAATGCTAATTTGCACCCAGTGAGACCCCATGACCATGAAATTTTTCAAGTAGAAACTGATGTTGTTTGTAATGTAAATTGGCTGAGATATCTGAAGAAATCTCCAGCTATTCCCAAATAGTGCCATGAAATAGATAGCCCAACTAGGGAAGGGGCCATATTGGACCTGATGTTGGGGATTGAGCCTGCCCAGTTGGTCGATGTTTCAGTAGGGGAGCAGTTCAGGAACAGTGACCACAATTCGGTAAACTTTAAGGTACTGATGGATAAAGATAAGTGTAGTCCTCAAGTGAAGATGTTAAATTGGGGGAGGGCTAATTACAACAATATTAGGCAGGAACTGAAGAATGTAGATTGGGGGCAGATGTTTGAGTGCAAATCAACATCTGGCATGTGGGAAGCTTTCAAGTGCAAATTGATAGGGATTCAGGACCGGCACATTCCTGTTAGGATAAAGGATAAGTATGGCAAGTTTTGGGAACCTTGGATAACGAGAGATATTGTGAGCCCAGTCAAAGGGAAAAAGGAAGCATTTGTCAAAGTTAGTAGGCTGGGAACACACAAAGTAAATGTGGAATACAAGGAAAATAGATAGAAACTTGAGCAAGGAGTAAGAAGGGCTAAAAGGGGTTGTGAAAAAGCATTGGTCAGCAGGATTGGAGAAAATCCCAAAGCTTTTTATACATATGTAAAGAGCAAGAGGGTAGCCAGGGAAGAGGGTTGGCCCACTCAAGGATAAGGGAGGGAATCTATGCATGGAACCAGAGGAATTTGTAAGGTATCAAATGAGTACTTTGCGTCTGTATTCACCAAAGAGAGGACTTCATGGATGATAGGTCTGGGAAAAGATGTGTAGATAGTTTGAGTCATGTTGCGATCAAACAGGAGAAAGTACTGGGGTTCTTGAGAAACATTAAGGCAGACAAGTCCCCAGGGCCTGACGGGATATACCCCAGAATACTGAGAGAGGCCAGGGAGGAAATTGCTGGGGCCTTGAGAGAAATCTTTGTATTCTCACTGATTACAGGGGAGTTCCCAGAGGATTGGAGAATAGCCAATGTTGTTCCTTTGTTTAAAGCAATGGATGTTGTCTGTATGGACTTCAGTAAGGCCTTTGACAAGGTCCATCATACCAGACTGTCACAGAAGGTAAGTTGCATGGAATCAGAAGTGAGTAGGCAAGGTGGATACAAAACTGGCTAGGTGAAAGAAGAACTCAGTAAGAATTTAGCAACACCAATTTTAAATCAACCGATTTATTTGATAGTAAATTTGCGAGCTTTCGACACTCTTGTGCCTTCATTGCCTGACTAAATTCTTACTGAGTTCTTACTATCCCAGTCCAACGCCGGCATCTCTACATCATAGGTGAAAGAAGGCAGAGGATAGCAGTGAAAGGGTGTATTTCTGAATTGAGAGCTGTGACAAGTGGATCAGTGCTGGGACCTTTGCTGTTGTAATATATATAAATGATTGGAGCAAAGTGTGACTGGATTGATTAGTAAGTTTGCTGACTACACAAAGGTTGGTGGATTTGCAAATAGTAACGAGGACCATCAGAGGACATGGCAGGATATAGATCAGTTGGAGACTTGGGCGGAGAGATGGCAGATGGAGCTTAATCTGGACAAATATGAAGTAATACATTTTGGAAGGTCGAACACAGATAAGAAATATACAGTAAATGGCAGAACCCTTGAGAGTAATCATAAGTAAAGAAATCTGGGCGTACAGGTATACGGGTCACTGAAAGTGGCAATGCAGATGGAGAAGGTAGTCAAGAAGGTATATGGCATGCTTGCCTTCATCAACTAAGGCATTCAGTTTAAAAATTGGCAAGTCATGTTGCAGCTTTACAGGACCTTAGGCCACATCTGGAATATAGTGTGGCAGCCAGAATTGAATACTATCAGAAGGACGTGAAAGCTTTGGAGAGGGTACAGAAAAAATTTACCAGGATGTTGCCTGGTATGGAGGGCATTAGCTATGAGAAGAGGTTAGTTCGTTCTCACTGGAGTGATGAAGATTGAGGGGAGACCTGATAAACGACTACAAGATTGAGAGGCATGGACAGAGTGGATAGTCAGAAGCTTTTTTCCCAGGGTGGAAGAGTCAATTACTAGGGGGCACAGGTTTAAAGAAGATGTACAAGGCAGATGTTTTACAGAGTAGTAGGTGCGTGCAGCTTGTTGACGGGAGAGATGGTGAAAGCGGATACTGTAGTGGCTTTTAATGGTCTTGACAAGTATATGAATAGGATAGGAATAGAGGGATATGGTTCTCGGAAGGGTAGGGGGTTTTAGTTAAGTCAGACCGCGTGGTCAGTGCAAGTTTGGAGGGCTGATGGGCCTCTTCCTGTGCGGTAATTTTGTTTGTCCTTTGAAATCTTTTGCAGAGAGGAGGTTAGACTTTGGCTTGGATTTCAAAAAGACAGTACCCCCAAGAGTACAGCACCTCTCTATTGTATTGGAAATAGTCTCACAATCTCACAACACTAGGTTAAAGTCCAAAAGCTTTCTGAGACCTGCCCCTTCATCATGACTTCCCCATGACTTGCCTGGGCTTGCAAAATCTCACTAACTGTCCTGGTGTGAATTGAGAGCAGACAATTCACACCTCTTTAACCTGTGCTTAACCCTCTCTCTCCACTCACTTTGTCTGCACCTGTAAAGACTTGATTACCTGTTAAGACTCACATTCCAACCATTATCTTGGAATTGAGTTTGTGTCTTTATATACCCTGTTGTGAAACAAATCCTGCGGTCTGATGAAGGAGCAGTGCTCTGAAATTTCATGGTGCCAAATAAACCTGTTGATTTTAACCTGTTGTTGTGAGACTACTTACTGTGCCTATTCCAGTCCAACGCCGGCATCTCCACTGGAGTGTGAGTTTGACATTGAGCTCCAGTGTGCTGAGGTGAGAGAGCTGCCAGTAGACCTGCCACCTAAATTTAGATGTAGAGATGCCGGCTTTGGACTGGGGTAAACACAGTAAGAAGTCTCGCAACACCAGGTTAAAGTCCAAGAAGTTTATTTGATTGTAAATCCACAAGCTTTCGGGGTTTGCCCTTTGGTCAGGTGAGTGGAGAGTTCTAGTCTCAAACAGAACAACTGTGTGTGCCTTTATATGTTCTGTTTGAGACCAGAATTCTTCACTTACCTGACGAAGAGGCAAAACTTATGGGTTTACAATTAAATAAACTTGCTAAACTTTAACCTGGTGTTGTGAGACTTCTTACTACCTAAATCTAGCACACATTTGCTGAATAGTCTTGTAAGGTTTATGTTATAAGGTAAAAAATTTAATATATCCTGCTAGCTTGACCTGAGTTTTCAATGTCTATAAGAGTGTTGGTGCATGTCATCACCATGATCTAATTGAATGATGGACAAGCCTGAAAGATGCTGAATGAATTTGTTCTTGATGGAGGTGTTTCCATCAAGAGTAGCATTTACTGCTTGTCCTGATTTGGCATCCTCCTGCATACAAAGGGCCAATCATGTTACTGTGGAATTTGAGTCTCTCTCAAGTCAGAATGGCTAAGGATGATAGATTTCTTTCTCTAAAGGACACTAATGAGCCAGTGGTTTTTACCGCAATTCAACAACCTTTACTACCTTCCATTGATACCAGCTTTTCATTTCCAGAATCTTTTCTCAAAATTTGGGATTTGAGTTCCTGTTTGCTGGGTTGCTAGTTCAGTAATACCATCACTGTGTGGTCATATCTGCTGTTATTCTAATGTTGCTGACAGTGTGGCCCTTCCCTTACACAGGTCTGTCCCTGAGCAAGAAAGATGACCGAGTATAAACTGGTGGTGGTTGGAGCTGGTGGCGTCGGCAAAAGTGCTTTGACGATCCAACTTATTCAGAACCATTTTGTAGATGAGTATGATCCCACGATAGAAGTAAGTTTTTTTTTGTTTCTTCTTAAGATTTGTGAGCTTATGTTTAAACTTTGCCCATTAATGTCAATATGAAAAATGAAACATCTGAGTGGATAAAAGTGCTGGTTATTCCCATGTTCTTCAATTCACTTTTTTTTTTAACTAAGCTATTGAAACCACTACTAGTGTCATAAGACGTTTCATTTCCCCATGAGGAGGCAGATGGGCCTCACTTTGATTTTAATCTCACTTTGAATTTTTGTTAAATGCAAGGAGATTAAACCAGGATTCCTCCCAAAATACTAAACTGTACAATACAAACAAAACGATAGGTACCTTCAACAGTGCAAGCAGCCTGACACAGAGACAATCCAGACTTTTAAGTGGACAGAATAATCTGAAACAAACTGCCTGACCCGATGATACTTGGCATGAGTGAAATTCCCAGTTAATATCCCTGTACTGAACTTGTGGACTTATTAAGTTTTACTTTTGCTCTGGCTTTTGAGCTTTAAAAGGTTAGTCACTGTGGCGGTTGACTAACATTTCAAAGACTTTGACATGTTTTATACGAGACTGAGTTCTTGCAGTAAAGACAGTAAGTGGAAAGAAATTTGGAGTAACTGCAAAATAACTTTGTTCCCTTTCAGGCTACTTTGTCTTTTTTTTATTGTTAAGTCCTTCCTTGGGTAAAAAGTGTCAGCCCTGAAACATTTACGTAGCTCCAATTGATGCTGCCTCTTCATCTCTTTCATCTACTTTCTGTGCACCCTGGACTTCCAGCTCTGAGAGCTCCACTACCTTAAAGGAGATAAATTAGTGTGCCGGCGTTTTGCCGTGCAGCTTTGAACTTCGGTACACAGACAGGGGTGTTCCACTTCACCATGGGGGCCCTCTAGTGAAGCAGTGATGTTACTGTAACATTAAGATATTGGCCCAGGCTGTGAGACTGTCAGTATTTGCCGTCATTGGAACCATAAAGCTGGCAGCCCTGGTCCTTTGGACTCGCTGAGTTAAACATGCTGAGGGAATGCGGCACTGTTGGAGGCACTGTCTTTCAGATGGGATGTTAAACTGAGGCCCAATCTGCTGACTCAATTTTGTGTAAAAGACTCTATGATGGTTTTTTTAAGCAGAGAAGCAGGGAGCTACCTTTATCAATACCATCACAAGACTAATTGATTACCTGGTCAGTATCACATTGTTTGTGGCAGTTTGTTGTGTGCACATTTTCTGCCAAATCTCATACAATTGACCACCCCACAACAGTACTTCATCGATTGTGAAGTGCTTTGGGACATCCTTAGTGAACAAACAATAAATGCAAGCACGTTCTGCTTGCATTATTTTATAACATCTTAATGCCATAGAAAATTACGGTATTGCTTTGTTCTAGAGAATGCATTTTGAGTATCTTACCGAACTGCAAGCGAGATTGGTTTGAATGATGGAAGGCCCTTTTACCCACTTAATCTCTTTCCAGAATACTGTCATCACATTGCAGCGACTGGCCATTTCTTGAATGTGTCCATTGTCCTGGTCACAAGACCCAAACTGGTGATGTGCTCGAGACACCATTCATTCTCTGTGTACAAAAATATCTTGTGTCAGTCCTAATTTCCTCCTCCTCAAAATCCTGATTCTATTGTGCTCGCTTGTCTTATTGTTCTGGTATATTTGAATACGATATCTCCCATTCCATTTAATTATTTTGTATCCTTTCTCTAAGTTATTTTTTTCTTCTGAGATCTGAAGTTTCACGTTGCATACAAGCAAACATACGAGTTGGGAGCTAGGGCAAGCCACTCGGGCCTTCAAAATTGCTCCTGATTAGATAAAAACAGATGGCTAAATGGATGGTGGTCTCCGCCTACTATCATGTTCACTCCATTTGCTTCCATTGTCAATCATGAGTCTAACTAACTCACAGCCTTAAAAATATTCAATGACCCAGCTTCCACTGCTCTCTGGGGAAGAGAATTCCAAAGACTAACAACTGTTGTAAGACAAAAGAAATTCTCCTCACTTCTTGTTTTAAATGGGACACCTTTATCTTCAAACTGTGTCCCACAGTTTTAGTCTTTTTCACAAGGGGAAACATCCGGTCAAGTTGCCCTCTGAATTTTGTGCACTTTAACAATATCACCTTTCAATCTTCCAAACTTCAATAGAAACAGGCCCTGATAACACTTCATCTCAGAAAGCACTGCTTAATATGCAGATGAATTAGGAGCAGGAGTTGGTCATTTGGCACCACAAGTCTGCTCGACCATCTTGCAACATTGCCCCATATCAGTCAAGTGCACTCTCCAAACTTCTCTGAAGTAGTTTATATCCTTTCATAAAATAAGGTGACCAAAAGTGGACTCAGTATTCCGAATGTGGTCTCCTCAACTGTAGCAAAGCACTCCGACTTTTAGATTCTATTCCCCTTGCAATAAATGCAAACTTGCCTTCCTAATCACTTGCTGCATCTGCATTGTAACGCTTTGTGATTCATGTACCAGCACACCTAGGTCGACCTGCATGTAGGATTCTGCAGTCTCTATTTGAATAAGATGCTGCTTTTCTATTTCCCTGCCAATTGGACAAGTTCACATTTTCCCACATTTTTCCAAATTTTTGCCCAATCTCTTAACTTTCTCTGTATTCCTTTGCCAGACTTCTTGTGTTTTGTTCCTACCTTTGTGTCATCTGCAAATTTAGCAACCAATCCCGTAATCTAAGTTTCATTTATATAGATTGTAAATAGTTGATGTCCTGGCACTGTTCCCTGTGGCATTCCACTGCTTACATCTTGCCAATCTGAAAGTGACCAGTTATCTCTCTACTTTTTCCTCTGAGTATGGATAAAAGATTGGTTAGCTAATAGGCTCCCCTTACACCATGAGCTTTTCTTTTCTTTTCTAATCTTTAATATGACATCTAAAGTTTATTTATTTATTAATCACAAGTAAAGCTTACATGAATACTGCAATGAAGTTACTGTTGTTGCTTCCCCAAAGAATTCTTATTAACTTAGTTAAAACATAATTTCATTTTCTTAAAGCTAAACTGTGAGTGAGTGGCACAGTGGTCAGCATTGCTCCCCCACTGTGCTAGGGACCAGGTTCAATTCCTGGCTTGATTCACTGTCTGTGTGGAGTTTGTATGTTCTCCCCATGTCTCCGTGAGTTTTCTCCCACAGTCTAAAAGACGTGCTGGTTAGGTGAATTGACCCAAACAGGCATCAGTGTGGCAATTTTCACAGTAACTTCATTGCAGTGTTAATGTAAGCTTATTTGTGTCAAATAAACTTTTCTTTAATAAACTGCACACTGGAGGATCTTGAAACACCCAGTGGTAAAGATGAATGTAATCCAAAGGAAGAGTGTTGACTGGGGCAGGAAGGAAAATTCCTGTCCATCAATGACGTGAAAATGAGTCACGCTTTAACAGTACATCTGATGACTTCTGATTAAAACCTGAAGTATACTGAGTCCACAGTTTTCCATTGGCTGACCTAATTTTCCCCCCTCCCACAGTCCAAAAACGAGCTGGTTCGGTTGATTGGCCATCCTAAATTGACCCTGGTAATAGGGGGGTTAGCAGGGTAAATATGAGGAGTTACGGGGATAGGGCCTTGGTGGGATTGTGGTCAGTGCAGACTCAATGGGCTGAATGGCCTCCTTCTGCAATGTAAGGATTCTATGATTCTAACCAATTCTCTTGCATGTGCATTTACCATGGGTCCTCTTGGAAGGCTAGATTGACACCACTTCCCTTCATCTCATTAACCAAAGATATTAGCCGAATGGACAGGCAAAACGCATTCCTGAATTATGGAATAGCCTCCTAGTGCAGAAGGAGGTCATTTGGCCCATCAAGTCTGCACCAACCACAATCCCAGCCAGGTCCTTTCCTCATAACCTCACGCATTTACCGTAGCTAGTCGCCCGACACTAAGGGGCAATTTATCATGGCCAACCACCTAACCCGCACTTCTTTGAGAGGAAACTGTGGGAGGAAACTGGGGCACATGGAGGCAAACAATGCAGACGTGGAGAATGTGCAAATCCCACTCAGTCCAGTTGGGAATTGAACCTGGGTTCCTGCCGCTGTGAGGCGGCAATGCTAATCATCATGCTGCCCCTATTCACATTGGTCTGTTATTAAATAAGTTTTTGCGTAGCTGACAGCTATTTCGTTTTGTGGAATTTTGTAGTTTTCTAAAATATTCTGTTTGCTTTGTCCCATCTCAAAATGAAAACAGCTTTTACATTGTGACAATGACCAAGTACAAGTTTCCTGCATTATCTCTCACGAGACGTTTAGTTGCCCTTGTGTGGGGTAGCGGTATTTACTGGCATTTGGTCACTCCAACATGTTATAGAATCCCTATAGTACAGAAAGAGGCCATTCAAGCCTGCACTGATAACAATCCCCACTGTACCCTGTAAGTCCACATCTTTATCCAGCTAATCCCCCAATTCTAGAGTCAATTTAGCATGACAAATCAACCTAACGTGCACATCTTTGGGTTCCCCGCCCAGTCCAGAGGAAACCACGTAGGAACGAGGAGAATGTGCAAACTCCACAAAGACAGTGGCTCAAGTAGGGAATCAAACCCGGCTCCTTGGTACTGAGAGGCAGCAGCGCTAACCACTGTGCCACCGTGTTGCCCACATGTAGAACCTTTGCTTCACTAATGTTAAAGTTCTAGAGCACGTCGGACATGTGCTGGCTGTTGGTTTGTACATCTTTGAAATTCCTCTTGAGTCGATTGCTTCAGTACTGTATGTATTTTTACTGCTTTTTGAGGAATTTGCAATCAATGTTCTAACTCTTCTTTCATATGGTTTGTTCTCAGGATTCTTACAGAAAGCAAGTAGTAATTGATGGAGAAACATGTCTTTTAGATATTCTCGACACAGCAGGTCAAGAGGAGTATAGTGCAATGAGAGATCAGTACATGAGGACGGGCGAGGGCTTCTTGTGTGTCTTTGCCATAAATAACATTAAATCATTTGAAGATATTCATCATTATAGGTGGGTTTTGGAAGGGAGGTCATATTCTTCCACTTTCTAAAAGCCTAGTCCATCCAATTTAACACAAATTTATACTAATGGAAAAGTTTCTGACTATAAACCTGAAATGGAAATCTTTTGCGGTACGTTAAAATTTATTGAACAAAGAACAAAACAGCACGGGAAACCAGGCCCTTCGGCCCAACGAGCCTGCACCGCCACCCCGATGTTCCCACCTCTGCCCGTGATCCCTGTCTATGTTTATAGATCTATGGATTAAAAACCAAATTTGAGACAATTTAGGGAGAATTTATTTTGCCAATCAGCCTGAGAGCACATCTGTGGGATGTGGGAGGAAACCGGAGCACCTGGAGAAAACCCACGCAAGCACAGGGAGAATGCAGAAACTCCCACAGACACAGGCCCAAATCCATGTATCTGCACAGCACAGCGATAGTCACTGAGCTGTCGTGTTGCCTATCAAATGGTCCAGGTCAAGTGTACACTAACGACGTGAAACACTAGGATACTCTCGAAAATCCAAGAGCAGCCCTCTCACGACCCATCGTATGTATGCCCCTTGTTAGGCTTACATTAACACTGCAATGAAAATCCCCTAGTCACCAAATTCTGATACCTGTTTGGGTACATTGAGGGAGGATTTAATATGTCCAATGCTTCTAACTCACATGTCTTTTGGACTGTGGGAGGAAACCGGAGCATCCGTCGGAAACCCATGCAGACATGGGGAGGATGTGCAGACTTAGAACATAGAACAATACAGCACAGAACAGGCCCTTCGGCCTTCGATGTTGTGCCGACCAAAATAAAAAGCAATGCCCCTCCTAACTAAACCATTCCCTTCTCTTCCATATACTTATCACTAACCTCTTAAACGCCACCAAACTTGGGCATTACAACAGCTGCAGGCAGGGCATTCCACTCCTAATCACTCTTTGAGTAAAGAACTACCTCTGATATCCGTCCTATAACTATACCCCTTAATTTAAAGCTGTGTCCCCTCGTGCTAGCTTTTCCATCCTAGGAAAAAGGCTATCACTGTCCACCTATCTAAACTCTAATCATCTTATATGTTCATAGTCCCCTTTAGCCCCTCCTTTCTAACGAAAACAACCTCAAATCCTCACCTCTCTCATAAGACCTGCCCTCCATACCAGGCACATCTGGTAAACCTCCTCTGTACCTCTCCAATGCTCCACATCTTTCTTATAATGTGGGGACCAGAACTGCACACAATACTCCAATGCGGCCGCACTAGAGTTTGTACAGTTGCAACATGAGTGCGGCTCCAAATTCAATCCCCCTACCAATAAAAGCTAAGACTCCATATGCCTTCTTAACAACTTTATCCACTTGACTGCCTACTTTCAGGGTCTATTGACCATACCCAAGATCCTTCTGTTCCTCAACACTATTAAGAGCCCTACCATTAGCCCTATACTCTACACATTTATTGTTCCTGCCAAAGTGCATTACCTCACAAGTGCCTTACTTCACACAGACAAGCCAGCAATCGAGTCCAGGTCCCTGCCACTGAGGCAGCAGGATGTGGATTAACTCGATAGCTCTTTCAAATCAGCATGGGCACAAATTATTTTGTGACCAGCTCTGCTGTCTAACTTTGTTTAAAATTCTGAACTCGGGGATATGGGTGTGTTTTAAAATGCTGGACTTTTTCTCTTTTTACCAGAATGCCGTTTTCATAAAATTAGAATGAATTTTATTGGAAGGGTGGGTAGCGCAGTGAAATAGAATATTGGTTTATCCTTGCTGAATTTGACTTTGAGTTCAGACTGACGAGGGGGCATGTCTCCATGCTTTTCCCCGCTTGAACAGCGGGAACTGGCTGATGTGATACTGGGCAGTCTCTGCTCCTGTCTTAATGGATACTGTATTCAGCTCGGAATTGTCTATAATTTTTGAGTAAATGAACACCAAATGTTAATTTGATAACGGTGAGCAACAAATGTTTCCCCATTCTGAAACCAGCAGCACGCACTGGGCCAGCAAAACTCACCAATCCTGCAGTAGAGCTCTGGGGGTTATGGCAAACCGTTCTGGCAGGGGAGAAGCAGCTTTACTCTGCCTGTGGCTATGTTATTTATACTTGACGTGAGAATGCTTATTGCTGACATTGGGGATATGCCATTATTTAATCAGTGTGACATTGCTTTGCTTATCTGTCAAACTTAGCATGATGTCGTTCTGAAGACGCCAGTTTGCAAAAAGTGTTTTATTTTTCTGGTTTGCAGGGAACAGATAAAAAGGGTAAAAGACTCTGATGATGTGCCAATGGTCCTAGTGGGAAATAAATGTGATTTGCCCACGAGGACAGTAGACACAAAACAAGCACAGGATCTAGCACGAAGTTATGGAATTCCTTTCATTGAAACGTCAGCAAAAACGAGACAGGTGAGTGACCTTGGAGTGTTGGCAAGTGCACGGAGTTGAGGTTGAGTGTTGACGATTTGATTGAATGTTGCAGCAGGCTTGAGGGGCTGAATGCCCTCCTGGTCTGAACGCAGAGCTGCTTTTTCACCGTACCAAGCATCAGTTCCAGATGCACAGTTGACTGGTTTTAAAAAAAAAAATCTGAACAGCACGTTTTGTGTGGGATTTTACGGCTTTGTTTGTCCGGAGCCATAAAATCTTGCCTGAGGTCAATGGACTTTTCCATGGTCCCACCACCACGCTGATTCCAGGATGGTAAAATTCTGGCCCTTTTTCCTTTGTGTCATATCTAATTGTGATGAGATATCAAGAATCAACAAGTTGGCTCAATTGAAGCATTTTTCCGAGCACCAGGAAGACTGAATTGGGATTCAAATTGATATTTTTGACTATAACTAATTTGTCATAGTCCTGTTTTTATATAAACCTCCGAACTCCGAAGCAGTCTTCCAGGTTAATAAACATCCTGGAAAAATGGTTACATGAAAGGAAAGTGAGTGTCAGCACTTGTTGTCTTGCTGATTACATGAAAAGCTAAGCTGGAAGCTCAGTGTTTTCCTGCAAATTTCCCTGACAAAATTTGACCTTTTGTGTTTTTCCCTCTAACAAGACGTGGCACTGTTCCAATGTAATGGTGTTTAATAACATACATTGAAGGAAGTTGCTATTTTTGTTCCTGTATAATGTACACATTGTGCTTTGAACATGACCAAAAACGTGTTGCGCTATTTTAGACTTCTGCAGCTCCGTTTTAACTGGTATAGTTCAGTTGCCTGCTTTTGCATTAGCTGTGTAATGTTGTTCTCCGGCTTGTTAATATGACCCAGTTAGGCCACATGAGTAAAAGCCTTAAAACAATGGCTTAAAACAATGGCAATTTTTCACTCCTGCTGAAATTTCTATCTAGGAAGATATTGATGTATAAGTTTCCTATGCAGAATTCAAAATTGCTGCATTGAGTAGTATGATGGAGATAAAATTGTTTTTGTTAGCCTCTGCAATTTTCGCTGCTCCTTGATTCTCCTCAAAATTGAATTTATATCTGTTACAAATATCTTTCCTTTTTGTGATGAATAATGAGACACGGCCTGAAACCTTCTGATTTGCACATTCAGGTCTCTTTGGTGATGGTGTGTTCTTTACTTTTGAATCTCTGCATGGCTAAAATCACAACTCCTTGTCTGCTGCTGATTGTTGGGGGGGGGGGCCAAGGGGCAAATCAATGTAATTCCATTCTTCAAGTCTTTATTTTAACCTTGGAGAGAAAGTGACCAGGGATTTCTGTTGCAATTTGAAAGCACTGCTGTTGGGGCCCTCCTGGACCTGCATGTTTTTTGTACCTGTGTTTTGCAAGTGATCATTGAAGGAGTTGTGTTTTGCAATGCAGAGAGTGGAGGATGCATTTTATACATTGGTACGTGAGATTCGCCAGTATAGGTTGAGAAAAATCAACACTGAAGAGAAGACTGCACGCTGTGTGCCCTTTAAATGTGTTGTGATGTAACATGGTAAGTTGTGAGCTTCAGAAACACAAGGCCCTCATGGCTTAGTGGAGGGTGGGGGAAGTATTGTGGAAAACCTGAGGCAGGTTACTTACTCACGTCCCTTTTGTTTTTGGATATTTTGATACAGCACAGGTCTGCTACCACAGATACTTAGAATAACAGAATCTTATAGAAGAGGACGTTGCCACTCAGCCAGTCGTGCTTGTTATAACTCACTGAAAGAGTTATCCAGTTAAACCCGTGGCCCTGCTATTTTTTTCCCTCTTAATTCTCCCTTTTTGAAGGTTCATAAGATATAGGTGCAGAATAAGGCCATTCAGCCCATCAACTCTGCACCACCAATCATAGCTGCTAAGTTTCTCAACCCCATTCTCCCGCCTTTTCCCTTGTAAACTTTGATCTCCTTACCAATCAAGAACCATCTATCTCTTGTCTTAAATACACTCAATAACTTGGCCTTCACAGCCTTCTGTCACAATGAATTCCGTAGATTCATCACCCTTTTGGATGAAGAAATTCCTCCTCATCTGGGCTCTAAGTGTTGTCCCTGAGACTATGTCTCTCATATTGCTATTGGATTGGATCTCACCACTATTTTTACAACTTGCTGCATTTCTGATGCTAACAACTCAATGCATAAATAAAATTTCTCGTCTTCTAGCTTCTGGTTCTTTCAGCCAAATATCTAGAATCTGTATTTGGTGATCATTGACCCTTTTCCCAGTTGAAACTGTTTCTCCCACTCAAAACATCAGTATTTGAACTCTTGTTAAGAATATTCCTTTAACCTTCTCTGCTCTTGAGAGAAATTTCCAGCTTCTGCTGTCTCTCCACATACCTTAAGTCTTGACGTGTAGTAATGTATTTCATTTATACATTGGTATGTTGTTAAATCTAGAAGCGGTTGATCAACTTCTGTTTGGAAACTAGTTCAGTAAATACCCCTGCATTCTGTTGTCCTATCAACACATATGTTAAAACAAGCCTGCCATCCAAATGGAAATATTAGAGTTAAATGCTGCTTAGAATAATATTGTCCACCACAGGAGTATGGGACTTTTTCCATCCAATGTTTTAATGGTTGTAAACACTTTGTCTCTATCGTTATTTTGAAAAGAAGAACAAATTTATTTTTAATCCAGCTAATAGTTGATGAATTATAAAATTGTGCATATTATTTTATCCTCAATATTCTAAATGGGACTAGTACAGTTCAGTACAAGTAACTAACCAGAGGAATTTCACCAACACATTACCAAGAGATGCCACAAAGCACTTAGTCGATTGCTCCTAACAAATTCCCTGTCCAAATGAATAGATTGTCTCTGTCTCTGACGTGACGTGATATGCTCTCATTTTGTTAATCATCTTGTGTTTTGAATTTTATGAGATAAATGCCTCTGGAAGTTTAAATAAGTTACATCCATAAATGTGTGATATTGGTTGCCACCTCAAAAAAAAAATTCAGTGTTGAAAATATGTCTTGCTGGTTCGCTCAGATCAGCTCATGTATTTGTCAAAATGTTCAATGAGTTTGATCCTAACACCTACCAGCAACGTCCCCACAAATGACACTAATCATCAATAATTGCCTCAACTTTGAGTCTGAAACGTGGAGCTCCTTCCCTAACAGCACTGTGGGTGTATCTACACCGCATGAATTGCAGTGTTTCAAGAAGGCAGCTCATCACCATCACCTTGAGGGCAATTGGGGATGGGCAATAAATGCTGAACTAGCCAGTGACACCCACATCCCATAAATGATTTTTTTTTTAATCCTCATTTCGTAAACAGTGAAGTGATGTTCACAATTTTCCAAGGGGACTGATCCTGAATCAGGTTTGGTTTTTGGAAAATCGTGTCAACAATTTCTTCATCTTTTAATCCCCAGGAATGGAATCCATCAGAACCTCTGGATTTATCTATCTTTTAATAGTTTGACCAACCCTGTTCCTTTATTTGTATTGAATCTAGTTCATCCCTGCATGATTATGTTTAGTTTTTCTTCCAACTCTGTATTTATCCCCATCCTATACCTTAAAGTCTGACCAAAAGTAGTTACTGTACTTAATAAGTCCGTCATTTCTTGGTTTCACTTGTCTGTCATAATGGGCCCATATTACTTTTCATTGCCCTCTTTCCTTTTTAATATATTTGTAAAAATGTGTAATGTTAAATGTTTAATGGGGTAACTAAGAAGGTAGATGAGGGCAGTGCAGTTGATATTGTCTACATGGACTTTAGCAAGACCTTTGACAAGATATGGTAAGCTGTTGCATAAATTTAAATCTCAAGGGATCCAGGATGAGATATCTAAATGGATACAAAGTTGGCTTTTTGACAGAAGTGGTGGTTGTAGAGTTTCTTTTTCAAACTGGAGGCCTGTGACCAGCGGTGAGCCGCAGGGATCAGTGCTGGGCCCATTGTTAATTGTCATTTATATTAGTGATTTGGATGAGAATATAAGGGGCATTGTAAGTAAGTTTGCAGATGACACCAAGATTGGTGGCATAGTGGATAGTAAAGAAAGTTATCTCCAATTGCAGCGGTATCTTGATCAATTGAGCCAGTGGGCTGATGAATGGCAGATGGATTTTAAACAAATACGAGGTGATGCATTTTGGTAGATTGAACCAGGACAGGACTTAGTCAGTTAATGGTAGGGCACTGGGGGAGTTCATAGCTCCTTGGAAGTAGAAGTTTACAGCATAGATCGGACAGTGTGGTGAAGGAGGCATTCAGCATGCTTGGTTTCATCAGTCAGAACACTGAATACAGGAGTTCCGATGTCTTGTTGAAGTTATACGACACATTGGAATACTGTGTGTAATTCTGGTCACCCTATTATAGAAAGGATATTATTAAACTAGAAAGAGTGCAGAAAAGATTTACTAGGATGCTACTGGGTCTTGATGGAGTGAGCTATAAGGATAGACTGGGACTTCCTTTGGAGCATAGGAGACTGAGGGGTCACCTTATAAAGATCTATAAAGTAATGAGGGACATAGACAAGGTAGATAGTCAATATCTTTTCCCAACGGTAGAGGAGCCTAAAACTAGAGGCACAGATTTAAGGTGAGAAGGGAGAGATACAAAAGTGTCCAGAGGGGCAATTTTTTCTCCAAGAGGGTGGTGAGTGTCTGGAACAAGCTGCCAGAGGTAGTAGTAGAGACAAGTACAATTTTATCTTTAAAAAAGCATTTAGATAGTTAATTGGTTCGATTGGTATAGAGGAATATAGGCCAAATGCAGGCAAATGGGAATAGCTTAGGGTTATTTTTAAAAAAAAGGCAGTGTGGACAAGTTGGGCCGAAGAGCCTGTTTCCATGCTGTAAACCTCTGACTCTTATCTTTTTATCCCTTACAAATTTTTCTTGTGTTCTCTCTTTCTAAAACTTGGCTCTCTTTTTGTATCCTATGACTTTGTTTTGCTTCGTCCCTGCGATCTCTATTGCTTGTTGACCAAGGTTGTTTCCTTGAAATGATGGCAAATTACTGCAGATGCTGGAAATCTGTAATAAAATTAGTTATGTCACTGGACATTAAAGTTTATTTAATAGTGTCACAAGTAGGTTTACATTAACACTGCAATGAGGTTACTGTGAAAATTGCCGCATTGCCATACTCTGGCGCCTGTTCGGGTACGCTGAGGGAAAATTTAGCATGGCCAATGCACCTAATTGGCATGTCTTTCAGATTGTGGGAGGAAAGCGGAGCACCCAGAGGAAACCCATGCAGGCATGGGGAGAACATGCAGCCTCCAGTGACCCAAGGTTGGGAATTGATCCCAGGCCTGTGGCACTTTGAGGCAGCAGTGCTAACAGCTGTGCTGCTGAGGCGTCCAGGCTACTGCTCTGAAGACATGGGTTCAAATCCCATCACGTGTGGCACTACTCCTGACCCTAAATGAAAGAGATTTAAAACCAATCTAGCAGCTCGAAGCTGGGAACTCTTGAGGCGCTGTAGACAACCATAATCTGTGACCCCACGGTCCACCAAATCTCCACCCCAACCACCACCTCTACCATTGCCGCCAAGTTGGGGGAATCAACCCAGGCTCAATGAAGAGTGCAGGAAGGCATGCCAGGAGCAACACCAGACATACCTAAGAATGAGGTAACCTGATGAAACATAGCATAGGACTGCTTGCATACCAAACCTGGGGAATTTTCATGGGGAAGAACCTTTTGATATGGTGACTGATTCACTGACTGATTAGCCTGTGGCTCTGATGTTGTGTGGAACTGACTTAGACTTTCCATGGCAGCTATCAATAAAGCTACTAATTGTCCCAAAAGAGAAATCTGTGCTAAAATCAAGAGAGCTAAGCTATCGTACTACCAACAGATCAGTATTTTGGCACGGATAAAAAAACTGGCTAGCTAACAGGAAACAACAAGTAGCGATAAGGGTGTCTTTTTCAGTTTGGAGGACTATTGAAGTGCCACAAGAATCAATGCTGCTACTGCAATTCTTCATAATTTGGAGGAAGGAACAAAGCGTATGCAAATATGATGGAAGACAGGTTGTACGTAGGATAGAAGTACCTCACGAGAGATATCGACAGTTTAAGTGGTGGACAGAAATTTGGCAATATGAGAGGTTGTTAATTTTGGAAGAAAGAATGGAGAGAAGCTGCAGAGAGCTTGGCAGAAAGGGACTTGTTCGTGAAACCCAGAAGGTTGTTATACTGGTGCAGGAGGTAATAGAGAAAGCAAATGGAATACAGGCTTTTATTTCAAGGGGGCTGGAGTTTAAAAACAGAGGTGTTACTGCAACTGTACAAGACAGGAGTGAGTCCACTTCTAGAATATTGTGCACAGTTTTGGTCTCCTTATTTAAGGAAAGATATGGTATCATTGAAGGCAGTACAGAGGAGGCTTATCTGGATATGGAGGATCTGCCTTATGAAAGATGAAACAGGTTGGGTCTGTACTTCATTTTAGAAGACTGAGAGATAATATGATTGAAATGTATAAGGTTTTTAGGGAGTTAGATGGGTAAATATTTTTTGGGGTTGGGGGGGAATGTTTCCACTCATGGGAGAGTGTACAGCCGGAATTACAGAATAAGGAGTGCTCAATTAAGTTGGATTTAGGAAGAATTTCTTCTGAGTGATGAACATTTGGAATTCGTTAACCGTGGAAGGTGTGGAGGTCGAATCTTGGAACATCTTCAAGGCTGAGATCGAGTTTTTAACCAGTTGGAAAATTAAGACTTGTGGAGATAAGAAAGTTGTCTTAGTGAGTGTTAGATCAGCCATGATCTTATTAAATATCAGGACTGTATTGAAGGGCTGAATGGCCTATTATTCCTATTTCTTGTAGTCTTATAGATCAGATTTAAAGCTCTGCAGACTTGCCACATCCAATTATGAATGGCTGTGGACAAGTAAACAACTGGAAAAGGAGGAGACTCCATTATTTCCCCCTTCCTCAATGATGGGGAACCAGCATGAGTGCAAAAGACAAGTTTGAAACATTTGTGACTATCTTCAGCCAGAAGTGCCAAATGGATGATCCATCTCCACCTCCTCTAAGATCCCCAGACACATGGCAACACTACCATCTGCAAGTTCCCCTCCAAACCATACACCATCGCTGTTTCTTACTGTTGTTGGATCAAAATCCTCCTTCACAGAACTGTGGATGTATCCTCACCTCATGGACTGCAGTGGTTCAAGGTGCTCATCAAGCCAATGGCAATTAGCGATGCGCAATGAATGTTATAAATCTCTTGGGGGAGATCCCTTCTTCTTATTAGTAGCTGCTGACTATTCTCCCATCAGGAAAGTTGCTGTAGTTCTTCCCCTCAACTCCCTGATTTAAAAGAGCAGTGGCACAGTGGTTAGAACTGCTGCCTCACAGCACTAGGAACCCAGGTTCGATTCCTGACTTGGGTCACTGTGCAAAGTCTCTCCGTGTCTGTGTGGATTTCCTTAAGGTGCTCCGTTTTCCTCCCACAATCTGAAAGACGTGCTGTTTAGGTCCATTTGCCTGTGCTAAATTCTCCCTCAGTGTACCCAAACAGGTGCCTGAGTGTGGTGATTCGGGGATTTTCGCAGCAACTCCATTTGCAGTGTTAATGTAACACTTGTGACACTAAGAAATAAACTTAAAGCCTTTTGGGGGTGAGGGGTCCCAGTGATGCAACATAATGCTCATTTTTCTAAATTCATGAAGATCACAATATTCCCTGCCTGCAGCTCAATATTGTGAATTCTGGGACAGTGGTGAGGAGAAAATGAAGAAGGACCCTCTTGTACAGTTTCCTCAGGGTGAAAATCAGTCTCACTGAAAATCAATTTCACTGATTCTAGTGAAACTGCTGCATATCTTAATTTTGTAGGATTCTTTTGCAGGATTCAGGAGGGCCTTTACGTTCGGAGGAGCAGGGATGCTGTCTCCACATGGAAGTCACAGCCTCCTTGCAATTTAACATTCCAAAGTATCTTGCACAACTTACCATGTCTGCTTGGAACAGTTGATGCTATATCCTGCCATGCCTGCATCAGGGCAACAGAATCTAGGTATCTCTGGGAGGCAAAGGAAAAGCAATCTGTTGTCTAGGTGGCTGACTGCAATAGAAATTCCTGTTTTTATACATGAATGAAGGCGGTCTGTTTGCGGGATTGAGCTTGGTCATTCAAAATCGATACTGAGAGGGGAACGGACTCATGTATTCATCTTCTTTATTTGCAGGGCGTTGATGACGCTTTCTACACACTAGTCCGTGAAATTCGAAAGCACAAAGATAAAATGAGTAAAGGTGAAAAAAAGAAGAAAAACAAAACCAAGAAAAAGTGTTTAATTATGTGAACATGTTTTAGTGTGGAAAACGTATGCTTAGCTTGAAAAGTAATACCTGATATTTTTTGTATTTTTTTGTACATTACACTAAGTTATTAGGCTTTCTTTTTATCATTACATTTATCAGATTTTGCTCAGAACAACTGACAGCTGTTAGATTATAGCCTGGTTTAAAATGTGTTTGCTTAATTTCCTTCATGTGCCAGTATTCCCTGAGTGTTTGTTATTATTTTGTTAAATAGGCATAACTGTGTCAGTCTGAAAACAAATTGATCTACTCCCCTGGGGCTTTTGCGCATGTAACTATGCTTTCTAAACATATTTGTCTTTATTTATCATGCTGAAAAAATATATATATATAAAAATATATACTTCCTCTTGAGTGCCAATAGCTTGATAGGTTCCACCTCTCATGAATGGTTTACCTGGGATATATTTTAATATCTTTGTATGATTGTAAAACTTTAAAGATGCACATTTTATACATTGTGCTTTTTTGTTAATGATATTGTTTTTGTCAATGATATAATTTCTCTGAATTCTTTAGTTGTTCTGATTTGGGAATGTTCATTAATGTTCTACAGAACTGCCAAGTGGCCAGTGTCAGACTTTGTAACGTTTGTAGAAAGTTTTGTCTGATATTTGTCGTAATGGCTTTGACGACAAAAAAATTGTACTTTGTGATTAAGTAATAAAGCAACCTGAGCTTGTTCTGACTTACTTTTTGAAGCTTTATTGTGTCTGTGCACACTAGACCTTATGGCATTATTGACTCAAGCCTGATTGCAAAAGTGCTTCATTCGTAATCTGCTTAAGATTTGTTTGTCACAAGTAGGCTTATATTAACGCTGCAATGAAATTAGTGAAAATTCCCTAGTCACCTCACTCCAGCGGCACAGTGGGTAACACTGCTGCCCTTACAGGGATTCCCAGCTTAGGAGACTATCTATGCAGAGTCTGCACACTCTCCTTTGTGTCTGCTGGGTTTCCTCTGGGTGTTCAGGTTTCCTCCTCTCGTCCAAAAGGTTAGGTGAATTGACCCTGCTAAATTCTTAGTATACCTGAACAGATGCTAGAGTGTAGCATCTGGGAGGTTTTTGCAGTAACTTCACTGCAGTATAAATGTAAGCCTGCTTGTGATACTAATAAAGCTAATAATAAAGCTTTAAATGTTAAATATTGATTGTTATGCTAATCAATCACTGAGGGATCGGTAATGTTGGATTTGATGTAGGATGTCACAAACTTTGCATCCCATGATCTCGTTGTGATCATTCTCTATTTGTAAATCCAAAAAGCCCAGGAACAGCAATCTAATACATAGTATCTTTTAATGACCTCAATGTCTAGCCGGAACAACTTTCCAGCCAATTAAGTACTTTTAGAAATGTAGTCACTTTTTTAAAAAAAAGTATTTATTATTGTTGCATATAAACTTACGTTAATATTGCATGAAGTTCTTGCGAAAATCCCCTTTGTAATGTGGGAAATGCAGCGAACAATTCACATACAGAAGCCTTCACAAACAACAATGTAATAATGACCAGCTAATGTGTCAGAGAGATGTTTAAAGTTTACTTTATTACTGTGACAAGTAGGCTTACATTAACACTGCAAGTTACTGTGAAAATCCTCTAATTGCCACACTCCAGTACCTGTTCGAGTATCCAGAGAATTTAGCATGGCCAATGCACCAGCATGTCTGTTCTTTGCATAGTGTCGCATGATTGTCTAACAAAGAACAAAACCGAACAGGAAATAGGCCCTTCGGCCCAACAAGCCTGCACTACCATTTTAACATTGTGAGTGACCTCTTCTACCTATGAGCTTTGTCTACACCTATTAGACTCCACGATAAAGAAATTGTAACCAGATTGAGGGATGCCTAATTTAGGGACAATTTGGTAACACCAATCAGCCAAAGAGCATGTTTTTGGGGTGTGGGAGGAAACCGGAGCATCCAGAGAAAACCCATGCAAGCACAGGGAGAATGTGCAAACTCCCACAGATACTGGCCCAAATCCATGTATCTGCACAGCAAACAATGATGGTCACTGAGCTGTCATGTTGCCCGTCAGCTGATCCAGTTTAACCATACACTAATGACGTGAAGCACGAGGCAACTCTCGAAGCAACATCCAAGAGTAGCCCTCACTCGACCCACCGCGTGTGAGCCCCTTGGACAACAAGGTGGACCGAATCGTCTGTGGGTGTAAAAAAAGACATCAATCAACATACACAATATATACAGATATTCACAGAATCCCCAGAAGTTCATTTGTAAGGCAGGTGAGCCATAAAATATATTGGACGGTCCATAGGAATCTGTTGATTTCCCAGGAACATCCTGCAGCTCTTAATTCTTATTCAGAACAATCTTTTGTATCCCTCCATCTCTAATCTGTTCATGTGCCTATCTAGGTAAGCCTGAAACAACTCTAGCATGCCTGCCTCCACCATCCTACTTGGCAGTGCATTCCAGGCCCCCACAACTCTGTGTGAAAAACCTCCCTAAGGAGAAAAGCCCCAATTTGCCCAATCTCTCTTCATAGCTAAGTTCTTCCACACAGGCAGCATCCTGGTAAACCTCCTCTCTACTCCCTCCAGGGTCTCCACGTCCTTCCAGTAGTACAGTGACCAGAACTGGACTCCAAATGAGGTCTAACCAACATTCTATACAACTGCAACGCCAGCTTTTATACTCTATACCCCTTCCTATAAAGGCAAGCATATCATAAGCCTTCTTTGCCACTTCTCCACCAGTACTGCCACCTTCAAGGACTTGTGTACCTGCACACGTAGGTCCCTCTGCGTTTCTATACTTTTAATAGTCCTACCATTTATCGTATAACTCCCCCCTACGTTATTTCTTCCAAAATGAGTCACATCGCACTTATCTGGATTAAATTCCATCTGCATTTCTCTGCCCAATATACCAGCTTATCTATATCCTGCTATATTGCCTGACACTGCTCATTACTATCAGCAAGTCCAGCCATCTTTTTGTCATCTGCAAAATTGCTGATCACATCAGTTACTCCCTCTTCCAAGTCATTTATGTATATTACAAATAGGAAAGATCCCAGTACTGAGCTCTGCGGCACACCATTAGTCACAGACCTCCAGCTAGAAAAAGATCCTTCACTACTATTCTGTCTCCTGTTACCAAGCCAGTTCTCAATCCATCTTGCCACTTGTCCTTGTATCCCATGAGCCTTAACTTTTTCCACCAATCTACCATGAGGGACTTTGTCAAACGCCTTACTGAAATCCATATAGATGACATCCACTGCTCATTCTTCATTGAAGTAATCTGAAATATGGAGTTATAAATTATGCCCAACTTATGAGAGGATATGTAATTCTGATCAAAAGTGTGTTCAATGTAGACTACATAACTAGCAAATGACCTAATTGAGGCATATAAGATGATCAGAGGATTAGATAGGCTCTCACTGTCCACCCTTTCTCCTTGGATGGTGATGGGTAACATGAGGGGACATAGCTTTAAATTTAAGGGTGATAATTATAGGACGGATATCAGAGACAGGTTCTTTACTCAGAGGGTAGTAAGGCTGTGGAATGCCCTGCCTGCAGCAATTGTGGACTCATCAACTTTAAGGGCATTCAAATGGTGATTAGATAGGCATATGGATAATATTGGAATAGTTTAAGTTAGAGGGTCATTAGATTGGTTCCACTGGTCGGCGCAACATTGAGGGCCAAAGGGCCTGTACTGCACTGTAATGGTCTATGTTCATTTCTCAATCTTAAAACAGCGAGTCATTTGGGAGTCTAATCAGTCTTTGGTAACTCAATTGCTGAGTTGCTTCATGCTACAGCTCACCTTTGATATAGAACATAGAACATAACAGCGCAGAACAGGCCCTTCGGCCTTCAATGTTGCGCCGACCAATTATGAAAAAAGCAATGACCCTCCAAACTAAACCATTCACTTCTCTTCCATAAACTTATCAACTAACCTCTTAAACGCCACGAAACTTGGCGCATCTACAACTGCCGCAGGCAGGGCATTCCACTCCCTAACCACCCTCTGGGTAAAGAACCTACCTCTGATATCCGTCCTATAACTATCACCCCTTAATTTAAAGCTGTGTCCCCTCTTGCTAGCTTTCTCCATCCTAGGAAAAAGGCTATCACTGTCCACCCTATCTAAACCTCTAATCATCTTATATGTTTCAATAAGGTCTCCTCTTAGCCGCCTCCTTTCTAACGAAAACAACCTCAAATCCCTCAGCCTCTCTTCATAAGACCTGCCCTCCATACCAGGCAACATCCTGGTAAACCTCCTCTGTACCCTCTCCAATGCCTCCACATCTTTCTTATAATGTGGGGACCAGAACTGCACACAATACTCCAAGTGCGGCCGCACTAGAGTTTTGTACAGTTGCAACATGACGTTGCGGCTCCGAAATTCAATCCCCCTACCAATAAAAGCTAAGACTCCATATGCCTTAACAACCTTATCGACTTGACTGCCTACTTTCAGGGATCTATGCACAAATACACCAAGATCCCTCTGTTCATCAACACTATTAAGAATCCTACCATTAGCCCTATACTCTACACATTTATTATTCCTGCCAAAGTGCATTACCTCACATTTTTCCACATTAAACTCCATTTGCCACCTCTCGGCCCAGCTCTGCAACTTGTCCAAGTCACTCTGCAAACTATAACACCCCTCTTCACTATCTACCACTCCACCGACTTTAGTGTCATCTGCAAATTTACTAATCCATCCTTCAATACCCTCATCCAGATCATTTATAAAAATTACAAACAGCAGGGGCCCCAAAACAGACCCCTGAGGTACACCACTTGTCACCGAACTCCACGATGAATATCTCCCATCAACCACCACCCTCTGTCTTCTATCTGCTAGCCAATTCCTAATCCAATTAGCTAAATCACCCTCTATCCCATACATCTGCATTTTCTGCAGAAGTCTTCCATGGGCCACCTTATCGAAAGCCTTACTAAAGTCCATATATACCACATCAACCGCCTTACCCCCATCCACCTCTTTGGTCACTTTTTCAAAAAACTCAATAAGGTTAGTAAGGCACGACCTACCCTTCACAAAACCATGCTGACTATCCCCAATCAATTCATTTCTCTCTAAATAACTATAAATCCTATCCCTAATAATTCTCTCCAATACTTTGCCCACAACAGAAGTAAGACTCACTGGCCTATAATTCCCTGGAAGGTCTCTCTTCCCCTTCTTGAACAATGGGACCACATTCGCTATCCTCCAGTCTTCCGGCACTATACCCATAACCAACGACGACCTGAAGATCAGAGCCAGAGGCTCTGCAATCGCCTCTCTTGCCTCCCAGAGAATCCTAGGGTAAATCCCGTCCGGCCCAGGGGACTTATCTAACTTCAAACCCTCAAGAATATCTAGCACATCCTCCCTATCTACTTCAATACTTTCCAGTTTGCAACCCTGTACCTCAGTGTTCTCCACAACTACATTTACATCTCCCTGCGTGAATACCGAAGAGAAATATTTGTTCAGTGCCTCTCCAATCTCTTCAGGCTCCACGCACAACTTCCACTGCTGTCTCTGACTGGCCCTAATCTTGCCCTAACCAATCTTCTATTCTTAACATATCTAAAGAAAGCTTTAGGATTCTCCTTAATCCTATCAGCCAAAGTCTTCTCGTGTCCCCTCTTAGCTCTCCTCAACTCACTCTTTAGCTCCCTCCTGGCTAATCTATAGCTATCCATTGCACTAACTGAGCCTTCAAGCCTCATCCTGACATAAGCCTCCTTTTTCCTTTTAACCAGCGAATTAACTTTTTTCGTACTCCAAGGTTCCCTTACTCGACCATTTCCTCCTTGCCTGACAGGGACATACTTATCAAGGACTCGCAGCAGCTGCTCTTTGAATAAGCTCCACATTTCAGATGTTCCCAGTCCCTGTAGTTTCCTAGTCCAACCTATGCACCCTAATTCTCTCCTTATGGCCTCATAATTACCCTTCCCCCAGCTATAACTACTGCCCCCAGCTTCATGCCTATCCCTATCCATCACTAAGGTGAACGTAACCGAATTGTGGTCACTATCACCAAAATGTTCACTAACTTCCAAGCCTAACACCTGGTCTGGCTCATTGCCCAGCACCAAATCCAATGTAGCCTCACCTCTAGTTGGCCTATCTACATACTGAGTCAAAAAACCTTCCTGCACACTTTGTACAAAAACTGACCCCTCTAACGAGCTAGAGCTATAGCTATTCCAATCAATATTAGTAAAGTTAAAGTCCCCCATAACAATTACCCTATTACTTTCACTCCTGTCCAGGATCGACTTTGCAATCCTTTCCTCTACCTCTCTAGAACTTTTAGGAGGTCTATAAAAGACTCCCAACAGGGTGACCTCTCCTCTCCTGTTTCTAATCTCAGCCCATACTACCACAACAGACAAGTCCTCATCAAACTTCTTTTCTGTCACTGTGATATAGTCTTTGACTAATAATGCCACTCCTTCCCCCATTCTACCTCCTTCTCTACTCCGACTAAAGCATTTGAACCCCGGAATCTGCAACATCCATTCCTGTCCCCTGATATGGTATTACTGCTCCTGTTCTACACATGCCCCTGTCCCAAACCTATCCTCCTACATTTAGTTCCGTGCCATTTGATGCTTAAATTCCACTCCCAGCTATAGGTTTACCTATCCACTGTTCATCATTGTTCTGCAACAGTCCTTCCCTGTATCTATCCTCTAGATGCCCCTGCCAATTGCTAGACCAAATTGTTTGCAAGCTTAATGTTGTAGTTGAAACAGAACTGAGCTGCTGACCCCAGATCTTTGCCATCATGAAGTCCACTTATTTCCTTTTCTATAAAATTCCTGACTTCGCCCTGCCTCATCTTATCTTGGATTAGTGTTAAATTTTGTTTCATGTACAGTGCTCTGAAGTGATTTGCATTAATACACAGTATAAATTCAAAATATTACTGATTCTGCTGATGTGCAATACTCTAATAATTGTTTCCTCTTTCTATCTCTCATGTTTCATATATTATGCTGATCAGGTTCTTGAATTTCTCTCTTCTGTCTGTGCCCTATGTGCCTTATCCCTCTGCTTAATCTCAATATATATACAGTTCTCTTGGAATAATCCATAGAATGAATCCCTACAGTGGAGAAAGAAACCATTTGACCCATGAGTCTGCACCAACCACCATGCCACCTTTCTGCTTCATACACTCCAGCATGGAGACTTAGTGGTTAGCATTGCTGCCTCTCAATGCCAAGGACATGGGATTGATTCCCAGCTTGGGTCACTGTCTGTATGAAGCCTGGTTGTTCTCCCTGTGTCTGTGTGAGTTTCCTTTGGGTGCTCTGGTTTCCCTCAGTCCGAAGATGTGTGGATCAGATTGATTGGCCTTGCTAAATTGAGCCTTAGTGTCAGGGGGATTAGCATGGTAAATACATGGGGTTGCAGGGCTAGGGCTTTGATCAGAGTGTTGTCTTTGTAGTTTTGATGGGTCAAAAGGCATCCTTATGCATTGTAGGGATTCTATAGAATCATAGAATTCCTACAGTGCAGAAAGAGGCCATTTGGCCCACCGAGTCCGCACTGAATGTAATTGCGCCCGGGCCCTGTTCCTGTAATCCCACATATTTTCCCTACTATGCTCCATGACACTGAGGGTCAATTTAGCATAGCCAATCAACCTGATACACACATCTTTGGACTGGACCTATTTTTGAATTCAAACTATCTAAATAAGAAAACCATTCATGCATGAATATAATAAATAACAACTGATTTACTTTACATAAAATGATGAACAGATGTGTCATTTGATTCTCACAACACCAATAACAATTCCAGAATACCATATTGAAAATGTCAGTAAAAAGCAAATCATAATTTTTCTGTGGTCCTAAATTACATTGGCATAACACTGCTACTGTTCTAGAGAACAGTATTCTCTAACTTAATATCCCACCAAGGGAATTGACAAGTATAAATAAATGCTTGGATCTAGTATGTGCTTTCAGCATTTCGAGGTGTTAAACCTTTTTACAAATTATAAAAGCTAGGCAATTCTTGCAAGTGTTTCTGAAGTTATGAAGCGTTCTAACAGAGTAAATAAAGAAAATTGGTATTTCTATGGCTGAAGGTTTAGTGACCAGAAATTTGGTAGGACAAACTGTCACGTGATAAATGATGCACAGCAGAATTGATTGTAAAAATGGAAAATATCTCTTAGCACAATGGACCAACAATGATGGAACCTGTGGCATCCAGTGTCACTTAGAACATTAAGGATGGCAGCATGCTTCAGCCCTGATATCAATTCACCGCTCCCAGCACATTGTGGAGCAGTCCTCTTCCTGAGATCTGGCATGAGGAGTAAGGTATTAAAGGAGTCACCAGGATTTCTTGTTTGCACCCCCATTCCATGAAACCAATCATCCCATTCTGATTTCTTCTCGGCCACTCAAGAATTCACTATAGCTCCTTCAACAACACTATTATCGGTGCAGATCAATGGGCTGTATGATTCTATGAATTTCCAAACCTGTGATCTCTGCTACGTATTCAGGCAAGGGCAGCAGATACATGGGAACACCATGACCTGCAGGTTCTCCTCCTTGTCCGTCATCATCTTGACTTGGAAAGATAATGCTGTTCTTTTGCTGTTGCTGGGTTAAAATCTTAAAACTCTCTCCCTAACTGCACTCTGGTAGTACACATGAGAATCACAGTGACTGCCATGGTCCAAGAGGCAGCTCACCACTGCCTATTCAAGGATCAATTAAGGATGGTCAATAAATATTCACATAGCCAGCGACACCCACATCCTATCAAAGAAATAAAAATAAAGAAATTCAGCAAAAAGAAAGGAGAGAATAACAGCACAGTATTAATGAGGAAGCCAATCATTTGGTATGACTCTTAAGAACATAAGAAATAGGAACAGGAGTAGGCCATCCAGCCCTCCAGACTGCCCCGTCATTCAATAAGATCATGACTGGTCTGCAGTGGTTCAGTACCACTTTCCCGCTTTCTCCCTGTAACTCTTAATTCCCTTGTCAATCGAAAATCTATCCACTCTTGAATATACTCAGCGAGGAAGCCTCCACCACTTTATCAGGCAGAGAATTCCAAAGTTTAACCACCCTTTGTGTGAAGAAGTTCCTCCTCAATTCTGATCTGAACTGCCCACCACCACCCCCCCGCCAATCATGAGGCTGTGCCTTCTAGTCCTGCTATCTTTGTTAAGCGGGAAGAGTGTCTCAACCTCTATCCTATCCATCCCCTTCATTATCTTATACATCTCTATAAGATCCCCTCTCATCCTTCTAAACTCCAGAGAGTACAAACCTAGCCGATTTAGTCTCTCCTCATAATCCAACATCTTCACCTCCGATATCAGCCTCATGAACCTTCTCTGCACCCCCTCCAAGGCCAATATATCCTCCTCGAATGCACACTTGCAGCCATCAGCTCAAATGCTGTTACAGCATGTGGTCTGGCAGCAAGTATAGAATTGAGATTGATGTAGTCAGTCATTCAGGCATGGGTGTATTTCATTGAGACCTGGGGATAAGGGTAGTTTGTTTGCCAACTCATCAAAGACCAAAGTCATAGGTAGGTTCTGCTGCAGACGACTTAGGGGTGGCTTCCAAGAGAGTGCTGATGGCTGTGACAGTGAGGGTTGGATGCATTGGCTGATATTCCTGACAGTCTCCTGCCACTGTCAATTAGGATAACAAAATCAGTTCCAATTTGTCAGATGACACTATAGAATTCGTTCTTTTCACAGAATCTGCTCCATGTTATGCTGCAGTGTTACAGCACTATCACTGCTGTCCCCAGAACTGTAGCAGTCTATATGTGGACAGGTCAGCTATCATGCCTATCTTCTGAGGATGTAGCAACACTTAATGCCCAGTCCAGAAACTCACAATACCTACAAAACACTCCAGAGTACATCAGCAAAAGTTCTTAGGTATTACCCTACTTGCAAGTAGGGTGTCTAAAGAACGCCAGTTCAATTCCTATTGGGGTTGCACAGTGGTTAGCATTGCTGCCTCACTGCGCCAGAGACCCAGGGTTCAATTGTCGGCTTGGGTCACTGTGCGGAGTCTGCATGTTCTCATTGTATGCGTGGGTTTCCTCCAAGCGATCTGGTTTCCTCCCACAATCTGAAAGATGTGCTGGTTAGATGCATTGGCTGTGCTAAATTATTTTGAACAGGCAACAGAGTGCTCTGATTAGGGGATTTTCACAGTAACTTCATTAATGTAAGCCTACTTTTGACAATAAGAGCTAAACTTTAAACTGAAACTTCACTTCCATGCTTGAGAAGTGGAAACAGTCCTCCCGAAGAGGCTGTATCTGTATAATATACAAATTTAACATAATCTCCTTGTTTTTGCTCCTTGTCTCTATTTTTAAATACTATGATATTAAAAATGCTTTGTTAACTATTTTGTTATCTTCTTTATCATCTTCAATGATATATCCACATACACATTCTTTGCTTTTCTTGATGTTGTTTCCACCAAAATGAATGACTTTCGCATTTCTCTGCGTTAAGGCCATGCTGATCCCACCAGTCTCTCTATATTCTTTTGAAGTTCTACAAAATCCTACCTTATATTCTTCATTATGCCAGTGCCCAACGAACTGTAACCTATTTTTCTTGCACAAGTCTGTGAGCCACACATTATTCTCTCTAACCTTATTTACTCCATACAAATTTACAGATGGTTCAGATAAAATCCAGAGGCTCTGATTTTTAATTTAATGCCTTGTTACTCAAACTCCCTTAGCAAAGCCTCTTGATTAGTTTGATTTATTATTGCCACATGTATTGTCACATATACAGTGAAAAGTATTGTTTCTTGCACACTATACAAAGCATACCGTTCATAGAGAAGGAAATGAGAGAGTGCAGAATGTAGTGTTATAGTCTTAGCTAGAGTGTAGAGAAAAATCAATTTAATGCAAGATAGGTTCATTCAAAAGTCTGATGGCAGCAGGGAAGAAGCTATTCTTGAGTCGTTAGGGATGTGATCTTAGATGTTTGCATCTTTTTCTGAAGGAAAAAGTGGAAGAGAGAATGTCTGGGGTTCATGGGGTCCTTAATTATACTGATTGCTTTGCTGAGGCAGTGTAAAGTGTAGACAGAGTCAATGGATGGGAGGCTGGTTTCCAAACCAATAATGGTTTGGGCTACATTCATAACCTTTTGTAGTTTCTTGCAGTCTTGGACGGAGCAGGAATCATACCAATCTGTGATACAAACAAAAATAATGCTTTCTATGATGCATCTGTAAAAATTGGTGAGAATTGTGGATGACATGCCAAATTTATTTAGTCTTTTGAGAAAATAGAAGCATTGGTGAGCTTTCTTAACTCCAGGACAGGTTGTTGGTGATCTGGAATGTTTCCAGTTCACTTTCATAAACTCAGGGCCAAAGCCCTTCAAGTTGCAGACATTTATCACAAGTGTAGTTTCCATGAATTGCAGTGCCATCCAGGAGTTCCCACATAATGCCACTGTGGCACATCATCCATTTTTCCATCTTTATTGTGTGAATAAACCTTACTTGCCATTGACCTGTACCTGATGCAATAAGTGACTTATGGTCTGGATCAACGACAGTTGACCTAAACAATGAAGAACTCATGGAATATGACTTGTGAGACGAGTGAGATTAACTGGTTGGATAGATGACCAGTGGGATAACTAACCAGTGGGAGAGATAACTAATATATTGACCAATTGGATAGGTTGACCATGCTGAGATGAACGATCAATGTGATAAATGATCACTGTGTTCAATGACCAATGCATTGAATGGCCAATAGGATGGATGACCAATGTATTGAATGGCCAATGGAATGGGTGACCAATGTACTAAATGGCAATGGGATGTGTGACCAATGCATTGAATGGCCAATGGGTTGGCTGACTAATATACTGATTGGACAATAGGATGAGTGACCAATGTACTGAATGGCCAATGGGATGGTGACCAATGTATTGAATGGACAATAGGACTGGTGACCAATGTACTGAATGACCAATGGGATGAGTGATCAATGTACTGAATGGCCAATGGGATGGGTGACCAATGTATTGAATGGCCAATGGGAGGGTGACCAATGTACTGAATAGCCAATGGGATGGGTGGCCAATATACTGAATGGCCAATAGGATGAGTTACCAATGTACTGAGCGGACAATGGGATGGGTGACAAATGTACTGAATAGACAATGGGATGGATGACCACTGTATTGAATGGCCAATGGGATGGGTGACCAATGTACTGATGGCCATTGAGATGGGTGATCAATGCATTGAATGGCCAATGGGATGGGTGACCAATGTACCGAATGGCCAATAGGATAAGTTACCAATGTACTGAGCAGACAATGGGATGGATGATCAATGTATTGAATGGACAGTGGGATGGGTGACCAATGTACTGAATGGACAATAGGATGGATGACCAATGTACTGAATTGCCAATGAGATGGGTGACCAATGTACTAAATGGCCAATAGGATAAGTTATCAATGTACTGAGCGGATAATGGGATGGATGATCAATGTACTGAATGGACAATGGGATGGGTGACCAATGTACTGAGCGGACAATGGGATGGATGATCAATGTATTGAATGGACAATGGGATGGGTGACCAATGTACTGATGGACAATGGGATGGGTGACCAATGTATTGAATGGACAATAGGATGGGTGACCAATGTACTGATGGACAATGGGATGGGTGACCAATACTGAATGGACGATGGATTGGTGACCAATACTGACTGGACAATGGAATGAGTGACCAATGTGATCAATAACCTACTGACCATCCGGATCATTGCGACCTCTTTCCCGCCTTCCCTTCTTGTAGTCAATCAGAAGCCTCCTTTCAAACTGGAACGCGCCACCACCGCTCGAGCCAGTAACGGCCGCTCCAGCGATCCAATGGGAGCGCAGTGCGGGCAAACGGGGGCGGTGCCAGCGGCCGGCCTGAAAGGCGGAAGGCGGCTGCGGTCGCTCGGTGAGTGTGCGCGGGGAGCCGGCGGTCGCTCGGTGAGTGTGCGCGGGGTGCCGGCGGTCGCTCGGTGAGTGTGCGCGGGGTGCCGGCGGTCGCTCGGTGAGTGTGCGCGGGGTGCCGGCGGTCTTTTGTTTGTGCGCAGGCGCCAGCGCTTCAGCGGCAGATAGGAGTCTTGGTTGGTAAGTGTGGTGTAGGCTCTGGGGATAGATTATACCCGACAGCGGATAATCCCAGATTGGGGCCGCTGCTTTCACCTTTTATAACACCGTGGTTAACCGGGTACGCGAGCGAGCGGTGTCTTAAAGCGCCTCTGGTCTCAGCTTGCTGATTGACAGCTTCCTGCATTGCAGCCCTGACTCCCAGGCCTCTTCCCGACTGGTGACCCACAGCTACAACTGGTATATTACACACAAGTCTTTGTGTTAATGTACATAATCAACCTCCCCATCTGTGTTATAACTGTTAATTAGACCAAAGGTTCATTAAATCAATTGACAGCGGCTTTGTTCAAATCTTAAATAACTTAAGGAAGGTAAAGTTACTGAAGGGAAGTCATAAATAAGTCTGGTGTTGAAGCCATGACTGCTGTTAGTGGAATTATAAAAATCAGGATAAGATTCCTGGATTTGAAGCAATGCTTAGGGCTCAAAGGTTGCAATAGTAGGAAGTTTTTAGTACTCTGTGTTCGTGAATGTTTTCTCATTTAGTTTTACTCTCCGGAAGTATTTCAAGAGCTATTACAAACTGATGGTTTGAAAACAAATTGTGTTATTCCTGATGATCCAAAATACTTATTTAAAAATAATGCTATAATTAACTAAATGGCCGTGCTTTGCAAGGTTTCCAACATAACGATGTAATTGTGGTTGAAGACTGTATAGAATCTCTCAACTTTAGTCCTGAGCACCTGGAGGACACAGACATGGGGAAAATCTGCAAACTGCACAAAGACAGTGACCCAACCTGGGTCCATGCTGCTGTAAGGCAGCAATATTAACCACAGTGCTGCCCCTACTGTATATTACTCAGGTACCAGAAACCTTTTAAGCAGGCAGATTAGACCTTGCCAACTAATTTAATAGGTTCACTGGGTAAAAAAAGTGTACATAAGGTGTAAGAAAATTTGTAATGCTTGTGGCTGTATGCTATTTTCTGAATTCTGATTAACTAATATTGCATCAGCGTGCAGTGAAAGAAACAAGCTATTGTGCCAAGTTAATCTGTTACCCCCCCCCCATCTCCCCCAAATGTATGGCACAACTTCCTCCTTGCAACATCTAAGGTTTGTGTCTCTTTCTATTGTCCTAAGTTCCATTCGGTACAAGTTTTTACTTCGCAATGGATACGTTAATGCTGCTTTGTAATTTATGATGATTGTTGTATTCTAGTCATACAGCATAGAAACAGACCCTTTGACCACCAAATGCTTGTCTATACTATTCCCATTTACCAGCACTTGGACTATAATCTACTCTGCCTTATGATTAAGAAACATCTTGACAAGCACTTAAATGTTGCAAGAGTACCTGCCTCTGCTGCCTCCTCCTCCTTCCCCTCAGCAGTCTGTTCTGTACTTTCACCACTCTCTGCTTTTGGGGGAAAGAGAATCCTTTTATCCTTTCTAAATCACTTGTGCAAAATCTATACCCCATGGTCTTGGACACCTCTGCCATGAGGGAAAGATTCTTGTGATCTACCCTATTTATGCCTTTTTTAAAGTGGGAAATGTGCTTTCTGCATCTGTTCTTTTCAGCATTTCCATAACTTTAAAGACCACCTATCAGGTCACTTCCTAAAGTGTTCAACCTATTTGATAGCACTTGTCTCTAAAATAAAACAAAAATGACTTGTGCAGTAATTGCTTTGAAGTAAGTTATTTAATCTGAAGGCAGTATCCTGTCTAAATCTAAATGAGAATCAGTATTGAATCTCTAATGACAAATTTGACTTATGTTTTTAATTTGGAATTGATAGTTTTAATAAGATCACTTGGCATTGATCACAAAGGTATAGCACAGGAACAGGCTGTTTGGCCCTCATCATAAATAAATAATGAATATTGAACTTCATCAGTACAAATATATTGCAATATTTCTTTGAAATATGTTAGATGCTTCCATTTGAAGTAGAACAGTAATCTAATGGCAATACTTGTTCAAGTAACTCCCAAAGCACAGCAATATAGTACTGCAGTGTTATGGGAAATGAAATGTTTAATATGGATGGGACTGATATTTCATTCTAGTTTGAGAGCTGGTCTGAATCCAGCATTTACTGGAAGCTACGTTTGCCTCATGCTCTATAACCTTGAAGTTTAGTATTGGCTCCCTAGTCGGCCTGAAATTATGATCTGCCACGGGGAGGTTCTCAAATGCAGCAGGATAGTTTGTCCTTGAATAAACCAGCAATTAAGAATGCTTGACTCCCATGATCTTGAATCTTTGTGTTGTATTTTTTTCTTTATCAAATGGTGAATGTTAGTATATGGAGATAAAGTTTGCCATCATTATAATAATCATTTTCATCTTTGTTTTAGTGCAGATCCTGAGGATTGCATTGGAATCGGTTCACTGTTAGCTATTAAAATACATTGTCCCCACTTGACTATAGGTTTTTTTTAACACTACATTAAAATAAGCAAGACATCATGGATCAGACTTGGGATGGACTGGAAGAAAATCAGTCTTGTGATGAGGCAAAATATCTCAGCCCTGGTCCTCTCAACAAAGGATATTTATTTGACACGGATTCTGAGTCAGAATTTGAAATTCCTGAGACACCCAGGTACAGAAGTCAGGTCTTTTACAATGTCATTTTCAACCAGCGCTACAGTATGCAACATCTATACATTTCTTTGTGTCATATCATGAATATCTCACACTTCCCTCTTAATTTTTGTTTTAAGCCCTGTTTTTTCCAAGAAGAACAGTAAACCATATCAAGCGGAGACTGCAGTCCAGAATAGAGTTGCTATTGAAGGGAGAAAGTCCAGATCTGTGAGTTGGCCTTTGTTTTGTACCATCAAACTTAACTCTGTGTCCCTCCTGAAGTTAACACTAGGTCAAGTTGTGATTTGATGCTGCTGACTAGTGTTCACACTGCAACTTAGCCGATGCTGTTAACTCTTGTGTTTCACTCAGCAATCTTAAGTGGGATATTGTGTGATAGGTAGCTTGCCTGCATGTAAAAAATAAAATGAAAAGTGAAATCAGGAGATAGAAACTTCACTGTCAAATGAAAGCATGTTCTGGAAATTGTGCATTTGTGATATATGATGATATGAATTGTCAATGAAAACAATTAATTGCATATTGACTAAACCATACTTTCACAGGCTAGCAGAGTGACATGCCTGCTAAATTTAGATTGCACTTGGGCAAGCTGGGAATAGTCTGAATCTAATTTGAGACTTCTACATCTTGTTTGCAGACTAAGTAGTAAATAGTTGTCATGAGCTGCCACTATATCTATCAGCATATATTGATATATCAATATGGGGAGGATAACGAAGGAAAGAGTAAGGGACAATCGGTGATGGAGCCAGAGGACATTGCTAGATTATTGAATGAATACTTCACATTTCTTGTCAAGCGAATGAGGACAATGATATGGAATTCAGGCAGAAGAGACTGTGGTTCTTGAGCAAATTGACATAGGAAAGGATGAAGTGTTGGCAGCCTTAAAAGTGGATAAATTTCCAGGTCCAGATAAACCGTGTGCCCTAGGCTGCTGTGGGAGGGTAAGGGCTCTTTTGCCCTTTGGTCAGATTGCAGAGCTGCTGACCCAAATTTTCAATTCCTCTCTGGCACTGGGGGAGGTGCCAGATCACTGGAAAACAGCTAATCTGGTTCCACTCTTCAAAGGTTGTAGAGGTAAACCAGCAAACTAGAGATCAGTGAGTCTCGTGCCTGATAGGGAAACTATTAAAGAAACATCTGAAGGAAAGCATCTATCTCCACTTGGAAAGGCAACACTTGATCAGGGGAAGTCAGCTTGGTTTTGTCAGAGGGAGGTCATGTCTAACAAATTTGATTGAATTTCTTGAGGTAATCAGCCGTGTAGAATGGGTAGTGTAGCCAATGCAGTTATATGGATTTCAGCAAAGCCTTTGACAAGGCCCCACAAAGAAGGTAAAATCACATGGGATACAGGGTAACTTGAAGGATTCAAGATGGCCCAGTTGAAGAACAGTAAGAAGTCTCATAAAAGCAGGTTAAAGTCCAACAGGCTTATTTGGTAGCAGATGCCACTAACTTTCGGAGTGCTGCTTCTTTGTCAGGTTAGTGGGAGTTCTGTTCACAAACAGGGCAAAAACACAAACTCAATTTACAGAATACTGATTGTCTATACCTTCAAGACTTGAAGATTCACATTCCAATGTGAATGGAGAGAGCATTAAACACAAGTTAAAGAGATATATGTTGTCTCCAGATAAGACTGTTCGTGAGATTTTGCAAGTTCAGGCAAGTCATGGGTGTTTCAGATAAGTACATAAGAAATAGGAGCAGGAGTAGGCCATCCAGCCCCTCGAGCCTGCCCCAACATTCAATAAGATTGTGGCTGATCAGTAAGTGTTCAGTACCACTTTCCTGCTTTCTCCCTGTAACCCTTAATTCCCTTGTCTTGACTTGAATATATTCAGCGAGGAAGCCTCCACCATCATCTCATGCAGAGAATTCCAAAGATTCACCATCCTTTGCATGAAGAAATTCCTCTGCAACTCTGATCTGAACTGCCCCCCCCCCCCCCCCCCCCACCAATCTTGAGGCTGTGCCCTCTAGTCCTGCTATCTTTGCTAAGTGGGAAGAGTCTCTCAACCTCTACCCTATCCATCCCCTTCATTATCTTGTACGTCTCTATAAGATCCCCTCTCGGCCTCCTAAACTCCAAAGAGTACAAACCTAGCCTATTCAGTCTCTCCTCATAATCCAATGTCTTCATCTCTGGTATCAGCCTAGTAAACCTTCTCTGCACCCCCTCCAAGGCCAATACACCCTTGCTTGAATGTGGCCAGCAAAACTGCACACACTACTCCAGCTGCAGCATCACCAGCACCCTATACAACTACAACAGTACCTCCCTACTTTTATATTCTATCCCCCTAGCTATAAAGACCAACATTGCATTCACCTTCTTAATCACCTGCTGCATCTGCATACTTTTTTTTTGCAATTCATGCACAAGGACTCCCAGGTCCCTCTGCACTGTCGCATGCTGCAGCTTTTTGCTATTTAAATAGTAATCCTTCCTACCATTATTCTTACCAAAGTGGATAACCTCACACTTACTAACATTATACTCCATCTGCCAGGTCCTCGCCCACTCACTCAATCTATCCAGATCCCTCTGCAGGCTTTCCACATACTCAAAGAACAAAACAGCACGGGAAACAGGCCCTTCGGCCCAACGAGCCCGTGCCGCCTCTTCGTGTCATCAGCAAATTTCGTCACTCTGCACTCAGACAATCTGTAGAAAGGGGTTATGTAAATGGTAAATTGTTGAGGCCCCAGCACTGAACCCTGGGGCACTGCACAAGTCACCAGCTGCCAATCAGAATAGCTCCCATTAATATCTACCCTCTGCTTCCTATTAGACAACCAATCCTCTATCTGGTCTTAACACCCTACCCTAACCTTCTGCAGCAATCTTTTGTGGGCATGAACCTGGTCCTCTAGTGCAGAACTTGGCTATCAGTCTCCGCTCAGTGACTCTGTGCTGTTGTGTCGTGAAGGCCACTTTGGAGAACGCTTACCCGAAGATTAGAGGCCAAATACCCGTGACCGCTGAAGTGTTACCCAACAGGAAGAGAACAATCATGCCTGGTGATTGTCAAGTGGTGTTCATTCATCTGTTGTTGTAGTATCGGCATGGTCTCCCTGATGTACCGCCCTCGGGACATCCTTTCCTGCAGCGTATCAGGTAGACAATGTTGGCTGAGTTGCAAGAGTATGTACCACATACCTGGTGAATAGTGTTCTGACATGAGATGAAGGCATCCGTGTCGATGATGAGCTGTCTTCCTGAGGATTATATTTAGACATTTCTGATCCATCAACATTGACGGGGACACTGCGTCTGCATACAAGAATCATTGTTAGGGACCATGGAATAGGCACGTTACTATCCCTGTCCTGTAAAACAAAGCAGATAGCTTGTAGTTGATTTGGAATCAATAGGTGCTATTCTGGTTGGCAGTTGGTGACTAGTGGAGTGCTGCAGGGATTGGTGCTGGGGCCTCAACTGTTTACCATTTCACATAGATGATCTGGAGGAGGGAACTGAGTGTAGAGTAATGCTCAGCTGATGACATGAAGATGAGTGAAAAAGCAAATTGCATGGAAGGTGTGGAAACTCTGCAGAGAGATCTGGATAAACTGAGTGGGTGAGGACCTGGCAGATGGAGTACAATTTTAGCAAATGTGAGGTTATCAACTTTGGTAGAAATAATAGTAGGAGGGATTATTACTTAAAGGGTGAAAAGCTGCAGCGTGCTACTGTGCAGAGGGATCTGGGGGTCCTTGTGCACGAATCACTCAAAGGGTGGTGAGTCTCTGGAATTCTCTGACCATTGAAGTGGTGGAAGCTACTTCACTGAATATATTTGTCACTGGTAGGTAGGTAGGTTCCTGATAGATAAGGGAATTGAGGGTTATGGGGAGAAAGTGGAACTGATCCACTTCAGGTCAGCCATGATCTTGTTGAATGGCAGGGCAGGCTCGAAGGGCTAGATGGCCTACTCCTGCTCCTAGTTCTTTTCTTATGTAACTGAACAAGCTTTTCCTCCCACTTGTTGGAACCCCTGCACACAAGATCTGTGGGGTTTACAAATCCCACACGTCTCCCTTGTATACTTTTTTATTTTTGCCAATTTGTCTCTTAGTGCATCTGATGTATCTATTGTGTATAAGTCATGAAGGGTCTACCCAGGGGTGGCTACAAATAGAGCTTCTACTGATTGTGCTCAAGAGTAATGTACGGTTCGATTCCTGTGTAAATGTATGGTGAGCTTTGTAAAATGGATTATCATCTAGTCAAATTTAGTCACAACAATACAAAATACAATTTTATATATACAATCAACATCAAAGAATGAAATAGGCCCTTCAGCCCAACGAGCCCATGCCGCCTCCTTGATGTTTCCACTTCTACCCATGATTCCTGTTATCCCTGTCTGTTTATAGATCTATGGATTAAAAACCAAATTTGAGACAATTTAGGGAGAATTTGTTTTGCCTATTAGCCTAAGAGCACATCTTTGGGATGTGGGAGGAAACCAGAGCACCTGGAGAAAACCCACGCAAGCAGGGGGAGAATGCGCAAACTCCCACAGACACAGGCCCAAATCCATGTATCCGCACAGCACAGCGATAGTCACTGAGCTGTCGTGTTGCCCATCAAATGGTCCAGGTCAAGCGTACACTAACGACGTGAAGCACTAGGATACTCTCAAAATCCAAGAGCAGCCCATTGCGTGTATGCCCTTTGTTAGACAAGGTGGACCAAAGTACCTGTGGGATAAAACAAATACCTCAATATCATCGTCAATTTACTCACTTCCCAGGGACTCCCAAGGCTCATGATGAGTATTTTACATCGGCTTTCTATATCCCTCCATTACCATTCTGTTCATGTGCCCATTTTTAAGTATCCCTTACATAACTCCAGAGTGTCTGCCGCCACCACTTGGCAGCACGTTCCACGCTCCCACCATCCTCTGAGAAAACTCCCTCTATCATCCAAATTATACTTTGCCCCCCTCACCCTCCTAATACTATAATTTATATAATCTCCAAGTTATACTATTAACCCGAACACATCAGTTACTCTTGCATGCAGTCTTTGCCTGCGTTGAAGAAAGCAGTCTGGTTAATTCAGTCATTCATTTCTTTGTGTGTAATTTCACTTGTGTCCATTGTTTCCATATGCCTGTATAGACATGAGGGAAAGGTATAGGTGTCTCCACTAATTATAATTTCATATGGCCCATTCCATTTTGATGCAAACCCTGATTTGTCAGGTAATGTTTTCACTAGGATGCAAATTCCTGCTGTTGGGATGTCAGGGAGCATTTCAAGCTATTTCCTGATAGGCAAATTATTAAAAGACAATCTCTTTTTAGTTGGTGCTTAGTTCCAAAACATATCTCCTGATTTTATCTTTTATTGGACCTACGTCAATTCATCTGTTATGATGCCTTCTGGTAATTAGTCATAAGGGGTTAATCAGGTTGTCTGGTTTGTGGTGGCTCTTAGTCTCATTAGTATAGTGGGCAATATCTTTGCAATTCCCTTGTATGTCAGTAATGCAAAATATTTAATTACATATCCCACTTCCATAGAAAGTTTAGTGTGAACCAGATTAGTACTGGCCTTTTTGCTGCAACTGGACATCCATTCATTTGTATGTAATCCTGTCAAAAGACATTGTTTTCCCCATTAAAATCACATGCCATATACCTCCAATCTTTATATAATGTAGTCTTACATTATATCTAATTTGTTTGTGTGCAAGTGCTGCATTACAGTATTTCACAAAATGCTGCTGCTCTAACTACAAAGTGCATTCAAATGCCTAGCATCAACATTTAGCAGCGTTGTTCAAGTTATTCAGGACTTGATTTTATTCTTGGGTCTACATGTCAGTGCTATACTGTATAACAATCAAGCAGCAGTTGTATCATACCACTTTACACATCATAATTGTGACATTCAAACCCTTTTAATTTTAAGTTGTTTCTATTTTTAAACTGAGTTAAGCTTTGCAGTGTTTTTATATTTGGCAAACCTTGAACAATAGATAGCAATTAAAATTCTGATGGCTGTACATAATTTTAACCAGTTACAGAATCCTAAACTATCAGGTGTTCATAAATCACTATATTCTACAGATATAGTACTGCATTTCACTGACTTGATATACTTTAAACTGATTTAGACAGTATATTTACTTCATCCCTTTGTTCCTTTTTTTACTTTTCCACAAAATTACCTATTTTCTTTTAACTTCTCGATTAACTCTCTCATAATCAGACCTGGATTCACATTTCAGTTGGTATTCTGTAAATTGAGTTTGTGTCACTTGCCTGATGAAGGAGCAGCTCTCCGAAAGCTAGTGGTGTTTGTTACCAAATAAACCTGTTGGACTTTAACCTGGTTACTCTGTTTATCCCAGTCCAACACCAGCATCTCCACATCAGTTGAAAGAGACAGAGGGTGATGTTAGATGGCTACTTTAATAACTGAAAGCCAATAGCATGTCATGGGGATCTGTGAACCCCCTGTTTGTCATTTATATAAATTATATTGACTTTGTGAGGGGATAGAATTAGTAAGTTTGTGGATGATTGGGTGGGTAGTTTAACAGGTGAAGTGTGTGTCTTGGGCTAAAAAGATCTAGATGGAATGTGTGGATAATTGGCAGATGGAATTTAATTCTGAAAAGTGAGGTGATACACTTTGGAACGAGTACTTGGTTAGTACTGCTGCTTCACAGCTCCAGGGACCTGGATTCAATTCCCCGCTCAGGTCACTGTCTGTGTGGAGTTTGCACGTTCTCCTCGTGTCTGTGTGGGTTTCCTCCCAGGTGCTCTGGTTTCTTCCCACAGTCCAAAGATGTGCAGGTTAGCTTGATTGGCCATGCAAAATTTGCCCCTTAGTGTCCTGGGATGCATAGGTTAGAGAGATTAGTGAGTAAAATATGTAAGGATATGGGACTAGGGCCTGGGTGGGTTTGTGATTGGTGCAGACGCGATGGGCCGAAGGAACTCTTTCTGCACTGTAGGATTCTATGATCCTTTAACAAGAAAGGAACAGTAGCACGCTAAGAGGTTCTGTGAACAAAGGGACCTTGCATGTTTGTCTACAGATCTGAAGGTGGAAGGGCGTATTATTAGGAGGCATATGTGGCACTTGCCTTTATCAATTGGGGTATAGATTACAAAAGCAGGGAAGTCATGTTGGAGTTGTATAGAACTTTAAGACCACAGCTGGAGCACTGTGGTCACCACCTTTATTGGAAGTATGTGATTTGTACTGGAGGGGGTGCAGAGGAAGTTTACTAGGATGCTGCCTGGGATGAACATTTCGTCATGATGAGAGTGCTTAAAATTGAGTTGCTTTGTTGTTAGAACAGAGAAAACTGAACAGCCACCTGATCAAGGTATACAAGATTGAGGGGCGTGGACAGAGTGGATAAGGAGCAGCAATTCTTAGTTGAAGGGTCAGACATGAGGGGCAGAGGTTTAAGGGGGCATGTAAGGAAAACTCTTTCACCAAAGGATGGTGATAATCTGGAATGCGCTGTCTGGGAGGTTGCCTTGCATCCTTCAAAAAGTATCTGGTTGAACATTTGGCACATCGTAACGTTCAAGGCTATGAGTCAAGTAGTGGTAGATGGATTAAGTTGGAGTTCAAGTTGTAGATGGATTAAGTGCAGAAGGGTCTCTTCTGCACTGGTTCTATAATCTGTGACTACCACTGTTGGAGCAACTGACTATCAACCTATAGGGAAATGGGTGGGATAACCCTGCTCTTTTTACTTTTTTTGTATTTGCCTGAAAGTTTTCAATCTGTTTAAGAGTTTTATATCTCATGGATGGATTGAAGGGAAGGAATAGGTACTCAATTAGGGGAACAACTGTAGGGAAGGGTATTTCAAACCTGGAGTTGATTAGCGATGAGTGAGGAAGGGGGCCATAAAATTCTTTGTTTAAATTCCTTCAATTGTGAAGGGTCAGAAACTGTAGGCCAACAAGGATGGATTAGTAGGCCTTGGTGCAGATCTGAATAAAGTGACATAATCTGTAGTATAGCTTCTGCATTCCCCTCAAGTCTTTCCCTACTTATGTAGGGTGAAGACACAGCTTGGTTAGAGAGCATTAGAATTAGGGAATGTGGAAGCAAAAAAGTGTCAAGGAGACACATTGTATCACTACTATTCTGTGCAATCTGGCATCTTTAATACATAATATATAGGGTGGGAGGCTTGAATAGTCTGAATACTTAGGTGTTCTAGTTTTACCTGAGGTGATGACTGGTAGTGATGCAAAGGCTTGTGTCTTTGGTATTAATTTTAAACTGAAAAATTGGCAAGCAGTTTTGCAGTGAAGTGCTAGGAGCTAGAACTTGCATAGTACAAGAGTTGGAAGGGGAACAGTTTCTGGACCCAGTCTAACATGACTGGGTATTTAATGCTGCAACTAAGTGAGGGCTATTGAGCTGATTACTGAAGTGTACTGGTTGACTCTGTCAAAGGCCCTAGAGATGGTGCAGGTAGGTTTTGAATGTTAAGCAGTTGGACTTTGAGGATTGTTTGTTTTTGGGCTGTGGCAGGTAGGGAAACATGATTGCAGAAGTTGTGGATTGCTGGTGGATGGTTCTTAAGAATGTGGCAATATGTTCAAGGACTTCCGGGGGAGAAAAGGGTTCGGGTGTTCATTTATTAGCCTCACAAGTGAGGCTTACATTAACATTGCAATGAAATTATTGTGAAATTCCTCTAGTTGCTGCATCCCAGTGCTTTTTCAAGTCAATTCACCTTCACTGCCACATCTTTGGACTGTGGGAGGAAATTGGAGTGCCAGGAGGAAATCCACGTAGACACAGAACATGCGAACTCCATATAGTGAGCTGAGCTGGGAATTGAACCCTGATCCCTGGTGCTGTGAGGCAGCAGTGTTAACCACTATGCTGCCCCAATCATCATCTTTATGCACACTGCTGCTATTAGTGGAAGGAAAGCCAATTAAGTGGGTCTTTGTCCTGGATAATTTCAAACATCTAAGATCCAGATCTATTAATGGATTGCTAAATCATCTCTGCTCAACTCTAGTTGGTTTTAAGGGAGCAAAATTGAAGAAGTACCAGTGAATCACTGGCAATCCTGAGAATATCTATCAGCTCCATTCTTCCCTTCTCCCTGTTCTCCTTAATTCCCAAAAATCTCTCTTTCCTAGGGTAGAGAATTTCAAAGATTCTCACCTAATTAAAGAAATTTCCCTTCAATTATAATATCAGCTATTTGGATTAGAGTCCTTGGTTTTCCAGCCAAAGAAAATGCCTTAATGGTATTGACTTGACAGAACATTTTTTTCTTCCTAAAATATTGACCACCTCTTCAATTTATCTTTGATGCTATCTTATCCAGAAATGAAATGTCTTCATTACACCTGCCTTAAAGGTGGCTTTATCCTTCCTCTTGTAAGGAAACCAAAACTACTTGGTGTCATTTTTGCCCAAATCTATTTAACTGCAGGAAAAATTTCCTTGCACTCTTCTCGGTTGGTACAGTGCCTGGTACCAGCTCCTATGTTCATTCCTGTCAGCAGCCATGATGAAGTATTGGTCTGGTATAGAGGCCACTAGTTTCTTGGACCCTCTTGTTAATGTTGAAGCAACTTTCCAGGAGGACAGTATATGTGAGATCCTGTCTTGTGCCTCCCCTTGTGCACTTCAGCTTGTGGCAAGACCCAACTTGTTTGGAACTTGTGATAGTGCATACACCTGGGTTTCCTCAAGTAGCCCATCTCCCTAACATACAAAAAGCTTTTTAGAATATAGAACATTACAGCGCAGATCAGGCCCTTCAGCCTTCGATGTTGCGCCGACCAATTAAGAAAAAGCAATGACCCTCTAACCTAAACCATTCCCTTTTCATCCATAAACCTATCTACTAACCTCTTAAAATGCCACCAAACTTGGTGCATCTACAACTGCAGCAGGCAGGGCATTCCATACCTTACCACCCTCTAGGTAAAGAACCTACCTCTGACATCTGTCCTATAACTACCACCCCTTAATTTAAAGCTGTGTCCCCTCGTGCTAGCTTTCTCCATCCTAGGAAAAAGGCTATCACTGTCCACCCTATCTAAACCTCTAATCATCTTATATGTTTCAATAAGGTCTCCTCTTAGCTGCTTCCTTTGTAATGAAAACAACCTCAAATCCCTCAGCCTCTGTTCATAAGACCTGCCTTCCATACCAGGCAACATCCTGGTAAACCTCCTCTGTACCCTCTCCAATGCCTCCACATCTTTCTTATAATGCAGGGACCAGAACTGTACACAATACTCCAAGTGTGGCCGCACTAGAGTTTTGTACAGTTGCAAAACTGTAAAACTTTATAGCACCCAAAGAGCTTTTTCATCTATTTCCTGTGCCCAGTCTGTTGCATTGCTGATCTGTAATTTCCTTTTGTGGATTTTTTTTTGGTTTATATCCTATTCAGTCCAATCAAAGTACATTTCAGTGTCTCAGTAAGTGACATATCCCTGACCCAAGCTGACAAGACAGGCCTCTCACTTCCTGTCTTGTGTTTGATCTGCTAGATCCAAGCTGATTGGAGTAGGCATTGCACCTTCTTCAAGGCTCAGTCTAATTTGCATTTTAGCCAAAAGACCGAATGCCACTTTTAAACAAAAATTATGGATTTGCTTCATGAAAACATTCTAAAAGAAATTAATCCTTTAATTGCAACTGCAGCAACTTTTGTCTTTGTTCTAACAAACCTCTTGTTTGTGCATAATTATTTGTTAATGCAAAACTACTAACATCTGGTCAAGCTATGATTGAATTTTTGCTTTGTCGTTGTTATCTTTTTAGGTAAGAAAAAAGCCTCAGTCTTTTTCACTCACTATTGCTGGTTGGACATTATTTTGGTAAACCAGAGCATGATATTTGATAGCCAAATCTGCATTTGTGAAATCTAAGTGGTTACAGCTTGTAACAGGATACTGTTTGACAGCGTTGTTTCTGTGTAGCTCTTTTTTTCCCCCTCCTCCTCCCCCCAACTTTCTCAGTTTCTAAACATGGATTAAACTTTTTTGGTAAATAAGATTATGCTCCAGTATCTAGTTGCTGAAACCTGTATAAACCTTAATACATAAGCTTCTCAAGACTAAGCTAATTGGATAAGTGAGGTGCTAGCAACTGCTCATCCCACAATAATTGAACAGTTATGAATTATAAAACACTACAGTGCAGCAGGAAGCCATTTGGCCATCGGGTCTGCACCGACCACAATCTCACCCAGGCCCTACCCCCATATCCCTACATATTATACCCACTAATCCTTCTAACCTACACGACTCGGGACTCTGAGGGGCAATGTTTAGCATAGCCAATTAACCTAATCCGCACATCTTTGGACTGTGGGAGGAAACCAGAGCACCCAGGGAAAACCCATGCATTCATGAGGAGAATGTGCAAATTCCACAGACAGTGACCTGACCCGGGAATAGAACCCCAGGTCCCTGGAGCTGTGAAGCAGCAATGCTAACTACTGTGTTACCATGCTGTCCTGTTCTGTCCACTTGAATTGGCTCAGAAGTATTGTATTTTGCCACCAGTAAGTATAATTTCAAGCCCCTCATGCTGCAGTGGCATTACCACTTTTATTTTATAACACATGTGACTCCTGTCACATTTGCATCTTTCTCTTTGGCTGCTGAGCCCTGTTGTATGATCACACTTTCCACACGATTGCTAATTAACTCTTACTCTATACCAGATCTGAAATGGCCAGTTCTCTAGTTTGCTTTTCAACATTGTTCTAGAAAGTGTTCTCCTTTTCAGCATGCAAGAACTTTTTGACTTGCATAAAGCACTATATCATTGAGTCTAAATTTACTGTAACTGCTTTGAACCTGTGGCTTTTATCACACCTGGTCACTTGATTTGTATTTCATCTGCTAACATTCACTCCCTCCACCAATACAGTAGCAGCAGTGTGTACCATCAATATGATGTATTGCAGCAACTCACCAAGCACCTTCAGCAGTACCTCCCATGGTCAAACATTTGGAAGGATAGAGCAGCAGAAGCATGGGAACATCACCTGTAAATTCCCCTTCAAGTCATGCATTTGGAAATATCACTGTTCCTTCACTTGTTGCTAGGGCAACATCCTGGAACTCACTTCCTAAAAGCACAGTAGATGTACCTAAACCACATGGATTGCAATGGTTCAAGAAGATGGCTCCCCACCACCCTATCAAGGGCAATAAATGTTGGCCTAGCCAGCAATGCCCGCATCCCTTGAATGAGTAAGGCCGAATCAGAATGTATGCCTTGAAGGTTATGGGAGGAAGTCTTAATGCATTAAGGTAGACAAGTCCCGAGGGCTAGATGATATCTATTCCAGATTACTGAGACAAGGAATTGCTGGGCCTCTAATAGAAATCTTTTGAGGTCCTACAGGATTGGAAGGTAGCCAGTGTTGCCTTGTTATTTAACAATGGCAACCCTGCTAATTTTAGCCAAAACTTGATGTCAGTGTTGAAGTAGTTGAAGATTCTTAAGGATTTGGAATTGAATGGGCTTAAGATCAACAGACAGCATGGTTTTGTATGAGGGAGGTCATGTGTCTCTAATTTGAGTTTTTTTGAGGGGACAAAAATGATAAGGAAGGGCTGTGGATGTTGTCTACATGGATTTTAGTAAAGCATTTGACAGGTCCATCATGTTAGGCTGGTGCAAAATGAAAGTTTGTGGGTGGTATTAAGATTGGCAGAGTTGCGAATAGTGGTATCAGAATACAGCAGTATACAGATTGGAGAAAAAATGGCAGATGGAATTTAATCTGGATAAATGCATGGTAATGCATTTTGATACAATTCGGGTGGGAGTTATAAATAGCAGAACTGTTAGGAGCATAGACACATCTGGGAGTACAGGTCCAAAGATCCCTAAAGCTGGCAGCACAGTTGAAAAAGGTGAAGAAAGCATATGGCATTCTTGCCTTCATTGTTGGGGACATTGAATATAAAATTTGGCAAAAGGTGTTACAGTTGCATAACATTGGTTAGATCATGTTTAGAATACTGCGTCCAATTCTAGTTGCCACACTCCCAGAAGAATGTGGAGGCTTTGGAGGGAGTACAGTAAAAGTTTACCAGGATGTTGCCTAGTATGGAGGATATTAGCTTTGAGGAGAGATTGTTCTCTCTGCAAAGACAGGTTGAGAGGTGACCTGATAGAAGTTTATAAAATTGAGGGGCATAGATAAGGTAAACTGGAAGCTTTTTCTCAGGGCAGAAATGACAATTACAAGAGCACTCCAAGTTCTATTTGTTTTTTAGAGGTGGTCATTTAGAGCTTTTTGAATCCACTCATTTAGATTATCATTATACTCTTTGCAGACGCTCTGCCACATATCTTAGTATCATCTGTAAATTTTGACACACTACACTTCGTCCCCAACTCCAAATCATCTATGTAAATCGTAAACAATTACAGTCCCAACATTGATTCCTGAGGCACGCTACTAGTCACTGGCCAACTAGAAAAACACCATTTATCCCCCTGCCCCCTCTTTGCTTTCTATTAGTTAATCAATCCTCTATTCATGCTAATACATTATACTTTGCCCCTACCCTTGCTTTGTCTTGCAGCCAGGTAGCTCTGCGTTCTGCATTCTCCATTCTAACTTTATTTCTTGGATATATGTAGTACTTTTTTTAGAAATCTAGATGTATTACATCAATTGCATTAAATTATCAACTGGCTTTGCTTTCTTTCATTGGAGGAAGAAGGATGGCCATATAGGCTTTCCCTTGTGAATTTGCATTGCTATTACTTTTTTTAAAAAAAAAAAATCTAAACTTTCAAAATATAAGGAATACCTAATCTAATTTTAGATTTGTGCAGGCTGGGAGCTACAAAAGTAACCGATTTAAATCTATCTGTTTTCTAAACAACTCCTGGGACTCATTTTTGTATCAAACCAAACATTATGCAAGTCTGTCAAAGACTGAATAAACTGGGAGTGTGTTTATGGCAGAGACAAGAATTTATTTGCTGGCAGTTTCAAAATTTTTTTTATAGACATCGTTTGACAGGAAAGGTTAACATAAATCCAATAGGGATTTCAGGAGACATGTCTCTCTACTAATTTAGAATTGTGACACTCGTGCTCTTGTATTTTTTTTTAAATTGTGATCTCTGCAGTTCAAAGCAGGCCTTGGTTTCATTGCTTTTTTTTTCCACTGAAAATCCTTTTTTGTTTTAAAAGGGGATTTTTGTTTTTACTTGGATACTTTCTGGAATTTTTTTTATTGACCCTTCATTGAGGGGGAAGAGTGACAAGTCAGTCAGGTGGTTTCCACTCCCAGAAGAATCCAAGGACACATTTTCTAGTTTTGATGGAGAGTCAGAAGTGCTGTCTCTATACAACATGGTTGTTTCTCTTGTTTGTAATTAGTAAAAGTTATTGTTAAAATTTCTATGTATGTTAACTGTATTAAGACAAAGAACAAAACAGCACGGGAAACAGACTCTTCAGCCCAACGAGGCCGCGCTGCCACCCCGATGTTCCCACCTCAACACACGATCCCTGTCCATGTTTATAGATCTATGGATTAAAAACCAAATTTGAGACAATTTAGGGAGAATTTGTTTTGCCAATTAGCCTAAGAGCACATCTTTGGGATGTGGGAGGAAACCGGAGCACGGAGAAAACCCACGCAAGCACGGGGAGAATGTGCAAACTCCCACAGACACAGGCCCTAATCCATGTATCTGCACAGCACAGTGATAGTCACTGAGCTGTCGTGTTGCCCATCAAATGGTCCAGGTCAAGCGTACACTAACGATGTGAAGCACTAGGATACTCTCGGGGTGGGGGGGGGAATCCAAGAGCAGCGCTCTCTCAACCCATCGCATGTATGCCCCTTGTTAGACAACAAGGTGGACCAAAGCACCTTTAAGATTAAAAACAAGTACATCAATATCATCATCTATTTACGCACTTCCCAAGGTTCATGATCCCTATTTTAAATCAGTATTCTATACCCCTCCATTCACATTCTGTTCATGTGCCCATCTAAGTATTTCTTAACTCCCAGAGTACCTGCCTCCACCACTTTACTTGGCAGTGCATTCCATACCCCCACCACCCTCTCTGTGAAAAAACGCCCTCTAGCATCCAAATTATACCTTACCCCCCTCACCCTAAGCCCGTGACCCCTCGTGCTATTCGCGTCCGTCCTAAGAAAAAGCTTAATCCTGTTTACTCTATCTATACCCCTCATAATCTTGTACACCTCTATTAGGTCTCCTCTAAGTCTACGTCTTTCTAAAGAAAACAGTTCCAATTTGCCTCACCTCTCCTCGTAACTCAGACCTTCCATACCAGGCAGCATCCTGGTAAACCTCCTCTGCACTCTCTCCAGACTCTCCACGTCCTTCTGGTAGTAGGGTGACCAGAACTGGACACAGTATTCCAAATGAGGTCTAAGCAACGTTTTGTACAACTGCAACATTAAAGGCCAGCTCTTGTACTCTATACCCCTTCCCATAAAGGCCAGCATACTGTATGCTTTCTTCACAACCTTGTCCACTTGCTCTACCACCTTCAGAGACTTGTTCACCTGCACCCCCAGGTCCCTCTGCATTTCTATATTCTTAAAAGGTCTACCCTTTATCATATACCTCCCCCTACATTCTTTCTCCTGAAATGCATCACCTCACATTTATCAGGATTGAATTCTGTCTGCCCAAGCTATCAGTATTCTTGAACTTTACTTGATAAAAGCTCCCTGGTGGATCAGTTGAATCGTACCTGCTCAGCCTAGCCAAATTCAGATTGCAAACGTTATCCAGGTGGATTTTATAAACGCTTTGGAGCTTGTGACCTGAATTATAACCGGATGTGGAACTTGCAAAGGAGCAGTGGTGAAAAATGGCACAGGTGCTGAAAGTGCCTGGGGGAAAGGATTGGAGGATATGTTTGAAAATTTAGTGTTATGTAAGCAATAGCATGACCAGTTGGAAGTAGCTTGTTTCTGTGCTGCAAGTGCAATCCAGTTTCACAAATTGTCATCGCATTTGAATCAGACAGTGGAGTACAAGCTGCACTGTAGACCCAAGTGTACCATTAAGGTTCATAGGGGCTTACAACATGGAAACAGGCCCTTTTGGCCCAACTTGTTCATGCCACCGTTACTTTCTTTAAACCCCTAAACTAATCCAATTGCCTGCATTTGGCCCATATCCCTCTATATCCATGTAACTATCTAAATGCTTTTTAAAAGATAAAATTGCACCTGCCTCTACTACTATCCCTGGCAGCTTGTTCCAGACACTCATCACCCTCTGGAAAAAATTGCCCCTCTGGACACTTTTGTATCTCTCCCTTTTCACCTTAAACCTATGCCCTCTCGTTTTAGACTCCCCTATCTTTGGGAAAAGATATTGACTATCTACCTTGTCTGTGCCCCTCATATTTTTTCTCGACCTCTATAAGGTCACCACTCAGCCTCCTATGCTCCAGAGAGAAAAGTCTGTCTATACAGCCTCTCCTTATAATCCATCAAGCCCCAGTAGCATTCTAGTAAGTCTTTCTTGCACTCTTTAGTTTAATAATATCTTTTCCATAATAGTGACCAGAATTGCACACAGTATTTCAAGTGTGGCCTAACCAATGTTTTTTATAATTTCAACAAGATGTCCCAATTCCTGTATTCAGTGTTCTAACCTATAAAACCAAGCATGCCGACTGCCTTTAGCATTCTGCCCACCTGTGGCTCCTCTTTCAAGAAGCTGACAGGCAAATTAATTCCAAGGGTGTTTAGTTGAACTAGTAAAGCAGAGTTTTATCTTCCTCTGGATCTATAAAGCTATTTCACTATTTGAAGAGGTGGTAAATTCTCCCAATGTACTGATCAGTATTTATCTTCAATATAATCTCTCCAAACCTGGTCACTCGTCCTTCTGCTTTTCCCATACTCTTCAATGTCCAGCAATTACATTGCAACAGGGCAATTTGGCACGGTGTTTTGATTTGGGTGAATTCTAGACATGCATGAAGATATAAATATCCAAACTTTTAGCTCTGGGTTGATAATTTGGTATCAAAGCTGGGCCAATAGTTATCTTAATTCCTATTCAAATGGATTAGTAATCAAGACTCTCATACATGTATTTTGGGACAAGTTTAGTGGTATTTAGATAATTCAAAAGATCCTCTGACCTCACCTGATGCTCAATGCCATCTTTAGCAAATACAGACCTGCCTGCCATGTTTAGAGGAAAGCTAACCCACCGTGCACAGGCAACTGTACTTTGCCGATTCCATCTAAACTAATAATTGCATTTATTCATGTGTTGCCATTCTATTTTGGAGACACTGTTTGACTACATTTCACTAGCTACTATTTTCTTCTGGACCCGGACTCATTCAAGGTTAAATACTGTAATGAGCAACTTTTCTTTTCATGCCATCTGTTGCTCGCCCCATTTAATTTAGTTGAATATCATACCTCATCTACTTGGTTTTGACATTTCCCTTCATTATTACTAGTTCTTGGCTTCAGCACTAGATGGAGCTCCATTGCCATTAGCAGGATTGAGTGTTCACTCTGCATCATACAAAGGACAGCAATCTTTACCTTCACTCTTGTGTGGTATGTACACAGGATGAAAAGGTGCATGCCTTGCTGACTGATTCGTGTTGTAAATGTGACTTTTAAAACTGCAATGATTTTTTTGAAAGGTCACTGACCTTGCTTTAACTGAAGTTAAGCAATTGGCTCTTGTAAGTTTGCAGTGTCACTTGTTGTAACAGGGATTGCCACATCTTCGTGCAGAAACATTAACTGCTGTTTTTTCACTTGAACTTTGCTATTTTAGGTTGCACAGACCACTACCCATCCATCAAAGAAGCATCTTGTAATGACAAATAGTGCCGTGACTCGGCCACCAGAAAAACGTGCCAAGAGGTTATTTGTAGAAGACAGTGAAGCTTTTCCTTCCTGCTTGCTGCGAAGTAGCCCTGTGTCTTTAAAGCCAAAGCAAAAGGAATCTTCCCCAAATTCAAAAAGAGTAAAGAATACAAAAACTGCTACTACCAAAAGATTGTCTGCAAAAACATCTGCTGCAGAGTCAAAACTATTTTCTAAGTCCCGAGATTCCAGTGCTTCTCCTGTTAAAACAAGTTGCTGTGTTGCCACATCTTGCTATTCCCCTTCAACTGTCTCCAACTCTCGCTACTCTCCAGCTATGAGAAGAGCAAAATCGAGTTCAGAAACTTTGTCAGCTGCCAGCTGTTCAAATTCGCGAAGTTCATTATCCACACGTTTGAAGGAAAATGGAAGCACAGATTCAGTACAGACATCCTCTGCTTTTGGCCTGTGTGCAAGTAGTTTTACAATTGCCTCTGATTTGAAATCTCCAACATCTTCTCCAAACTCCCCTCTGCCTATTTTAGCAAATGGTGCAAGTGAATGGATTGACCTCCTGGATGATGATGAAACAGGAGGTAGGTTCCTGTACTAGTATGGAAATTTGCCTAGTACTGTGGGAGTTTTCTAATCAATATGATTTTGAACTCTAATCCAAATAACTGCATAAAACAAGACCATTCAACCCATCAGATTGTGTTTTCTTCATGAGCCACTTAGCCTAATTCACTCTCTTGATCACTCTCCATTTCTTAATCTATAAATCCAGCAAAAATGATTACTTAAATAGATTAAAGATTGTGGTAGGATTCCATATCTCAACGAGCCCACACCGCCACCCCGATGCTCCCACCTCTACCCGTGATCCCTGTCCATGTTTATAGATCAAATGGATTAAAAACCAAATTTGAGACAATTTAGGGAGAATTTGTTTTGCCAATTAGCCTAAGAGCACATCTTTGGGATGTGGGAGGAAAACCAGAGCACCTGGAGAAAACCCACGCAAGCACGGGGAGAATGTGCAAACTCCCACAGACACAGGCCCAAATCCATGTATCTGCACAACACAGCGATAGTCACTGAGCTGTCGTGTTGCCCATCAAATGGTCCAGGTCAAGTGTACACTAACGACGTGAAGCACTAGGGTACTCTCAAAAAATCCAAGAGCAGTCCTCTCGTGACCCATCGTGTGTATGCCCCTTGTTAGACAACAAGGTGGACCAAAGCGCCTGTAGGATAAAAACAAGTACATCAATATCATCATCTATTTACACACTTCCCAGGGACTCCCAAGGCTCATGATCCCTATTTTAAATCAGATTTCTATACCCCTCCATTCCCATTCTGTTCATGTGCCCATCTAAGTATTTCTTAAATAACTCACGAGTACCTGCCTCCACCACTTTACTTGGCAGTAGATGGGGAGACACCATTTTGTACTTGATCAAGAATGAGAGGGCACAGATAGTGATTTGCAAAAGAATCAAATATGCTGAGAATTTCTGCCTGATGTGTGGTGGGGCCAATTCAGTCAAGGCATTTCAAAAGGGTGTGAGGCGATTAATGGAAACAAAGGTGTGATGCTCGTTTGGTGGGGTGCTGGTATAGACACAACTGTTTGGGTGCAAGAGGCCAATTGGTTCAGAGAAATATTCTAAGATGCCTTTCAAAGATGGATTAGAAAATGAGATAGAGAGTCCTGATTCACAAGGTGGAATCCACGTAGTTAGAAATTAGGAATGAACCAAACATTGCATGGAGTTTATAGGCCTCAATGGTTCTACGTTGAACAGCATATTAAGCAAAAAATAATTGGAGCCTGTAACAAGGACAATAATCATGGAAATTTTAAACAAAATAATGGGTAGGTGATAGTATGACAGATTGGGTTTGTGATTGCTTTCTAAGTATGTTGATTCAACTCTGAATCGCATATAATGGAGCAAGGTTAATTTTTCTCAGGTAAAAATCCTTTGAAGAGAAAAAGTGATAAAATTGATTTCTGTATTGAATCTAAATCCAGAATTTTATCTGTGATTAGCTTAAAGTTTGACGGGAGAGCTGGCTACAGTTGATTTATTCAGTAGACTGAAATGTACTATTTGAGGGTAACCGAGGAACAGTGAGGAATTTGTGGCAACTTAAAAGTATTTTAAAACTTGAACTGTAGATAGACAAATTCCCATGATCTGAACTTTATTCCCAACTGATCTATCATTTCAGTTAGACCATGGCTGATCTACAACTCGACACCATTTCTCTGCCTTTGACCCATATCCATTTGATACATCTACTAACTGACTTGATCGACCAACTGCTGTGCAATTGTGGCCCCCTACTGTCACATTTCAGTGGCTCCAACTCTTCCTCCATGATCACAGCAATACTAGAGTTAATATTTCTGAGCTGTTTTGTGGTTGAAAGTTGCTGGCTATGGAATAGCTGCTTGGAGTTACAGATAGACTTCCACATGTATATAAATGTGGAGTCAATTTTACCAGGATATGAGCCTTATGGGAAAGGTGTGCATGTATTAACAAGGTCTGGCAAATTCTATCACGTTAACAAGTTGTAAGTAAGTTGATGCATTTGTCTGTTGAATCTCCCATGGTTAAGCTGATAGTTGGGTTAGAGCATGACAGACCATTTTAGTTGGTATTACCTACAATCCAATCATGAGATTAAATAATGAATTGGGACTTTGACAGCTGAGCTAACATCAGCTTGGGCTGTTAGATGAAAGATGGACACTGGTAGACACTCTTGCTTAGCTACTTCTGTTGCCAGCTAGTGGATCCATAGAATCCCTACAGTGCAGAAGGAGGCCATTTGGCCCATCCAGTCTGCACTGAATTTCCTAAGGAACATCTCTTCTTTTCCCTCCACACCCTCCCCCCCAACTCCGTAACCCCATGCATTTACCATAATTAATCCACCTGCTGTACTCGTTTGAACTGGGAACGTATGCAGATAAAATGTACAAACTCCACACTGTTATCCATGACTAGAATCAAACCTGACTGCCTAGTAGTGAGAGGCAGCAGTGCAAAATCAGATTCTCTTTCCTAAAGATGGAATTTGAACTTTGGCCATCAAAGTTATTTGGTACTGACCATAGTACAGTAAGACTCTCAATACCAGGTTAAAGTCCAACAAGTTTATTTGGTAGCCAACGCCACTAGCTTTTGGAATGCTGCCTCTTGACTCACCTGATGAAGGAGCAGCACTCTGAAAGCTAGTGGTGTTGGCTACCAAATAAACCTGTTGGACTTTAACCTGGTGTTGTAAGTCGTCTTATTGACTGTATGTCAAAGATGCCTTCCCTTTGTAAGGGTATATCACTGAATACGAGGGCTTGTGCAATCAGCATGGCATTCACAAAATACTAATTTGATTCATGAAGTGTAAAATTGGAACTAAGATACTCTGCTCATGTTTCCATCTCTGCTAATTTTTTTTTCCCCCCCCTCCTCCTGCTTTGTTTTAAGCAGCCCCAAGAGAGCGATGGGAAACACCAGTAATTGTGGTTGATGATGATGATTCAACTGATAGGCTAGTTCGAACTGCACAACTTGAAGAGGATGAGGCATTTGCCAGGCAGCTCCAGGTATGTGAATAACTTCAGTAGAACACAGCTACTTTAGGGATTGTTTGTACCTCAAATCCTGATCTCTCATACTTTGCTTATATCTGTGACTAGGTACAGATTAGGTTTGTCACAAATGACTTAATGATTAAAATAGAATACAGAATTCCTACCCAAGTTTACAACTGTCTCCAGTCTACTGCGTCTCTAAATCTCCTCCTTTCCTCAGACCATGCATCTTCAGCTAGGAGTGGATGAATGACTTGTATCTGCTTTTCTTCATCCTTTCTAGGTTCCTTGCATTTTCAAATAGAATGAAGTATATCAAATCTCGAATGTTCCCAGATTATCCACACAGAGCAGAAAACTGAATTGCAGGCATTAATCCCCAAATCTATTGGAAATCCATGTAATGTTATTCACAACTGTCCAATTCTTAAATAATTAATTGTGGGAACCTCTGGCCCTTGAGTAGTTATAGTTTGCTTACGATTTTATAATTTCTTCAAAGATAAGACATTTACTCCATCTTGCGTTTGTTTTTAATTAATTTGAGGATTGGGGGTTTTGCTATATAAGTCAGCATTTATTGCCCATCACTAATTGCCGTTGAAGCTGGTAATAGCTGCTGCCTTGGACTGCTGCTGTCCTGTAGCACAGCTACACCCATAGTACTGTTAAAGGCAATAGTGAAGGAACGGTGATGTGTTTCCAAATCAGGATAGCGTGTGACTTGAAGGGGAACTTCCAGCTGATAGAATTCTGATGATGTACTGCCCATTTTGATTTTGATTTATTGTCACCTGTATTAGCATGGTGAAAAGTATTATCTTTTGCACACTGTACAAAGAATACTCATTGAAGGAAATGAGAGAATGTAGTGTTACACTCATAGCTGTAGAAATAGATCAACTTAATGCAAGATAGGTGCGTTCAAAAGTCTGACAGCAGCAGGGAAGAAGTTGTCAAGTCAGTTGGAACATGACCTCAGACTTGTATCTTTTTCTTCACAGAAGGCGGCAGAAGAATGTCCGAGATGGGTGGGGTCCTTAGTTATGCTGGTCGCTTTGCTGAGGCAGTGGGAAGCATTGACTCTGTCTATGGATGGGAGACTGGTTTACATGATGGATTGACTACATTTATGACCTTTTGTAGTTTCTTGCAGTCTTGGGCAGAGCAGGGCAATACTAAACTGTGATATAAACTATGCTTTCTATGGTGATCTGTAAGAATTGGCCTAGATGATGGTGAAAGGTGCTGTCTTGGTGAGTTCCTGTAGTGCATCTTGCAGATAATCAGTGGTAGAGTGAATGAATTAAACAATTAAGCATTCTCCTTTGTCCTGCATGATGTCAAGATTGAGTGCTGCTGGAGCTGTACTCATCCAAAGGAAAAATATTTCATTGCTCCTGATTGTGCTTTCTAGGACTTTAGTGTTGATGACTGAGGGTTCCTAACCTCTGATCTGCTCTTGTAGCCACAGTATTTACTTTCTGATCAATGACAACCTCCAAGATATTAATAGTGAGATTCAGCGGCAGAAATTGAACATTGTGGTGATAGTTAAGTTCTGAGATAAGAACATAAGAAGTAGGAGCAGGAGTAGGCCATCTAGCCTTTTGCGCCTGCCCCACCTTTCAGTAAGATCATGGCTGATCTGAAGTGGATCAATTCCACTTTCCTGCTTTCTCCCCATAACTCTTCATTCCTTTGTCTATCAGAAAGCTATCTACCCGTGACTTAAATATATTCAACGAGGTAGCTTCCACCACTTCAATGGGCAGAGAATTCCAGAGACTCACCACCCTTTGAGTGAAGAAGTTCCTCCTCAACTCTGTTCTAAACTGCCCTCCCCCCTTATTTTGAGGCTGTGCCCTCTGGTTCTGTTTTCCTTTCTAATTGGGGAAAAAATCTTTCTACGTCTACCCCTATCTAACCCCTTCATTATCTTTTAAGTCTCTAAGATCCCCCTGCTCAACCTTCTAAACTGTAACAAGTACAGGCCTGTCTATTCAGTCTCTCCTCATAAGCTACAATCATGGACTGACAAAGTGGGAGCTACATTCAGAATCAGGTAAACTGCAGATATTGTCTAGGTCTTATCCCATTCTGTTACTGCAGCCCTAAAATTTTTGTCTTAGTACACTTTTTTGTTTTGAATCTACTTCCATGCTTCCAGGAGAATTCTAACTGATATTGCTAAGATTTTTCACTGCATTAACTGCAGCATTAATGTAAGCCTATTTGTGAGCTAATAAACTTTAAAATCTGCTTGATTACTGACACTACTAGCAGTGGAAAGCTTATCAAAATGTTTCATGATTTTGAAGGGATATTAAATCTTGCTTTAACCACAAACCCAGCATCTCCAGTCTCTGCAAAATACTGAAACTCTTCATCCCTTGTACACTGGTAAATCATCTCAGCAGCCTCTTCCAGGCTTTTACCCACATTTTTCTGAAGTGCTGTATCGGAAATCAACACTTGCTGGTTAGGCCTCTTAATTTATAAAAGATAAATATATCTAATAGTCACTAATTTCTTTTAAAGTTGTCACATTTAAGTATTGTCCTTTCTTCACTGTCAGATGATCGTGTGTGTGTTCTCCTATCGCTGTTAAAATATCTACAGTTTAACAACTAAATGCTGTGTTTTGGCAGGCACAATTTGACATGGAAGCTCATCAATCTGAAAATGCAAGACCAGCCTCTGCTGTAAGTGAATTGCTATTGTATCTTCCCACCCAACCATCCTGAAAGCAGTCAGTCTTGAATTCTGACCTTGTACCTGTACCTGCAACAGGTAACCATAATTACTGGCTGGCATGTTGTTCCACAGCTGAGGTGACTGGTTGTATTCAATATTGAGCGAGGACCCCACACGCCCTGAGCGGGTTCTCTTCTATCAGAAAAAAGATGAAGTCTGGTAACATATGCTGACCAATTGAAGAACAGCTTCTTCCCTGCTGAAATCGGTCTTTTCCATTAATTTCATCTTTTTGCATCCTGGCTATGACCATAATACCACCTTCTACACCCTCCTTTATGTACAAAATATGTTTTGTCTATATATAGTGTGCAAGAAACAATACTTTTCATTGTACTAAGGTGATAAATCTTTAACTGAACTTGCCATCTGTAAGAACAAATGTGGTCTTGGTAATCTGAAACTAATTGTAACTTTGCTTTTTGTATTCCCTACAGGCAGGGGAAAGCTCCTTCCCTGAATTTTGCCAATTGCCTGGGTGTGGAGAGTATGGGGCTTTATTAGGTTCTTCAGACATTGGGTATTGTGGAATGCCTGGATGTAGTGAATCACAGTTCAGAAATGGCATGTTGAGTCCAGCAGTAGTTGAACCTGTTCTTCGTGATTGGCAGAGAATTTTTGATGAAACAAATGGTAAGAATTGCATGTGTATTAATGGTTCAATAGATTTGAATTTTAGAAAATAATGAATGTCTGGCTTGATTTCCATCGGTATTAGGTGAAGAAATTGCACTGCTAGTCATTTCTAACTCTAAAGAATTAGGCACTACTTGGATTGGAAAACTGTTTGGTGGGAGGGAATCAACTTGAACACTTGAATAAGAATGAATTGATTACTCAGCATAGATTTGTGAAGGGTAGTTAATGGCTGATTAGTTGAGATGTAGTGTCTGTGCATGTTGTCCTTATGAATTTCCAGAAGGTATTTAATCTTCCATAGAAAATAGCTTAAATATAAGCACATTGAATTGGAAGTTGAAGTAGGAACCAGAAAATGGGAACAAATAGAATGTAAAAGATGGTCATAGACTTACAACTGGGAGATAACTCAACTCAGAATCAGGCAAAGTGCGGATATTGCCTAGGTCTTATTGGTCACATCTCAGATTGGTTTTAGAAGCAGGTATAGCATGGATTCTCCAGAAAACCAAATCTTAAATTATGGCTAGCGTTACCTTATTTAGAATGTTGACGGGCATCTAAAGATGTTTACAGTTATTTCATGTTTCCTTTGGAATAAATGAGGTACCACTTTATCAGTCAGACTCTTGAATGAAGCAGATAGCACTATTGCCATACAGTTGTGAAGATTTGGAGCATTGTGTTTCCTTCTTGCTCTCAAAAGGCAGTGGTTCCTGTATCAATTGAAATTGAATAAGATGAATACTTGTTTGCTGGGGGTGTCAAATTGAGGTGTTATACAAATTATGATCAAATTGAATGCAAAACTATCTCAACGGCTGATTCCTGTTTCTAAGAGAACCAAAACTTATTAAAATGGAGCCCTAAGCATTTTTGTTTCGCTGATTTGTGTTTAACAAATCACTTAATACAGCAAGGTCTTCAGGCTACTGTTCAAGTTACTTCACCTTCCCAACATATAGAAGCTTCATTTTGAAGGGAAATAGTTGTTAGAGAGCTCATCAAAATCTTTAAATCTTGGACATCAACCATAGAATCTCAGTTGGTTTAATCAATGACCTATTTAGATTGTGGAGATGCTGGAATGGGCACTGTAAGAAGTCTGTCAACAGCAGGTTAAAGTCCAGCAGGTTTATTTGGAATCATGAGCTTTCAGGCACCACTCCATCAGGTGAATGGACCACTCACTTGATGGAGAGTGCTCCAAAAGCTTGTAATTCCAAAATAAACCTTATGGACTTTAATTTGGTGTTAAGAGACTTCTTACTATTTAGATTGAAGAAGTAAATAGAGCAGCAATGGAGCTTTGGTTAAAATAAACTGTATACAGTTCTGTTTTGCTATTGTCAGTAGAGACTTCATCCAGTCATTTAATACACCTCAAGATTTGAGGTACTTATGGTAAGCTACTGCTTTGTACAAACTTAATGCGGAGATGCCAGCGCGGGAGAAGATGAAAGGCTAAATAATACCAGGTTGTAGCCCAACAGTTTATTTAGGATGTCACAAACCTGTTGGACAATAACCTGCTGTCACGTGATTCTTTCATCCAGTACTAACTTGTAACATCATCCCATATATACACAAGGCAAAGTTCAGCCTGTTTGAATCCTTCATCTAGAGTGATCATCTAGTTAATTCCTTGACTTTTGTTGCCATTAAAATCTATTTCCCTCAATCAACCTGATATTAGATTAATTTGAGCATTCTCATATAATCATAGAATCCCTGTAGTACAGAAGGAGGCCATTCGGCCTATTAAGTCTGCACTGACCACAATCCCACCCAGACCCTATTCCTGTAACTCCACACATTTACCCTAATCCCTGATACTAGGGTCCATTTACCATGGCCAGTCTGGCTAATCTGCACATTATTAAATTGTGGGCAGAGACTGGAGAAAATCCATGCAGACAATGGGAGAATGTGCAAACTCTACACAGACCTTAACCCAAGGCTGGAAATGAACCTGGGTTTCTGGTATTATAAGGCAGCAGTGCTAACCACTGCAAATTCTGTTGCCCTTTGTGTTTTAATCTCTATTTTAATTTGGTGATATCCATAAACTTTTGCATGTTATGATTTCAAAGGTTTTCTTGCTAACATTTGGTCATGTCGTGACCAGTATGAGACAGTCTTACCAGAATATTTTATGCTCTGAACCTATTAAAAATAATTTACAGCAGATACAGGAATCTAAAACAAGCAGAACTGGTGAAAAATCTCATCAGGTCTGACAGTGTCTATGGAGAGAGAACAGCGTTAGCATTTATAGTCATCCAGACTCCATGTTGACTCTGTCTCTAGAGATGTCAGATCTGCTGAGGTTTTCCAGAATTTCTCTTGCTTGCTCCAGTAAAATTTGTTTGCTTCTATTTTGGCCATGTTAAACAAAAACGTTTACATCGCTTGTTTTAATAGATGCAGAATTGCTGATCACAATTTGCTCCTTTGTAGTCCAAGCAATTAAATCTTTAATTGTTTCCAATGTTTAGCTAGTAGTAGGAGGAGGAGGAGAAGCAGGAGACACAGCCGGCACCAGAATAGTTCCTTCTATATGGATGAAAGTGTAAATGATGGTAATGACTATGAGGTGAGTATTTACACGAACTATGCAGCAAAGAAAAATGTGCAATGTTGGAGGACTTGAAACTGGTGTAAAATTTTTCTTAAGTAATTAATAGAACACAGCGTCCAGCATTGTTGACCATTTTTGTAAACCTGTGGTTTTTGATCTAATTTGAGCAGCTGGCTTTAAATTACTTTTTTTTTTAAATGCAGGCTCTCTTAGCTTTTGAAGAAAGACAGGGTTCAGCTGTCGTGCAAAGAAAACTCAGCAATGCTGAGATTAACTGTTTACCTGCCAAGTTATTTGATCCTGAACATGCTGCAGGGAAGACACAGTAAGTAAAGCCCTGTTTGTTTACTTCTTGGACTGACTTTCATACCAGTATTTGGAAGCAAATTTTGGTTTGTTATAAGTGTTGGAACCAACTAAGAGTAAACTGGATGGTAACTGGTACTTGAGTGGCATGCAGCACTGATTAACACAGCTGGGTTTCTAACCTCTAAGTGTTTACTGTGCTCTGTCATTGACCATCTCTTAAACTTGGGCAAACTGCGCTTCGAGCAGACTTGTCTCAACTGAAAGCAAGCAGCAATATAGGCAAAGATGATTGCATTAAAATGCTTTTTTCAATGATGATTCATGTTCTATCATTTAAAGCCAGTTTGAGGCACAGATATCATATTTTCCTTTGCCTTCTTATGTACTAGCTTTTTTAAAAATTGGTTTTCTTTCCTTGTCAGTGGGTTCAAGTCTTAATACTTTCAAGAATTGGAAGTTGGAGCACAAGCCACCTCTGCTCATACTAGCTCTTTAGCTGAAGCTGATTAATTTTTGTCTTCCTCCAACATTTCTAATAGTTACCTGTATCAGTAGGGTCATTTGTAGTGAAGTACTTCCGTGTTCTAATATTCTTTTGGGCAGAGGTGGGGTTTAGTGTGGAGAGTATCTATCATTTTCCATTTGACCCTCAGTTTTGCGCCTCCTTGTTATCAGTTTGCCAAGCAGTAGAACCATTTTCCCATGCCCTCCAAGAAATACCCTGTTAATAGTGGGGTGCAAAGATTATTAGTCAAACTCCGGTCTACTGTGACGTGTTCGTACTAAATTATACACCAGAGGAAGTGCATGTGCTGTCATGAGCTGAATTAAGCAATTGTAATTCATTCATAAGCTGGTATACACTAAAGAGATTACTGAAAGTTGCCAGGTTACAAATCTTACAGCTCACAAATGCATGTGATTAGTCTACACTAATGTCAAAGAACAAAACAGCACGGGAAACAGGCCCTTCGGTCCAATGAGCCCGCGCCGCCACCCTGATGTTCCCACCTCTACCCGCGATCCCTGTCCATGTTTATAGATCTATGGATTAAAAACCAAATTTGAGACAATTTAGGGAGAATCTGTTTTGCCAATTAGCCTAAGAGCACATCTTTGGGATGTGGGAGGAAACCGGAGCACCCGGAGAAAACCCACGCAAGCACGGGGAGAATGCGCAAACTCCCACAGACACAGGCCCAAATCCATGTATCTGCACAGCACAGCGATAGTCACTGAGCTGTCGTGTTGCCCATCAAATGGTCCAGGTCAAGCGTACACTAACGACGTGAAGCACTAGGATACTCTCGAAAAAGATCCAAGAGCAGCCCTCTCACGACCCATCGCGTGTATGCCCCTCGTTAGACAACAAGGTGGACCAAAGCACCTGTAGGATAAAAACAAGTACATCAATATCATCATCTATTTACACACTTCCCAGGGACTCCCAAGGCTCATGATCCCTATTTTAAATCAGTTTTCTATACCCCTCCATTCCCATTCTGTTCATGTGCCCATCTAAGTATTTCTTAAATAACTCCAGACTACCTGCCTCCACCACTTTACTTGGCAGCGCATTCCATACCCCCACCACCCTCTGTGTGAAAAAACTCCCTCTAGCATCCAAATTATACCTTACCCCCTCACCCTAAGCCCGTGACCCCTCGTGCTATTTGAGTCCATCCTAGGAAAAAGCTTAACCCTGTTTACTCTATCTATCCCCTTCATAATCTTGTACACCTCTATCAGATCTCCTCTAAGTCTACGTCTTTCTAAGGAAAACAGTCCCAATTTGCCTAATCTCTCCTCGTAACTCAGACCTTCCATACCAGGCAGCATCCTGGTAAACCTCCTCTGCATTCTCTCCAGAGTCTCCACGTCCTTCCGGTAGTAAGGCAACCAGAACTGGACGCAGTATTCCAAATGAGGTTTAACCAGCATTTTACACAACTGCAACATTAAAGGCCAGCTGTTGTACTCTATACCCCTTCCTATAAAGGCTAGCATACTATATGCTTTCTTCACAACTTTCTCCACCTGCTCTGCCACCGTCGGAGACTTGTTCACCTGCACTCCCAGGTCCCTCTGTGTTTGTATATTCTTAATAGGTCTACCCTTTATCATATACCTCCCCCCTACATTCTTTGTCCCGTGCTCTAAGCACAGTTCCCCATCTCCATCCCTAACAGGTCTGATTTTTTTTTTCCTCTAACCACCCTTTTATTCCTAACGTAGGAGTAAAAAGCCTTTGGGTTTTTCTTAATCTTATCCGCCAAAATCATTTCATGCCCTCTTTTGCCCTTGTAACTCCCCGTTTGAGCTCCCTGCTACTCTCTATATTCCTCCAACGCTGTCTCGGTTCCCAGCTGCTTTGACCTATCATACGCTTCTCTTTTCTTCCTAACCAAGTCCTCAATATCCCGAGTAATCCACGGCTCTCTAATCCTACCTTTCCCATCTTTCCTCTTGGCCGGCACATATTTATCTTGCAACATTTTCAGTATTCCCTTGAAAGAGTCCCACATGCCTAGCGTGGACTTACCCTCAAACAACCGTTCCCAATCAGTTTCCCTAAGTTCCTGCCTAATCCGACCATAGTTAGCCTTCCCCCAATTCAGCACCCTGCCCCTAGGGCAACAAGCATCCTTTTCCATCTGTATCCTAAAGTAGACAGAATTGTGGTCACTGTTAGCCACATGTTCCCCTACTACAACATCAACTACCTGCCCTGGCTCATTACTCAGAACTAAATCCAATATAGCCCCTTCTCTAGTCAGGCTAGCCACATACTGCTCCAACGATCCTTCCAGTACACATTTTACAAATTCCTGCCCATCCAAACCCCCAGCTCTAGGTACTTTCCAATCCACCCTAGGGAGATTAAAATCTCCCACTATAACGACTCTGTTCTTTCTGCACCTATCCAAAATGTCTTTACATATGCCTTCTTCAACTACCCGCGGGCTGTTGGGTGGCCTATAATACACCCCTAGCATAGTAATTGCCCCCTTTCTATTCCTCAACTCCACCCACAGCGACTCCACTCCTAACTCCTCTGTATTGTCCTCCCTCTGCACTGCCGTGATGCTCTCCTTAACTAACAACGCCACTCCTCCATCTCTTCTGGACCCTCCTGTCACGCCTGAAACACTTATACCCAGGGATGTTCAGTTGCCACTGCTCCCCTTTCTTTAACCACGTCTCTGTCACTGCAACCACATCCAAGTTCCTTGCAAACATTAAGGACCCAAGTTCATCCGTTTTGCCCGTCATTAGTCTATGCCTTATTGATTTCTGTTTATAGATTTTTTTTTTATGATCCACATTCATTCAATTTGGAGCCCAAGTTCTTTGGGCTATCCTGTGACACACTCACTTAAAAATATTGGTTTTGTCATTGTCTTCCTGAAAATGGTTTTAAGTGGTTTAATGTGTAGCACTGCAACTATTTTATTCCATCCCATTCATTTATAGAAAAAAAAACTTTGACTACTTATCTTCCACTTCATTAAACATATAAACAAATCTAAATTTTTTTTTTGACCACTAACTGTTTTTTAAACTTGTCCCCCAACATTATGGTACGAAGGCACAGTGGTTAGCACTGCTGCCTCACAGCACCTCAGGGAACTGGGTTCAATTCCCAGCTTGGGCCATTGTGTCTGGAGTTTGATGTAGAGGTGCCAGCACTGGACAGGGGTAAACACAGTAAGAAGTCTCACAACAGGTTTAAGTCCAACCAGTTTATTTGATAGTAATCTCACAAGCTTTTGGAAACTGTTCCTTCATCAGGTGTGTGGAAGGTTCTGGACTTCCACATAGTGACAAAGGTACACTGTTTCCGAAAGCATGTGGGATTACTATTAAATAAACTAGTTGGACTTAAACCTGGTGTTGAGACTTCTTACTGTGTCGAGTTTGCTCATTTTCCCCATGTCCGCATGGGTTTAATTCCACCATCCAAAAATGTGCGGGTTAGGTGCATTATCCATGCTAAATTGTCCCTTAGTGTCAGGGGAGACAAAGTAGGATAAATATGTGGATTATGGGGATAGGTCCTAGGTGTGATTGTGATCAGTGCAGACTCAATGTGTCGCATAGCCGCCTTCTGCATTGTAAAGATTTTGATTTTTATTGTTTTGTTTAGTATGCGCAGAAAACCTTTCTTCACCTCTCCCCAAAAAAAGCAACTTTTGACACGTCCTTTACTGGCATCTCATTCATTTGAGATATCTGTCACTTTGGTCACTTTCCCTTTCCCAGTCTATTTATATGCTTTAAATGAGGTGGTGAGCTTGGACCGTATTTTCCTGTTCTACTGTCTCAAGTGAATGTTGAGGATTACAGTGGAGCATAATGTCACAATCTTGACTAATGAGCTCTGCCAACTATGCCAGAGATGCCTAACATTATAGGTTGCTACTTGGCATCTGGAAATCTCATCCAACTGGCATCTGACCTTGACAGAACAATTTGCCCCTCTTCTGTTTGAACAAAAGCAGAATTTCGTCTGTGACAATATTTTCACTGCCATCATTACTTAAGTCTATGGATCATCTGGTACTATTTGTGGGAGTCTTGCTTACTGCAAATCGGCACTGAACACCAAATCCAAACTTCTTAAACTTGTATAGGTGCCATATACAACTCAGTTCCTACAGCTTCCCAAAATAATCTCTCTGGCATTTATCTAATTTGTTTTGTGACTTTTCTATTGGCTAGGCTTGTACTTTTGCCTGCAAAAAAAGCTACATAATGTAATTTTTCATTTGACAGTAGTTAAGTATACATCACATTCTTCTAATCTCACTTAGGTGTTATATCTGCTTCAATGACTATGTGCCAAGAGAGAAATTGAGGATCTTACCGTGTCTTCATGACTATCACAGCCAGTGTATTGATCGCTGGTTAAAGGTATGTGTTAGCAAAGGAAATGTGATGGTTAGTCTGCTCAGGTGCTTGACGGTTTCAGAAATTTCTTCTTCGTTCAGAATGGTGCTGATGGCTGGGCCAAGACAGGATTCATTGGGTAAAGTACAACATAGTAACTGGGAAAAGAAAACATTAGATCTCCCAAGTCTACAAGAGTTTGTACATGCAAAGCATTTTATTTATTGCATCAGTTGTTGCAAATAGAAGATGGCTATGTCAGCTACTGTCAGAACAAATGTGTTCCCATCAAATCAATGGGGGAAAACTGGATGAAGTCTGAATAATCTAGGAGAAATTTAATTAAATTAGAATTTGATTTAATGTGCATTTAAAAAAAAAAATTGTGGATACAGACGAGATGGCTTTTTTAATGTTTTAAATTTAATTTTTAAATATAGTTTTGTGATTGCTTCACTCACTTGCTGATCATTGCCATTGGTAATAAGTATTAATTCTTAGAATGGTTTCATTAACAAATCATGCCTTGCCACGTGGCCTGAGTTAGCCATTGACTAATGCTGAGAGCTCAGGATGGTAACTTTGTCAATGCTTTTCTTGTCTGCCTTATAAAGTAAAAGCTTCCAAATTTCTACAGAATATCTTTTTCCCCTCGGGACTACAAACAATTCTAACCTGTAACACCTTGTTTCTGTTGCTGTTTTAGCATGAGTTTCAGGATTGCATGTGTATTGTATCTGACATCAGTTTAGCATGTAATATACATTAAGTCCCAGATGTGATGTTCTTGGTAAGGTGAAATTCCACAAGGCCTCCTCATTTTATTTTAAATTTTGATAAATGTATTGGAGCTTTAATGGTAAATTATCAATTTTATTTTCTAATAGAGCAGCAATTAGGTCTAATGAGTGCAAGAAACATCTTAAAACCCCTATGCCCATCTATTGCCTTGATGGGTATTCTGCAGCCCACTGGTGCTAATAGTTGGTGGCGACACCAATTCAGTGCTAAGATCGTTAATTCCAGTTTCTATCCTACAGGGAAATTCAAGTTGCCCAATCTGCAGAGTTGATGTGAATTTGGATACACCTTGATGACCAAAAGAGCCATGAGTTAGTGCAATAGATTATTTGACTGTAATGCCTTCGTTTGTGCCATGGATAAAAACACGTTTACATGACTTATTTCTACGTAATAAAGGACTTCTCAGGAGAATTGTGTATTATTTAGGAACTAATCTTTGAACGTTTTTCAAAACAAAAGACCAAAATAAAGATTGTTTTGTATTTTAAACATTTTTACTTGCTGTGTAAAAGTAGCTGCACTGAGTATTTTATAACTGTTTAATTAGAACTTTCCACTTTGGGTGGACATTACAACTTTTCCATTTAATTTATGAACAGACCATAATGTTTAATTTAGATGCATCAATCTAATGGAAGTAAAGTGACTGCCTGGAATGAACAATATGTTACGCTTTTGTTTTCAACAGATGATCAGACTAGGGGTTTAATGAACCATGGTCTCATTGTCTGCTTTTGACAAAAGGGACTTTCAAGTTGCAGTGAAATTTATATCCTATGCCATGTAAATTCTGACCATTTATGCAATAGAATGCTGACTGCAAGCAAGGATAGGACTAGCAGTAACAGTTCTGTGGGTTACTTAACTATCATGAGGACCAAGGTATTCAGTAAAAACCAAATAGATCCTCAGAACAGTATCTTGATGTTGCCCTGGACTAGTTCAGTATACCTTTGTAACTAATGTTGTATTGATAAAGGCAGAGGAGCCTTATCTAGTATGAGATCCCTGCCCCTACCCCAGTGGGTGCTGGCTACTTTTTAAACTAATTCTTTAACAAACCAAAAAGCTTATCCTTATTTACAATTTTTTTCAAATTGCAAGATTATTTAATATATATTTGTATTTATGTTGGACTTGGGTAAATCGTGGCAGGGGGTGGGGGGGAGGGGGGAGGTGTTTGCAGTTTGTGAAGCTACCCAATATTAGAAAGGGATGGCTTCGTAAATTGATGTGGTTTGCTGCAGATTTTGTAATTCGTCTGTTTCAGCATCTTGAGCATGTAACTGAAATATAGTTACAAATTCAGCAACTTTTATATTCTGTACAATTTGTGTTTACTAGCCTGTGAACCAGTTCTTAAGAACAGCACTATCATGAGCCGACAATACTTAACACCATACTGAACTGGATCAGGAGGGGTCACGATGCTTTGAATAGTGTGTAGAATGGGTTTGCAAATGTGTGGGGCAAAAGTTGAATGCCTAATTTTTTTTTTGTTTTTGTCTCATGTCCCAAGGATCCTTGTTATTATCAAGCATTATAATAGCTTGATGTACATACTTGGTAATATATCAATGTTTTGTTTGAGTTGAAATGTGTACATATTAGAATTTGTTTTGAACTTAATGCTTTTTTTTGATTAAAACATGTCAATACAATTTGCTTATTGTGTCTTTTTATTGCTAATGAATATAATTGTCACAGTTCCAGGGGGAAAATGGTAAGAAAACTGATGCACTAAAAGGCCAAGTTCCTAAACTTTCATCCTAGGATCTTGAAAGAACTGTCTCTGGCTACAGAGATCGAGGATTCATTAGTTGATCTGCCAAAATTTCCTAGATACTGGCAAAGTCTCAAATGGATTGCAACCATTATTTGGACAAGGAAACCGTAGGTCAGTTAGTCAAACACCTTAATTGTAGATTCTAACAACTTCCCCAGTGACAGGAGGTGGAACATAGAACATTACAATGCAGTACAGGCCCTTCAGCCCGTGATGTTGTGCCAACCAGTGGAACCAATCTAATGATCCTGTAACCTAAACTATTCCAATGTTATCCATATGCCTATCCACTGACCATTTGAACACCCTTAAAGTTGGCAAGTCCACAACTGCTACAGGTAGGGCATTCCATGCCCTTACTACCCTCCTGAGTAAAGAAAATGATTTGTCACTTTCCAAGTTGAGGCTAGATGGAAAATTTTGTTCTGCCTAATTTAGAATTCCATTGAGAATGCAACTAGGTAGCTGAATGCCTCCTTGAACCTATTTCCCCTCATGACTGACTCTTCAACTCTGGCATCTATTTGGCTTCACTGAGGGAGAATTTAGCATAGCCAATGCACCTAACCATCATATCTTTTGGGTTGAGGGGATCACCAGGAGGAAACCCATGCGGACTCCACACAGTGACCCAAGCTGGGAATCAAACCTGAGTCTCTAGCACTGTGAGGCAGCAGTGCTAACCACTGTGCCACTGTACCTTGTGGTGTAGTAACAATTTACGCATATGCTGCTAATGTGTTAAGATGTTAGGACAGCGGCACGGGCTCATTGGGCCGAAGGGCCTGTTTCTTGTGCTGTGGTGTTCTTTGTAATGCTTATAACATGGAAATAAGTAGGAGCCAGAGTATGATGACCAGGGCATTTTCACAGTAATTTCATTGCAGTGTTAATGCAAGCCTACTGTGATATTAATTAATAAACTTTAAAAGGAAACTCAAGGTAAGCCAGCTGTTGCTTCCTGTCATATGTCAGCCTTGATTCAATGGCACTGCTCACTCTAATTCAGAAGGCTGCATAGAAACCAAACTGATGGTACTGTATTGCACCAGAGATGTGAAGCTCACAGTTATCATCTTGGCCACCATTTATTTCTCAATCAAGATATCAAGTAGATTGATTTCCCAGTCATTACTGCATCACCAACTGTGGGATTTTACAGCATGGAAATTGGATGCCACATTTCCTTCAGGTAATTCATTTGGATACTTTGGGGTACATTTAAGATAGTGAAAAATGTAAATGTATACTAGGAAATGTTTTAATATTGCTATTAGCTCAGTTAAAGTCTAGAAATTTTGAGGTTGTGGAAATTTTAATTCACAATGAGAAATTATGATTGAACATTAAGAATAAGTTGATTACTTTAACACTTGTGTACATATGAATGGGGATTGTTTATTTGGCTCAGTTGACTCAACAACTGGTTAGAGAAGCAGAGCAATGCTAACAGTGCAGTTCAATTCAAGCTGAGGTTATTCATGAACCTTGTCTGTCATCTAAGTTGTGATCCCCAGGTTAAATCACCACCAGACTCAACCTAGAGTCAGCTGGGACTATGGTGACTTCTTCTTTTACAAATGAAGACAGAAAACATCCATTGTGTATTATGTCCACAAACTCCCTTGCATCAGTGTTTTATTGACAGGTACTGCACCTATTCCAGTAATCTTAACTGCAGCAGCTTGATACTCATTAATATTGAGTTATTATTTGTAATCTTGTGCATTAGTAATCTGACAGGCACTTTTAAACCAGTTTACCTCGATAAATTGAGATCAGTGGAATTAATACGATCATGTCACATAATCAGGCAGCAATAATCTGCATCTAAGGCCAACATTCTTGGATCAGATTTTTGTAAAGCATCTATCAATTAGCTACAATTAATGATTCAGCAAGTTCCATGCAGATCAGGCCCATACAGGTGAAAGCTTGTTGACATGCCATGATCTAGTTGAATACTGAACAGGCAATCTTTCTTGTAATCCAAGGATGTAGTTTTAATTCTGAAGCATTGCACCACTGGGCTGCTCTTAATTGGCTTATTTAAATAAGAGCATTCAACAATTGAGAAGCACAGTTGATGCATACCAGTGGTATGCAAAGATACATTCCCCATGTCTTGGTGTTAAAAGTCATGAGATCATTCACTCATTGTCTTCGTAATAACGTTGTTTCATAGCTCTGTACTTCCTAAGATAATACAATGCCTCCAGTTCCTTTATCACAAACTGTCCCCGAGCTATTAATGCCTTGATTTGCTCAGGATCTGTCACATCTTTGTTTTTAATGAAAGCCTTTTTAAGATGAGCCTTGAAGTAGTCTTCTCCTTTTGGATATTCTTTGCCAAGGTACAGCAACTTTAAGACAAAAATGTTCATCTTTTAGTCAAGGGATTAACAGAAATAAACATCTTTATGTACTCTTCAGTGAGCTTTTTCAAGTTCTTGTGTTCTCAACAGTAAATTTTCTTCCAAACTCCAAATATGTGCAGGTTATGTTATCCTATGCTAAAATTGCTTGTGTCTAAAGATGTGCAGGTTAGGTGGATTTTAAATTTATTAGTAAGCCTTATTTGTGACAAACACTAATGGGGCTAGGGTAGATGAGAGCTGATGCTCTTTTGGAGAGTCCATGCAGACCTAGATTGGCCGCTTTCTGCACTATTGGGATTCTGTGGGAGTGATTTGATTGCATTTAATTTTGTTCCAGTTGATTGGTTTTTCTCAGTTAATCTCGTTGAAAAAGACTGGATCCAAGCAGTGTGGAGGCAGTGATTTGTGCTGCTGTCTGAGCTTGGAACCAGGGTTCAATTCGTTGCTTGGGTCACCATGGATTTTGTACACTGTCTGCCTGGGTTTCCTCTGGGTGCTCCAATTTCTACCACCCCAAAGATTGTGGGGGTTGGGTTTAATGGCTATGCTAAATTGCCTTTTAGATCAGGGAGACTTGTCGGTGAATACAGGTGGTTAGAGGGATAGGACTTGGGTCAGATTGTTGTCAGTGCAGACTCAATGGGTCACCTGGCTTCCTTCTGCACTATGGGGAATTTAGGATGTTTGCTCATAGTCATAGAGCTTTACAGCATGGAAACAGGCCCTTCAGCCCAATCTGTCCATGCCACCCTTTTTTTACCCACCCACATTTAGCCCATATCCCTCCTATACCCATCTTATCCATGTAACTGCTTTTTAACTTGCCTCTACTATTACCTCTTGTTCAACACTCACCATCCTCTGAAAATATTGCCCATCTGGACACTTTTGTATCTCTCTTCCCCCTCAGCTTAAATGTATGCCCTCAAATTTTAGACTCCTTTACATTTGGGAAAAGATGTTCACTATCTGGCTGATCTATGTCCCTCATTATTTTATAGACTTCTAAGATCACCCCTCAAGTCTCCTATGCTCCAGAGGAAGAAAAGTCCCAGTCTGTCCAGCCTCTCCTTATAACTCAAACCATCAAGTTCCAGTAGTATCCTAGCTATTTAATAAATAGGAAGCCTCAAAAGCTTAGTGAAATCTGTACACTATCACAGTTGCAGTCATTTAACCTTCATGTCTTTGACAACAATTGTGGTGATGCATGTTTCTGACAAAATTTCCATTTACAGATTGTGGTGTTGCATGTGCAGACTTCAGTGCCTGAATAACCTTTGTGATACTGGAGAAAATAGTGGACACTTGCGAATGATTATAAGGCAGCTGTATAATTGGCAAGGGGTGAGGGGAGGGGGAAGGAGGTTACACACAGTCACGAAACCTGGGTGAGGGGATTGAATGATTTATAACATGTTTCTCCCAGTTCGCAAGATCACCTTTTAATTTGGAATTGTTAGAGACTATTACTTGTTAGAAAATATCTGTGGCTGGTTTTGCACAGTCTCTTGCTCTAATTGGTAAATGTTTATGATGTTATCCATACAGATGACAGCTGTGCAGTAATTACAACATTGTCAAGAAATAACTTCCAGCTGTTTTCTAGGGAATCCAACAAGTATCAGCTATTGAAAAAGCTGAGAGGTTATAGAACATAGAACAATACAGCACAGAACAGGCCCTTCGGCCTTCGATGTTGTGCCGACCAAAATAAAAAGCAATGCCCCTCCAAACTAAACCATTCCCTTCTCTTCCATATACTTATCAACTAACCTCTTAAACGCCACCAAACTTGGCGCATCTACAACTGCTGCAGGCAGGGCATTCCACTCCCGAATCACCCTTTGGGTAAAGAACCTACCTCTGATATCCGTCCTATAACTATCACCCCTTAATTTAAAGCTGTGTCCCCTTGTGCTAGCTTTCTCCATCCTAGGAAAAAGGCTATCACTGTCCACCCTATCTAAACCTCTAATCATATGTTTCGATAAGGTCCCCTCTTAGCCGCAAAAGCCATTATAGCCATTGAGAGAGTCTGATCAAGACTGTGCCTCTATGCTCTAGTAAAGAGAAAGCAGAGGTTGTCAGGAGATTGAGAATTTGGTAGGATAAAGGTTGAGATATTTCCACTTGTGGGGAAGTTCAAAGTTGGGCCTTTAAATCTAAGATAAATTACTAAAGAAAGGTGATGGCCTAGTGGGATTATTGCTAGTTTATTAACTGATTTTCTGGATTAATGTTCTGGAGACCCAGGTTCAAATCCCATCACAGCAGATGATGGAATTTGAATTCAACAAAATAAATCTGGAATTAAGAATCTACTGATGACCATGAAACCATTGTCCTTACCCAGTCTGGCTTACATGTGCCTTCAGAGTCACAGTAATGTGGTTGACTCTCAACTGCCGTTGGGCAACTAGGGATGGGCAATTAATGCTAGTCCCAGCCTGCAATGCCCATGTCCTATGAATGAATTAAAAAATAATTACAAATAAATCAAATGGAGAATTCAGGAGAAACTTCTTTACCCAGAGAGTGGTGAGAATGTGGAACTTTCTCCCACAGGGAATGACTGGGATGAACAATTCAAAGTGGATAAACTAATGAGGGAGGGAGGGATGGAAGGTGATGCTGACTGGGTAAGATGAAGAGGAGACTGCTGTGGAGCAGGGATCATTGGGCCTGTTTCTGCACAGGCAGCTCTGTAATGTGAAAGATCTTGCTTGCAAGAACCAGGTCATGTTGTTGGCATTGATTACAAGTGCAATAGAGTCCCACAATTTCAAAAGAAACGATCCATACTTAAAGACTGAAAATCATGAGAGCTGTAGATAAGGTGAACGGTCAAGATCTTTTCCCCAGGGAAGGGGAGTCCAAAACTAGAGAACATACTTTAAAGTTGAAAGGGACTTGAAGAACAACCTTTTCAGAGGGTGGAGTATGTATGGAATGAGGGGCTAGAGATGGGTACAACTACAACATTTAAGAGATTTGGACAGGTACACAAATAGGAAAGGTTTAGAGGGATATTGGCTATATGCAGGCAAATGGGATTAGTTCAGATTAGAAAACCTGGTTGGCATAAATGAGTTGGGTAGTTTCCATGCTGTATATCTGACTACTGTGTTTTCACTCCAAGATCTACAAAGTGCCCGATGGGCTTGTGGAGATGCAGAATGAGCCCAGTTTGTACATCAATCCAACAACTCCTATTGCATAGGAATGCCAGGGGAATGACTGGGTACTGATATTTCCCCCATCAGTGAATATTCTGCAGAGATACACCATCTAGACCCACCTGCCTGGAGCTATAATACACATGAAAGAGTATATCTAATCAAGGCTAACACAGATTCCTTACACTCAAACTTCAACCTCAATGTGAGGAAGCTAGAGGAAGATTATGTCAATGACTATTATTGCAATTAGTGGGCACCAGTCCACATCTGGGAAGATTAGCATGGAATTTACCAGATTTTTCCTCTAAGTGTTAGAACTCAAAGAAATTTTTTTTGTGGGGTTTGTGATATGAATCAATATAAATGAACTCTATTGCTTTCTAACAGTGCTGGACTGCACAGGCTAATGTGCATGACAGATAATATTTAGCCTTTGTAATCAGAAGATTTAAGTGCATTGGGAAGAGGAGAATCAGATGAATTTACCAAATCCCTCTTTGCAATTGGTCTGAAGTTTTTCCTTTCTTCCCAAGAAATCATATCATTTTAGATGGAATGATGAGCATATGCAGATATACAAGGATCACAACTGTGCAGGCAGACTTTCCTGTCTGTTAGAATGTTCATGTGTAATTTCAGCTTGAATCAGATGGTACAGTCTTCAGTTAGACTCTGCAGGAGGGTTTTAAATTCCATATCCTCTCCACTAATATTGACTACTTCCACCTTTGTCTGACTTGCCATTCTTCACTTGGCAGAAAAGCCTTAGCCTCACCTTTGACAGCTTTGTCCCAAGATCTTTCCCTCTTCCTTTCCTACCCAGCCTACCAAAAATACTTTTAACAAGTGTTCAGCCAGTTTGCCTACCACGGCTGTCTGTTCTCAAGTGCATGAAATGCTCTGTTAAAAGGTACTACAAGATGTTATTCTTCAGGATATTCTGTGCTCACCTATCATACTTTTTGTCCCTTAAACTTAAGAGCTGATGGTGTTCCATGTATGTACTGTCTTTGTCATTTGGTGAGGAAAGCAGTGCTTTTGGGGTTACTATCAAATCAGCAAGTCGGCAGCATCTGGGGAGAAAGTGAGCATCAAGTTGCATTACTTGTCAAAAGGGGAGGTGACAGCCTAGTGATATTGTTAAACTATTAATCCAGACACTCAGCCAATGGTCTGGAGACCCAGGTTCAAATCCCAGCATGGCAAGTAATGAAATTTCAATTAAAAATATCTAGACCATGAAACCACTGGAATGCTGGAAAAAGCCAGCTAGTTCACTAATGTCCTTTAGGGAAGGAAAGCTGCTGTCCTTACCTAGTCTGGCCTGCATGTAACTCCATAGTCACAGCTATTTTTGAATACTTAGTAAGTCACCCACTTTAAGGATAACTAGGGATGGGCAGTAAATGCTAACCAGCCAGCTATGCCTGTGTCTCACACATGAATTCAAAAAAAACATGATAATAAATTGCTTCAGTGCATCATGTGTGTAAAGATATTCAAATAGGCTGCTTTGCCCTGGACGGTGATCATTGTTACAGCTTCATCCATTCAGGTAACTGGAGAGTATCCAAATGGATACTTCCTTGTGCTTTGGGGAATCTGAAGGTAGAACAGAAGAACTGGCCTCAATTTTTTGCTCAGAAGTCTGACAACACCAGGTTTAAATCCAATCGATTTATTTGATAGTAAACTCACTAGCTTTCGATCTTATGATCTTCATCAGGTTTCACCTGATTTAAAATCGGTTGGACTTTAACCTGGTGGTGTTAGACTTCTTACTGTGTTTAATCCAGTCCAATGCCAGCATCTCTACATCTCAATTTTGCTCTGTCAAAATATTTGTGGCTGATCCAGTTAAGTTTCTGGTCATTGGCAACGCCAGGATGATGCCAGTTTTGGTGAATATTCTCTATCGTCAAGACCAGGGTTTTGTCCTGACCTCACTAGGTATGGGCAACATTATCTGTGGCATAACAAATGGATGCAAGCACAACTCTACTTCCAATCTGATGGGGAAGGAGATTGATAAAGCACCTGAAGATAGATGGATCTAGAATACTATTTTTTCTATAAATATTAGGTAACAGTAAACTGCCAACTGATCTAATCAGGAAGCGATAGGTAATGGAATGTAACTGTCATTAGCTTAGCTTCCCCTCCCCCCTACTCAGTCCCTATTAACATCTTGAAAGAACCATATACCACCACAATAAAAAGTGACGTTATCAAAATTAATATTTTAAGGTTTCTACTAACCTCAAGTCTTCTGATCATTATTGTAGCTACCCAGTTGGTGTCTGAGCTGAGTTCCTATCACACACCTTGTTTTTAAGATTGTAATCACTTTTACAGCTGATCCCACCAATCATTCAGAATAGTTGCAGAACAGGAGGTAATTTTGCTGTTCTGTCCCTGTCAACTGACTGCAAGAGCAATTTAGCTTACCTCACTTTACTGCCTTTCCCCCATAATCCAACAATTTTTTTATCCAATTCTTCTGAAAGCCATGATTGAATTTTCAGATCCTAACCACTGTGTGAATCTGTCCCCCCACATTCAGACAGTGCATTCCTGATCCTACCCATACACTGAATCCATCTCCACCATATGCTGACAGTACATTCCAGATACTAGCCACTCACTACTTAATGTTTTTCATGTTGCTTTTGGTTCTTTCACCTTTGTTGTAAATCAGTACCCCAGTAAGATTGGTTTCTCCCCGTCTTAGGAAAAGGTTGGGGAAATCAGTTGGGTCTAATTATTCCACAATGCTGACTGTATACAAAGTGAGAACGAGGAATGCATTTGATTCTGTGCTCTCCCCAGCCTGACCCAAGGAAGTTGAGGCTGATTACAGTGTACCGATTACAACTCTTGCTGATGCTGGGTTACACGTGAATGCATTTGACCTGGAAATTTCCTGTCTGATTATAGTCCCAGATTGAGCATTGGATTTACCTGTCATATCATTATTGTAAATTCATAGCCAACAACTGGTGATCAAAAACTTACATTTTTATACAGTTTTATTACTTCACTTCTTAAAGGATTTGCCATGTTCAAACCAAAGCTTTTCCATCCAGTCTTTCACTGTTACTGTAACAAAACAAAAAGGACTCAGATTTAGGCATATTAAATGACTGCTTTGACTCAGTTAGTAGCAGGATTTCCTCAGGAGATCATGAGTTCAAGTCCAGCTTCAGGACTAAAGCATAAAATCTGGGCTGATACTTCAGTGCAAATAGTGAGGGAACGTGACACTGTCAAAGATGCCGTCTTTCCAAAGAGATGCTAGGCTCCGTGAGCTGCTGCTCAGGTGGATGGCAAAGATTCCACGGGGCTATTTTGATAACCAGGGAAGTTCTAGCCTACAGGAAGTCATTCATCACCTTGCTGCTTTTGGCATTTGTGTGAAAATTGGCTACTATTTTTCAATAAACACTAATGGTTACTCCAATTCAGTTTACTGGTTGCCACAAGTACCATATAAATAAATACAAAATTTGTTTCACCAACAACCTGTGCAATTGTCTGACTGTGTATCACTTTTAACCCACCCTATTTTTTTTATTTTCATGAGTTCAGAAACAAAGTCAAGAGTTCAAGAAACAAGTTTTGAAATGGAAGGTTGGAGTAGTCATATTTCATGTTTCCCAAATCTTGTGATTCACATAACCTCAACTGTCAGTGAGAACATTCTCTATCAAAATCAAATTCACCCTATTCCATTATATCAGAAGGTCATGAGTTGTAGGAGTAGAAATAGGCCATTTGGTCCATCAAGTTTGCTTTGCCATTCACTGAGGTCATGACTGATCTGATACAATAGTCTTCAACTTCACATTCCCACCTTATCTCCATGACCTTTGATTTCTCTAATAACTAAAAAATTTTCCATCTCAGCCTAGACCATATCTAATGGCCTAACCTCTATAGCTTTCTGTCGTAAGGAATTCCACAGATTCATGAAGAAATTTCTCATCGGTCTTAAATGGGCAACCCTTTACCCTGAGATAATGACCTCTGGCCCCAGACTCTCCAATAAGGGAAACAACCTCTTGTGTCAGTATTGGCTCAGAACCTGAGTTCAAGTTCCACTCCAGGGACTGGGTGCTCAAATCAAGGCTGATGTTTGAGTGCGGTACTGAGGGAGAGCTGTGCTGTTGGAGAAGCTATTAATTATTAACAGCCATTAAACAGAGGCCCAGTTACCTGCTGGTTAGTGGTCATAAAACACTACATAAAGGCAAGTCTTTCTTTATTTGCTGAAGACTCTCAGCTTTGTTTTAATGCTAATCAATTACACAACCACTGACCAAAATACCATCAGGCACCATGTCTTGGATTACACATAGCTTTGCTCTTGTTTAGCTGAAGAGTTATCAGGTTCAACAGAAAGTTCACAACAATCTTCATTCTTTTTCTTAGCTGATGGTGAGGCTGTGTCCAATCCAGTAGACCTTCAACTCTGAGCTTCTCATCAACATTACCAACTTCCATTTCTGCGCTATCGACCAACAATGAACCTCAGCCACTGAAACCTTCAACCATACTGTTGCCAACTGGAGCTAGCTTCTTGAGGACTGCACATGTCAACATAGTAAGAAGTCTCAACACCAGGTTTAAGTCCAACCAGTTTATTTGATAGTAAACCCACAAGCTTTCAGGGTTTGCCCCTTTGTCAGGTGAATGGAGAACCAAAGAGGCAAACGCCAAAAGCTAACAGCGTTTATTACCAAACAAACCTGTTGGACTTTAATCTGGTGTGAGACTCCTTATTGTGTTTACCCCAGTCCAATGCCAACATGTCTACGTCATGAACACTAACGTATGTAGGAGTCTGTTCACTAAATATCATGCCACCTTAAAGATTCACGAATAATCTCACTAAACCTCCCTGGCTACCTTTCCTCTCCATCTGACTACAGACTCTTAAATCTTTGAACCCTAATTCCTGAACAAGAGAATGGAAAGGGGCAGTGCGGGAGGGTGAGGTACTGGATGTGGGCGGGAGCATGGGGGTAGGGAGGGGGTTTGGGAAATGGGGCAGGGGATAAGGGTTGGTGTACGTCACGAGGGGTTGACCGATGGGGAAGTGAGTACAGAGGCAGGGAGTATAGGGGGTTGATGACGGGGCAGGGGGTGGAGATGGGGTTGTGTAAGGGGGTGGGATGGAGACAGGAATGGGAAGGAGACGGGTTTGGTGAGAGAGCCAGAGGGGGATGGGGGGAGTTCCCCCCCCTCTCCCCCGGTACCGGCTCCCCGCTGACACCTACCCGGGCTCCCTTTGCGGACAGGCCCGAACTCGGTCTCTGGCTCCCCGAGTAAACAAGGGCCGTAAACACTTGCGACACTTTGCGACAGCGGCGAACGGGGCGGAGCCGCGCCTGCGCCTAACGGGAGAGTACGTCTCCTAGCAACAGAGGGACTGTAAACAGGATTGCTGATAAAGCAGGAGGCAGAGAATAACCTTCTGTCTGTGCCTCTGTCTGTGTTTGTGTCTCTGTCTGTGTTTGTGCCTCTGTCTGTGTTTGTGTCTCTGTCTGTGTTTGTGTCTCTGTCTGTGTTTGTGCCTCTGTCTGTGTTTGTGTCTCTGTCTGTCCCTGGCTGTGGCTCTGTCTCTGTGTGTCTGTCTGTGTTTGTGCCTCTGTGTCTCTGTCTGTTTGTGCCTCTGTCTGTCTCTGACTGTGCCTCTATCTCTGTGTGTCTGTCTGTGCCTGTGTGTCTCTGTTTGCTGAGAGTTCCAGCACTTTCTCATTGTAAAGTACAGCTGCAGCAAGAAGTAAAGATGGTGAGTTAAGTGCAGACAGTGAGAGTTGGGAGCCAATGAGCCCAATATTAATAATGAAATATATCTATATGACATGGTTTAATATAGTTTAATATCAAAATTGAAATATAGATATATAATACAATCTAACATTAATAGTGTAACATAGATATATGACACGGTTTAACAGATTAATAGCAGTAATATAATATGGATATATAATACAGTTTATCATAGAATCCTGCAGGGCAGAAGGAAGCCATTTGCCCCATTGAGTCTGAATTGACCACAATTAACTCAAGCCCTGTTGCCATAATTCCATGCATTTACCCTATCCAGACCCCTGATGCTTAGGGGCAATTTAGCCTGGCTAATCAACTCAAGCTGCATATCTTTGGACTGTGGGAGGAAACTGGAGCACCTGAAGGAAACTCATGTAGACATGGGAAGAAAGTGCAAACTCCAACAGTGACCCAAGCCAGGAATCAAACCCGGTTCCCTGGTAGTGAGGCAGTAATGCTAACCATTGTGCTAACATGCAGCCCACAAATATAATTGTTTAATTATTTAATATTAGTATAATTATTTAATTATGTAGATTGATAATACTTTAATATCAATAATATAATACAGATTTATAATTAGTTTAATGTATGTTGTATAAGATAGTTTAATATTAATAGTAGAATATGGAAACAATGATATATAATAAAGGTGTGTTAACAGTTTACTCATTGGGTGGAACTTTACAAGATTGATTCTAAATGTTCAGCTAGCATGAAAATGGAAAAGTTCCTGACACATCTTTTGGGTGAGTTTTCACACCAAACATTATGCACTTAGTCATTGGAAAAATGTTGCAGACTGTTTCTAGCTGCTGCAGGCAGTGGGCTGGGCTTAATTCACCAGCTAGCCTGCAGAAGAAGCTATTGCACACGTGCAGACATTGATTCTGCACAATTATAACAGAAGGGTCTGACCTCTGCCGCTGCAGGCAACCTGAACACAGCCCTCACTCCCCCCAAAACAATAGCAGGGGCCCACAGCAGATTGCCAGCCCCACAACACAGGGCAGCCTGCCCCTTTCTCACTATCCAGACAGATTGGATGCTCCTCTCCTCTATCCAATCGCAGCTGCAGAGCAACAGTAGGCCCTTCTCCCTACCTGCCCGATCCGATTCTGTTGCAAAGTCGGCAACCGTTCCCCCGCAATCATGCCCACCCCCAATAGGTCCTACCCTCCCCATGGTTCTGCCCTTAATATTGCCCTGTGGGCAGTGTCAATATGCCCGCTGTGTATTGCCCAGGTGACAGTGTGGAAGTTAGAGTTAGGGCAGGCTGACACTGCTCAAGGGACGCTCCCTTGCCCTCGGACATGGTATTGTGGGAGCCTCAATGGCCTCTGGTTCCACCGACAGGGTCAAGACGACTGTTTCCCGTTCATGACAAGCAGGGGTTTTCCTCGCCAGAGAGACCTCTCCTGATGAGATCACAAAGATAACTGAGTGCAGATGATTCAGTGCAGGACTGGCTAAACAGATATAAATTGAAAATATTTAAATATTCATATTTATTTATTTGTATATAAATATTTATATAAATAAATATTCACCCTGTTGCCCATTTCTGACGAAACTCTGGCCTTGCTGGAGATCTGACTCCTGTAAAATCGCTGGAGCCAAGAAATTGGGCATGAGCCCGATTTTCCGATTCTTGTGCAATTTTACTGGCTCGCTCCACCTATCGATGGGCAGGGCAAGCTGGCAAAATTTCCCCCAAGGAGTCCAACTTGCCATATTCCTATTCCTATGTTTGCTTAAAATCTGTCTCATGTAATAAATCCAATAAGAAATTCAGGCAAATGTCTCATTAGAAAACTGTCTGCTGAAGTAACAAAGAGGGCAATGTGGGTGGTATACATGATGGTATAGATGGAATCTCAAGAGGCCTTTGATTAATGAACAAAATTAAAGCTTAGGAGATTCATTTAATGTTGTCAATGTGGATACAACAGTGGTTAATGGAAAGAAAGCTGAGGATAGTGGGGAGAATTGCAGAGAACATTGGCAGGGGAAAGAGCAGAGTTCTGGGGTTAAGAACAAAGAACAGTACAGCTCAGGAACTGGCCCTTCTGCCCTCCAAACTTGCGCCAATCATGATGCCTGCCTAAATTAAAACTGTGTGTACTTATGAATTCAGTATCTTCCAACCCATCCTCTTCATGTATTTGTCCAGTTACCCATTAATGCCACTTAATGCCTCTTAAAATGCCACTTAAATGCCACTATCATACGTGCTCTCACCACCTCCCCAGGACAGCTCATTCAGACAGCCGATCCAGGCTGCAGCCTCCTATTCTGTATAATTTTTACGTCTCTTAAGCTAGAAAGTGTTGAAAATTTGGAACCCCGTATTACGTAGACTGGTGAATAGCGTGGAAGCATCAGGAGGGAAACTCGGGAAGAGAGAGTGCATAGCAGGAAGCTAACAGGATTGATTCAGTCAAGCGTCTGTACTTTCTGATCACTTCAGTGGCAAGTACATTGGGTGGTGTACGTAACGTGGTATATATAATATGGGGCTGATCTACTCTTGTCTAATGACCTGAAATATAAATAGTTATAAAAATATTTTAAAAAATAGAGAGATCAGGTAAAATAACCTCTCCACCTTCACTTGTCTGATTTGAGGGATCCCTGTGACCATACATCCTGTCAGGAACCTATTGGTAAATTTCATATGCTCCAATGCACACAAGTGAAATGAGATCTCAAGTATGCCGCATGACTCAGACTACAAAATGTGACCAGATAGTTTCTGGCGCAAAATTTTAGAGAAGTCACTGAGAACATTACAACCATCTGAATCATAAACTCCCAGTTTTCAGTTTGGGAGCTGTTCCTATAAATTGGAAAATTGTGCAAATTACTATGCTATTTAAACTATAATAAATTTAAACTTCCTATAAATTGGAAGAGGAAAACCAGTAAATTATAAACCCCTGTTCTTTGGAATTTACTGGAGTCTGTGATAATGGATAGGGTGACTGAACACCTTTAAATTTTTCAGCTGATTAGAGAGAGCCAACATAAATGTATAAAAGAGTGATAGGTCATGCCTAACAAACCCAATTTTAATTTTTTTGAAGAGATGACTAAAGTTCTGGGCAGGGGAACATCGATGAACATCTATATAGGCCCCTAGAAATTCCCTCATAAGAGATTGTTACCTTAAGTTGAAAATCATGGAATTGAAGACAAATTATTAATCTTGTTAGGAAATTGTCAGAGTGGTTGGAGTCAGAGGTTAGAATCTTACCACTGTTCATGCCAGTAGGATTTTCACACCCTTTGCAGCGAACGGAGATTTGACTGGTCGTCAAATTCTCCAACCTCGTGGTGTGAACGGCCATTAAAATCATGTCCAGATAGAAGGGATAATGAGCGGACATTGGCAGAATATTACCTGCAAGGATCTGTGTTGGGATTTCAACTCTTTATCAATGGACTAGAAAGCCATATATCACAATTTGCCAATGACAGAAAGATAGTGGCAGCGTAAGCAATGTTAACAGAAGCATTTAATTACAAAGCAATATTAATTGGATAAGTGAATGAACAATACCTTGGAAATATGAGGTCATCCACTTTGGACCTAAAAAGAATACAATTGGCGTACTTTCTAAATAGTAATAAGTTGAGGTCCAGAGAGATTAGGGGATCTAGCTACATAGATCATTAAAATGCCATGTATAAATTGAAGAAATAACCAAAACTGTTAATGGAAGTCTGGCCTTTCTGTCAAGAGGACTAGAATACAAAGGGTAGAAGTCATACTTCAGTTATTAAAAAGCCCTGGTTAGACCACACACCTGGAACAGTTCTGCACAACTAACCAGAGGAAAGATATATTCGCCTTCGAGGGAGTGCAGCGCGGATTTCAGTGTATGCCAACACAAAAGTTGTCATTGAGCACAGGAGGGCCGAGCACACTGTATTCCTGAGGTGTGAGATCTCGTATGCCAAGACTTTGCATATACACTTATATCAACCACTGTGGATGGCACAATGGCGCCGTGGTTAGTGCTGCTGCCTCAAAGCACCACGGACCCAGGTTCGAATTTGGCCATAGATCACTCTCTGTGCGAAGTTTGCACGTTCTCCCAGTGCCTGCATGGATTTCCTCTGGGCGCTACAGTTTCCTCCCACAGTCCGAAAGATGTGCTGGTTAGGTTGATTGGCCGTGCTAATTTGACCATTCAAGTTGAGCGATTAGCTGGATATATAAAAATCATAAAAATCTTAAAGTGCAAAAGGAGGTCCATTCTGCCCATTGAGTCTGCACTGACAACAATATACCTAGGCCATATCCCCATAATTCTACATATTTACCCTGCTAATACCTCAAACCTGCACCCTGGAACAATAAGGGGCAATTTAGCATGGGCAAAGCACCTAACCTGCACAATTTTGGACTATGGGAGGAAACTGGAGCACCTGGAGGAAACCCATGCAGACATGGGGAGAGTGTGTATACTCAGCACAGGCAGTGACCCAGGGTGGGACTCAAACTCAAGGGCCTGGAGCTATGAGGCAACAGTGCTGACCACTGTGCCACCATGCTGCCCCAGGAATAGCAGGAATAGGGCCTGGGTGGATTGTTGTCAGTGCAAACTCAAGGGGCCAGTGGCCTCCTTTTGCACTGTAGGGATTCTATGATTCACACACAGCACAGTATAAAACCAGTCTTACCAACCTATTTGACTTGGCTTATTTTGTGCATTTTCAACATTAGAGAAACTTTTAAACTGTCCTGATCCTTTTCAACATATCTCAACAATCTCTTTCTGGTGCCAGCCGCCAAAGCAAAATAAGAATCAAATGGAAACAGGCAGGTATAGTGGTAGTGTATTCAACGGACATATAGGTTTAGAGTCCTTTTAATGCAGCTGTTAGATTCTGTCATTTAGTTTTGCCAGGCACGTGCACCTGAGGAACAGTAATTTTGAAATGACAAACTGTGTTTTGGAAAGAGAGTCGCTAAGAAAAACTGTTAATAGGTTTAGAATTCTGACATTGATGTCAGACAGTGGAAGGTTCTAACTCTCCGTTGATTATGTAATGTTAGATGAGTTGGAAACAATAACCTGTTCTGTCAATTAAAAAAAAGATTCCCTTTGTTTGGAGTGATACTAATCTTAACTGCTCTGGTACAGGCTGCCTCTCAGTATTAATATATTGTATTTAATCCATATTAATGTCAGGGAGGGATATTTTCTGAAAAGCCCATTGACAGTCACTCACAGCTATCTAGTCCAAATGACATTTTGTTTAGCCATTTCAAAGTGGTTGCGATTTCTGGTTACATTCTTATTACTAAGCACTGACTTGCAGCAGGATCTGTGAAGGGTTTTGTTCAAACTGAACACAAAAGGAACAAAAATTTCCTTGTACAGTTAGCCTCTTTTTTTTTTGAAAGATGCCATAATTCCTTCTAGGAAAAGTATTTCAAACCACCATTTTTCTTCATTTTTTAATGAGCGAGGACCAGTGAGATATTGATTGCAATGATAATTGGCATTGTGAGATTGTTGGCATAGTGACAGTTTGCTGGAAACAATTTCCACTACAGAAGCCACGAAGTGGAGTCTACCTGTTCTAACACATTGAAGGGTGAACTAATTTATTCCCCAAGATGGGCAGCACCACAGGCTGCTTTCTTTTAATTTATTCGGTCATGGGATGTGGATGGACAATGCCGAGCAGTCCAGCATTTATTGCCCATTCCTAATTGCCCTTGAGAAGTTGGTGGTGAGCTGCCTTCTTGAACCACTGCAATCCAAGTGGTGTTGGGGGGAGCATTCTAGGATTTTGACCTAGTGACGGTAAAGGAATGGTGTTACTTGTGGGGCTTGCATGCTTTCAGCATTGTTATCAATGAAGGAACGGCACCATGCTAATGAATTCCCTCCTCTGAAAATTCGAGTGCACAAGTGCCTAAATTTGTGAGCTCTTTAAATACTAATTTATTTTCGGAATTACATTTTTGGAATTCACAAATTACTAAACCCAATATCATCAGATAGTATATTGTCAATAGTTAGCATGCATTTGCTGTGTTCACACTGTTGAGTGAATAAATAAATATTGTGGGGTGGAGTTTCCACTTGGAGCCAGCAAAGAGTCTTCCCACACCAGTTCTATTGACAGATTTGCGCAGTTAATCTGGGGTGTGGAAGTTTAGCGCCCAGGGCTTGATATGGGTTAACTGAATCATGAGCCAGCATAAAAGATTATGGTGTAACACAGACTCATTTGGTTTTAAGTGTAACTCATCTGTGTTTATAATTCCCTGATATTTTGTGCTGGCTTGACCAATTTGCCCAGATTGCACTTATGTAGCTCGAGGCAAAAAGTAGAAACTCGACCCCTGTTGCCCCACGAAAACTTCCTATCCTCTGTAGAATGTCCTGTTAATATAAATCTCCCACCTCCTTGTTTTTTTTTGAGTTTGAACCATTTAACGTTGCAGTCAGGTGGAATGATGGTATAGATGTATTCTAATTGGCTATATTATGGATGTGGTAAAATTCCCCTTATGATATATTGTGTCCTGACTTAGTTCCTTCCTCATCACAGTGTGTGACGTTGGTAAAGAAATGGGACACTCTTGTGGGGTATAATTTATATGGGAGCTAAAGAAGCAAAGGCATAACAAACAAAGTTACTTCTGTCCCCTCCACTCTGATCAGATAGTTGTTTTAAACGAGAGTTTAAAAGTCAAAACAAGAAGTTAGAAGCTATGCACTTCGTTACTATATTATTATACCAAGCACATGTTCTGCCTTAGAGATTACTGCTTTGACTTTCAATTGTATAACACCGATGTTCTGCTGATATGTATCTTTTTCAAGCCTTCCATTATGGGCTCAGCTAAGGGACAGAATCTTACCAGGTCTGAAGAAAAGCTTATCAAACAAGAGGAGGAGAAGAAACGCTTGGAAGAGGGTAAAAGCCAGTTTTTTTTATATTAAAAAAATCATTATTTGTGGGCCTGACTGGATAGATTGGCATTTATTGCCTGTCTCTAGTTGACTTGAGGAAAATGGTGATGCATGCATCGTGAGTTAGTTTTTACACGACCAAGTGACTTGCAAGATCACATCAGAAGACATTTAAAAAGTAACCACATTGAAGTGAGAGTGGATTCACGTATAGGCCAGGCTGGGTAAAGACAACAGATTTCCTTCCCCCTAAAGTGAATCAGCTTGGATTTTCACAACAATCCAGTTTCCTGACCACTTTTTATTTTTGACGTTGATTTGAAATTTCCATCGTGCTGTTGTTGCAGACATCCCAAAAATAAATGAGAGTGTCAGTACACTTGGCACAATGACACTTTGAAAACAAAACAGCAAAGACATCAGAAACATAATTTCAAATTACATCAATGTTCTCAGAGACCCCTCTAAGTGCAACTCAGGAAGAAGGACATTCCCTAGAATCTCTTGATGCTATCAATGGGTTAATGAATGAGTGTCACAAACTCTAGGAGGTTGTGTGGATACGATTAGATTGGGAGGTTCATTTAAGTAAGTAGGGAAACCTGTAGCTGCTTCCAGGGCCACTTGAAAACCAGATCAGGAAATTAATCAGTGACATTGGTCCTGTGCAAATTGTGAAACTGACTTCCACCCATATTTTGATTGATTAATCTACTTTATAACTATTCATTGATTGTAAATGAATGGAGTGTCTGTGCAGAATGTCAAGAAATGATGGGGTGTGAGAGTGCATTAGCTAATGTGATAAGTAGCTGACCTCCAGATACATTTGTGATGGTATCTTTTTTGTGTAGGTGAGTTGGGCATTGTTATTGGTTGAACACTGGAATCAAATCATTATTCATAACTCCAGTCAGCCTTTTGAGACCAGTAAAGAATGGGGAGAAAACAAAGCTTGCGTTTAAAGTTTATTTATTAGTGTCATAAGCAAAATGTAAATTTTATTTTTTAGTCACAAGTAAGGCTTACATTAACACTGTAATGAAGTTACTTTGAAATTCCCCTAGTTGCCACGTTCCAGCACCTGTTTGGGTCAATGCATCTAAGCAGCATGTTTTTCTGAATGTGGGAGAAAACTGGACCACCTGACAAAACCCACGCAGACGCAGGGAGAACATGCAAACTTCACGCAGACAGTGACCCAAGCTGGGATTTGAACCTGGGCCCCTAATGCTGTGAGGCAGCAGTGCCACTGTGCTGTCCCAAGTAGACTTACGTTAACACCGCAATGAAGTTGCTCTGAAAATCCCCTAGTTGTCCACTCCAGCACCAGTTCAGCTATACTGAGGGAGAATTTAGCATAGCCAATGCACCTAACTGGCATGTCTTTCAGACTGTGCGAGGAAATCAGAGCACCCAGAGGAAACCTACGCAGCCATGGGAAGAACATGTAGACTCCGCATAGAGAGTGACCCAAGCTGGGAATTGAACCTGGGTCCCTAGCACTATGAGGCAGCAGTGCTAATCACTGTGCCATCCTTATGCATTACCATTCAGAATACAAAACTTTTTAAAATGATTTCATGAGATGTAGGGATAACTGGCAATTAACCATCCCTAATTGTCCTTGAGAAGATGTTGATGGACCTTCTTGAATTGCTGCAGTCTCTTCTGTAGTGGTTTGGCACAGCTCATTATTTGGGCGGCACGGTAACACGGTGGTTAGCACTGTTGCTTCACAGCTCCAGGGTCCTGGGTTTGATTCCCAGCTCATGTCACTGTCTGTGTGGATTTTGCACATTCTCCCTGTGTCTGCATGGTTTTCCTCCCGGTGCTCTGGTTTCCTCCCACAGTACAAAGATGTGTAGGTTAGGTTGATTGGTCATGCTAAAAATTGCCCTTAGTGTCCTGAGATGCGTAGGATAGAGGGATTAGTGGACAAATATGTAGGGATATGGGAGTAGGGCCTGGCTGGGATTGTGGTCGCTGCAGACTCGATGGGCTGAATGGCCTCTTTCTGTACTGTCGGGTTGCTATGATTATCACACTGGCTTGTATCTATTTTGGCCAGCTGCCTGGGCTTCCTGTTTCAACATTGGCCATTGCAGCAGTGCTGCAAACAGGTCTTGTATGCAATAATTTCACACCATCACACCTTCCAATGACTGGGCTGAATACTGACCCAGATACACTAGAGAGAAGTGTAGGGGCAGTGTTAATGTGAAAAGAAAGGAGTAAAATGAATTGATTACCCTTGGTGAGATCACACCTGGAGTATTGTGTACAGTTCTGGTCTCCTTACTTAAAGGATTTACTTGCTATAATGTGCAACAGAGGTTCATTGGACTGATACCAGGGTTGGCGGAACTGTCCTGTGAGGAGGCTAGAGTTTAGAAAGATTTAAAATGTTTAGAAAGGACATCTGATTGAAATGTATAAAATTCTGGTTGGGGAATCTAGAACCAGCGGACGTTGTCTCAGGACACAGGGTAGACTATTTTAGAACTGAGATGAGAAAAGATTTCTTCATTCAGAGAGCAGTGGATTCTCTACCATAGAAGGCTGTGGAGGCCAAGTCACTGAATGTATCCAAGAAAAAAAGAGAGAATTTTTGAAGATTTTAATGGCATCAAGAGGTATGGGGAGAAAACAGGAATGTGGCATCGAGATCAAGGAACAGCCATGATCACGCTGAATGGCGGAGCAGTCTAAAGGGGCCGAATGGCCTGCTGCTGCCTCTTAAAATTTGTTTATTCATTATTCACAAGTAGGCTTGTGCAACAAAGTTACTGTGAAAATCCCCTAGTCACTACATTCCAGTGCCTGTTTGGGGACACTGAGGGAGAGTTTAGCATGGCCGATGTGCCTAATCAGCACATCTTTTGGACTGTGCGAGGAAACCGGAGCACCCGGGGGAAACTCATGCAGACACGGGGAGAATGTGCAAACTCTGCACAGACAATGACCCAAGCTGGGAATCAGACCTGGATCCCTAGCGCTGTGAGGCAGCAGTGCTAACCACTGTGTTGCTTCTAGTTTCTGTGTTTTCTTTGAAAATGTTCTCATCACAATAGAGAGAATACGTCTTCTTTACCTGCAGCAACTAACAATTGTTCCGTTATTAACAGAGGAGCTAAGACTGGCAGCTGAACAAGCGGAGCGAGAGAGACTTGAGAAGCTGAGACTTGAAGAAGAAGAGAGAGCAAGGATTGCAGCAGCGGTTGGTATTATTTTACTGAGTGTCCTCAGCGTGTAAAACAAGTGAAGAGATGAAGGGGTCTTGATGTTCATGGAAATAAAAGTAGTGAGGAAGGTGGAAAAAGACCAGTTCATTATCCCCCGTTTTGAACCAGATTTCAATTCCCAAAGCATTGTTGCACAAACTGTGATTAAATCTCTCAATTTCTTCAACTTCTCAACTGTGACAGGAAACACACAGCCAAAGTATGCCACCTCCATGTGGTTTCGCATCTAAATTTGTGAAATTTACATCTCTCATCAAATCTGTCATGTAGATTTTCAACAACAGCAGCTAGTGAGATGTTCTTTATTGTCGTAAAATGTTCCAAGATGCTTCAGAAGTTTGACAAGCTTCGCTAGTGTCCAAGCCATTTAAAGGAATGTTTGGATGGATGATTGAGAAGAAGTAGAACTGAACAAGGGTCTTAAAGAAGGTGACCGATACAGAAGTTTAGGGAGGGAGATACAGAACTTTGAAGCCTAGACAGCAGATGGCACTACCGCCAATAGTGGTGTAGTGCAACTCAGATGAACACAGACCAGTGTTGGAGTTAACACAGTAAGAAGTCTGACAACACCAGGTTTAAGTCCAACCGATGTATTTGATAGTAAACTCACAAGCTTTCGAGGTTGTCCTCTTCGTCAGGTGAATGAGGTGTTCCGACATCTCTGTATAATTCCAACAGTGTTGGAGTTATACCAAGACTCCTTAGATTGCACCAATGGAGGAGTTTGCTGGGATGGCTCCAATTGGGCATTGAGCATTGCCTGTCTGGAGTTTTAAGAAGGAAATTGGATTGTTTATATTGCCTGTGCAAAAAAGCAACTATTTGGCCTTCCCTCCATTTAAGTGAATGGGTGGCTCAGTGACACAGTGATTAGCACTGCTGCCTCACGGTGCCAGGGACCCAGGTTCAATTCCAGCTGTGGGTGAGCTGGATTGTCTATGTGGAGTTTGCATGCTTCCCTTCACGCCCCCGTGTCTGGATAGGTTTCCACCAGGTACTCTGATTTCCTCCCACGTCCAAATATATTAGGTTGATTAGCCGTGATAAATTGCTCCTTCGTCCCGGGGGATCAGCAGAGTAAATATGTGAGGTTATGGGAGTAGATCCTGGGTACAATTGTTGTTGGTGCAGACTTAATTGGCCAAATGGTGTCCTTTTGCACTGTAGGGATTCTGTGAATATTGTGTGAAAACCATACAGATTGTGTAACAGACGTCCGTCAGCTTGCAGCTTTCCCTCAATGTGCTTCACCCAGTGCTCAGATTGTAATCTACATCCCGATTAGTTTTGCTGTGCTTAATCACTGACTGTGACACAAAGATTAGAAAGAAAGGGAAGAACTTGCAGCTTCAACAAGAATGTATCTATGAGGGAATAATTGCCCAATCTAGATTAGCGACTTTGTATACATCTTACACAATTTCTTTTTCACAGACTTCCTAAGTCATTATTAATGTTTATATTATTTACCCAACTATTTCCAAAATGCGTTTTTTCTAAGTTCTCCAATATGGCCATCATGAAGGGAGAAACACAACTATGAAATTAAACACAGGAGCAAGAAAAAAATAGAAAAGACGACAGCCAACAGAGGCAAAATGGAACATTCTGTGGCAGTGGAAGTGGAGGAAAAAATATGCAGATAAATTAGAGAATTGAGTAAAACCATTGAAGTTCCCCATGGTTACTTTACTATTATTATTGATTGCAAATAGATCATAGAACTCTATAGTGCAGAAAGAGGCCCTTCGAATCTGCACGGACCACATATTATACCCACTAATTCCTCTATCCTGTGCGTCCCTGGACACTATGGGACAATTTCTTAGCATGGCCAATCAACCTAAACCGCACATCTTTGGCCTGTGGGAGGAAACTGGAGTACCGGAGGAAACCCATGCAGACACGAGGAGAATGTGCAAACTCCACACAGACAGTGACCGGAGCTGGGAATCGAACCCAGGACCCTAGAGCTGTGAAGCAACAGTGCTAACCACTGTGCTACCGTACCGCCTCTAGGTGATAAAGGGATGGAGTTCTAATGATATGTACAGGACCCCTTTTTAAAAAAACTCAACAAGGAATGATTTATAGTTTTATTTATTAGTGATAAGTAAGACTTACATTAATGCTGCAATGAAGTTACTGTGAAATTCAATTATTTGCCACATTCCAACATCTGTTTGGATCGATGCAGTTAACCAGCATGTCTTTTGGACTATGGGAGGAAACCCTGAGCACCCGGAGGAAACCCACACAGACACAGGGAGACCATATAATTTCCACACAGACAGTGACCCAAGCTGGGAATTGAACCCAGTCCCTAGCGCAGTGAGGCAGCAGTGCTAACCATTGTGCAATTTGCTATTACCTCTAGTAATGGGGAATGAACCAAAGCAGATAAGAGAAGCAAAAGGAGGAAACCATCTAAACAATAGTGATCATAACATCATGCAATTTAAGATTAGGATAGAGAAGGAGTTAAGTAAAATAAAAGCCAGGTTAATAGATTGGAGAAAAGCTGATGAAGGGCTAGAGAATAATACTTAAAAAGACTGGCAGACGGTATTATAGAATGACGGTGGGAAACATTTAAAATTACATTCAAAAGTGTGCAGGAAAACATTTTTACACAAATAATCAGTGAGAATAGAGGTAAGGGGACAATTAAAAATGAGGACAGAAACAGACACTTAGCCCATAGACCCAGAGAATGCAGTGTAAGAAAGAATACAAAGAGATTAGAAGTAAAAAAAAAAATTAAAAGATAAAAGGGAACTAAGAAACTAAATTATCAAGAGGCATAAATATTTTTTTGACTTGCATTCAGCAGAACAATTTGGAAGAACACTAAATGTGAAGGGAACAATAATTTATACTGTATGAGAAGAGAGTGTTGACTCATTGGGAAATGGGCCAATAGAAGGGTGGAAATTAGAAGCAAAGTAGGGTGACACGGTGGCACAGTGGTTAACACTGCTGCCTTATAGTGCCAGGGTCCTGGGTTCGATTCTCAGCTTGGGTCACTGCCTATGTGGAGAACTGTGGGTCTACACATTCTCTCCCATACATGCATGGGTTTCCTCCAGGTGCTCTGGTTTCCTCTCTCACTCCAAAGATGTGCAGGTTAGATGGATTGGCCATGCTAAAATATCTCTTTGCATCAGGGGGATTGATGGGGTAAATATGTGGGGTTATGGGGAAAGGGCCTGGGTGGGATTGTTATTAGTGCAGGCTTGATGGGCCAAATGCACTGTAGGGATTCTCCAATTCTAGATAATTATTTTTCAAGAAAAGCAAAAATGACATTGATATTGTCATCAATGTATTGGAAAATGAGGGAGTCTCGGTAGGACTGAAAACAAGCAAGTTCCGCATATCCCACAGAAGGCAGGCATTGTTCAGACCAATAAATGTTCCCAAGGCAATACTTTCTGTCAGGAGGAATTGAGAGGAGTTGATGGAGAAATTGTCTAATGTGAGAATATATTTCTTTGAGTTCTGTCATTTTTATCCATCCATCCTCACTGCTCTCTCCACTCTCACACCCAACTCAACAAGGGTAAATCTAACCTTTCGAATTTGTTAAATTTATTGTTAGTTGTGATGTGGTTGTAAGACTAGGTGTTTTTTTTTAAGAATTTTTAGACCATTCTCAGATGGAATGTACTTGGTATAACATTCCTTATTGTGGGGGTACATTCTCTCAGAATGTATAGAATCTTATGTTAAGAATTCTAGAAAAATTAGGATCTGAGGTTTATAGACTGAGACTATATAATACTTTATTATGATCTTAAATCTTAGATTACATTAGCGTAATGTATAAATGAAGGAACTGTCCAGCTGTTCACACCCCACTACCAGCGAGAACGGAGAATTTGGCATGTAGCCAAATCCACATTCATTGCAGCAGGACTGGCAAATCCCACCTGCAGGCAAGGTTGAAAAACCTGACCCAACCTAATTTATCTAAATATAGTAAAGGTAAATCTGAGATCTACTTAGTGAATAAAATTAAGGTAGCCAAACAAATAACAATCCAGTTTTATACTTACAATTGGAAGCATAAAGTATAGCTTTTGCTGTCTTTGTCTCAGCAATGAGAAAACCTTTCTCATGGTCTCAACTCAATGGTAGTTCCCTCAAAATCTGATTGACCTGTTTACTTAAGCTTCCGATATAAAGAAAATCTGTTACATTTGAATAACATGACTATTGTCTGTTTTATCGTTTGTCCTATATGTCTTGAGCAATTCTTTAGGATCAAAACAAAGTGTTTCTGTAAAAAGCAGGTGCAAATGTTTGACTCCCTGTCTTGTAAAGCCTTATTTTCAAAGCCTCTATCTCTCTGTGGCCATGAAAATAATGTGTATGTATTTCTCAGAGAAGAATTTTTAGCTGTATTTTGTTTCAGTTAACCATTTCATAGACTAAGTCACGTGCTTAACACATTCAGTCATGCAGAGGGGAGTGGAAGTCGATGTGGATTTGTGGGCCTCAAAAAAGGGACTGAGAGCTTTCAGATATACCTGCCTGAGATTAAAGGGAAATTGGACACTTATGATGAAAAGGATGTGATTGGGAAACTAGGAACAGTTGAAAACACTGAGAGCATCAGAAAAGTCATGCATATAAAGCAGGAAAAAATTAGCCAAGGGAGGAAAATATGGAGTCCTGACAGGACAAAATAATTTCAGTAGGGCAGAAAGAGCTGAGATAGAAACAGCTGTTTGAGATTGGAGACTATGCCTGGCAAGATCTCCAGAGGAGATGAGATAAGTCATGGATATCATTGGAAATAAAGAAAAGGCATACAACGTGGCAAGGATTAGTACAAGGATTAGTGGGAAACTAGAGGATTGGGAAATCTTTAAACTTTAACAGAAAGCCACGAAAAAAGCTATAAAGAAAAGTAAGATGGATTATGAGAGTAAACTAGCTCAGAATATAAAACCAGAGAGCAAAAGTATATAAAATGCAAATAAGTGGCTCAAATAAACATTGGTCCTTTAGAGAATGAGAAGGGGGATTTAATGGTGGGAAATGGCTGAGGCAGTGAACAGGTATATTGTGTCAATCTTTACAGCAGAAGACACAAATAACATGTTAAAAATTGATGACAAGAAGGCTATGGCAGGTGATGACCTAGAAACTGTCACTAAAAAGGTAGTGTTGGGCAAGCTAATGGGGCTGAAAGAAGACAAATCTCCTGGTCCTGATGGAATGCATCCCAGAGTAGTAAAAGAGCTGGGGGGAGCAATACAAATGCAGTAGTGGTAGTTTACCAAAATTCGCTGGACTCTGGGGCGATTCTGGCAGATTGGAAAACAGCAAATGTGACACCATCCTTTAAAAAAGGAGATAGTTACTCGCTTTTTATCTGTGGGCCAGTTAGCTTAACTTCTGTAGTAGGTAAAATGCTTGAATCTATCATCAAAAAAAGAAATAGTGAGACACCTGGATATAAATTATCCCATTGAGAAAACACAGCATGGGTTCATGAGGGCAGATCATGTTTAACTAATTTACTGGAATTTTTGAGGACATTCTGAGCGCTGTGGACAATCGGGATCCAGTGGATATGGTCTATCTGGGTTTCCAAATGGCATTCAACAAGGTACCGCACCAAAGGCTGCCGCATGAGATAAAGGTGTACAGTGTTACAGATAATGTATTAGCATGGATAGAAGATTGGTTAACTAACAGAAAGCAAACAGTGGGGGTAAATGGGTGTTTTTCTGTTTGGCGATCAGAGACTAATGGTGTGCCCTAGGGATCAGTATTGGGACCACAATTGTTTACAATTTACAAGACTATTTGCAGTTGGGGACTGCATATTGTGTGTCCAGGTTTGCAGGTGACACTAGAATGAATGGTAGAGCAAAGTGCAGAGGACACTGAAACTCTGCAAAGGGATACAGATAGTCTAAATGAATGGGCAAGAGTCTGGATGGAGCACAGTGTTGGTAAATGTGAGATCATTCATTTTCATAGGAATAAAAGCAAAATGGACTATTATTATTTAAATGGTAAAAAAATTGCAGCATGTTGCTGTGCAGAAGGACCTGGGTGTCCTTATGCATGAATTTCAAGGAATTATTTGCAGGTGCAGCAGGTAATTAAGAAGGCAGATGTAATTTTGTCCTTCATTACTAGGAAAGTGGAATTTAAAAAGGGGAGTATGTTGCAGCTGTATAAGGTGCAGTGAGGCCACACCTGGAGTACTGTGTACAGTTTTGGTCTTCTTACTTGAGAAAGGATGTACTGGCACTGGAGGGGGTACAGGTTAATTCCAGAGTTGAGAGAGTTGGCTTATGAGGAGACACTAAGTAGACTGGGACTATACTTATTGGAATTCAAAAGAATGAGGGGGAATCTTAAAGAAACAGATAGAATTATGGAGGGAATAGATAAGGTAAAAGCAGGGAGATTGTTTCCACTAGTGGAATGGCCTCAAAATAAGGGGGAGCAGATTTAGAACTGAGTTGAGGAGGAACTCCTTCACACAAAGGATTGTGAATCTGTGGAATTCCCTGCTTAGTGAAGCAGTTGAGGCAACCTCATTGAATGTTTTTAAGGCATGGATAAATAGATTTTTGAACAGTAAAGGAATTTAAGGTTATGCTGAGCGGGCGGGTAAGTGGAGCTGAGTCCACAAAAAGATCAGCTATGATCTTATTGAATGATGAAGCAGGCTCGAGGGGCTGAATGGTCTAGTTCTTATGTTGTGCAATGGCAGCCCCTTCCACTTGAAAACTATTATATCTCTAACTCTTCTCAGTTATGCTGAAAGGTTGTTGACTTGAAATGTTAACTTCCCCCAGACGCTACCACACCTGCTGTGTATTTGCTAATATTTTCTGCTTCTTGGCTACAACTAACAGCCAATCTTGAGCAACTTCCTTCAACTATTAACATCTACTCGATGTTACTTTGTAGCTACAAAGATGACTTACCTAAAAACAATGTGGAGCTGAGTGTGATTGTGAAGGGACAGGCCACCTTTGCAGCTAAATATCATGAGCATAATAAGGACTCTTTATGCCATGCAGTAGAAGCTCTGCTAACATCTCCAGAAGTGATTTTTTTTTTTTCCTTGTGATAAGACATACACTGATTTAAAATGTAAGTTTAGTATCACCTAAGAAAATCAGTCTCTTTCCTGCCAGATCTATGGATTTTGAATTGGGTCAGAATCTATGACAGAGCACAAAGTGCATGATCTGCTGAGAGAAGGCAAACAACCTCTTTCAATGTTTCTGCTGAAGTATTGGCAAATTATACAAAAGAACAGCTCAGGAACAGACCCTACTGCTGACCAAGCCTACGCTAATCATGATGCTTGCCTAAACTAAAACTGTATGCACTTATGGGGTCCGTATCCTCCCATTCCCATCCTTTTCATCTATTAGTCTAGATGCCTCTTAAGTGCTGCTATTGTACTCGTTACTGATTAAATTTCAATTATAGAGTAACTCGTTCTTTAGTGTAGCTGACATGGATGTGATTGTTGTTTTCACCTAAAACAGGATAAGGCACGTGAAGAAAATGAACTACCTGAACTTCTTCAAATTTTGGAAAGAAATGATCTTGCTGTCGAGAAAGTGAACAAAAATCTTAGAGAAATGTTTAAGGTAATGTTTCTCTGTATTGTTGCCTTTGATCTTAATGCAGTGATATTACAATACATTTCTAAAAGATTGAAATTTGATTTGATTTATTATTGTCACATGTATTAGCATACCGTGAAAAGTATTATTTCTTGTGCACTATACAGACAAAACATTCTGTTCATAGAGAAGGAAAGAGAGTGTAGAATGTAGTGTTGCTATCACAGCTAGGGTGTAGAGAAAGATCAACCTAATGTGAGGTAGGTCCATTCAAAAGTCTGACAACAGCAGGGAAGAAACTGGTTTTGAGTCTGTTAGTACGTGACTTCAGACTTTTGTATTTTTTTTTCCCAATGGAAGAAGGTGGAAGAGACAATGTCTGGGGCACGTCCTTAGTTCCTTAGTTACGCTGGCTGCTTTGCCGAGGCAGCGGGTAGTGTAGATGGAGTCAAGGGAGGCTGGTTTGCGTGATGGATTGGACTACATTCATGACCTTTTGTAGTTTCTTGCGAGTTTGGGCAGAGCAGGAGCCGTACCAAGCTGTGATACAACCAGAAAGAATGCTTTCTTTGGTGCATCTCTAAAGTCGGTGAGAGTTATAGCTGACACGCCAAATTTCCTTAGTCTTCTGAGAAAATAGAGGCTTTGGTGGGTTTTCTTAACTATAGTGTCGACATGGGGGAACCAGGACAAGTTGTTGGTGACCTGGGCACCTAAAAACTTGATGCTCTCGATCCTTTCTACTCCATCCCCGTTGATGTAGACAGGGGTATGTTCTCCTCTATGTTTAAAGCGTTCCTCTTTACATTTGCGTTTAAGGCGATAAAAGGATTTGATTTGGTAGATAGACAGAAGCAATTCTCTCTTTTGAGGGTATCCAGAACAAAAGACATAATCTTTCATTTAGAGCTAAGCCATTTCGGGACAATGTCAGGGGGCACTTCACTCACAAAAGATAGAAAATTTCTCTCCCAAAAAGCTGCTGGTGCTTGGGGCCTTTTGAAAATATCAAGACTGTGATTGTTACCTTTTTGTTCGCTAAGGAGTAAGGACACAAAGCGGTTAGATGAAGTTAAGATATTGATCAACTGGCAAAGGTAAAGTTCCCCTTTGAGATGGAGAGCTGACTGGTGGTGATTTAACCTGAGAGTTACCACTCAGGCAAGGAGCAAGTTGAGAAGGCAGAGTTCTCATGAATGACCTCAGCCGGTACGGGAATTCATCTGCGCTGTTGGCGTGACTCTGCTTCACTAACCAGCCGTCTGGCCAACTGAGCTAACCAGTGACTATGCTTATTTTGACAAGGCAATTACAATATTTTGACAATTACTTTCAGCAAAAATGTATTAATAAATGTGGAAAGAGAATAACAGTCTGAATGCAAGATGCCTTTACAATTTATTTGAGAGATTCTTACTTGTTTAATTTCAGAACAAGTTAAGATATAATTTGAAGATATATGCATTTCAGTTCCATTAAGTCTGCAGTTCAGGCTTTGATGTTAAACATCTGATCAAAATTATCAGTGTTGAAATGGGTGATCTACTTTGCAAATATTTGCTCCTTGGTTCTGCTCCTTCAGTGGCAACGTTACATGCGCTGTGATGGAACGCCTGATCCAACAATTCCTCAGGAGATTAATACTTTCATAAACCTTTCTAAAGAGAATCAAAATATAGACATTAAGTCTTTGTTTGAAGAAGGTCGAACAATATTACAGGTAAGGATTTGACTTAATAAGCATTTTAATCCTTTGCCTTGTTGTTAGGTCCAAGGAGACTTCTATCTCTCTGGGCTGTATTATTTTGTTTTCATCTCATGTTTTCATGACACTGGGACACACAATAATATTACAATAACAAACACCAGATGAAAACAAGATGAAGATCCATTTGTTTAATCTTCTATCAATCAGTAAGAAGTCTTACAACATCAAGTTAAAGTCCAACAGGTTTATTTGGCATCATGTAGGCGGTTGATGTAGTATATATGGACTTTAGTAAGGCGTTTGATAAGGTGGCCCATGGAAGACTTCTACAGAAAATGCAGATGTGTGGAATAGAGGGTGATGTAGCTAATTGGATTAGGAATTGGCTGGCAGATAGGAGACAGAGGGTGGTGGTTGATGGGAGATATTCATCGTGGAGTTCGGTGACGAGTGGTGTGCCTCAGGGGTCTGTTTTGGGGCCCATGCTGTTTGTAATTTTTATAAATGATCTGGATGAGGGTATTGAGGGCTGGATCAGTAAATTTGCAGATGACACTAAAGTCGGTGGAGTGGTAGATAGTGAAGAGGGGTGTTATAGTTTACAGAGTGACTTGGACAAGTTGCAGAGCTGGGCCGAGAGGTGGCAAATGGAGTTTAATGTGGAAAAGTGTGAGGTAATGCACTTTGGCAGGAACACTAAATGTGTAGAGTATAGGGCTAATGGTAGGGCTCTTAATAGTGTTGAGGAACAGAAGGATCTTGGTGTATGTGTCAATAGATCCCCGAAAGTAGGCAGTCAAGTGGATAAAGTTGTTAAGAAGGCATATGGAGTCTTAGCTTTTAGTGGTAGGGGGATTGAATTTAGGAGCTGCAGCATCATGTTGCAACTGTACAAAACTCTAGTGCGGCCGCACTTGGAGTATTGTGTGCAGTTCTGGTCGCCACATTATAAGGAAGATGTGGAGGCATTGGAGAGGGTACAGAGGAGGTTTACCAGGATGTTGCATGGTATGGAGGGCAGGTCCTATGAAGAGAGTTTGAAGGATTTGAGGTTGTTTTCGTTAGAAAGGAGGCGGCTAAGAGGGGATCTTATTGAAGCATATAAGATGAGTAGAGGTTTAGATAGGGTGGACAGTGATAGGCTTTTTCCTAGGATGGAGAAAGCTAGCACGAGGGGACACAGCTTTAAATTACGGGGTATGAGTTATAGGACGGATATCAGAGGTAGGTTCTTTACTCAAAGAGTGATTAGGGAGTGGAATGCCCTGCCTGCAGCTGTTGTAGATGCGCCAAGTTTGGTGGCATTTAAGAGGTTAATTGATAAGTATATGGAAGAGAAGGGGATGGTTTAGTTTGGAGGGGCATTGCTTTTTATTTTGGTCGGCACAACATCGAAGGCCGAAGGGCCTGTTCTGTGCTGTATTGTTCTACGTTCATGAGCTTTTGGAACACAGCCCCTTCATCAAGCGAGTGATGATGATTTTCATTTTCCAAGCAGGTAATGATAATGAAACTGTCGACTAATCATAGCTGTTAATCCCCTATAATTTAATGTACAACAGATCCATTAATGACATGAGGAAATACTTCATGTGGAAAACTTAGGGAACTGTAAGCCCCAAAGCAGTTTCATTTATCACATTATGTCTCAAATTACTCAGAGGTCATATGAATAGGGCGGCACGGTAGTTAGCTCTGCTGCTGTACAGCTCGAGGGACCTGGGTCTGATTCCCAGCTTGGGTCACTGTCTGTGTCGGGTTTGCACATTTTCCGTGTGTCTGTGTGGGTTTCTTCCGTGTACTCAGTTTTCATCCCACAGTCCAAAGATGTGCAGGTTAGGTTGATTGGCCATGCTAAAATTGCCCCTTAGTGTACTAGGATGCTTAGGTTAGAGGGATTAATGGGTAAAATATGTAGGGATATGGGGTAGGGCTTGGGTGGGATTGTGGTCGGCGCAGACTTGATGGGCTGAAGAGCCTCTTTCTGCACTGTAGGGTTCAATGATTCTATGAATCTGATTGGTCAAGATTAACTTTTACATCATAATATTAAGACAGCACAACAACAGTTCCTTACTTGCAATGTCACAAAGGTATATGCTTCTCACATCACATGTATACGTTGTAATAATCTAGATATAATCCTTTAAAATATAGTTTTGCACTCCTCATAGAAACAGTTACATCTGCTTTACTTTGTCAGTTCTCTGTTCAAAGCACTATGATCTTTACCACAGGTGATGCAAAGAATGGGGATTGAATTGTGCACTGTTGATAAACCTGATGCATGCTGGCCATTCCAAGGAGTCCGAATTACTGTGGCAACATGTTCCTTTATATGTATGTTGTAGCTAAGCTATCAATAGTTGTGTTTAAAAAAGAGGCCTTATGTCACAGTGGGTAGCGGCCCAACCACTGGACTTGAAGCTACGGGTTCCTGTTCAACAACCGGACTGACAAGGAGCATTTGAGCTCAACGGGCTGATATTTATCTCTGTTCCCCAAAGGGTAAAAAACAGTGTGGATATGAAGATACACTAAAAAGATACTTTTATAGAGGCTCCAATTATTTTTCTGTCACCTGGCTGACCAGGAGTCTCCTGCTCTCTGACCATTTATCATTAATATATATCGAAAGGATTTACAGACTAATAATCAACTTATTTGGACGTGTTATAGAACATAGAACATTACAGCACAGAACAGGCCCTTCGGCCTTCGATGTTGCGCCGACCAATATAAAAAGCAATGCCCCTCCAAACTAAACCATTCCATTCTCTTCCATATACTTATCAACTAACCTCTTAAACGCCACCAAACTTGGCGCATCTACAACTGCGCAGGCAGGGCATTCCACTCCCTAACCACCCTTTGGGTAAAGAACCTACCTCTGATATCCGTCCTATAACTATCACCCCTTAATTTAAAGCTGTGTCCCCTTGTGCTAGCTTTCTCATCCTAGGAAAAAGGCTATCACTGTCCACCCTATCTAAACCTCTAATCATCTTATATGTTTCGATAAGGTCTCCTCTTAGCCGCCTTCTTTCTAACGAAAACAACCTCAAATCCCTCAGCCTCTCTTCATAAGACCTGCCCTCCATACCAGGCGACATCCTGGTAAACCTCCTCTGTACCCTCTCCAATGCCTCCACATCTTTCTTATAATGTGGGACCAGAACTGCACACAATACTCCAAGTGCGGCCGCACTAGAGTTTTGTACAGTTGCAACATGACGTTGCGGCTCCGAAATTCAATCCCCCTACCAATAAAAGCTAAGACTCCATATGCCTTCTTAACACCCTTCTCGACTTGACTGCCTACTTTCAGGGATCTATGCACAAATACACCAAGATCCCTCTGTTCATCAACACTATTAAGACTCCTACCATTAGCCCTATACTCTACACATTTATTATTCCTGCCAAAGTGCATTACCTCACACTTTTCCACATTAAACTCTATTTGCCACCTCTCGGCCCAGCTCTGCAACTTGTCCAAGTCACTCTGCAAACTATAACACCCCTCTTCACTATCTACCACTCCACCGACTTTAGTGTCATCTGCAAATTTACGAATCCATCCTTCAATACCGTCATCCAGATCATTTATAAAAATTACAAACAGCAGGGGCCCCAAAACAGACCCCTGAGGTACACCACTTGTCACCGAACTCCACGATGAATGTCTCCCATCAACCACCACCCTCTGTCTTCTATCTGCTAGCCAATTCCTAATCCAATTAGCTAAATCACCCTCTATCCCATACATCTGCATTTTCTGCAGAAGTCTTCCATGGGCCACCTTATCAAACGCCTTAGTAAAGTCCATATATACCACATCACCGCCTTACCCCCATCCACCTCTTTGGTCACTTTTTCAAAAAACTCAATGAGGTTAGTAAGGCACGACCTACCCTTCACAAAACCATGCTGACTATCCCCAATCAATTCATTTCTCTCTAAATAACTAAAAATCCTATCCCTAATAATTCTCTCCAATACCTTGCCCACAACAGAAGTAAGACTCACTGGCCTATAATTCCCAGGAAGGTCTCTCTTCCCCTTCTTAAACAATGGGACCACATTCGCTATCCTCCAGTCCTCCGGAACCACACCCATAACCAATGAGGACCTGACGATCAGAGCCAGAGGCTCTGCAATCTCCTCTCTTGCCTCCCAGAGAATCCTAGGGTAAATCCCGTCCGGCCCAGGGGACTTATCCAACTTCAAACCCTCAAGAATATCTAGCACATCCTCCCTAACTACTTCAATACTTTCCAGTTTGCAACCCTGTATCTCAGTGTTCTCCATAACTACATTTACATCACCCTGCGGGATGAACATGCTTTCCTTGACCACTAAATCCTGGAATGGAATTTGAATGCAGAACTTCTGGCTCTGTGATAGGGACGTTCCCCCTTAGAGCACAGGACCTCCATTTCTTCTGTATCTATTAGGAATTTTGGTGTTGGTTGGAAATTTGCCCATTGTGATGCTTCCACTGTTAAACGCTCCTTGTGGTGCTCTTGTCCCTGTTTGATTTTTTTGAAGTTATTTTTTTGAAGTTATTCCCATAGTTCCAAAGTTTTCTCTTCATTAATGTTCGCATTATGAGCCTGGGTGGAACTTTACACCAGTGGGAATTTATGGTCAATGAGCTTTTGAATGGCTTGCTCTATCTTACAGTCCTGCCCAAGTTGTGACTGGGTTGTAAAACTCTACCTATTATTTTCCCAATGAGATTCAAAGAATAAAGAACAAAACAGCACGGGAAACAGGCCCTTCAGCCCAACGAGCCCGCGCTGCCACCTCGATGTTCCCACTTCTACACGCGATCCCTGTCCATGTTTATAGATCTATGGATTAAAAACCAAATTTGAGACAATTTAGGGAGAATTTCTTTTGCCAATTAGCCTAAGAGCACATCTTTGGGATGTGGGAGGAAACCGGAGCACCCAGAGAAAACCCACGCAAGCACGGGGAGAATGCGCAAACTCCCACAGACACAGGCCCAAATCCATGTATCTGCACAGCACAGCTATAGTCACTGCGCTGATGTGTTGCCCATCAGATGGTCCAGGTCAAGCATACACTAAAGATGTGAAGCACTAGGATACTCTCAAAAAAGGTCCAAGAGCAGCCCTCTCACGACCCATCGCGTGTATGCCCCTCGTTAGATAACAAGGTGGACCAAAGCACCTGTAGGATAAAAACAAGTACATGATCCCTATTTTAAATCAGTTTTCTATACCCCTCCATTCCCATTCTGTTCATGTGCCCATCTAAGTATTTCTTAAATAACTCCAGACTACGATCCTCCACCACTTTACTTGGCAGCGCATTCCATACCCCCACCACCCTCTGTGTGATAAAACTCCCTCTAGCATCCAAATTATACCTTACCCCCCTCACCCTAAGCCCGTGACCCCTCGTGCCATTCGAGTCCATCCTAGGAAAAAGCTTAACCCTGTTTACTCTATCTATACCCCTCATAATCTTGTACACCTCTATCAGATCTCCTCTAAGTCTAAGTCTTTCTAAGGAAAACAGTCCCAATTTGCCTAACCTCTCCTCGTAACTCAGACCTTCCATACCAGGCAGCATCCTGGTAAACCTCCTCTGCACTCTTTCCAGAGTCTCCACGTCCTTCCGGTAGTAAGGCAACCAGAACTGGACACAGTATTCCAAATGAGATCTAACCAGCGTTTTATACAACTGCAACATTAAAGGCCAGCTCTTGTACTCTATACCCCTTCCTATAAAGGCTAGCATACTATATGCTTTCTTCACAACATTCTCCACTTGCTCTGCCACCTTCAGAGACTTGTTCACCTGCACCCCCAGGTCCCTCTGCGTTTTTATACTCTTAATAGGTCTACCCTTTATCATATACCTCCCCCCTACATTCTTTGTCCCAAAATGCATCACCTCACATTTATCAGGATTGAATTCCACCTGCCATCTGTCTGCCCAAGCTACCAGCCTATCTATGTCCTCACTATCCGCAAGTCCAGCCATCTTTGTATCGTCTGCAAACTTGCTGATCACTCCACCTACTCCCTCTTCCAAGTCATTTATATATATTACAAATAGAAGAGGTCCCAGTACCGAGCCCTGCGGCACACAACTAGTGACCGACCTCCAGCTGGAGAAACACCCTTCCACTATTACTCTCTGTCTTCTTATTCATTCTTAAGATAGTGCTGGCTTTCTCTGTCTCTCTCTCACTGCATTAAGAGAGTTCCCACCTTCCATGCATGAGTGAAACTGGTCTACAATTTGCTTCTGGAGTTACATTTTCAAAAAGTGTGTCTCTCCAGTTTACTGTATTCCATTATATTTAGAACTGTTTCTCTTTGATGTTAGAAGTATTCAATAAAGATTGTTGAGTGTTGTACAATGGAAAATTGTTTTAAATCTGCCCTGTGACTTGCAGCTTTTAGATGAATTAGAAATGCTATTAAGTGAGACTCCATCCAATGAGTTGCATGAAGCGACTGCGAACCAGTATCAACAGACCATTTGGGATTTGCAGGAACTTCTCTCAAACATCAATGATAAAGCAACTAATATCCTCCTAGAGGTACGTCTTCAGCAAATCATTCATTCTCATGTGTACACCATATGTTCTCTGTCGGGACTAACAAAAACTGGCTGCTGACTAATGTGTGATATCTCTGAGTCAGTACAAGTATGAACTCTGCATTGTGCTGATGTAGCCAGACAAAATTCAGCAGAACATTAAATATTACGAAATAAATGGTCTAACAGAGGACTTATTGAGACTCAACAGCAATAACCTTTAATAGTTTACATGACCAGTGAATGTACAATTGGTCAACATAGACTCATGATGGGTTGTGTTGAATTTGAATTATAACCTTGACCCCTTGAGCCATCCCATATCAAGAGCACTCCCTGAAGAATCACCTTCAGCTCTTCCTGCAGACATTTATTTTGGAACCAAACAAATGAACTATCACTCCCCAAGGAAATTGAGCCTCAAGACATATTAGCTTCTTTCAGACAGGTTTTTAAATAATCATTAACCTGGTTATAATTACCCAGATACTGTAAATGTCTGATGGTCTCTCTTCAATAAATGGTACGTCTCCATTTTGAAGTGTAGAAGAGAGGGTGTTCTTAAAGTTGCACACTGAATTCTATATGAGATATTATTAATTCACTCAGGGGATGTGGGCATTGCTGACCAGCATGAATTGTCCATCCCTAATTGTCCTTGAGAAGGTGAGCTGCATGTTTAGCTGCTGCATCATTTACAAATTCATTAACAAATCATAAGTAGTAATATACTTCAAGTGGATAAGTACGTTATAATGTTAAAGATATATAAAAAGATGGAAAACATGAGTTTACTTCTAATATAGTTTCCAAAATTTAAAAGGACTATGCTGCAACTTGTCTTAAAATGTCGATCAGATGTTTAAAGCCAAGTGTGAGTTGAAATCCCTGAGCATTTTAGCGACCTGAAGAGGTCGGCACTGTGGAGCTGTTGCTGGGGCTAACTTTGAAAGGGTCTACCTCCTCAATTGCCTGACAATCGTTAATTTCCATTCAGCACCCTGTGTCTTTCCTGACAAAAATCTTCCATCTTATTGTCTGTCTCACAGTACTCAGCTAATTTCTTTTTAATGTTGCTATGGAAAGTGTGATTGATTCACCTTCTGGCTGATTACTTTATGGAACCTGAACCCCTAGCCCATGATCAAGGGTTCAGGAGAGAGATGGCCCTGCAGTATTGCCACAATCACACCATGAGTTTTCCAGCCTGGTTTTTCTAGTTGCATCAGACTTCTCAGAAGGTTGAAACTTGTTCTCCCCATTTCTCCCCGTCCTCCACAAACATTGGACAAGACATTTAAATTTTTCAGTTTATGTGTTCAGAATTTTCATCATCCTGTTCCACAATGCCAAAAACACCTACCATTTTTACTATGGAAGACTTGTGTAAGCACAAATGTGCCACAGCTGCTGGAATGTTACCGCCTCACCCTGGAAAACGGACCAGGCGAGGGATGGAGGATGGAAAGGCCCATTGATTTTGGTGGGACTTTCTGGTTTTTGGACGAGTGGGGAGGTAAAATCCCACCCAACGTTTTTAGCGCTGTCTTGCTATTTTACAAAAAGTTCTCCTGAGTCCTTCTCCGAGCTCGCAACTAATGGTTGTAATGCTTACTACTCACAGTAGAGGGAGCACTGCTCCAGAATATGAGGTTGCCACAGCAACCTCTGCACAACATGCTGGATCATCGATATGGATGCCATCATCTCACGTGAGAACATCATCCACCAGGTACATGACACATACTCTTGCAACTCGGCCAACATTGTCTACCTGATACGCTACAGGTAAGGATATCCCAAGGCATGGTACATTGGGGAGACCATGCAGATGCTATGACAATGGATGAATGAACACCACTCATCAATCACCAAGCAAGAGTATCTCTTCCTGTTGGAGAACACTTCAGCAGTCACGGGCATTAGGCCTCTGATCTTTGGGTAAGTGTTTCCAAGGCAACCTTCATGACAATGACAGCACAGAGTCGCTGAGCAGAGACTGATAGCCAAGTTCTGCACACATAAGAACAGCCTCAACCAGGATCTTGGGTTCATGTCGCACTATCTGTAACCCCCATGACTTGCTTGGGCTTGCAAAATTTCCTTAACTGTCCTGTTTGAGGACAATACATATCTCTTTAACCTGTGTTAATGCTCTCTCCGCTCACATTGTCTGTACCTTTAAGATTTGATTACCTACAAAGATTTGCATTCTAACCATTATTTTGTAAATTGGGTTTGTCTGTTATATGCCCTGTTTGTGAACACATCTTTTACTTACCTGACAAAGGAGCAGTGCTCCAAAAGCTAGTGGCTTTTGCTACCAAATAAGCTTGCGGACTTTAACCTGCTGTTGTGAGACTTTTTACCCCAGTCCAACACTGGCATCTCCACACCAGAATATTCCAAGCAGTAGGCATGTGGCAGCAATTGTTTTGTTGCTGGATTCTATTGAAATGTTTTTTTAAACTTTGATTTCTGCAATGATTGTTGCCATTATTTGGCAACCTCAGTCCATCAGCTTTGGTGTAGCGATGTTTTTATCTGCTTAATTCTTTTTGAAAGGCTGTGGCATGGAACAGTGATTTTCCTTACTTTTGCAGATTCCTGTAGTTGTTTTCTTTGTAGTATTTTAAAAGAGAAGCTTGCAGACCACATAAACCAGAAACAAGAGTTTTTATTGAAGGTGTTGTTCTTAGTCTTAAATTAGACTGAATGTAAGTTTGATGCAACGGCTGATAATGTTGTAACTATGTGACAGAACTGTTAAAGGGACCTTCTCCCAACTAGGGACAAACATGAATACACAACTTGTACCGTGTGGTACAAGTGTTTCTTGCCACTTACCGGCCCAAACTTAAATGTTGTCCAGATCCTGCTGCACATGAACCTGAACTATTTCAGTATCTGAGGAGTCACAAATGGTACACTCGTCAGTAAACATCTCCATTTCTGACCTTTTGATGCTGGGAAGGTTATCAATGAAGCAGTTGAAATGGTTGGGCCTGGGACACAACCGGAGGACCTCCCGCAGTGATATCCCCCCGGCTTCAGACGATTGACAGCCACAACAGTCTCTGTGCTAGGAATGACTCTAAAGAGTGGAGAGCTTTCCCTGATTTCCAATGAGTGAAGCTAACAGAAACTGGCAATGGGATAAGTATTGTGAGCAAGATGGGCTTATACAACATTCTTTTTTTTTCTACCAGCAAAAGATCTTGGAAGTGCAAACTGTACCAAATGTAATTTTGTGTTTGAAATTCTGTAAACCTTTGTGCTGGTTAGCAGATTTTAAGGAAATTTTACAGAAAAATAATGCAACCAAGCAGTATCTCCAGCCCAAGTGTTTTTTTTAATATCAATGTTTAATGACAACGCAAGTAGTTTCTGCTCCGACTAAGATTCACCCAGACTCAAAACATTGGCTCTATTCTCTTTCCACAGATACTGTCCAACCTGCTGAGTTTTTCCAACGTTTTCAGTCTTTGTTTCAGATTCTAGAATCCGCAGTGTTTTGCTTCTATCAGGTGGTACTGGGTTGCTTTTATAATCTTATCATGCAAAAGGGGCACTTACTATGTTTTGATGCTTATCATTTTCTGATGGATTTGTAAGTTAATGAGAATATTTGACATTTTTTATGCACATTGCATCTCAAAATCATTGAACGGTCCACTGTATATTTAAAAACTTACATTCTCTTTTAGAAAGCCATTGATCTTGTTGACATTGAGACTGGAAACATGCAAGAGGTAGTTACTGATGAGAACATCACTCTCTGTTTGTGGGCCAACTTCAACAAAAACCCCAGGTACCCTGGTCAACGCAAAGTTCTTTCTTGTTGTCATAAAGGTTTACAGCATGGAAACAGGCCCTGTCCATCCTATTAGTTTTTAACCACTAAACTAGTCCCAATTGCCCACATTTGGGCCATATCCCTCTGTACCCATGTAATTATCTAAACGCTTTTTAAAAGACAAAATTGTACCTGCCTCTACTGCTGCCTCTAGCAGCTTGTTCCAGATACTCGCCATCCTCTGAGTGAAAAAATTCCCCCTGTGGACCATTTCATATCTCTCTGCTCTCACCTTAAATCTATGCTCTCTAGTTTAGACACCGTTCCTTTTGGAAAAGATGTTGACTATCTATCTACTTTATCCATGTCCCTCATTATGTTATTGACCTCTATAAAATCACCATTAAGCCTCCTATGCTCCAGGGAAAAAAAATCCCAGTCTATCCAGCCTCTTATAATTCAAACTTCAAATTCCGATAGAATCATAGTAAATCTTTTCTGCACTCCTAGTTTAATAATATCCTTTCTATAATAGGGTGACCAGAACTGTGTTTAGTATTCTAACTGTATTTAGTATTCTTACAAATGTCTTGTGCAACTTCAAGAACCTCAACTCCTGTATTCTATGTTCTGATCAATCAAACCAAGCATGCTGAATACCTTCTTCACCACTTTTGTCTACCTATAACTCCACTTTCAAGAAGCGATTAATGTGTACATCTAGACCGTTTTGTTCTGTAACTCTCCCCAGCACCCTACCATTAACCGAGTAATTCCTGCCCCAATTCAATATACCAAAATGCATTACCTCTTATTTATTTAAATTAAACTCCATCTGCCATTCATCAACCCACTGGCCCAATTGATCAAGATCCCATTGCAATTCTAGATAGCCTTCTTCACTGTCCACTATATCAACCAATGTTGGTGTCGTCTGCAAACTTACTAACCATGCCTCCTGAATTCTCATCCAAATCATTAATATAAATGACAAATAACTCCTGAGGCGCACTGCTGGTCACAGGCCTTCAGTTTGAAAAACAACCTTCTGCAACCACCTTCTGTCATCAAGCCAATTTTGTATCCAATTGGCTGCCTCACCATGAGATTTTTTCTTATGCAACAATCTACCATATGGTACCTTGTCAAAGGCCTTGCTACAGTCCATGTAGACAACATGGATTCCATGTCCCTCATCTACCTTGTTGATTACCCCTCAGTCAAATTTGAGACATGATTTTCCACTACAAAGCCATGCTGATTGTCCCTAATCAGTTCTTGCATCTATAATTGCCTGTAGATCCTGTCTCTCAAAATACCTTATGACAACTTACCCATGGCAGATGTAGTTCCAGGTGTTTTCCCTGCAGCCCTCCTTAAACCAAGGCACAACATTTGCCACACTCCAATCTTCAGGCATCTCACCTGTGGCTATTGATGATTCAGTATCTCTGCTAAGGAACCAGTAATTTCCTCCCTAGCCTCCCAGGATGCATTTAATCAAGTCCTGGGGATTTATCTACCTTAATGAACTTTAAGACTTCTAGCACCTAAGTTCCCTAAGATCCATTGCCTTTCTCAACAATCAGAAGTATTCATTAAGGATCTCACCTATCTCTTGCGGAACTGCACATGGACGACTTTGATCCTTAAGAAGCCTTACCCCGTCACTAGTTACTCATTTGCCCTTTATATGTTTGTAGAAGCTCTTTGAAACCTGAGAGTGCTGATGAAGTACTTTGTAGTATTGCGGAGGAGTTGATGATTTTTATTCTGAACATAGTAGTCCAGGCATTAAAGCTCATTTAAGCAACATTAATGCTAGTTTTTAAATTGCAGCATAGGTCAGTAAATGATTGGGGGGGGGGGGGTTGATACTATTAACTTATGATGTAAATTTTGAATGCTCATATATTACATTCACCTTAGTACAGTGGTTAGCACTGCTGTCTCACAGTGCCAGGCACCCGAGTTCAATTCTGGCCTTGGCTGACTGTCTGTGTGGAGTCTGCACATTCTCCCCGTGTCTGCATGGATTTTCTCAGGACGCCTGGTTTCCTCCCACATTCTAAAAGACAAGTTAGTTAGGTGTATTGACCTGAACAGCTGCCAGACTGTGGCGACTAGGGAAATTTCACAGTAACTTCATGCAACGTTAATGTAAGCCTTACTTGTGACTAATAAATTAACTCTAACTTTAAATAGTTCCTGAATGGTGCGGATGGTATGGCAGTATTGATTTGACTAAAACAAAATTCAGTTCTAAGAGAAGTAGGCAATCTTTATTTCTAAGCCTTTATTTGAAATATATTTTCAATATCACAAGAATGAATAGTCCATAAACAGTTGCATAACGGAAGAAAACACTTATAGTTGTTTGAACAGCTTTAAAAAGGTCATGATGCTGTGTCTGATTGAAAATGTGTCTCACAAAATGCTGATAAGGATGTCTACAATGAGTTATTTAATTAAACAATGGAAATACGTAAAAAGGTTCATCTGATAAAGGAGGAGGAAGGTTAACATGTCAGGCTGAACCCTTCCATCACTGATAAAACAGATTAATGCAGGCGAAATGGACTGCAAGACAAGTTCCAAAAAAACAATCTCTCACTACAGAAGGAGTTCTGATTCATTTAATTTAAAACGTGCAAGGAGAGCAGGTAAAACTCTTCTCAGATAAGCAAACTTTGGAGGGAGGAGGGAGAAAATAAATTCAGGCAAAGTAAACTGAAGCAGAGCTACTAAACAAAACCAAAAAACAAAAGAGATTACCTCAACCCAAAAGCTACAAGCATTAGGAATAAGATATTTGAGCTCAGGACAAATGCAACAACAGGAAATTATTTTTTCCCACTGTGAATTTATCTCGGGCAAATTTATTTTGCAGTGGTGTACAATAATCTAATTTGAATACTCCTGCCATACTGGCTTCTAAAACATTAGCTGCAGCACCTTTGCTAACATTTATTTACTGGTGTCACAAATAGGCTTACATTTACACTGCAATAAACTTAACTGTGAAAATCCCCTAGTCGTCGCACCCCAGCACCTGTTTGGATACACTGAGGGAGAGTTTAGCATGGCCAATACACGTAACCTGCATGTCTTTGGACTGTGGGAGGAAACTGGCGCAACCAGAGGAAACCTACACGGGCACAGGGAGTACATGCAGACTCCGCACAGACAGTGACCCAAGCCGGGAATGGAACTTGGGTCCCTGGCGCTGTGAGGCAGCAGTGCTGACCACTGTGCCAGCGTGCCACCCCTTTATTCGAAGAGAAGTTGCAATCTCACCCAACTGTTGGGAAATGGAATCTGGTGCATTTGACTTTATACTGAAATTGGTGGATAGTAACATAGGACTAGATATAACTCAACATTCTGCCCAGTCAGTGAATTTTCCATTTGGGAGTTGAGGTTAAAATGACTACTTTTGGGTCAGTGGAGCAATAGTATGCGTAGTATTTTAACAACTATTACATTTTTTCATTTCCTGCACTGTTAGTATTTTACAATAACATATGCTTTGCCTTTTTTGTGTAAGTAATGGAAATCTTTCTGAACCTCTGTCAGAGTGCTTCTTGTAGCTGAAGTAATCTTGACCTTTTCGGTGAAATGGTGCCTCCTTTGCATACGCGGAAACCATCAGCACTCACAAGATTTTACTCCTGTGCTCTCCTTAAAAAAGTTTCATTGCTAAATTGGAAAATTTCCAATTGTTGTTAACAGAAGTCCTGTACTGCCTGTTGCTGAATAGACAAACTATTGTTCATGTTGCACTTGTGAGAATAAAAGGAAACTGAGCACATAGATTGGTTGTAGTCAGTAAGGCAGGTTTATGAAGAAGTTGTTCACTGTACAAAGCTGCTTGTAGGCTGATTAAGAACCTCCAAAGCAGCTGATGATGTCACAAACTAATCATGTGACTAGACTCTTAAAGTGGCAGCACAATACAAGATCTACCTTAACATTTAACACCAACATTGACATATATGATAGTTAAGCATCTGAATATGCTTAAAGGCTCAGAGACTATCGCTGTTGCTGTGCAGACACATGGATTTGGGCCTGTGTCTGCGGGAGTTTGTGTGTTCTCCCCATGGTTGCATGGGTTTTCCCCAGGTGCTCCGGTTTCCTCCCACATCCAAAAAATGTGCTGTTAGGCTGATTGGGTAACAAATTGTCCCTATATTGGTCTCTATATGTCATTAAGACGTTAGGATGGCGGCGTGGGCTCGTTGGGCCGAAGGGCCTGTTTCCCGTGCTGTGTTGTTCTTTGTTCTTTGTAATATGTTGAAGACCCTACAGGGTCATTACAGAGATATTGCAAATATTTGGTAAGTTTTATTAAGAAGCAATTTCTATTCACTTCACTTCTATTCATTCTCTCTCTGTCTGTGTCTCTCTCTGTGTCTGTCTGTCTGTCTCTCTCTCCCTCTCTCTCTCTTTGTGTCTGTCTGTCTGTCTCTCTCTCTGTCTGTGTCTGCGTCTCTCTCTCTCTCTCTCTCTCTCTCTGTCTGTGTCTGCGTCTCTCTCTCTCTCTCTCTCTCTGCGTGTCTGTCTGTCTGTCTGTCCTCTCTCTCTTGTTCGGGTCTCTCTCTCTCTGTGTGCCTGCGTGTCTCTCTCTCTCTCTCTCTCTCTCTCTGTGTGCCTGCGTCTTCTCTCTCCTCTCTCTCTCCTCTCTCTGTGTCTGTGTGTCTCTCTCTCTCTCTCTCTGTGGTTGCGTCTCTCTCTCCTCTCTCTCTCTCTCTCTCCTCTGTGTGCCTGTCTCTCTCTCTCTCTCTCTGTGTGCCTGCGTCTCTCTCTCTCTCTCTCTCTCTCTCTCTGTGTGCCTGCGTCTCTCTCTCTCTCTCTCTCTTTTTACAATTCAATTCTTTGACGAGGTAAATTCTATTCTTACCCAGCAAGTGAAGTGCATGCTTGAAATGCATCTGAGGTTATTGGGCTCTTTTTGACTACCGTAGCTTTTGGTCAAGTTTAGTTGGCTAGCAAGCTGTTACTATTTTAACCTAGCACATATTTACCAAAGCATTAAACAGTGCTTAAAATAAGTTCTGATTTTCTCACAGATTCAAAGGCTATTCATTTGTCCATCACAATGTGGAATTTGAACTCCCTAAACCCTTGGCTATGAGTGACATTGCTGTGCGGATTTTGCATACCCATTATGACCACATATCTTGTCACAGCCCTACTTTTTATGCTCATCAGAGAGCCTTTAAAATAAAGCCTATTCCAATTGAAATTAGAGAAACTGCCACTGAGGAAGAGGAGATACAAGCAGATGATGACCAACAGAGGTGTGTTGAAGAACAAAAAACATCTGACGGACAAAAAACACCCGACGAGCAAAAAGTTTCTGACGAACAACAAAGTCTTGAAACCAAGCAGTCAAGTGAAGAAGAAACAAAGGTTCTTCGACCAACAAGAACAAAGGTATAGAGATATTGGTTCGCAACTTAAAAACAGGTCTAGGTAGTTTAATCAATATTATTTTCAGTGAACCCAAAACACGCAGTGATGTGGCACCAAAGTTTGAAGTGCAGGAGCTTGAAGAAAATGTGATGGCCATATCATTTCTATATCTGCTGTTATATTGTTTACGTTCTATTAGTCATTTCAGTCCCAAAACGTCAGGAAAATTATGCTTTTAAGTGTATTAGAGATTATGTGATGTTTGAATCATCAGTCTTCAGGCTCGCAAGAACTTAATTCTCCAACAGTTTAATTATTTAATTCAATCCTATCAAAACAAAATTACAGAAAATGTTACTTATTTCTGACTGGAGGATGGAATATGGAGGGATCGCTGCCTTTCTTCATTTATATTGATAACCTAAACCGGGGTCTACAGGGCACAATTTCAAAATTTGCAGATAATACAAGACTTGGAAGTATTGTAAACTGTGAGGAGGGTAGTCATGGTCTACAAGAAGATAGAAACAGGCTGGTGGAATGGGCAGGCACGTGGCAGATAAAGTTTAATGTAGAGAGGTGCAACGTGATCCGTTTTAATCAGAAGAAGGAGAAGAGATGTAATAAAATAAAAAGTCCAGTTGTAAAGGAAATGCAAGAGCAGAGGGACATAGGGGTGTCTGTGAATAAATCATTGAAAGTAGCAACGCAGGTTGAGAAATCAGTTCATAAATTATATTGAATTCTGGGTTTCATAATAGGAGCCCAGAATACAAAAGCAAATAAGTTATGAACTTTCATGAAACATTGGTTCAGCCTCAATGAGAAGGATGTGATGGTTTTAGAAAGGAACAGAAAAGGTTTACAGGAAAAGTTCCAAGAATGAGAGTTTTCGTTTGTGTGGATAGACTGGCGAAACTGGGGCAGGTCTTCTTGGCGAGAGAAAGTTAAGAGATTCACATTCACATTCTAGTCACACTGTCCCTCACACATGCCCCACCATCACATGCTGTCTCGCTCCCAACCCCTGCCCAACTCTCCTTCATCCCCCTCTTTCCCCACCTACTGCCTCCTCTTCCTCTCTCTCTGCCCTGCAGTCTTGTCCTGTCCGTCTCTCTATCTCTCTCTCTTTCTCCCAGCCCCTCTCTCTCTTCCCCTCCTTAATGCCTTCTGAATGACGTCTGGCCCCACTCTGTCCCCTGGCCCCACTCTGTCCCCCTCTCCTCTCTCTCTCCCCCCCTCCCTTCCCCAGTCCTTCTTTCTCCCCTTGCGTTTTCTCTCTCTCACTCTTTCTCCCGCTCCTTCTCTCTCCTCTATTCCCTCCCTCTTCTCCTCATAGCCCTCGCTCGCTCTCTCTCTCTGTCTCTCTCTGTGTCTCTGTGTGTGTGTGTGTGTGTCTCTCTGCCTCTGTGTGTGTGTGTGTGTGTCTCTCTCTCTCTCTCTCTCTCTCTCTCTGTGTCTCTCTCTGTCCTCTCTCTCTCTGTCTTCTGTTTTGTCTCTCTCTCTCTCTGTCTCTCTCTCTGTGTGTGTGTGTCTCTCTCTGTGTGTGTGTCTCTCTCTCTCTCTCTCTCTGTGTTCTTCTGTGTGTGTGTGGGTCTCTCTCTCTCTCTCTCTCTCTGTGTGTGTGTGTCTCTGTGTGTGTGTGTGTCTCTGGGTGTGTGTGTGTCTCTCTCTGTGGTGTGTGTGTCTCTGGTTCTGTCTCTGTGTGTGTGTGTGTCCTGTGTGTGTCTCTCTCTCTGTTGTGTGTGTCTCTCTCTGTGTCTGTGTGTGTTTGTCTCTGTGTCTCTCTCTCTGTGTGTGTGTGTGTCTCTCTCTCTGTGTGTGTGTGTGTGTGTGTGTGTCTCTCTCTCTTGTGTGTGTGTCTCTCTCTCTCTCGGTGTGTGTGTGTCTCTCTCTCTCTCTTGTGTGTGTGTGTCTCTCTCTCTGTTTTGTGTGTGTGTGTCTCTCTCTGTGTGTGTGTGTGTGTCTGTGTGTCTCTTGTGTGTGTGTGGTGTGTGTGTCTCTCTCTCTCTGTGTGTGTGTGGTCTCTCTCTCTCTGTGGTGTGTGTTGTGTGTGTGTCTCTCTCTGTGGTGTGTGTGTTGTGTGCTCTCTCTGTGTCTGGTGTGTGTCTCTCTCTCTGTGTGTGTGTGTGTGTGTCTCTCTCTCTCTCTCTCTCTGTGCCTCTCTCTCTCTTTGTCTCTCTCTCTCTCTCTCTCTCTCTCTCTCTCTCTGTGTGTCTCTGTGTGTGTCTCTGTCTGTGTGTGTGTCTGTCTCTGTCTGTGTGTGTGTGTGTGTGTGGTGTCTTCTCTCTGTGTGTGTGTGTGTCTCTCTCTCTCTCTCTGTGTGGTGTGTCTCTGTGGTAGTGGGTGTGTGTGTCTCGTGAGTGTGTGTGTGTGTCTCTGTGTGTTGTGCTGTGTCTGTTGTGTGTGTGTGTGTGTGTCTCTGTGGTGTGTCTCTCTATCTGGTGTTTTTTGTTTGGGTGTGGTCTCTGTGTGTTGTGTGTGGTCTCCTCTGTGTGTGTGTGTGTGGTGTGTCTCTCTCTCCTCTCTCTCTCTTCGTGGGTGTCTCTTCTTGTGTGTTTGTCTCGTGTGTTGTGGGTGTGTCTCTCTCTCTTTGTGGTGTGTGTCTCTCTCTTGTGTGTGTGTGCGGCTTTCTTTGTGTGTGGTGTGTCTCTCTTTGTGTGTGTGTGTGTGTATCTGGGTGTGTGTGTGTGTGTCTGTGTGGTGTGTGTGTGTGTGTCGCTCTATCTCTGTGTGTGTGTTGTGTGTGTGTGTGTGTGTGTGTGTGTCTATCTTCTGTGTGGTTTGTGTGTGTGTGTGTGTATCTCTCTCTCTGTGTGTGTCTCTCTCTCTCTCACTCTCTCTGTGGTCTATGTGTGTGTGTGTGTGTGTCTCTCTCCTGTGTGTGTGTGTCTTTCTCTGTCTCTCCTGTGTGTGTGTGTCTCTCTCTGTTGTGTGTGTCTCTCTCTCTCTCTGTCTCTGCTGTGTGTCTCTGTGTGTGTGTGTGTCTCTCTCTCTCTCTGTTGTGTCTCTGTGTGTGTCTCTCTCTCGTGTGTGGTGTGTGTTGTGTGTCTCTCTCCTCTCTCTCTCTCTGTCGTGTGGTGTCTCTCTCTCTCTCTCTCTGTGTGGTCTCTCTCTCTCTCTCTGTGTGTTGTGTGTGTGTCTCTGTGTGGTGTGTGTCTCTCTCTCTCTCTCTGTGTGGTCTCTCTCTCTCTCTCTCTGTGTGGTGTGTTCTGTGTGTGTGTGTGTCTCTCTCTCTCTCTCTCTGTGCTGTCTCTGTGTGTGTGTGTCTCTGTCTCTCGTGTGTGTGTGTGTGTCTCTCCTCTCTCTGTTGTTGTGTGTGTGTCTCTTGTGTGGTTCTCTTCTGTGTGTGTGTCTGTGTGTCTCTGGTGTGGTGTGTGTGTTCTCTCTCTTTCTGTGTGTGTGTGTTCTCTCTCTCTCTTTCTGTGTGTGTGTGTCTCTCTCTCTCTCTCTCTCTCTCTCTCTCTTTCTGTGTGTGTGTCTCTCTCTCTCTCTCTCTCTTTCTGTGTGTGTGTGTCTCTCTCTTTTCCCCCCACCTCCTCTATCTCCTTTACCCCTGGCCACTTCTCTCTCCCACCCCCTTGTTCAGTCAATATTTTCTCAGTTTATCAATTTGCACTGATGAAGAGCACCATGACCAGTTTGTGTTGCATTGACAGGATGGAGTTCCTTCAAGTAATACGTTACGTGATACTGTTATCTTCTGATTTCTGCAATATAAAAATATGAATGTTAAAAAAGTCACATTCCCATTGAAATACCAGAGAATTTACCTTTCTCCCTCTTCTGAACTCCTTTGCAGAGCCTAAGCTTGATTCTTTTTTGTTATACAGGCCTATTTGTGTTGTTGGATCAGTAGTTTTGCCGTTTACTATTTATAGTTTGCTACAACCACCTTGAAATGTGAAACTTTGCATTGGCTGAGTGAATTAGCTCATTTCATTTGAATTTCAAAGCGGGCAAGGCTGCCATTTGGCACTAACACAGTGATGTTTTCCAAATTATCTTCAACGTTTTTAACATCCTGCACATGTCTGAGAGGAAGATTTCTCAGCCTTTAACTGTGAGTTACTTGACTGTACATGCAATGGGATGATTGCAGATGTACAATATTCTGACCAGTGCTGGCGCCAGGCCCTACCCTGGGTTGAAAATCCCCAGTTCACCCATAAACCTACAGCAGGGAGAACCCTGATGTGGAGATGCCAGTGTTGGACTGGGACAAACACAGTAAGAAATCTTAACAGCACGTTAAAGTTCAACAGGTTTATTTGGTAACAAATGCCACTAGCTTTTGGGACTCTGCCCCTTCATCAGGTGCCTGACGAAGGGGTAGAGCATCAAAAGCTAGTGGTGTTTGCTACCAAATAAACCTGTTGGGCTTTAACCTGGTGTTGTGATACCTCTTCAATTAATGCCATGGGATCTTTTACATCCACTTGAGAGAGCAGGTGGATCTTCAATTAAACATCTCATGGTGGCATAGTGGTTAGCACTGCAGCCTCTCAGTGTCAAAGACCCAGGGTTGATTCCCAGTTTGTATGGGTTCTTCCAGGTGCTCTGGTTTCCTCCTATGTTCTAAAAGATGTGCTGATTAGGTGCATTGGCCATATAAATTCTCCCTCAGTATACCCAAACAGGCGCCAGACTGTGGTGACTAGCAGAGTTTTCACAGTAACTTCATTGCAGTGTTAATGTAAGCCTGCCAGTGACTAATAAATAAACTTTACTTAAACCTTATCCTGAAACATGGTAGAATTAAGTAGTGTTCCCCTCTGTACCATACAGCAAATAGGAGCTTAATTGTTACAGTGGTGCCTGAACCCACAACATTCTGACTCAACAATGAGAGTGCTACCATCCAAACCACCACTTACAATTCAATACAAAATGTAGAATAGATTTTAATTGACAACTGATTCACTATTGACCATTCTATGCACCTTGTAATACTTGGTTTTCAGCTTTCCATGGTGGTGGAAAACTGGTGCAGTTAGATTGCTTGGTTGTTCTGTGTGATGCCAATGAAGATAAGCAAAATGCATAGTGGGATTACCTCAATTTCTACAGTATTGTTTGGTCTGTAGCCAGAGTTGACAGCAGTGTGAGTCAACCTAGACTGTCAATAACTTTTGCTGGAACAGTATATACCACCAGCCTGGCCCCAAAGTAAGTTCTTGAGATGCTAGTCTCTAGTCTAACCATTGCTGGATTGATAGCACCAAATTTAGAATCATGTATAGTATGTATCTGCAATGTATTGGAAGCGCAAAACTTCACATGGATAATGGTGCTGTTATCCTTGTTCAATACACCAGGAAACATTCTGTTCCCATGCACAGTCACAAAGAGAGGTAATGGGGTGCAGGCATGTCATGTTAACCCTTCATCCACTTTCTGTTGACTCAGTATTCATGAGGCATGCTGGGGATTTGTTCACAACACTGCATTCACAATAGGCATGTGTGTTATAACAGCATGGTGTTCAGGGACAGAGGCCCAAGAGTACTTGACTTTTTCTTTTTGAATGCCGGTTAATTACCCATTTGGGGGATCACTAAAGAAGCTGGCAGTAATACCTGAAACATTGTCACTGAGCGGAAAACACCAGAATGCAAGTCTCTTCTGTTGGAAGATCTCTAATATTTGACGCCTTCTTTGGATAGCAGCTATAACGATGTGTACCTAGAGTTGTCTACTATAGTTTGGTATTTCTGAAGGTTTCATTAGATGAATCCCTAAGTCCAACTTCTGTAGTGTGTGTAGTGTATATTAATGAATGATGAAGATGTTACTCAAGAGTTCCAAGATTTTGGCCCAGCAGTGAAGGAATGCAAGAGAGTTCCAGGATCGTGTGTGCGATAGGCTGGGAACACAGAAGTAATGGTATTCCCATGTGCCTCATGTCCTTGTTTTTCCTTCAGTTAGGACTGTAAGTTTAGAAGGTGCTATTGAAGAAGTCTTAGTGAGTTGCTTTAATATATATTTAATTGAGTGTGTGTGTGTGTATGTGTGTATATATATATAGTTATATGTGTGTGTATATAATTATATATAATATAATAAATTATATTTAATTGCAATATAATTGCAATTAAAGCAATATAATTGCTTTAATAATTATTATTACAGGATATAATAATATCCTGTATCCTCTTCCCCTCTTCTCTATGGTATAGGCTGCTGTCACACTATGCTGACGGTGGAAGGATTTGATTTGTTGTATGTTTGAAATATATTCCAATGGTGAAGAAGGACTGTAGGAGAAGGGAAAATCAGCCGTGGTTCTCAAGGGAAATTAAGGAGAGTTTTAAATCAAAAGCTGAAGCGTTCAAGTGGCTAAAAATAGTGGGCAATCAGAGGATTGGGAAAGTTTTAAACAACAGCAAAGAATGACTAAGAAGATGATTAAAAAAGGAAAGATAGAATATGAGGCTAAACTAGCTCGAAATATCAAAAAGGACAGTAAATATATAAAGAGTAAGGGGATGGCCAGAGTTAATGTTGGACCCTTGGAGGATGAGAGGAGTGGTTTAATGGTGCATGATAAGGATATGGCGGAGACCTTGAACAAGTTTTTTGTGTCAGTCTTTACGGAGGAGGACGTAAATAGCTTACCCAAAATTAAGAATAGAAGGGTGATAGGAGATGAGGTCCTTTAATGAGATTACAGGCACTAGTGAGGTGGTGCTTGATAGGCTAATGGGGCTGAGGGTAGATAAGTCCCCGGGACCAGATGGAATGCATCCTAGGGTTCTCGAGGAAATGGCAGAGCTGATAGATGCCTAGTAATTATCTTTCAGAATTAGCTGGACTCCGGGAAAGTGCTGGAAGATTGGAAAACAGCTAATGTTATGCCGCTGTTTATAAAAGGTAGCAGACAGAAGGCATGGTTAGTTTAACGTCTATAGTCGGAAAAATGCTTGAATCTGTTGTCAAAGCAGAAATAACGAGGCACCTAGATACGAACTGTTTGATTAGGCAGACGCAGCACGGATTCGTTAAGGGGAAGTCGTGCTTGACGAGTTTATTGGAGTTCTATGAGGAAGTGACTAGTGCGGTAGATAGAGGGGAACCGGTGGATGTGATGTTTTTGGATTTCCAAAAGGCGTTTGATAAGGTGCCTCAGAAAAGATTTCTGCAGAAGGTTAGGGTGCAGGGAGTTGGGGGTAGGGTGTTAGACTGGATAGAGGATTGGTTGTCTAATAGGAAGCAGAGGGTAGGTATTAATGGGTGATATTCTGATTGGCAGCTGGTGATTAGTAGAGTGCCCCAGGGATCGGTGCAGAGGCCTCAACTATTTACCATTTACATAGATGATCTGGAGGAAGGGGCTGAGTGCAGGGTGATGAAATTTGCTGATGACACGAAGATGAGTGGAAAAGCAAATTGCGTGGAGGGTGTGGAAAGCCTACAGAGGGATCTGGATAGGTTGAGTGAGTGAGTGAGGATCTGGCAGATGGAGTACAATGTTAGCAAGTGTGAGGTTATCCACTTTGGTAGGAATAATGGTAGGAAGGATTACTATTTAAATGGAGAAAAGCTGCAGCATGCGACTGTGCAGAGGGACCTGGGGGTCCTTGTGCACGAATTGCAAAAACACAGGTGCAGCAGGTGATCAAGAAGGCGAATGCAATGTTGGTCTTTATAGTGAGGGGGATAGAATATAAAAGTAGGGAGGTTCTGTTGCAGCTGTATAGGGTGCTGGTGAGGCCACAGCTGGAGTACTGTGTGCAGTTTTGGTTGCCGCATTCGAGGAAGGATATATTGGCTTTGCAGGGGGTGCGGAGAGAGCTCCCTATGCTGATACCAGATTATGACGAGAGACTGAATAGGCTAGGTTTGTATTCTTTGGAGTTTATAAGATCCTGTCTTAGCCTTCTGGAGACATATAAGATAATGAAAGGGATGGATAGAGTAGAGGTTGAGAGACTCTTCCCACTTAACAAAGATAGCAGGACTAGAGGGCACAGCCTCAAGATTGTTGTGGGGGGGTGGTGTTCAGATCAGAGTTGAGAAGGAATTTCTTCACGCAAATCTTTGGATTTCTCTACCTGATGAGGTGGTGGAGACTTCCTCGCTCAATATATTTAAGTCAAGAGTGGATAGGTTTTTGATTGACAAGGGAATTAAGGGTTATGGGGAGAAAGCAGGAAAGTGGCACTGAACCACTACAGATCAGCCATGATGTTATTGAATGGCGGGGCAGGCTCGAGGGGCTGGATGGCCTATTCCTGCCCCTATTTCTTATGTTCTTGTGCTGTTGTTGCATGTGTTAGTCACAATGAAAAGTGTTGTTTCTTGTGCACTGTACAGACAAAGCATATCATTCATAGAGAAGAAAACAAGAGAGTGCAGAATGTAGTGTTACAGTCATAGCTAGGGTATAGAGAAAGATCGGCTTAATGCACGGTAGGTCCATTCAAAAATCTGAGCGCAACAGGGAATAAGCTGTTCTTGAGTCAATTGGTACGCGACCTCAGACTTTTATATGTTTTTCTGATATGAGAAGGTGGAAGAGAGAATGTCCGGAGTGCATGAGGTCCTTAATTATGCTGACTGCTTTGCCAAGGCAGCAGGAAATGTAGACTGAGTCAATGGATGGGAGGCTGGTTTGCGTGATGGATTGGGTGACATTCACAATCATTTGTCGTTTCTTGCAATTGTGGGCAGAGCAGGAGCTATACCAAGCTGCGATACAACCATAAAGAATGCTTTCTATGGTGCACTTGTAAGAGTTAGTGAGAATTATAACTGACACACCAAGTTTCTTTAGTCTTTAGATTGAATGTTTAAGGAATGGATGTGGTAGCAATCAGATGGCTGCCATGTCTTGGATGGCATTGAATGTCACAAGTGTTGTTGAAATTACAATTGTATTCAGGCAAGTGGAGAGTATTCCATCCTGTCCTGACTTGAGCATTGTAGATGGTGGACAGGCATTGAGGCATCAACAAGTGAGTCACTTGCCATAAAATTAACAGCCTCTAAATTGTTCGCTGTTATAGCCACATTATTTTTATGGCTGTTTCCGTTAAGTTTTTGGATAAGGGTAACCCCCAGGATAACAGTAGTAATGCCATTATCATGTGCTGCTAATGCCATTGTACATCAAGGGGGCGATGGTTTAATTCTCTGATGTCTGAGATTATCATATCAGATGGACACGGATGAAAATTGTCGCTGTTTCATTCAATAAATATATCAGCCTGGATCTTATGGTCAGCAGTAAAGTGGAGTCATACTACTAATTTCATTTAAAAGCATGCTGTTAGTTTTTTTTTGTAGGCTGCAGCAAAACTTGCTTTCCTGGTTGCCGCACTGATTTCCTAGCAAGGTAAGCAGGGAGTCCTAGTGGCTTGATGCAATCCCAATACAACCGTACCTCTGTGGATGTAATGAGCTGAATGTACATCCCGAGAGGTCTGCCTTCAGCTCAACGACAGGGAATTGCTTTTAATCAATCATTCTAAACACCATTGGTAGGAAAAGCAACCCACACTGACAAGTCCTGGTGTTCACTACAATTGGGATCATAAGATCTGAGCCATTATGTACCTGCTGTTTTCTTTACTTGTTTGCTTTGATTTTAGCAAGCAGAATCATAATTTTTATAATAAAATAAATCTAGTTAATCAGGAGGATGTCAACTTGGGATCTGTTTTATTACAATAATGCTTGAGAAATATTTTTCAGAAGGAATGAAAAAATATAGGCTGGTGTTATATTGTGGAAGTATACTTTGTGTGCACTTAAATGAAGAATTTGAAGGACATTGATTGAAAATTTAGTAGTTTTTCATTTAATTTGCGCAATAAGAAATCACAGAATTCCAACAAGGCAGAAGGATGCTATTCAGTCCATCAAGTCTGCACTGACCACAATCCTATTTAATAGGGGGTAAGTTGTTGGAAGGTATTTTGAGAGGCAGGATATACAGGCATTTAAAAAGGCAAGGACTGATTAGGGACAGTCAACATGGCTTTGTGAGTGAAAAATCATATCTCTCAAATTTCATTGAGTTTTTTGAAGGGGTAACCAAGAAGCTAGATGAGGGTAATGCAGTTGATGTTGCCTACGTGGACTTTAGCAAGATCTTTGACAAGGTATTGCATGGTAGGTTGTTGCATAAGGTTAAATCTCATGGATCCAGGGTGATGTAGCTAAATGGGTAAAAAGCTGGCTTGATGACAGAAGCCAGTGGAGTTGTTTTTGAAGCTGAGACATGTGACCAATGGTGTACCTCAGGGATCGGTACTGGATCCATTATTATTTGTCATTTATATTGATTTGGATGAGAATATAGGAGACATGGTTTGTAAGTTCACAGATGACACCAAGATTGGTGGTATACTGGACAGTTAAGAAGGTTGTCGGCGATTGCAATGGGATCTTGATCAATTGGGCCAGTGGGCTGAAAAATGACAGATGGAGTTTAATTTTGATAAATGCGAGATGATGCATTTTGGTAGATTGAACAGGGCAGGACTTACTAAGTTAATGGTAGGGCGTTTGGGAGTGTTACGGAACAAAGAGATCTAGAGGTACAGGTTCATAACTCATTGAAAGTGGAGTTGTGGATGGATAGAGTGGTTAGGCACTCGCATTCTTGGTCTCATTGGTCAGAACACTGAATACAGGAGTTGGGACGTCTTGCCGAGAGACAGGTAAGGCCACATTTAGAATACTGTGTACAGTTTTGGTTACCTAATATAGAAAAGCTATTACTAAACTAAAAAGAATGCAGAAAAGATTTATTAGGATGCTACCGGAACTTGATACTTTGAATTATAAAGAGAGGCTTGAATGATTGGGACCTTTTCTCTAGAGCGTAGAAGGCTGAGGGGTGATCTTATAGAATAAAATAATGAGGGGCATAAATCAGCTAGATAGTCAATCTCTTTTCCCAAAGGTAGGGGAGTCGAAAACAATGCTAGCCTTTATAGGAAGGGGTATAGAGTACAAGAGTTGGCCTTTAATGTTGCAGTTATATAAAACGTTGGTTAGACCTCATTTGGAACACTGTGCCCAGTTCTGGTCGCATTACTACCGGGAAAGACATGGAGACTCTGGAGAGAGTGCAGAGGAGGTTTACCGGGATGCTGCCAGGTATGGAAGGTCTGAGTTACGAGGAGAGGTTAGGCAAATTGGGGCTGTTTTCCTTAGAAAGAGGTAGACTTAGAGGAGATCTAATAGAGGTATACAAGATTATGAGAGGTATAGATAGAGTAAACAGGGTTAAGCTTTTTCCTAGGATGGACTCAAATAGCACGAAGGGTCACAGGGTTAGGGTGAGGGGGGCAAGGCTGTAATTTGGATGCTAGAGGGAGTTTTTTTTCACACAGAGGGTGGTGGGGGTATGGAATGTGCTGCCAAGTAAAGTGGTGGAGGCAGGCAGTCTGGAGTTATTTAAGAAATACTTAGATGGGCACATGAACAGAATGGGAATGGAGGGGTATAGAAAACTGATTTAAAATAGGGATCATGAGCCTTGGGAGTCCCTGGGAAGTGTGTAAAGAGATGATGATATTGATGTACTTGTTTTTATCCTACAGGTGCTTTGGTCCACCTTGTTGTCTAACGAGGGGCATACACGCGATGGGTCGTGAGAGGACTGCTCTTGGATTTTTTTCGAGACTATCCTAGTGCTTCACGTCGTTAGTGTATGCTTGACCTGGACCATTTGATGGGCAACACAACAGCTCAGTGACTATCGCTGTGCTATGCAGATACATGGATTTGGGCCTGTGTCTGTGGGAGTTTGCGCATTCTCCCCGTGCTTGCGTGAGTTTTCTCCAGGAGCTCCGGTTTCCTCCCACATCCCAAAGATGTGCTCTTAGGCTAATTGGCAAAACAAATTCTCCCTAAATTGTCTCAAATTTGGTTTTTAATCCATAGATCTATAAACATAGACAGGGATCAAGGGTAGAGGTGGGAACATTGGGGTGGCGGCGAGGGCTCGTTGGGCCGAAGGGCCTGTTTCCCGTGCTGTTTTGTTCTTTGTTCTAGAAGGCATAGATTTAAGGTGAGAAGGGAGAGATACAAAAGAGTCCAGAAGGACAATTTTTTTCACACAGGAGAAAGTGAGTGTTTGGAACAAGCTGCCAGAGATAGTAGTAGGTAGTAAAGCATTGAGACAGTTACATGAGTAAGATGAATATATAAGGATATAGGTCAAATACGGGCAATTGGAACTAGCTTATGGGTTTAAAAAAGAAGGGCAGCATTGACAAGTTGGGCCAAAGGGCCTGTTTCCATGCTGTTAAAGTCTATGTCTCTAATAGGACACTTGCATTAACTTTCAGTAGCTCTTTAACTTTATTAATCACAGTCCAGGTCCTCTATACTCAGAATTCACAAATAAGTGCAAATCTGGCTTTAAAACATCTCTCCTAACATTGCACGTTTAGACTCCTGGAGCAATGCATTCTTAATTCTAATAATGTTCAAGAGATCCAAATGAGATGAGATGAGTGCGGGTATATCAAGAGATTGTGAGGCTGGAAGAGAATCCAGAGATGGGGCGGGGGGCGGTTGGGGGTGGGGTGGGTGGTGTACTCAAATCATGGAGGTATTTGGAAACAAGGGTGAGAATGCTAAAATGAAGGTGGTGTTTGACCAGGAGTCAATGTGGGTCAGTGAGCACTGGGGTGCAAGGTGAATGGGATATAGTGTGAGTTAAGATGTGAGCAGCAGAGTTTTGCAGTTTTTAAGTTTATTTATTAGTGTCACAATAAGGCTTACATTAATGCTGTGGCACCTGTTGGGTACATTGAGTGAGAATTTAGTATGGCCAATGCACCTAAACAAGTACTTCGGAATGTAGAAGGAAACCGGAGCACCAGAAGGAAACTCAGACATGGGGAGAATGTGCAGACTCTGCACAGACAGTGACCCAACCATGAATTGAACCCAGATCCCTGGCTCTGTGAGGCAGTGATGCTAACCACTGTGCCATCACGACCTCCAGCATGAAAATCTGTTTCCTCTTGAATGATGATAAGATTATATTTTGAACTATCATGATACCGCTCTAATAAACATACATAATTGTGGTTTTGTCACTGTCAAATCATCTTTATAAAAGGTAACCACTTCACTACAATTTTGCAGAGTGCATTAAGCAGCAGTTCCAAAGAGGACATGGATAACAAAAGCAGAGCATCAAGTATGGATACAATTAAAGAAAAAGCAGAAAAGATGCTGAGTACAGTACCCACTCAAGGTGAAACAGCCATCTGCAATTTTCATTAGTTTTGAGAAATGATTGAATGCAGTTTTTTTTTAGAAGGTTTGGAAAATCAAAATGCTGTTTGGGGCAGCAATGTTTATTTATTAGTGTCACAAGTAGGCTTACATTAACACTACAATGAAGTTATTGTGATACAACACTGCAGTGCCTGTTTGGGTACACGGAGGGAGAATTTAGCATGGCCAGTGCACGTAACCAGCATGTCTTTTGGACTGTGGGAGGAAACCGAGGCACCCAGAGGAAATCCGTAAAGACGTGGAGAGAACATGCAGTGACCCAAACTGGGAATTTAATCGGTGTCCCTGATGCTGTGAGGCAACAGTGTTAACCACTATGCCACCGTGGTGCCCCCATTGGAATGGTGGAATGTTTAATTAAAATATTCAAGACTGACAACAATAGTTTTTTTGTTGTGATGAGAAAATCAATAATGGGCCAATTGCACCTCAACTCCATTTTCCAGTCATGAATTGGAATTTGAAGTGTCACACAACTGATAATATTACCAATAAACTGGTAGTTTTCTGAAGATATGTATATGTTATACAATATAAATGAGTGTTTTTCTGGTTGGCAATCAGTGACTAGTGGTGTGCCTCAAGGATCAGTGTTGGATTGTAATTGTTTATGATTTACATAGGGGCAGCACGGTAACACAGTGGTTAGCACTGCTGCTTCACAGCTCCAGGGTCTTGGTTCGATTCCTGGCTCGGGTCACTGTCTGAGTGGAGTTTGCATATTCTCCTCATGTATGTGTGGGTTTTCTCCGGGAGCTCCGGTTTCCTCCCACATCCCAAAGATGTGCTCTTAGGCTAATTGGCAAAACAAATTCTCCCCAAATTGTCTCAAATTTGGTTTTTAATCCATAGATCTATAAACATGGACAGGGATCGCGTGTAGAAGTGGGAACATCGAGATGGCGGCGCGGGCTCGTTGGGCCGAAGGACCTGTTTCCCGTGCTGTTTTGTTCTTTGTTCTTTGTATTCCGGTTTCTTCCAATAGTCCAAAGATGTGTGGGTTAGGTTGATTGGCCATGCTAAGAAATTGCCTCTTAGTATCCAGGGATGTGTAGGTTAGAGGGATTAGTGGGTATAATATGTAGGGATATGGAGATAGGGCCTGGGTGGGATTGTGTTCGGTGCAGACTCAATGAGCAAAAGGCCTCTTTCTGCACTGTAGGGTTCTATGATCTATTATCTATGATTTGGAGTTGGGGACCAAGTGGTGTATCAAAATTCCCAGTTGACACTCAGATGAATGGAGCAAAGTACTCAGAGGATGCTGAAAGTCTGCAAAGGGATATAGATAGTCTCAGTGAGTGGGCGAGAGTTTGGCAGATGGAGTACAAAGTTGTAAATGTGAGGTCATCCATTTTGGGAGGAATAGCAGAAAAATGGACTATTATTTAAATGGTAAAAAATGGCAGCATGCTGCCATGCAGAGGGACCTGGATGTCCTTGTGCGTGAATCACAAAATGTTGGTTTGCAGGTGCAACAGGTAATTAAGAAGGCAAGTGAAATTTTGTCCTGCATTGCTAGAGGGATGGTGTTTAAAAACAGTGAGGTTATGTTGCAGTTGTATAAGGTGCTGGTGAGGCTGCAGCTGGAGTACTATGTACAGTTTTGGTCGCCTTACTTGAGAAAGAATGTACTGGCAATGGAGGAAATGCAGAGGAGATTGACCGGGTTGATTCCTGAGTTGAGAGGTTTGGCTCCAAACCGGGAGCTCCGGTTTCCTCCCACATCCCAAAGATGTGCTCTTAGGCTAATTGGCAAAACAAATTCTCCCTAAATTGTCTCAAATTTGGTTTTTAATCCATAGATCTATAAACATAGACAGGGATCGCGGGTAGAGATGGGAACATTGGGGTGGCGGCGCAGGCTTGTTGGGCCGAAGGGCCTGTTTCCCGTGCTGTTTTGTTCTTTGTTCTTATGAGGACAGAAGGGGTTATGTTCATTGGAATTTCAGAAGAAACATAGAATCCCAAAGTGCAGGACGCCATTTGGCCCATTGATTTTTCATCAATCATAATGCCATTCAGACCCAATTCTGTAACCCCACATATTTACCCTGACAATCCTCCTGACATTAAACAGTAATTTATCATGGCCAATCAACCTAACCCACCCATCTTTGGACTGTGGGAGGAAACTGGAGCATTCATGTAGACCCGGAGAATGTGCAAACTCTGCACTGACAGTAACCCAATGTCGTAATTGAACCTGTGTCTCTGGCACTGAGGCTGACCACTGTACCACCCTAACGAGGGAAGATGTTATTATAGAAACATATAAAATTAGGAAGGGAATCGATAAGGTAGAAGCAGGAAGATTGTTTCCACTGATGAGTGAAAATAGAACTAGGGGGCATAGCCTCAAAATAAGTGGGAGCAGATTTAGGACTGAGTTGAGGAGAAACGTCTTCACCCAAGGAATTGTGAATCTGTGGAATTCCATGCCCGGTGAAACAGTCAAAGTTACCTCATTGAATGTTTTTAAGGTAAAGATAGATTTTTGAATAGTAAAAGAATTAAGGGTTATGGTGAATCCATGAAAAGATCAGCCATGATCTTATTGAATGGCAGAGCAGCCTCGAGGGGTCAGATAGTTTTACTCCTGCTCCTATTCTTTTTCTCTTATGTTGTTCTTTTAATATAGAACATTTGGAAGTGAGAGTAATATTCAAATCAGCATGGTTTCAAAGTGTGTAGTCTGATAACATTGGAGAAGGTGCCGAAGAGATTCATCAGAACGTTGACTGGGCTGGAATGTTTGAGCTAAGATCGGCTGGTTAGGCTAGGGTTGTTTCCTTGGAGCATAGAAGGCTGAGGGGGAACTGCACAAAATTATGAGGGACCTAGATAAGTTGGGTAGGAATAAACTTTTCCCCTTGGTAGAGGAGCCAATAACCAGAGGCATAGATTTAAGGTAATGGACAGGAGAGTTAGAGGGGATTTGAGGAAAAACATTTTTACCCAGAGGGTGATGGGAGCACCATAGCATACATGGCTACATACCAACTGCTGGAAAATGGGATTAGAATAGATACAAGCTTGATGGCCAGCACACACACACTGAGCCAACAGTCCTCTTTCTGTGCTCTGTCGAATAATCTTCCAAAAAACTATTCCAAATTTCTTAAAAATTTGCAAATGGATGTGTGTCACACCTGTTTATTTGGGTATTGGGCACTGCAATCTTCACATATACTGTCAGGTTTTTTTTTGACAGCAGGGAGATTTGCATCAATGGAAGGGATGGCGGAGTCTAAGCTTGCTGGGAAAACTGGCTTCAGAGTACTCGTGTGCCATTGCATAGGTTGCCCCACTCTCTCAGTGAACTGGGGAACCTCCTCCTACACCTCCTAACCCTCCCCAAATAATGTCTGCTCTCCGCTGGTGGAGACCAGTAGTGATTCTCACTGATATGAGGTCACATTGATGAGAGGCAACCAGTTGTGAAACCGGAAACAACCTCACAGGACACATTGTTGTTTAAATGAAGACACTGTAAGTGCAAATCCTGCTAGCAAAACAGGGTAGCAAGAAAGGATGTCCCGAAGCATGGTACATTGGGAAGACCACGCAGACACTACGACAGCGGATGAATGAACATCGTTCAACTATCACCAGGCAAAACAGTTCCCTTCCTGTGGGCGAACACTTCAGCGGTCACAGGCATTCGACCTCCGACCTTCGGGTAAACGTTCTTCAAGGGAGCCTTCACGACACACGACAGCGCAGAGACTGATAGCCAAGTTCTGCACACATGAGGACTGTCTTAACAGGAATCTTGGCTTCATGTCACACTATCTGTAACCCCCATGACTTGCCTGGGTTAGCAAAAAACCTCACTTACTGTGCTGTCTGGAGACAATACACATCTCTCTAACCTGTGCTCAATGTTCTTTTGTTAGCCAGTTTAAGACTTGAATAGCAGGTTAGGTGTAAGGATTCGCATTCTAATCAGCAATCTGTGAACTGTCTGTGCTGATATGTGTGCTTTTGGAGACCAGAACATCTCATTCGCCTGACGACGGCACAAACGCCGAAAGCTAGCAGATTTACTATCAAATAAATCGATTGGATTTAAAATTGGTGTTCCCAGACTCTTACTGAGTTTACCCCAGTCCAACGCCGGCATCTCTACATGATGGCAAAACAGGACCAGGATCGTTATGTGCAGTGTTGAACTAGCCATGGACCTGATCTCTGGCCTCATGCGCAATTTTAACCATGCTGACACACTGGCGCAGTGAGCTGGAAAGATCACGTCCTATGGCTCTATGGGCAGAGGAACAGTTAAGTATAACAAGAACAAGTTCTTATATTTGTATGGCCCTTTCAATGTCCTAAGGTATGCGCACAACAACACTATAACCCAAAGGATGGCAGAGCAACATCGGAAACTACTAAAACAAATAACTAAAAGGTTGGTCAAATAATAGGTTTTAAGGAATGCCTTAAAGGAGGAAAGTAAGATAGAAAGGCAGAGAGGTGTAGGGAGGGAATTCCAGACGTTAGGACCTATGCAACAGAAAGCACAGCCACCAGTGATGGAGGGATTAAAATCAAGGATGCTTAAAAGGGCAGAATTAAGAAAGCATTGATATCTTGGAATGTTGTGCGGTTTGAGATGAAAGTGGTCATTAGGGAGGGGTAAGATCATGGAGGAATTTGAATAGAAGAATGAGAATTTTAAAATCAAGACTTTGTTTGACTGGGAACCAATGCATGCAGAGGAGCAATAGAGAAAGGGGATCAGGTATGAGTTAAGACACAGAAAGCAAAGCTTTGGATGACCTCAAATTTGCATAGGTTAGAATGTGGGAGACCAGCCAGACCTCACAATAGTGATAGTGATGAAGCCAAAAAGAGATCCTACATAACAATTCATCAGATTAGATCTGCATTGTAGTTGATCGATCCATCAATCCAAGTTTAACCTCCCCTAATCCTACAGCATCCATCATGAGCTGAACCATCGAGGAGCAGTATCCGTGGAGGCTGATGCATGTTGGGGGTCAGGGGGGGAGGGGCACAAGCCTCACCTCCAAAATTCAGACAGCACACATCTACAATGACTGGAATCTGTGATCCCAGCCCAGTACGTTATGGTGAACATCCAAATGCCCACCAAGTTACAGGCATGACTGTTGTGTTCATTGTGAAGCAACAATCAATGTACTGGGAACCTTGCACAGGGAGGGAGCACTGGACTGAGCACCTTGTCTTTATCTTGCACAGGAATGGAGTTTTCACTTCAGACTAACAGAAACACAGCTCTCGTAACAAGGAGCCAGAGAAAGTGTGAAATGAATTGGAGTTTATTTACAGAAGCGAACATTGTCCACACTACGCAACCACAACTTCGTAACATTCCTCACCCTGTTGCTATGTCTTAGTGCATCCCAACATCTATGGCAGAAGTGGAGGCAACCCTGCTAACTGCTATGTCCTGTTATTTGTGATGACTCTGGAGCACAGATCTGGGGTAGGCTGGCCTGCTTTTGGGGTCTTTCTATGTGGCAGTGCCATCCTCCTCAGCCCATGAAACTGGAGTTGATGCAGGTGGGATACTCCTTGGTGGATGACCCCATGTGTGCGCCAGCTGATCCTCCCAATGGGTGACCAAGGGCCCCTGCTTTCCTCTTTGGGATACAGGGGCAGCTGGAGTGAGTTTGAGAAGCTTTGTCAATCTTTGGCATTGGCCCATCAAAATGACCATGGCCAATCTCGCCTTGGCCTCGCCTCCTCCTTCCTGCCTGCTCCCCATATAATCCTTTATCCTGCTGCTAATTAAAAACCTATCTATCTATCTCCTCAAATTTGTTTAGTCTTCCGGCATCCACTGCACTCTAGGATAGAGTATTCTAGAGATTCACAAACCCTCTGAGTGAAGTAATTTCTCCTCATTTCTGTTTTAAATCTGCCACCTTAGCCTAAAACTATGGCCTCTTGTTCTAGAATATCCAAGGGGAAACATCTACTCTACCCTATCAATCCCATGTAGCATCTTATTTATCTCAATTAAATCGCCTCTCGTTCTTCTGAAGCCAGTGAGTACAAACCATAAACTATTCAATCTCTCTTCATAAGACAAGTCCTTCATCCCTGGAGTCAATCTAGTGAACCTTCTCTGAACCATCACCATTGGTGCATTTACATCCTTCCTTAAGGAGATCAAAGCTGTGCGCAGTCTCCACTTGCAGTCTCAACAATGACCTATCCAGTTTCGATGTGGAGATGCTGGCATTGGACTGGGGTGAGCAGAGTAAGAAGTCTCACATCACCAGGTTAAAGTCCAACAGGAAGTTCTGTCTGGGAACATGTCAGCAGTCAAGGCTATTCAGCCTCCAACTTTTGGGTAAATATTCTCCAAGGTGTCCTTGGAGAACAACACAACAATGCAGAATCACCAAGCAGAAACTGATAGCCAAGTTCCACACACAGGAAGATGACCTTAACTGGGATTTTGGATTCATGTCACACTACGTGCAATCCCCCACCATTTGGCCTGAGCTTCCAAAATCCTACTAACTGTCCTGGCTTGAGACAATTCACACCTCTTTAACCTGTCATTATCCCTTTCTCCATCAGCATCATTTGTACCTGTAAAAACTTGATGACCTGAAAAGACTCGCATTCCGATCGTTACCTTGCCGTTGAGTCTGCGTCTATATATGCCCTGTTTTTGAACGCAATGCTGCACTCGCCTGATGAAGAAGCAGCTCTTCCATAGCTCGTGCTATCAAATAACCCTGGTGGACTTTAATCTGGTGTTGTGAGACTTCTTACTATGTAGTTTCAACAGCACTTCCCTACTTTCATGCTCTATTTACCTTCCTTATTACCTGCTACACCTGCGTACTAACTCCTTGCGATGCTTGCACAACCCTCTGCACCGAGGCATCTTGAAGTTTCTCTCTATTTAGATAGCAAGTTGCATTTTTATCCCTCAAACCAAAATGGATAACCTCACACTTATCCATGCAAAACTCTATCTGCCACGTTTTGGCACACCCGTCTAACCTATCTATATTCATTTGTAAATTTTTTATTTTCTCATTGCAACTTCCTATCCCAACTATTTAAGTGTTAATGGCAAATTTGTCTATAGTACCTTCTATATTATTTGATTTGATTTATTATTGTCATATGTATTAATGTGCAGTGAAAAGTATTGTTTCTTGCTCACTATGCAACAAAGCATACCTTACGTAGAGAAGGAAAGGCATGAGTAGAGAATGCAGTGTTACAATCATAGCAAAGGTGTAGAGAATTATCAACTTAATGCGAAGTAGCTTCGTTCAAAATTCAGTTGGCAGTAGGGAAGAACCTGTTTTTGAGTCGGTTGGTATATGATCCAGACTTTTTTCCGACAGAAGGAGGAGGAAGAGTCCATGGGGTCTTTAATTACGCTGGTTGCTTTGCCAAGGCGTAAAGAAGTGTATACATTGTCAGTGGATGGGAGGCTGGTTTGAGGAATGGACTGGGCTTCATTCACAGTCCTTTGTAGTTTCTTGCAGTCTTGGGCAGAGCAGAAGCCATAGCAAGCAGTTATACAACATAAATGAATGCTTTCTGTAGTGCATCTGTCAAAGTTGGTGAGAGTTGTAGCAGACATGCCAAATTTCCTTAGGCTCCTGAGAAAGTGGAGGCATTGGTGGGCTTTCTTAACTATAGTGTCTGCGTGGAGGGACCAGGACAGGTTGTTTGTGATCTGGACACCTAAAAACTTGAAGCTCTTGACTATTTCTACTTCGTCTCCATTGACAGAAGTATGACTTGGATGCAGGGATGGATTGTAAATAGTTAGGGCCCAAGCACTGAACCCTGTGGCACACCACTAGTTATATCAGAGCAGGGCTGCATTGCATCCAACAGGTATCGGGAGAACTTAGGTGCAAAACATTTCCATCACTTCCCTGCGAACTGTGTGAGTAGCTGCTGTGATTTTAAATGTGGCTCCAGGATACTGAGATGATGATGGGTGGATGAATCAGAGCTCCCCCCACCCTCCACTTCGCCCCGCTAGTGATACAGAGTGGTACTCATGCCTATCAATCCTTTGCGACTAAGAGTCACCTGAATGGCAGAAAAAGCAGCAATGCTGTCAGTAACTCAACACCACTTTTTCCAGCCAGACATAGGATTTTGCCATATCAGAGATGATTCTACCCTGTGTTTTTTTTTAAAACAGATCCATTAACGTATCCTTCCATCATCAAAGATTTGAGTGTTAGAGACCCCTTGGATCTCTCTTGTTCCTGCACTCCCTTTGAAATTGCACCAATCCTGTGATATATAGCTGATAATCGATAATTAATAAATTTGGTGGGAACACTTGCTGGACTAAAGCACTTTAACATTCCTGTCCACTCATGCATGAAGATTAGAAATATCTGTTTCTGTTAAAAATGGATTGTACCTAGCTAATACTAACACCATATGTCTTGAGCAATATATGTTCTGGTCACAGTAACCTGTGATTATCTAGAGCCAGCAGGAATAATGAATTCTATCAGCTGATATGAGGTCTGCCCACTGGATAAGCACAAAGGAGTTTTGGAAATTAACTAAAGATGTAGCTATACAGATTTCAATTGACTATACAAAGTATTGATGAAACTCCAGCTTTTCTTGGTAGAATTTGAGATTCACTGTGATATATCTACCATAATGATAACAATCTACATACAGTACCTCACACCAGAAGATGTTGGAATGGAGGGTTAAGAGCAAAGGTAGAAGTGTTACTACTACCTTAGCCTTACAGCAAGCCCTGGATATTAACATTCTTCTAGCAGCTAATTATGGGAATAGTAACTTCTCTCATTCTAGTTAATTATCTGCAGCAAAATTCAGAGATGGATATTTATGAAAAGACCATGTGAATTTGACGTCATTACATTTAAACAACTATGAACGACTCAAGATTTCTTTATAGATGTAACTGATCCACTTGATTAGATTAGATGAGATTGTTGCTTTTATTCATTATTCTACTGTTGCTACGCCTTTCGGAAAACTTAGACTGAAGCTAGCGTTGGCTCCTTTACACCCCTTCCATGCCACACAGCCGTAAAAAAGAAAAGGTAGAGAAAGGAGCACAGTGACAGTCAGAAGGAATCTCAAAATAGAAGTTAGTTAGAAAGAAACAGAAGGGGAGACAAAGATGAGTAACTGCAACGTGAAGACACAAAAGCAAGGTAAGGGACAGCAAGATCACATTCTGTAGTGTGCTTATATTAATGTCAGAGACAATCGCCTATTAATGACATGTTGCATTTGCTGCAATCAATTGGTATATTTCTATTTAGAATCTCTATTTCGTATACCTGTTAGCAATGGCATTGGAAGGGAGTACAGAAATCTGCTGCACACAGTCACTTAATGGCTTCAACAGCCCACAACAGCAGCAGAACAATTCACAAAGCAAAATCGATTTGATTTATTATTGTCACATGGATCAGCATACAGTGAAAAGTATTGTTTCTTGCGCGCTATACACAGCATAATTAACACACTAATTTACAACAGTAAATTCTCAGGCAAGATATTTCATAATATTCTGGCGGAGATCCTGAATGAATACTTTGCGTCAGTATTCACGAAGGAGAGGGGCTTGTTGACAGCTGCTGTCTCTGAGGGAGCTGTGGACCAGTTGAGGGAAATATCCATACCGAGGGAGGAGGTGTTAGAGCTTCTAGGTAGCATTAAAACTAATAAATCTCCAGGGCCTGATGGCATTTATCCCAGGCTGCTTAGGGAGGTGCGAGGTGAAATTGCTTGGCCTCTGATGCAAATCTTTGTCTCTTCTTTGGATATAGATGAGGTCCCAGAGGACTGGAGAACAGCTAATGTTGTATCGTTGCTTAAAAAGGGTAGCAGGGATAACCCTGGAAATTATAGGCCGGTGAGTTTGACGTCAGTGGTAGGGAAGTTGTTGGAGGGGATTCTTAGAATGTATAGGCACTTAGAGCGTTGCAATCTGATTAGGGATACGCAGCATAGATTTGTTAAGGGGAGGTCATGCCTTACGAATCTAATAGAATTTTTTGAGGAGGTGACGAAAACGGTCGACGAAGGGTGAGCCGTTGATGTCATCTATATGGATTTCAGTAAGGTGTTTGACAAAGTCCCTTGTGGGAGGTTAGTTGAGAAGGTCAAGGCTCATGGGATACAAGGACAAGTAGCTAGATGGATAAGTAACTGGCTTAGTAATAGGAGACAGAGACTAATAGTGGAAGGGTGTTTTTCTAGCTGGAGGTCGGTCACTAGTGGTGTGCCGCAGGGCTCAGTACTGGGGCCTCTTCTATTTGTAATATATATAAATGACTTGGAAGAGAGAGTAAGTGGAGTGATCAGCAAGTTTGCAGATAATAAAAAGATGGCTGGACTTGCGGATAGTGAGGAGCATTGTCAGGCGATGCAGCAGGACATAGATAGGCTGGTAGCTTGGGCAGACAGATGGCAGATGGAATTCAATCCTGATAAATGTGAGGTGATGCATTTCGGGAGAAAGAATGTAGTGGGGAGGTATATGATAAAAGGTAGACCTATTAAGAGTATAGAAACGCAGAGGACCTGGGGGTGCAGGTGAACAAATCTCTGAAGGTGGCAGAGCAAGTGGAGAAGGTTGTGAAGAAAGCATATAGTATGTTAGCCTTTATAGGAAGGGGTATAGAGTACAAGAGCTGGCTTTTAATGTTGCAGTTGTATAAAACGCTGGTTAGACCTCATTTGGAATACTGCGTCCAGTTCTGGTCGCCTTACTACCGGAAGAACGTGGAGACTCTGGAGAGAGTGCAGAGGAGGTTTACCAGGATGCTGGCTGGTATGGAAGGTCTGAGTTATGAGAAGAGGTTAGGCAAATTGGGACTGTTTTCCTTAGAAAGACGAAGACTTAGAGGAGATCTGATAGAGATGTACAAGATTATGAAGGGGATAGATAGAGTAAACAGGGCTAAGCTTTTTCCTAGGATGGACTCAAATAGCATGAGGGGTCATGGGCTTAGGGTGAGGGGGGTAAGGTATAGTTTGGATGCTAGAGGGAGTTTTTTCACACACAGAGTGGTGGGGGTATGGAATGCGCTGCCAAGTAAAGTGGCGGAGGCAGGCACTCTGGAGTTACTTAAGAATTACTTAGATGGGCACATGAACAGAATGGGAATGGAGGGGTATAGAAAACTGATTTAAAATAGGGATTATGAGCCTTGGGAGTCCCTAGGAAGTGTGTAAATAGATGATGATATTGATGTACTGTTTTTATCCTACAGGTGCTTTGGTCCACCTTGTTGTCTAACAAGAGGCATACACGCGATGGGTCGTGAGAGGGCTGCTCTTGGATTTTTTCAAGAGTATCCTAGTGCTTCATGTCATTAGTGTACGCTTGACCTGGACCATTTGATGGGCAACATGACAGCTCAGTGACTATCACTGTGCTGTACAGATACATGGATTTGGGGCCTGTGCCTGTGGGAGTTTGCACATTCTCCCCGTGCTTGCATGGATTTTCTCCGGGTGCTCCGGTTTCCTCCCACATCCCAAAGATGTGCTCTTAGGCTAATTGGCAAAACAAATTCTCCCTAAATTGTCTCAAATTTGGTTTTTAATCCATAGATCTATAAACATAAACAGGGATCGCGGGTAGAGGTGGGAACATCGGGGTGGCGACGCGGGCTCGTTGGCCCGAAGGGCCTGTTTCCCGTGCTGTTTTGTTCTATGTTCTAAATTGACCATGGCATCAGCTGCAGCAAGTTGATGAATTAGTTTTCTTTGATGTAGAAAGTGGAGATAGCCTCCAACTGTTGGCTTATGGAATTGAGTGGGAAATGTCACTCCAAGTTACAGTAGGGAAAATTAAGAGAAAAATGCCACCAAAATTTCTGCCAACAGTAAGTACTGTTTGTGACAGAATAAGCGTACAGACACAGTGGCCTGAATGTCCAAGGTCCAGTCCCAAAGTCGCCCTGGGAAACCCTCTTCTACTTGAGTAATTTCTGTCCTGCTTCTTTCTAACTAACTTCCATTCTGAGATTCTTTCTGTCTGCCACTGTGCTCCTTTCTCTGTTTTTTCCTTTTTTACCGGGGTGTGACATGGAAGGGGTATGAAGGAACTAATGCTGGCTACAATCTAAGTTTTCTGAAGGATGTTGCAACAGTAGAGTAATGAATAAAAGCAACAATCTCATCTAATCTATTGAACGGCTGAGGAGGATAGTGCCTCATTGTGTTTGATAATGGTCCAGCTCGGTCTAAGCAGTTGTGCTCCTTGTACGTTCAAGTTGGTGCCACTTGGACTTGAGGGAGGTAAGAACGCTGTCATGCCAAGTAATGTCCGAAAATTCTGTTGTCGATCACAGCTTGATTTAATTTGTGTTTCTTTCGTACATCCAGAAAGTCTACTGCGGGATGCTGGAAATTGGCATGTTATTGACTTTAGTCAGTACACGCCAGTGGGCGGAGTTTATTATTTTGATGTGCTGAAGTTGCCACCTCAACCCAAGTTTGTTAAAGGATGGAGAATAGTCCAGGTAAAAGCTTTGGTCACTTTCATAATGCAGTACCCAAATGCTGTTTAAAAGATTTTTTTATTGCAAGAGATATAGTCAGCATATGCAATAGTAATACTTAGTGATATCTGGCAGAAACAATTGTGTTTGAAGAATGAATCAGTGGGGGAGTGTTTGGAGGGAAAGAATAAGTCCTTGTGGTGTCACATGTAGTAAAATTGTAAATACATTAACAAAAAGTGTGTTTCTGATTTTTGCTACGCAAAATGATAAACTCAGCCTTTTCCAGCATTTGGCTTTTACAAAGAGGGAAAGTCAGAGAATTGGAGCTGCAAGAATTTCAAGTCTTCATTTTAAAATTTGAGTGTATCATCACAGCAAGTGATTCCCAATGTATTTTTTCATATTTTAATACGCAGAAGTTAATGCAACCCCAGATGCCAACAAAAACAAACAGTATTAAAGTAGCATTCAGTATATAACTATCAAAGTTTGTTCTATTATAGATTAACGTAATATATCAAATGAATATGAAAATCTGTTTGTAAAGTTATTTGTAAAAAATTTGTTGTTTTATGTACTCATTAATCCATTACTTTACCTGAGCCATTGCAACGCATGGACTTTGGCCAAAAAGCAACAGAAACACAGCAGGGAGTCTTGAGCAGGCTGAATTTGGCATCTATCTCATTCCACAAAGCCAGGCTGACAGGCCTGGGCTTAGACATGCCACAGTTAGCAAGTGCAATCCTAAGACTGAGCTTTAAAACATCATTATTGGCCACAGGCTGGAGCCCATGGCCAGTGGAGAGAAACTAAGACAGGGGCAGAACACTATCTGGGTCTCAGTGCCAGTGCAGGGCACAGTCTCTGAGGAGTGGGAGTTTGCAACCCAACTCACTGTTTAACAACAAACCAATTGAGCTTGTAAACCACAGTTTAGGAAGCATTAGTCTAAGCTAAAACTTCAGTGCTGCATCAAATGCTGCATTGTTGGAGAGGATGTCTTTTGGTTGAGGTTAAACCGAGGCTTTGTGGTTATAGGAAACCCTTGCCACTATTTAGAAGTAGTAAGTACACTCAGCACACTGGACAACATTACTCTCTCAAACAAAAATAGGTGATATGAATTGATTCAATAATGTAAGGGAAGTCCACCCTGCTTCCCAGTGAACATTGACAAAATAATCACTTCACTTGTTAATTAATATTTGTTGGAAGATGAAAAGTTTTGGTTTAGGGATGGTATCAGTTCGCATCTAACATCTGATAGATTTCAGAAAGGATGTGTGGGTACATGAGACAGAAGTCAAGAGAAGAAAAGAAGATAAGATTTTTAGATGGTTACCAAAAAGGGGAATGTTTAAACAGTTGTTACAAAGTTAACTTTGTAGCATAGTACAGAACATATAACAGCAAGTGGACATATGCAAGGTATTGGCCAGAAAAAAACAGATAAGGTGACATAAAGGAACAAAGTTATGTGTGTAGCATATATACATGTCATCACTTGATGGCATTGCAGAGAAAAATGGGATTGGTTGACTGTGAATTAAGATGGAATAGCTTTACAAGAATATTGTTGATATACAAGGTTAGATCATGTAATTAGTGAATGCTGTGGGATGTCAGATGTGAAGGCCTGAGGCCTATAATGCATCTGTAATGCAACAATGGTGCAGGCCGTGAATGTAAAGAGATATGAGGGCAGAAAATGGATACTGTTTACAGGTCCTATGGACCAATGGCAGATCTATTTATTGAATTTAAACCCATTGTAACTAAATTCATGGTAATTTGAAGTGATGGTTGCATCAGTTTGAGAAAGAGGCCTGAGTGAGGCTTCAAGTGACTGCAGATGACTACAGCTAGTTGTCATTAATAGTGAATTACACTGAGCACGGGTGCCTCAATGCTCAAAATTCTGGGCACTGTGTGATTCATTCTCCACACCCAATGGAATGGAGACAGTTGGTGGAAAATCGCCACCCTGAACTGGGGGCTGGGGCAATTTGATGGGCAGTTACTATTTCAAAGGGTCCATTGAACCAACGTTAATGTTTGCAGAAACTTGAGCAAAGTGATTGTGGATTTAACTTGCTCATATTTTACGTTCTGTGAATTTTTACGGCTTTGATTCTGCCATCTTTGCAGAAATATCTGTAAGTGGAAATAAATAGAAATATTGTACAGAAGATCTAGACAATAAAAAAAAACTCATCCAAGGAACTTTTTATCTGCTTTAAGCACATTCACTGTTTCGTTTTGAGTTTGGGTCTTGGATGGGTTTCTTGAAAGTTTGTTTGTGACTGTTATTTGTAAAATATATTTCTGTTTACTTACATCTTAAGCTCTACTTGTTCCACCAGATCTCAGTTACTTAATCATGGGTACACTGTATCACAATTGCCGCATAGTTATCTTTAATGGTGCTCCTGATTTTGATCCTTTACAGTCACTGAGTATTTTAGTGTACAAATAGTATGAGTGTAATCAATTAATGTATTATTCTATCCTTTTTAGCTAATGGATACAGGATTGCAGACCTACCCATATCTACCAGACTTCAAGGAAGACAGTTCCATCACATCAGATGAAAAGGAAGGTGAAAACATTCGGACACCACTTGTTGGAATCACCATCAAGCTCCCTCCTAAAGCACTGTTCTTTGAACAACCCAAGCCTGTTCGATGGGATCCAGAAGGTAGCAAATTTACTCAGCGTTTATCAGCTTTTAAACAATGGGCAAAAATACTGGACAGGTGCAGCAAGCTGATCAGCATTTTATAGTTTGAGTTCTTATATAGAAATCTTAATCTTGTTGGTTTGAGTTGAGTTGGAATGTAAGATTCAAATATGAAAGAAGAGCAAAGACATTAACATGTAGAACATAAAACATAGAACATTACAGCGCAATACAGGCCCTTCGGCCCTCAATGTTGGTTCCACTGGTTAGCGCAATCTAATGACCCTCAAACCTAAACTATTCCATTATTATCCACATGCCTATCCACTGACCATTTGAATGCCTTCAAAGTTGGCGAGTCCACAACTGCTGCAGGCAGAGCGTTCCATGCCCTTACTACCCTCTGAGTAAAGAACTTACCTCTGACAACCATCCTCTATTTATTACCCCTCAATTTAAAGCTATGTCCCCTCATGTTAGCCATCACTATCCGAGGAAAAAGGCTCTCACTGTCCACCCTATCTAATCCTCTGATCATCTTGTATACCTCAATTAAATCAGCTCCTAACCTTCTTCTCTCTAACGAAAACAACCTCAAATCCCTCAGCCTTTCTTCATAAGACCTTCCCACCATACCAGGCAACATCCTGTTAAACCTCTTCTGCATTCTTTCCAATGCTTCCACATCCTTCTTATAATGCAGCAGAACTGTACGCGGCCACACCAGAGTTTTGTACAGTTGCAACATGACCTCACGGTTCCGAAATTCAACACCTCTACCAATAAAAGCTAACATACCGTTTGCCTTCTTAATAACTTTATCAACCTCGGTGCCAACTTTCAGGGATCTATGCACATGTACACCACCCGGAATATCTCTGCTTATCGACGCTACCCAAGAATCCTTCCATTAGGTCAATATTCTGTAATCCTGTTACTCCTTCCAAAGTGAATCACCTCACACTTTCCACATTAAACTCCATTTGCTACCTCTCAGCCCAGCTCTGCAGCTTACCTATGTCTGGTATTTTATTTCTGTATCATTTCTGATTACTGGATTTACATCACTCCTGAAATTGATCTTTTCAAACATTCTATTGATTAGGGACATTAAAAAAAAACTTGATGCTTACTCCCATTAAATACGTATTTTTGAAGTCCATAACTTCTGTTGATCTAGAGGAATATGCATCAGTCATTGAGGATGGGATGGTTGTGTGTGAGTATGTGTCATCCACAGCAGGGCATCCTCTGGGATGTGTGCGGGTGTGGTTGTGAGTCGTCCACAGCACACTGTGCAGGACATCCCCTGATTTCAGTAATCAGACAGCCTGTATAATTGAGAATGCCCTGCTGTAATGTTTTATCCACCTTCACGGCATCACTAAAGGATTTGTCGTAGTGGGATGCATTGAATGGTGGCCCCTCTGCGACTCGCAATAAATGAAGGGGATTCTGAATGATAGACAGCTCCAGCCTAAACAGGAACAGAAGATGCCAGAAAAACTCAGCAGGTCTGCCAGTTTTCCCAGCTCGCTCTGTTCTTGTTTGACATTTCAGCATCTGCACTATTTTGCTTATTTCATCCAGAACAACTTGTCACTATGGTCTACAACTGTATATTCATCAAGAGAAATCCTACCAGGCATTATTTCTGGGTGTTCTGAACGTCCAATGAATCACAGGCCAGTGGGTCTCACTTAATTGGTAGGGAAGTTATTGTAAAGAATTCCGAGGAGCAGAATTAATCTCCACTCAGAGAAGCAAGGATTAATTAAGGATAGTCAGCACGGTTTCGTCTGGGAGGATCATGCCGAACAAATTTGATTTAATCTTTTGAGTAGGCCGGCTGCGAGGGCCGTGCAGTTGATGTGGTCCATATGGACTTCAGTCAGACTTTTGATAAGCTCCCACATGGGAGACTGATTAAGGTCGTAAAGGCAATTTGGCAAGTTGGATCCAAAATTGGCTTAGTGGCAAGAGGCAAAGGATGATGATTGAAGGTGCTTTTGTGACTGGAAACTTGTGTTCAGTATTGTGCCACAGCGATCAAGGATGGGTCCCTTGCTGTTTGTAATGTTCATTAACAATCTAGATGTGAATGTGGAAGGTAAGATCAGTAAGCTTACAGATGACATGAAAATTGGTGGTGTGGTAAATAGCGAGGAGGCAAGCCTTAGATTACAGGGTAGCATAGACGGGTTAGTCAGATGGGCAGAAAAATGGCAAATCAACTTTAACCCTGAAAAGTGTGAGGTGATGCATTTTGGAGGAATAACAAGGCAAGGGGAATACACATTGAACACTAGGATGCGAGGAAATACAAGGGACATGGTGATACAGTGGTTAGCACTGCTGCCTTACAGTGCCAGGAACCCGAGTTCGATTCCTGGTGTGGGTCACTGTCTGTGTGGAATTTGCACTTTCTTCCCATATCTCGGTTTCCTTTGGCTGCTCCAGTTTCCTCCCACGTGCTGGTTAGGTGTGTTGCTAACTTCTCCCTTTGTTTACCAGAATAGCGTGTGATGACTGGGAATTTCATAGTAACTTCATTACAGTGTTAATGTAAACCTGCTTGTGACCCTAATAAAACTTTAAAAACTTAAAACCAGAAGGATCTTGGTGTGTCTGTCCAAAGATACCTGAAGGCAACAGGACAGATAGGTAAGGTGATAAATAAGGCATATGGGATACTTGCCTTTAGTAGCCAAAGCATAGAATAGAAAAGCAGAGAGGTTATGATGCAGTTCTATAAAACACTCATTAGGCCACAGCTAGAGTACTGTGTACAATTCTGCTTACTTCTGGTTTAGGAGAGATACGATTGCACCAGAGAGGTTGCAGAGGAGATTCACCAGCAGGTTGCCTGGGCTGGAGTATTTCAGCTACGAAGAGAGATTGGTTAAGCTGGGGTTATTTTCCTTAGAACAGAGAAGGCTAAGGGGGGACCTCAGCGAGGTGTACAGAATTATGAGTGGCATGAATAGGGTAGATAGAAAGACCCTTTCTCTTTAGTAAAAGGGTTAATAACCAGGTGTTAATCACCCCACACAAAGTTGAAATCTCTAAATTTTTTCCCCCCATTGTCCTATTTGTTGTTTTGAGGAGCCAGTTTTGATGTATCACCACTGTGATTCTTTCTTCATCACTTTGAGTACCTTCCCCTCCAATGCCCCTCCTCGCCTAGAACCAGCCTGTGCCTTCTGCGACACTTACCTGCTGCAATCCATAACCAACCTGAGTCCTCCACCATCCTGCTGATCAAGAGGACCTGACCCTAGTGTCCCACAATCTAACTTACCTAATTTAAAGGGCTCCTCGACCTTTATGTGCCCTCTCCCTGAAGTTGCAGTCACACGGATAGCCTCAACTGGCAGTGAAGCAGCTTGGCCCCGGCATCCTGAGATCAGGCTTAGATAATGGCAACCTTTATTTACTGCTTACAGATGCTGCTTTACTACTCCAGAGCCCAAAAACCTGCTTTCAGGCTGATTGGTGTTAATAAATTGTCCCTAAATTGGATCTCCCCTTAATCTGGCGCACATATAACTCCTTAAATTTGCACCCCTTTGTTGTGGATGTAGACAAAAGCCGTAGGTAGAAGAAGGATTGGAATGAGGCACTCAGAGTGTTAAAATGGACAGGCGCGGGCTTGTAGGGCCGAAGGGCCTGTTTCTTGTGCTATGTTGTTCTTTGTTCTTTGCTTGGGCAATATGCTATCCAGGGTCCACCATCAGCCAAAGCAGAGTCCGCTTCCACTTTTTTTACCATGGTGGCATGATTTTGCCTTCAGTGGCATGGTGGCACAGTGGTTGGCACTGCTGTCTCACAGCTCCAGGGACTCATGAAAATCCCAGTTTGGCCTGTGTGGAATATGCACATTCTCCCCATGTCTGCATGGTTTTTCTCCCACAGTCCAAAGATGTGCAGGTTAGATTGATTGATTGGCCATGCCAAATTGCCCCTTAGTATCCCAGAATGCGTAGTTCAGCGGGATTAATGCGGTAAATATGTAGGGGATAGGGCCTGGATGGGATTGTTGTCAGTGCAACTTGATGGGCGAAATGGACTCCTTTCTGCACTTTAGGGATTCAATGATACAATTCAATCTCAGCCTTAACCACTTGTTTCTAATTGAAAGGTAAACAGTGGAGGATGGATGGCATTCACAATATCACATATGAAGCAGAGGAACAGAAATTGTCCTTTAAGATGGACACATTCAACATTTTCACCCTGGCTCAGAGGTACCATGTCAATATGCCTTTCCGATCCTGGGAAATCAGACCTCTGTCTAAAGATGAAGCTATGTTAACTGTTGTTGCTGCTTTCACCAAAGTGGAAATTCGAATCAAGGTATTTTTTTTTCTGATTTTGTTGCAATTGAATATTGGCTATGAGTCAGTACTAAACCAGCAATTCCAGAGGTCAGAATTTAATATATTTAGACAGTATGTTGGCTGCATCTAAAAAAAATGACAACAAAGGTTACTGGATGGTTATTTAAAAACACAACTGGTTGCACAATATCATTACTAGAGAAGGAAATCTAAAAGCCCTACTTGGTTTGACATTCGCACAGTTTGTTTCAAAGCTACCAAAAATCATAAAGCAGAATGATATTATACGCCCTTGATATAGTTGTTATCTTGTAATACTTCCACAGCAGGAAATATTAACACCATTAGTATTTCATTGTATTGATGTGTGTTGAGTATTAGAGAAACTTGTCAGTACAGGTTTATGTTAAGGTTTATTAAGTATAAGTAAACCACAGTAAAATAAAGTTAGCATAAGTGAAGTGGTTAACAAATTACAGGGCAACTCGGTCATTGGAATGTGTGTCCTGTAGTCATGGACACTACCAGTAACCGAGATAACCACGTGTGCAGTGAGTGTCACCAGCTACAAAAAAAAACTCTGGATTTTTGAGCAGCTGGAGTCACTGTCATGCATCCACAAGGCTGAGAGCTATGTGCATAGTATACTCAGAGAGGTGATTACTCTGCAGACTAGGAATATGGAAGCAGATGGGAAAGGCATTCCAAGAGAGCTAAGCAAGTAGTGCAAGAGTCTGGAGATCCCGCTCATTATCGGTTTTCTGTTTTGGATGCTGGTGAGGGTGTTGGTTCCTTGCAGGAGTGCAGTCAATTTGTGACACCCTGGGCAGACCAGCTCTACAAGAAGCAGTGATGAGAAGGGATCAATTCGTTAGAGGAATGGGCAGGCATTTCTGTGGCTGTTGGTGTGATTCCAGAATGGCATGTTGCCGTCCTGTTGCCAGGGTCACACAGACTCTGGGAGAGGTTGAACAATGACTTGAATGAATTGAGTGATTGAAAACATGACTGGAGAACTGGTGCAGGATGGAAGCCATCAGATTTCTGAGGTATTGGGACTAGTTTGGGGGCAAGTAAAAGATATACAGGCTGCATCTTAGCAAAACCAGTATTAATATCTTCACAGAGCGATTCACTAGCACTGTTGGGGAGTGTTTAAACTAGATTAGCGGCGGGGTGAGCAATGCAAAACTGGTAAAAGGAAGTCAAAATATAGTCAAACTGTTGGTGGCTGATGAGACAATTGAGTAGGATACTCTAGGTTAGAAGAGCAGAGAATTATTTATATATATCCTACATATATATAGCTCAAATAAAGAATAAGTGATGCATTATACATTGTTAAGATACCCATTTTTAATTTGTTTTGTTTATTGGGGGCTTTATCTATTATCAATGTAGTCATGGATGGCATAACGAATGTATGACCTAAAAATTCCAATGTTTTAGCAGGCCATAAATGTGATTAACTTGAATCAGAATATGGGACTTTGACCACTCCATATTTAAATCAAGACTTAAACTGAGCTGGAAGTGAGGGAAAATATAAGATAAATCCATCCTCGTTTTGTAGATTTCTTTGGAATGAGGCCTTACTACTTCAGAGAAACACAAAACACTTCTCCCCTTGAGATTGCCATTACAAATTATTTGTTTATCAGAGGAGGAAGATGAGGGAAACCTGGCTTCTCAAGGAACATCACAGAAGATCCAATGCATAGATCTATAAGCATAGACAGGGATCGTGGGTAGTCGTGGGGACACGAGGTGGCGGCGCGGGCTCATTGGGCCGAAGGCCTTATTTCCCATGCTGTTTTGTTTTTTGCTTGTTATAAGAACAACAAAGATGAAAGACAAGCATAGCGTAGGCATACATCAAATAGGGAAAGACTAATGTTAAAAAGGCAGAATTAAAGACACTCCAGCTGGTCACATGTAGCATTTGCAAAAAAGTTGATGATTCCAATGACCAAAGCAAGGTAAATGGGTAAGATTTAATTACTGATGTGGCTACAGGGTGATCAAGATTTGGAACTAAATATGCAAGGATATTTATCATTTAGGAGGGATAGGCAGAAGGGGAAAGGAAGTGGGGGTAGTGCTGGTAATAAGGGGTGGAATCAGTATATTAGTGAGAGAATCTTAGATTAAAGGATCCGATAAACATGAAGGGACAGTAAACATTGGAGGTTTCATTTATAGGCCACCAAATTGTAGTGTTAATGATGGACGTGATATAAATCAGAAAATTAGAGGTGCTTGTAACATGGGTAATTCAGTAATAATGGATAACTTCAATTTATGATGTGGAGATGCTGGCGTTGGACTGGGGTAAACAGTGTAAGAAGTCTCTCAATACCAGGTTAAAGTCCAACAGGTTTATTTGGTAACAAACACCACTAGCTTTCGGAGTACTGCTCCTTCAATTTATATATAGACTGGAACAACCAAATCAGCACTAATGCTGTGGGGGAGGAATTTCTGGAACAGTATGTTGAGGAGCCAACTGAGGATCAGGATATTTGGATTTATTTGTGTCGTGAGAAAGGGGTAATGAAAACCTTGCTGTAAAAGAGTCTTTGGGAAAAAGTGAGAATAATATGATTGCATTCAAATTTAATATGAAATTCTATGTAGTTCATTCTGAAACTCACCACTTAAATCTGAACTAAGAAAACTATGAAGGCATGGGCGGGGTGGGGGGTGGTGCAAGTTTTATGATAGACTCTGGAAAATAGATTAAAAAATTTGATTGTAGACAGGCAATGGCTAGTAATTATAGACCATGCAGTGCTGCCTTAACAGATATACATTCCTCTAAGGACAAGTACCCAAAGAGAAAGATAAATCAACTGTGGCTAATAAAAAGTGTTAAATTTTGCATTTGATCAAAGGAAGTGGCTTATAAGAATCCCAGCAAATGTGATAAATTTTGAGGAGTGGGAGCAATTTAGAACCCAAAGGAGAACCCAGAAATTGTTTAAGAAAGGAAAAGGAGAACAAGAATGTGAACCAAGGAGGAACATTAAGACAGACTATGAAAGTTTCTTTAGATATGTGAAAAGGAAAAGATATTAGGTAGAACAAATGTGGGCTCGTTTCATGAGAGGGACAGGAAAATCTATGTAGTGGAGAACAAGAAAGTGGCAGACAAACTAAACAATTACTTTGCGCTTCATGGAAGAAGATACAGAAAATCTTCTAGATACGCTAGGCTACCAAGGGACTTGTGAAACCGAAGATCTAGAAGAAATGGGTATTAGTAGAAATGGTATTTGAAAAAGTTAACTGGATTGATGGTTGATAAACACTCTGGACCCAATGAGCTTGAAAGATTGTGGATGCACTGGTGGTTATCTTTCAAAATTCTGTAGGTTCTGGAAATGTTGGTGCAGAGTGGGAATTAGTCCTTTATTCTTAATATTTTGAATCTTTTTGATTGTTAAGATATTTTTGTCTATCAGTTACCAGTTAGATTTGCATCAGTAAATTATTGTATAAAGGACTGTTCCTGAAATGAGATGTTATACGAGTAAATTGTGATGGTTAAGAATGTGTTTGTACAATAGTGCTTCCTATGAAAACAAATTCCACAATTTAATGACACTTAGCTGGAGATTTTACATTCTTGGCATTGTGTCTTTTCTAGTTTTAAATGCATATTATTTTTTAATGAGCAAACACAATGGTCAGAGTCACCACCTTCTCTCACATAACCTATTTTTAACCAAGATGATTTATCTTTCTGTTTTTCTAAATGTCAGAACTCTCTTCAGAACTTTCCCCTGCCCATTCCCCAACCCAGATAACAATCTTGGTACAGTCCCCGTCCCAGATAACAATCTCAATACATTGAGAAAGCCAGCCACGACAAAAAGTGAGTAGCTTATTTAAGGAAATTGTTCTTCTTCAAACAAAGGATGTAATAAAGTGGAATTTTAAAAATATTTTAACAAAACCTTCTGCAGGGAAATGTAGTTCAGCCTTGTGACATAGGATGCGAGTGTGAGGGAACACTTTGGAGCCAGTGATCATAATGCCAATAGTTTCAACCTGATTGTGGATAAGGATAGATCTGGTCCTCTGGTTGAAGTTCTGAACTGGAAAAAGACCAAATTTGATGAAATGAGAAGAGATCTGGGAAGTGTGGATTGGCACAGGTTGTTCTCTGGTAAGGATGTAAATGGCAAGTGGGAGGCCTTCAAAGGGGAAATTTTGAGAATGCAGAGTTTGTATGTTCCTGTCAGGATTAAAGGCAAAGTAAATAGGGATAAGGAACCTTGGTTCTTGAGGGAGATTGTAACTCTGAGTAAGAGGAAGAGACAGTTTTATGAAATATACAGGCAGCAAGGAACAGATCAGATGCTCAAGGAGCATAAAAAATGCAAGAAGCTACTTAAGAGGAAAATCAGGAGGGCTGAAAGAAAGCATGAGGTTACTTTGGCAGACAAAGTGAAGGAAAATCCAAAGAGCTTCTATAGGTATGCTAGGAGCAAAAGGATAGAGAGGGATAAAATTGGAACTCTTGAAGACAGAGTGGGAGACTGTGTATGGAACCAAAAGAGATGGGGGAGATACTAAATGGGTTTTTTTTTTTGCATCCATATTTACTGAGGAAATGGGCATGGACTCTACAGAAATTGGGCAAATAGGTAGGGAGGTCATGGAACCTTTACATTAAAGAGGAGGTGGTGCTGGCTGTCTTGAGGCAAATCGGAGTGGATAAATCCCCAGGACCGGACAGGATATTCCCATGGACCTTGAGGGAGGCTAGGGCTGAACTTGCAGGGGTTCTGGCAAACATATTTAAAATGTCGGTATTCACGGGGGAGGTGCCGGATGATTGGAGGGTGGCTCATGTTGTTCCATTGTTAAAAAAGGTTGCCAAAGAAATTCAGGAAATTACAGGCCAGTAAGTTTGGCGTCAGTCGTTGGCATTATTGAAAGGTGTGATAAGGGATAGGATCTACAAATATTTGGATAGACAGGGACTTATTAAGGAGAGTCAACATGGCTTTGTGAGTGGTAGTTATGTTTGACCAATCTATTAGTTTGGTCAATTAGTTAGATTAGTCTATTAGTTAGACCAATCTATTTGACCAAAATATTATTATTTTCGAGGAGGTCACCAGGAAAGTGGATGAAGGGAAGCGGTGGATGTTGTCTACCTGGATTTCAGCAAGGCCTTTGACAAGGTCTCTCATGGGAGGTTAGTTAGGAAGATTCAGTCACTAGGTATAGATGGGGAGGTTGTAAATTGGATTAGACACTGGCTCAATGGAAGAACCTACAGAGTACTTGTGGAGGATTGTTTCTGAGTGGAGGCCTGTAACTAGTGGAGTGCCGCAAGGATCGCTGTTGGGTCCATTGTTGTCCATTGGTTGGATCAACCAATTTGCTGATGATACAAAGATTGGAGGTGTAGTGGTCAGTGAGGAAGGTTTTCAAAGCTTGCAGAGGAACTTGGACCAACTAGAAAAATGGGCTGAAAATGGCAAATGAATTTAATGCAGACGAGTGTGAGGTATTGCACTTTGGAAGGAAAAACCAAAGTAGAATGTACTGACTAAAATGATAGGACTCTGAAGAGTGCAGTTGAACAGAGGGACCTGGGAATACAGGTACAGAATTCCCTAAAAGAGACGTCACAGGTGGCTAGGGTCGTAAGGAGTGCTTTTAGAACATAGAACAATACAGCACAGAACAGGCCCTTCGGCCTTCGATGTTGTGCCGACCAAAATAAAAAGCAATGCCCCTCCAACTAACCATTCCCTCTCTCCATATACTTATCACTAACCTCTTAAACGCCACCAAACTTGGCGCATCTACAACCTGCAGGCAGGGCATTCCACTCCCAACACTTGGTAAAGAACCACCAACCCCAAACAACCCAAAAACCCCCCCACCCCACCAAAAACACACCCACCCACAAACCCAACACAACAAAACCCCACCCCCCAACAAAACAACCCAAACACCCCCAAACCCCCCAACCACAACACCAAACCCCACCCCCCAACCCCACACCAAAACCAAACCACACAAACCCAACCCCACAAACACAACAACCCCCAACAACCCCCACCAAAAAACAAACCCAACCCAACAACACCACACCCACCAACAACACAACACCAAACCCCCCAACACAAAACCACCAACCCAACCACACAATCCTGCCAAGTGCATTACCTCACACTTTTCCACATTAAACTCCATTTGCCCCTCTCGGCCCAGCTCTGCAACTTGTCCAAGTCCTCTGAAACTATAACACCCCTCTTCACTATCTACCACTCCACCGACTTTAGTGTCATCTGCAATTTACTATCCATCCTCAATACCCTCATCCAGATCATTTATAAAATTACAAACAGCAGGGGCCCCAAAACAGACCCGAGGCACACCACTGTCACCGAACTCCACGAGATCTCCCATCAACCACCACCCTCTGTCTCTATCTGCCAGCCAATTCTAATCCAATTAGCTAAATCACCCTCTATTCCACACATCTGCATTTCTGTAAAGTCTTCCATGGCCACCTATCAAAGCCTTACTAAAGTCCATATATACACATCAACCGCCTTACCCCCATCCACCTCTCTGTCACTTTCTCAAAAAACTCAATGAGGTTAGTAACGCATGACCTACCCTTCACGAAACCATGCTGACTATCCCCAATCAATTCATTTCTCTCTAAATAACTATTTTGATACACTGGCCTTTATAAATCGGAGTATCGAGTATAAAAGTTGGAGTGTTATGGTGAGGTTATATAAGGCATTGGTGAGGCCGAAGTTAGAGTATTGTGTACAGTTTTGGTCACCTCGTTACAGGAAGGATGTAAATAAGGTTGAAAGAGTTCGGAAAAGGTTCAAGAGGATATTGGCGGGACTTGAGAAGCTGAGTTACAGAGAGAGATTGAATGGGTTAGGACTTTATTCCCTGGAGCGTAGAAGAATGAGGGGAGATTTGATGGAGGTATATAAGATTTGATGGGTATAGATAGAGTGAATGCAAGCAGGCTTTTTCCACTGAGGCTCGGGGAGAAAAAAACCTGGATTAAGGGTGAAAGGAGAAATGTTTAAAGGGAATATTGTGGGGTGGGGGGGAGGGAGGCTTCTTCAAGCAGAGAGTGGTGTGAGTGTGGAATGAGCTGTCGGATAAAGTGGTTAATGCAGGGTCACTTTTTTAAGAAAAACTTGGACGGGTTCATGGATGAGAGGAGTGTGGAGGGATATGGTCCAAGTGCAGGTCAGTGGGACTAGGCAAAAAATGGTTTGGCACAGACAAGAAGGGTCAAAAGGCCTGTTTCTAAGCTGTAATTTTCTATGGTTCTACATTTCTAGGAGCAGTTTATTGTATACAATCTAATACCTCAAACTCAAATATGGTGGTAAATATTTAAATTCATAAATGAATTAATAGCATATTCTTAACAATGGACATTCCACAGCTTGTTCTGTAATATATCAGCTAACAGATCACTTTTTCCATCTGGACAAATTGGAGTTTAATTAGAATCAATCTTGATATTTTATGGCAAAAGTCTTCTGTAGATGAGAATGTGAGCATAGAGTGGATTGTGAAGAGCACCTATCTTTTTCTTTTATTTAAGAAAGCAGCCAATAAACTCCATACATTAATAATAGATGCCAATCTAACTGGAACCTAGTAACAGTTTGTTTTGTTTTTGCTTAAAGAACACTTCAAGTTGCAGACAGTTAAACTTCCAAATCACACTGCCACTTGTCAATTTGAGTGCTTGGTGTTGGGTAAGGTTATTGGATAATTATCTGACGAGAACAAAATTGCAGGAATGGAACTTGCTGAGTAGCTCCTGCAGGAAGCTGGTGTGGACATGATGGATTGAATAGCCTCCTTCTGTGCAATAATTATTCCATAATCTTAGTTAACAACCCTAATCTGTTCATGGTATTCTGATTCACAATCACAACTAAACGTTGTACATTGTCAGTTTAGAGATTTTAATCTTAACTCAATAGGATTACAAAAAGTCTGGTAGAAGGAAATCTGTACAGAACATACCAACACAAGGAACCATCTGTTCAGGATGACCTGTTCTTGTGGTGCAAACTCTATTAATGTATGGTGGGCGTGAGTTTATTGGCTGCTATCTTAAATAAAAGAAAAAGATAGGAGCTCCTCAAAATGCACTCTATGCTCATATTCTTATTGCAGCAGACTTCTGCCATAAAACAGTATTAAAACAAGCTGAGAACAGAAAAGAAATACATACAGCAAGTCAGTTGTTATCTGTGGGGAGAAAAAATAAAAATACTTTTTTTCTGTATAGAACTTTTCTTGGTTGAGAACATATTATTGGCCTACTTTTGAAGTTTACACTGTTGTAGAGTGGGAAATGCAGCAAGTAATTTGGAGATAGCAAACTCCCACAAACAGCAAAGCAATAAACAGGGTGCATGTGGTCAATGAGTGCTGTAAATTTAGGCTAGGACATCAAGGATAACTCCCAGCTTCTCCTGTTTGAACTGGCACATAGGATCAGGCAGTTCAGGAGGGTTGGGGAAGATAGCGTTGAATTAAAATGGCATGGGAATCAGCTGGTATCTTGCCTTCAATCCTGCCAACGGCAGTTTTAAGACATAATGATATTAGCCAAGGTCAATAATACCTTTGTTTAAATGTGCAGATTGTTTCCAAGGTGTTCCCTCATCATTCCCCCATCAGCCAGACCTTCAGTGGTAGATCCAGGGCCAGAAGAGACATAGCAAAGCTACTTCAAATATGTTCCAGTTTTGGGAGCTAGGAGAGTTCCTCAGACTCCCATCAGATAGCTCAGGCTTTTCTCTGCTCCAGACATCTCTTTCCCAATGTCCAAAGGCCATCCTAAAACACTCACCATGTGCAAAATGATTGTTTAATCTGTTCTCAGGCAACAGCCTCAGAGTTATAGAGGTTTACAGCATGGAAACAGACCATCTGGCTCAATCTGGCCATGTCGTTTTTTTTTTAAACCCCAAAGCTAGTCCCAATTGCCCACGTTCGGCCTATATCCTTCTATGCCCATCTTACACATGTAACTGTCTAAATGCTTTTTAAAGACAAAATTGAACCTGCCTCTACTAGCGCCTCTGGCAGCTCATTCCTGATGCTGTGTGTGAAAAAAGTGCCCCTCTGGATCCTTTTATCTCTCCTCTCTCACTTTAAAGCTATGCCCTCTAGTTTTAGACTCCCCTATCTTTGGGAAAAGATGTTAACTTTCTAGCTGATCTATATCCCTCATTATTTTATAGACCTTTATAAGATCACCCCTAAGTCTCCTATGCTCTAAGGAAAAGAGTCTCAATCTACCCAGCCTCTCCTTATAACTCAAACTATCAAGTCCCAGTAGCATCCTGGTAAGTCTTTTCTCCACTCTTTCTGGTTTAATAATATCCTTTTATGATAATAGGGTGACCAGAACTGTACACAGTATTCCAAGTGTGGCCTTGCACAACTTCAACAAGACATCCCAACTCCTGTATTCAGTGTTCTGACTGATGAAATCAAGAATGCCGCCTTCACCTCTCTGTCCATCTGTGACTTCACTTTCAAGAAGTGAATAACCTGTATCTCTAGCTCTCTTTGTTTTATAACTCTCCCGAACGCCCTACTATTAACTTGAGTAAGTCCTGCCCTGTACGATCGCCTCACATTTATCTCAATTAAACTCCATCTGTCATTTGTCAGCTCACTGGCCCAATTGATCAAGATCTCGTTGCTATCCTCGATAACCTTTTTCACTGTCCACTATGCCACCAATCTTGGTGTCATCTGCAAATTAATTAATCATGCCTCCTAAATTAATGAGAAATACCAGTCAGTCCAGCACTGATCCTTAAGGCATACTGCTGGACACAGGCCTCCAGTTTGAAATACAGTCCTCTATAACCATCCTCTGTTTTCTGTTATCAAGTCAGTGTTGTATCAATTTGCCTTCCTCACTCTGGATGCCATGCCATCAATTGCACTGTTTCCCTCTATCTTCTTGGTTACCATTTCAAAAACTCCACTGTCGAGTTTCCATACCCACCCCCTAGCCACTTACCTTTTCCTGTTAAGGGTCTCCTCCTTGGGCACAGATGCACCCTGACCTGCCGGAGTTGATGGTATCACTGACAAAGGCACTTGGTTTACCCTAGGTGGATGCCTTGGGTGCCTGGCTGGTTTTTATGGTTTCTCCTGGATTCCTTGGGAAAAGAGACAGCACCTGGAGAGAGATCAGTGTGCCCAGTCCCATTCTTGCTTAGCCACTGCCACACCAAATAATGGTGTGCAAATATCAAGTTAAAATCTGGCAGAAACTGCTGAATGTGAGTCTCCAAGATAACTGCTATCCTTTACAATGGGAGGCCTGCAATAGTGCAGAGATATGCAATCCACAGATAATTATCACTGCGTTTATTTTATCTTAGATAACGTGCTAGAAATGAATGGAGAATGCTTGCCTCTGAATCAGTTGAAATTGAGTAGGAGTGGGCTGGTTTTGGGGGTTGGGGGGGGGGGGGGGGCGCAGTCCAGTCCAGCAGTAGATGTCAGCAATGTTATCTGCACCCTGGAGTCAAATTACCTTTCTAACCCCTCATTTCTGAGCCCCAAGAATTATTTGTTTACCATGTCGCCCAAGTTTCCTTATTCTGAGATTCTGCTGTTAGACCTCCTTAATCCAACCTTTGTCTTATTATCACCTCCTTGTGTCTCGCACCATCAGTCCTGTTGTCACTTAACCGTCCCCTATCACAGCTCATTTTCTTGCCCACTTTCACTGGCTCTGCACTTGGTTAAAAGTTGTTCCTCTCTAACATCTTTCAGTTCTGGCAAATGATCATTCCCTCCCCAAACTGGTCAACTCTAGTAAATGCTGCCAGTCCTGCTGACTGCAGCAGAAACAGAAAATGCAGAGAATGTAATCTTTGTCTATGGCATGGGGTAATCTGAGTAGGTGTTGCTGTCCTGCTTCCCTAGTTTCATATTTGACAGATTGTATTATGAGCAGGTAAGGAATGTACGTTAGTCCCCACTTCAGGAGTAAGAAAATTAGAGTCCAATATAAAGTTAAAAGAATAAATGGTTAAGTTTTTTGCTTAACTTTAGGAGCGAGAGAGAGAGAACTACTTTTTCATTAGTGTTTTCATATGACTGCTATATTTCTTTTTCCACCTACCTCTGATTCAGCTTGGCATAACCAATTTTTAAACCTCCTGTCTGTATATTTCCAGGAAGGAGTTTGATTGATATGTCCTTACAGTCATCACCTTTTTTTGATCTTTATAGTTCTAAAATTTTGACACATCTCAAGATGAAATTCAACAGGCGATGAGGCAGTTTTGCCCTCTACGGGGGATTTTGAATATCTGATGAATTGGTTAGCAGTTTCTATTGGCTTGATAGAATTACAGCTGATCAAAGTCCAACACTTTGCATTTTTACTACCTTCCTTTCAGGAGTGTCCTGTTTAAAGTGGACCTTGACAATACCCAGGGCTGAAACTGTCTGCATAAGAAGTTCCAGTAAAATGGTCAATTTCATAAAAGCAGACACGTGGCAACCATTTTTGATCAGTGTTTTTTTCTTGTATTTTTTTTAAAATGGGTCTTCTTTAAACAGTTCAGTATTTCTATGTTGGGTGCACAGTAGTTAGCATTGCCACTGCACAGCATCAGGGACCAGGTTCAATCATGACCTCAGGTGAGTGTATGGAGTTTGCGTGTTCTCCCTGTGTCTGCATGGGTTTCCTCCAGGTGCTCTGGTTTCCTCCCACAGTCCAAAGATGTGCAGGTTAGGTGGAGTGGCCATGGTGAATTGCCTCTTTGCGTCAGGGGGATTAGTAGAGTAAATACACGAGAGTAAGAGGATAGGACCTAGGGAGAATTGTTGTTGGCCCAATACCAAACAAAAGGTCTCCTGTGCTGCAGGGATTCTATGACTAATTGCTGAGTTTGTGGGCAAGTTTTACTGTGTTTCCTGTCAATGTGACAATGTCATGCAGACAAGCTCATAAATACATAAATAGACTGTACCTAGTAACTGCTTCAGCTTGGTATGTTTTTATAAAACCCACAGGACCTGTGCCAACTATGCCCGCTCCCTGTGGAGGATAAGATCTCCAATTTAAGGGGAAAATGGATGTCTGCTCCTTCTCTAATCACATCAATGATAAATGCAGGATTGAACATTTTCCCCGGACAGGATTCAGAGAAATACGTTAAAATAAATGCCAAGGTGAGCAGTTTTTGCTGTTTGAAAAAAAACAAATATCACAGTTTTTGTAGTCAGTCAGACACAGTTTTGATTTGAATGACTCCCAGCAATATGCTTTGAAGATCATAAAGGAATGAAGTTTACAGAATCTTCAATTCCCCAGAGCTCCAGGGAGGCACTGCATTGAGTTGCACATTACAAAGCAAAATGCCATCCATGCTAAATACTGAAATATAATTTGTTGAATTGAGCAAATTCAGTCCAATATAGCAGGTACAACATTAAAAATGGTATCAGAATCCCCAAAACTGTCCCGTAGAACCATGTGGACTCCACAATCACAGCACAGCCTCAAATACCCTGGACAGCCAACATGTATTTTGCAGAATGTTGAGATGCCAACTTGTACATAGCTGAAAGAGTATCATTTCCACAAGTACTGCCAAATGCTATTTATAATGCAATAGAGGAGGATTGGAACACAAGGTTATTGGCTGACCATGGATTGCAGGAGGAAACCTTTCAATCCATCATGCCTGTGCCAGCTCTTTGAGAGAGCTATCCAATAAGCCCTGCTATCTACTCTTTCCATGTAACACTGCAAGCTTCTCCTTTTCAAATAAATATCCCAATCCCTTTTGGAAGCAACTTTTGGGAGCAGGGTGGCACAATGGTTAGCACTGCTGCTTCACAGCGCCAGGGACCCAGGTTCGATTCCTGCCTCGGGTCACTGTCTGTGTGGAGTTTGCACGTTCTCTCCATGTCTGCATGGGTTTCCTTCAGATGTTCTGGTTTCCTTCCACGGTCAGCCAATAACCTTGCATTTCCAAAACACTTTGGAATGCCTTGAGATGTTTGAGAGGGGTAACTGAACATGCACAGGGTGGGAGGATGAGAATCAGGTTCAGCCAAGTAAGGCTTTAAGGCAGAAGAGACGAGACATCAAGGGCAAATAATGGAATGAAAGTGATCACTGCTAGTCAAGGTTGGGGAGATAGTGTTTGTCAATTACAGTAGTCTTGAAGATTATGGAACAAAGTGAAAGAGCTCACTACGTAGGGGTACCAGTTCTTTGTAGATAAATACATTGCATTTATAGACTGTGAATATCAATGGCCATTGTATACTGGGAATGATTTGGTATGATGAGAAAGGTAAAAGCCTGGATGTAGTTAGCAAGATTGAATATGAACTGGAGTTGAAATATGGGAGGCAGAATGCAAGAAATTAAGTTGCAAGTGACAGAAATATAGCCAAGGGCTTGAGCTGCAGTAAGTGCAAAAGTTTCAGTGTAAAGGAGAAAGTTGGGGGTTTCAAGCAAAATTGGATTGTTTTGTTTATTCTATATGAATTGTGGAATTATAGAATACTGTGAAGTAGGAAAGGATGGAAGAAGAAGTTAGTAATTCATGGGATTTTGGAGGTCAGTCCCAGGTCAAGTCAGACACTGGGCTTACTGACCATTGGAGTTCTTGTTTTTGGTTCCCAGATGGTGACCTTCTGTTGCCCCAAACTTCCCCAATGGAAACCCCCTTCAGCATTTCTCTTGGCACTGCCAAAGGGTATTTCCAGACATGATCCTTTCTCCCCGAGGGCTATTCTGAACTGTGCGTCCCTGGGGGGAAGCTGTTCGCTAGGTCCCTATTGATTTTGGCCTGTTGTAAGTCTACAAGCATGTCATTCTGACAGGGGAGAATGGAGAGGAGACATCACTCTTTCCTACCCAACCCCCTGCCCACTAAAGTAAAGATAATACAGCAGGAAGCCTGCTAATGATATTTAAATATATAGCAAGTTTCTGACCCATCATGTGGGAACCCCATTACATCACTGATTTGTGTGGGGGAGCAGGGTAGTTTGGAGAGGCAGTAAGGACAGTTTCAACAGGAAATCCCACTAGCGTGGAAATCATTTGGATTCTCCACTCCATCCCCACTGGCTTTCCTGCCCAACAAAAACAGGAGCAAAAAAAAAAAAATCCCCTCCTACGTATAAACATCATTTGAGTCCTAAGTACATTTGTAAAATCTGGCCTCTGTAATACTTGCACGTATTTTTTTACTAAGTGATTCTTAGATATAGAACATAGACAAATAACAGCCTTTGCTTTTTGCTTCAAGGAATAGACCTGAGCTGGCGGTTTTGATCAAACTGACAATTTGATTTTGTATCACAGAAGCCGCAGTTGGCTCTGAATCTATACACACGGATGGCCCTGGTCAGCTCTGCCATAGCTTTTAAATACAGCAAATGGAATTTTCACTCTGATCGAGAAGAAATATTGCTCCAGGTAAATATGAGTAACTTTCATTTATTGAGCACCTTTCATGCAGTAAAAACATTCCAAGGAGATTTGCACATGTGTTATCAAAAACTGACAGAGCCCAAAGGAGAAGATATCAGGACAGATGACCATTGGAACAATACATTTAAAACAAATCTGACCATGATCATTTGTTGCCTTCCTACATTTCATCTCCAAAAACTAGTTTAAAGAACATATGTAATACTATTGCACTTGACAGTGCTGTATTTTAAATGTTTATTCTCTGAACATCTCAGTTTCAATCTCATTCCCCATTTCTTCTCTGCTAAAGCCACCACTGTGCCATCTATCAACAATGGTGGCAGGCCTACTAACAGGCATGTCCATTCACTTGCCTGAGATTGCTCCCTTCCTTTGTAGAACCATTCCATTGACACCAATCATCTAATTGGCCACGTTTTCCACAACAGGCACATGTAGCCCCATTTTACACGCAAATTTCACTAATAACATTGTTAGCATAACCAAAACAGTCTCGTGGGGGTGAGTACGTGAACATACCAGGTTTTGACCCATGAACTACAGGAGACTCAATCTGATCAGAAGAGTCAAGGCAAGTTATAAATCCCTTGTGGGCCAGATCAGAATGACTCTCAATCTTGCCTCTGTACGAGATGGCTGGAATTCTCCCATCCCGCCCACCACTGGAATTTTAGCGTGAAACCCCATCGACAGTCGGGCAGGAATTTCCGGCTTTTATACCAGCACACGGACAGACAGTTCCGGCTACGGTTCCGAGTTTAAACCCCACTCCAGCACTTGAGCACAAACTCAAGGCCGACACTCCGGTGCAGCACTGCTACGCTGTCAAAGATGCTTGCTCTGATGGACACGAGATCTTATGGAACTACTTTGATGAAAACCAAGGGAGTTATCCCCAATGTCCTGGCCCGTATTGATCTCTAAAATCAACATCACAAAAATACATCGTATTGCTACTTGTGGAAATTTATCACGTGCAAATTAGTTGTCAGGTTTCCTGCACTACCCTTCAAAAAGTATTTAATTGGCTGTGAAGTAATTTAAAATAGCCAATAGTTGTGAAAAGTCCTCTGTAAATGCTATTTCAGGAATAGCAGGCATACTGCCCTACCCAGGGGCTCCATACACATATGTACCTGTGCCCCACTAGCCAATACACTTGACTGAACTCAATGGTACTCAAAGAGACTGTGATCAATAGTGAGAATATAGCACAGTTGGGTTCTTGCTATGCCTTACTCGTAGTCTGTTTACACAATTTCCATCCCCAAATGCAACATTAATGTCAGTCCATAGCATTGCTACAGTGCGTAAGGAGGCCATTTCGCCCATCAAGTCTGCATCAACTCTCCAAAAGAGCATTTTAGTCAGGTCTACATTCCCCCCCAATCAAATTCCCCTCCTGCCAAGCCATCCCTGTGCATTTATCATGGCCGATCCACCTAACCTGTACATCTTTACACTGTGGGAGGAATCAGGAGCACCTGGAGGAAGCCCACGCAGATACAGGGAGGACATGCAAACTCCACACAGACAGTAACCAAAGGCCAGGGAGGCATGAGTGCAAACTACTTGCCACCATACAGAGTCCATTTAGAGTGAAATAATGCTATACTTAAATTAGGCCCAGGAATTAACTGCATGTAGGCAATAGAGCAGCCTCAAGCCAAGTGCAAAGAACAACACAGCACCTTTGGCCCTAAAAGCCACACCGCCCATTTTAACACTCAATCTAAATCATTGCTCCACTCCTCACCCTGACTCCCCATTGGCAGCACCTCACGGCACAGCCTGCTTTCCTCTGCACCATTCTTTGAGTGAAGCATGGGGATACAATTCATGACTTTTGGTCCAATCCCAGGAACAGTCAGGATATTATTAATGGAGGAGATTTAAATCTTCAATTTCTTTCCTAGGGTTAAACAGAAATAAAAAAGCATCACACACTTGTTGAATACAGTTAAATGCAAGTAGACATTTGAGATTGCCTTTCAGTTATTTAGCCTGCAGAGGACAGAAACCAGACTATCAATTTGAATTTATTGGCACACAAATTCCTGATAGAACATAACAGCGCAGAACTGGCCCTTCGGCCTTCGATGTTGCGCCGACCAATATAAAAAGCAATGACCCTCCAAACTAAACCATTCCCTTCTCTTCCATCAACTAACCTCTTAAACGCCACCAAACTTGGCGCATCTACAACTGCCGCAGGCAGGGCATTCCACTCCCGAACCACCCTTTGGGTAAAGAACCTACCTCTGATATCCGTCCTATAACTAATCACCCCTTAATTTAAAGCTGTGTCCCCTTGTGCTAGCTTTCTCCATCCGAGGAAAAAGGCTATCACTGTCCACCCTATCTAAACCTCTAATCATCTTATATGTTTCAATAAGGTCTCCTCTTAGCTGCCTTCTTTCTAACGAAAACAACCTCAAATCCCTCAGCCTCTCTTCATAAGACCTCCCCTCCATACCAGGCAACATCCTGGTAAACCTCCTCTGTACCCTCTCCAATGCCTCCACATCTTTCTTATAATGCGGGGACCAGAACTGCCCACAATACTCCAAGTGCGGCCGCACTAGAGTTTTGTACAGTTGCAACATGACGTTGCGGCTCCAAAATTCAATCCCCCTACCAATAAAAGCTAAGACTCCATATGCCTTCTTAACACCTTATCGACTTGATTGCCAACTTTCAGGGATCTATGCACATATACACCAAGATCCCTCTGTTCTTCAACACTATTAAGAGTCCTACCATTAGCCCTATACTCTACACATTTGTTATTCCTGCCAAAGTGAATTACCTCTCACTTTTCCCACATTAAACTCCATTTGCCACCTCTCGGCCCAGCTCTGCAACTTGTCCAAGTCTCTCTGCAAACTATAACACCCCTCTTCACTATCTACCAATCCACCGACTTTAGTGTCATCTGCAAATTTAATAATCCATCCTTCAATACCCTCATCCAGATCATTTATAAAAATTACAAACAGCATGGGCCCCAAAACAGACCCCTGAGGTACACCACTTGTCACCGAACTCCACGATGAATATCTGCCATCAACCACCACCCTCTGTCTTCTATCTGCTAGCCAATTCCTAATCCAATTAGCTAAATCCCCCTCTATCCCATACATCTGCATTTTCTGCAGAAGCCTTCCATGGGCCACCTTATCGAACGCCTTACTAAAGTCCATATATACCACATCAACTGCCTTACCCACATCCACCTCTTTGGTCACTTTTTCAAAAAACTCAATAAGGTTAGTAAGGCACGACCTACCCTTCACAAAAACATGCTGACTATCCCCAATCAATTCATTTCTCTCTAAATAACTATAAATCCTATCCCTAATAATTCTCTCCAATACTTTGCCCACAACAGAAGTAAGACTCACTGGCCTATAATTCCCTGGAAGGTCTCTCTTCCCCTTCTTGAACAAGGGGACCACATTCGCTATCCTCCAGTCCTCCGGAACCACACCCGTAACCAACGAGGACCTGAAGATCAGAGCCAGAGGCGCTGCAATCTCCTCTCTTGCCTCCCAGAGAATCCTAGGGTAAATCCCGTCCGGCCCAGGGGACTTATCCAACTTCAAACCCTCGAGAATATCTATCACATCCTCCCTATCTACTTCGATACCTTCCAGTTTGCTACCCTGTACCTCAGTGTTCTCCATAACTACATTTACATCACCCTGCGTGAATACCGCAGAGAAATATTTATTCAGTACCTCTCCAATCTCCTCAGGCTCCACGCACAACTTCCCACTGCTGTCTATGACTGGCCCTAATCTTGCCCTAACCAATCTTCTATTCTTAACATATCTAAAGAAAGCTTTAGGATTCTCCTTGATCCGATCAGCCAAAGTCTTCTCGTGTCCCCTTTTAGCTCTCCTCAACTCACTCTTTAGCTTCCTCCTGGCTAATCTATAGCTATCCATTGCACTAACTGAGCCTTCAAGCCTCATCCTGACATAAGCCTCCTTTTTCCTTTTAACCAGCGAATCAACTTTTTTAGTACACCAAGGTTCCCTTACTCGACCATTTCCTCCTTGCCTGACAGGGACATACTTATCAAGGACTCGCAGCAGCTGCTCCTTGAATAAGCTCCACATTTCAGATGTTCCCAGTCCCTGTAGTTTCCTAGTCCAATAGGATAGACATTGGAACTGAAGTAAAAAAAAACCCTCCACAGGCTGAACTCAGATTAATTTACAAAGCAGTACCTGCATTTTCTTCTGTTGAACCACAGGCTTGTGAATGCTTGAGTAACGAGATGATTTCAGAGGATGAGTGGTCTCTCTTCATGGTGCGACCAGAGAGGTGTCACAAGCTCAAGATGAAAGAATCCGATGAGGAATTCTCAAATGAAATTGCTGAAAATACCAACTTTTACTCTAACTTGTACCACATGATGAGGGGCTTAGCCAGTGAAACTGCAAAGGAGAGAATTCTAAACATGGATCACCTTTTTTATAATTCTGTGCATAAACTTCTGGAGGCCACGCAGCTGATCACACACACAGTGCAGGTCAACTGAAGACTTTATTGAACACAATTGCCATAGGAACATCAACATTTATTAAGCTTACAGACACATGTTCCTATTGCTGTTCCTACATTCAAATTTGTCCATTAAAAATTCACAGTGATTGGGAACTTCACGTGCTAAATAGCTGAGATATTTTCCCAGTGACTACGTTTGTCTTTAACAGACAAAATTTTAGAGTTGAGCAGTCATTGTAATAAAAAATATTTTCTGATACAAAATGGAGTTTAAGACTTCCTAAACGTTGAAACAATCCAAAAATACCTAAAATAGAATGAGTGTTTTGTCCAACATTTAATGCTTCCTGGTGTGACATGATTTGCCAAGGTTAAAATCTTAAACAATGTATTTTAATTTAAAAAACCAAGCCTATTACACCACTCCAAGTCAAGAGGATTCTGAGAACTGCAGTCAAAAGCCTGTTTGTAAGTTAAATGGAATGGTTAGTCATACAGGGGGCTGCCCGTCGTGTCGAAGTTCCGTGTAAGGCCACAGGAATTGCTGTATCGCTTTCCAGGTGTTGCCAATGGGCACAGAGGCAGCATCAACAGACATGTGAAAAGACCAGCCGATGAGAAAGCTGCCCAGAACGCTTAGCGAGAACAGTAATAGAACAGGCAGCCAGGGTCCTCGGTCACATTTGGAAAAAGCATCCCTCAGCGTCGCTAGATGGTCTGAGATCCCTCGATATCTGGGGCAGGAGAAAAGATTGAGAGGTTAAGGCATACATCACACACAACCTTCTCTAACATATACAAACTCAGAACCAAATGGAGGTAGAATTGTCTAAAGCTGCTCCAATGTTTATATTCAAGGCTGTGATAATAAAATTTGAGCACTAGGTGAATCAAGAGATAGAGAGGATAAGGGTTGGATAATGGGGTTTTTGTGGAAGTTGTGCAATCATTTAATTGCATACCGGAACAGATTAACCGAACTGTTTGACCTAACTTGCTCTATTTCATATGTTCACATATGCTGATATAAAACACACTGAATATAACAGAATGGAATTCCTAGGTTCCAATAAATGATTAAATCCAAAATGTTAATTCAAGTCTTCTCTTCATAGATGCTGAAAGGTCCATTTGTGCATTTTCAACAATTGTATGGTTTGTAGTTTAAATCTCCATCCTCCTACTCCTCCACAGGAGCACAGATAATACCATCAGGAGCAACAAGATCACGATCACTAGCTTTGACTTGGTCTGAAGTTCTAGGAAGGAGCTATGTGCTGACATTCAAAGAATTGGATGAAAAGAAAATGGTAAAAATCACCGCTACAGTTTTGCAACAAAACTGTTGCACGTCTCACCTGCTACCTCATCAGAAGTGCGTTGCTGATATTTGGCAGTGCAAACACCACACTATAAAGTAGATGCTTATGTTGTTATCCACCAGCTCCTATAATAGTAAAGAACTTACAGCACCCGTCAATATTACTGAATCCTTTCAAGGAATTTCACAGGAGCATTAGGTATGTCACCCATAGTGAGATATTAAAACAAGAAGCCAAAAACTGGGTCAGCAGTGGGTTTTAAAAGAGATAGAGAGATTCAGAGAGGGAATGCCTGAGCCCAGGATGTATAAGACTTAAAGCTTGGCTGCCAATGCTGGGGCAAAGGAAATTTCAGAAAACCAACCAGAATTTTTGGTAGACTACCAGAGCTGATCTTCCGAGGGGCAGTAAATGCAGAGGCAAACTGGGTGACTGGTTGTGCAGGACAAGGTTATTTTTCAACTTGTCTCAAGTCCCATCAAGTCATTATTGTCTTACAAATGCGCACAGTGGCTAAAGTAACACAGCAAATCCATACAGACATCAGAACCTCAGCCTGCTTGCCCTAAGTGTATCCAGTTCGTAGGAAGATCAAATTTACGTTTATAATAGACAAGCAGCAGAGCAAAACCTAGTTATTTTTCTCTCACAATCTTGTCATTGCAACGTAGAGGAAAAATGTATTTTTACCATGAGCACATTGCCCTTTCTTACCCCACACAGAAATTACTTTAAGGTATGCAAATTGTGCCTAATAAATCATACTGCAATTCCTTTCAGCAACAGCTAGAATGGAGGGCACTATGTACAAACAGTATTCATTGCCATCACTATTATGCTGCTCCTGAGGTCACATGGCTTCCATGGTGGGGACTATGGGCATTGTGATACACAATGCATTAGTTTGTGTGGGACAGTCTCAAATGGATTGGTGGGTATTTTACAATCCAAAATTGTTCATACAACGAAAAGGAAAATCTCAAATGGATGCAGCTAACTATGGGTTGAATTTCTTGGCTCGGAATAGTGAGCTGAGCCAATTCCCAAACCCATGATCCTGAGGTTTGATTTGATGCACATTTGTGCACTAATTTCATCTTCAAACCTTTTGGGGGAGTGGGAATATAGGGGGAGGGGGAAGGAGGGGGTGTTGGAACCAGGGGCACTCCTTCCTGACCCAAGAGGACAAAGAACAGGACAGGAACAGGGCCCTTCAGCCCTGTAAGCCTCATGGACCATGCTACCTGACTGAACTAAAGACCCCTACTTTCCAGGGACCATATCCCTCCATCCTATCGTGTATTTGTCAAGTGCCCCTCAATAGTCACTACCATTACCTCCTGCAGCAGCAAGTTCCAGGCACTCACAACCCTCTCTGTAAAAAAAAAAAAACTTGCCTCGTTCATCTCCTTGTCCCTCGCACCTTTAATCTATGCCCCCTTTGTAATTGACTCTTCCACCCTGGGGAAAAAGCTTTTGACTATCCACACTGTACATGCTCCTCATAATCTTGTCGACTTTTAACAGGTCGCCCTTCAACTTCCATTATTCCAGTGAGAATGAATCAAGTTTCTCCAACCTCTCCTCTTGGTTATGCCCTCCACGCCAAGCAACATCCTGATAAATCTTTTCCGTACCCTCTCCAAAGCCTCCACAACCTTCTGGTAGTGTGGCGACCAGAATTGAATGCGCATATTCCAAGTGCGTCCTAAGGTTCTATAAAGCTGCAACATGACTTGCCAATTTTTAAACTTACTGTGGGTGTGAGGCTAGAATCCATCAAGTGTGGTGGTTGGGGTGAGAGAATGCTTTCCACTATAATACAGTCATTAAAACACCCGTCTACAATGCCATCATGGAACTTCTAACCAGCAGCAAAAATTCTCCAAGGAAGATAAAGATATCTGTTGATCAAGAGGCTGTCTTTTGACATGAAAATTTGCCACTGTTCTAATTGATGGTGAAAACATTGTGCTGGTGCTTCCCTAATGAACACTATTATTAAACTCTCAAACCATTGCTTGGCTCATAGCTGCACTCATCTAATGTCTTGGAACTCCTTTCTGGGAATGCTCTGCCACACCAGCCTTTTGACTGCTCTACCCAGCAAGTGCCTATACTCGAATAAGTCAGTACATAGCAATTCAGAGCACAGCTCTGGAAGTGACAGAACAGCCCAACTGCTGATACATCTCTACCCCAGACCCTCCATCTCTACCCCAGACCCTCCATCTCTACCCCAGACCCTCCATCTCTACCCCAGACCCTCCATCTCTACCCCAGACCCTCCATCTCTCCTAACTCTCCTCTGCCTGCAACTTGAGGGAGCAACCTATTGATCACTCCCATGTTATTTCCAGCCTTTCCCCAATCAAGGCACATGTTACATTTCTTTTTAAGAAAGAAATTTTACGCCATCCTTAAAATCACAAGGCAAACCCAAATCCATTCCTCTCTTGCTCCAAAAACCAAATTCAAAAATCCAATTGAATCTAATTAATGGTGCCCTATGTGAGGCAAACAAAATCCAAGCTGACAAAATAACCCCACATCTTCGGCTTGATCTTAGCCAAAAGGCCAAGAAGCGCTTGATGCTTTGGCATGGATTACGTATTGAGCATTTAATTGACAATGAGCGAACCATTGTTGGGTTTTTAAAAGGACGTTGAAATACTTCTTGGATATTGTGTTTGTTTTGGGAGGAGCAGACATTTGTAAACCAATTTAGTATTAAATAAAAGATGGGTGTCTGATTTCTTTACTATCTATTCCAAAGGTTGACAATATGCACCCTTAAAAGATCTCTTGTTCTTTACCTCTCTGCATTATATCAAATACCTTGCTAGTGGCTCAGCAAAGTGTGGACCAGCAGGCCTGCCCGTAGCAAACTCATCACCGATGTATCAAACCAGCGCGACATCTCCTCACCGGCATTCCATCCTGCAGAACTACTGATGACACACATTCTGATCTATGGACCTTTCCCTTACCAAAGTCACGATTGCTGATATAGGCAAAAGCCAAGCATCAAGCTTGGTGCTTTGAAGGAAGATTTTTTGAGGCTTTGTAAGTATAATGTTGCCGATAGATTTCTGACGGCCTCTGGGTACTTCGGGATCTCTTCCTTCAAACCCCAGCTTCAAGGAACTCTCCTGGTTCTTCCTCAAATGATAAAAGACGCTTACTCAAAGCAGGTAGGAAACTTTCTCCACGGATCCTTGTTTTCACCTTTGGCCACCCGCGATGTAGGTTTGCCCCAGTGTCGGGATGGCAAAATCCTGTCCAAAATGTTAGTTTATTCTTCACATTCGCAGACCTCGCCCAGTTATTACATAGCCATTCGTTATGATTATCTCAGATTAGCAAATAAATTCCAGAAATTTGCCTTTTACAATCTCAATGTGTTAGCTGAACTATATCAGCCTGGTTAATAATATACTTACACTTCACATGGTTCAGTATTTGGGCAGCTATTTTCTGCGTCCGTTAAGGGAACTTCTTCCATTTCCTCTTCTTTTTCTTCTGCTTGTGATTCTAACACTGGAACAGTCCCACTGGGTGGAAACAATGTGGACAGAACAGATACATAAGATTTCATTTCAGTTTTTCAATTTCGTTCCTACAGTAAATAACACACTGAACATCAGACATGTTGTCAATGTCATTTGACGTTTGATAGATGATAGTTTGCCTTCCTTAACCAGCTTTAATATAGAACAGAATCCCAAATACTTCAAGAAAAGAAAAGAAACAACATCTTCGAGAAACATTGTTCAGCAAGTTCAGCAAGCTTCTTGTTATATACTCAAGAGGTCTCCTTACAATCCGTCGTTATATCAAGAACTTGTATTTATATTGCACCTTAACACCGATGGATGCAGGGAGCAAGGCCAGTACAAGCGAAGGCACCAACTTTTTGCGATGTTGGATTGGGAGAAGGGAGAGCTGCACAGGCTACATGAATGAGGAGTAGGCCACTCAGCCCCTTGACTCTGCCCCACCATTCAATAAGATCGTGGCTGATCTACTGTAACTTCAATCCCACGTTCCTGCTTACCTTACCCCCTTTTGATCAAGAACAAATCTCCCTCTGCCTCGAGAATATTCCAGGCCACTGCTTCAACCGCTATTGGAGAAAGAGAGTTCTTGAGACGCTCAACCTTCAGAAAAAAAAAATTCTCCTCATCTCTGTCTTTAATGAATGATATGGAGATGCCGGCATTGGACTGAGGTAAAATACTCCTACAACTCCTGGCCACCTGACGAAGGGACAGGCTGTGCCGAAACTTGCGGCGTTTGCTACAAATAAACCTGTTTGGACTTTAAACTGGTGTTGTGGGATTTCTGTGTTTAACGGATGATGTAGAGATGCCGGCGTTGGACGGGGGTAAACACGGTAAGAAGTCTGACAACACCAGGTTTAAGTCCGACCAATTTATTTGATAGTAAACTCACAAGCTTTCGACCCTCTGGTCTTTGTCAGGTGAATGAGATGCTCTGGTTTCAAACAGCACACATAACAGCACAGACAGTTTACAGATTGCTGATTAGAATGCGAATCTTTACACCTAACCTGCTATTCAAGTCTTAAAGTGGCTAACAATGCGAGTGGAAGGAGCACTGAGCACAGGTTGGAGAGATGTATATTGTCTCCAGACAGCACAGTAAGTGAGGTTTTTTGCTAACCCAGGCAAGTCATGGGGGTTACAGATAGTGTGACATGAAGCCAAGATCCCTGTTGAGACCGTCCTCATGTGTGCAGAACTTGGCTATCAGTCTCTGCTCAGCGGCTCTGCGCTGTCGTGCATTGTGAAGGCCCCCTTGGAGAACGTTTACCTGAAGGTCGGAGGCCGAATGCCCGCGACTATCTGTGCTGTCTGGATACAATACACATCTCTTTAATCTGTGCTCAGTACTCCTTCCACTCACTTTGTAAGCCACTTTAAGACTTGAATAGCACGGTATGTGTAAAAGATTCGCATTCTAATCAGTAATCTGTCAACTGTCTGTGCTGTTACATGTGCTGTTTGAAACCAGAACACCTCATTCACCTGACGAAGTGGACAGTTTCGAAAGCTTGTGAGAGTTTACTATCAAATTAATCTGTTGGACTTGAACCTGGTATTGTCAGACTTCTTGTTGTGTTTAATGAATGACCCAGGACTACTGGATCCTTTCCCCTTCCCAGTGCAAGTTTCTCTCCAGCTCAGCCTGAACTTCTGGCATCTGACAAGCAACATAGCTAACTTGACTCTTGCTCCTTGCAACAGAGAACAATATCAATCCCCTTCACTATCCTGGCCTCTGCTATATTCTTATGTGCTCTCCCAACTTGAATGGCATCAGGGCTTCCCAACTCAAAGATTGTGAATCTCCAAATCAAGTGACCCCATAGCTTTAGAACACAACGCACTCAGAGGATCACAGGGCTAACGGAGAAGGATTGAGCAAAGGTTGACAATTCGATATTGGATGCAATGGGGCATTTGGACAGAAGGCATTTATTCAGCTCCATTTAAAACCGTACAACATCTCAAAAGACAATTACAGTATTTGTGAACTGTAGTCATGTTGTAACAGGACCATAGCGTCCAATGTGCACAGCAAGACCCAACAAACATGTGTGATAAAGACTAGATAACCAGTTGGAAAGGCGGAGAACTCCCCGAATCTACTCTGATGTAGCGACCATGGAATCTTTTACATCCACCCAAGACATAGAGAAAGACTCAGCTTATTGTCTGAAAAAAAAGTGTGCTGCCCAACAGTGCAGCACCTCCTCAGTACCGCACTGGAGCGAGAGAATGGTCTAATCTCTCGAGTGGCGATACGAACAAAGCTTTCTAACACAGAGGAGAGAATGCTACAATAGAGCAATGGCTGACACGAGAGAGAAAAACAATAATCGTCCTTGCATTTCCATGGGTCACATTGAGGAAATTTTAAACCCATCCGTCACCCAAACAATTCCTTGAATAAAGGAAGGTGTGTGTGCACTGTTAGGGAGATGGTGGTGTAGCGAGTGTCACTGGACTAATAATCCAAAGGACTCGAGCTAATGTTCTGGGAACATGGGCTCGGTGACCACAAAATCAACAAAAAGATTGTTGGAAAAACCCATCTGGGTCACTAATGTGCTTTAGGGAAGGAAATCTACCATCTTTCTCTGGTCTGGCCTACACGTGTCTCCAGAGGAATGCGATTGCCTCTTAACTGCCTATCTGAAGTGGCCTAGCAAGCCACTCAGTTCAAAAAGGGCAAATAAGTAAAAGATATGAAAAAATATTAAGGAGAATAAACATTTATACGGAGAGATACATACATTGAGAATTGGGGACTCACCCTTTATTCTCGAGTTGCCCGCCTTTATCACCCCAGGTATAGGTGCTGATAAATCGATGCAGTGTTGGCCGGGATGCAGGAGGGTCACTTTCTTTTGGCCCTAAAAATTTCCTAAAGCAAGATTTTAAAAATTCAAACAATTATATTTTTGCAATTCAAGTAGGAGAGGCAGGTGACCAACTTCAGAAAGCTGACAGTTTTTTTTAAAAATACAGAAAGTTTGCGTTCAGAGAGATGGTGCAAAAATGTTTTTTTACTGATACCCAATTGTCCTGCCGCTGAATGGTCAGAGAAGGTGAAGTTTCTGAAACAAATGGAACTAACTCTGCACAAAGGTGCAAATAAGCACCAAGTTTTGATGCAATGGACAGTCTTCAAAGAGATGCACAAGGTAAACCTTTCTGTCTTGAGCACGGCAATTTATTACTTTGGGACATATTCATGGCCATTTAACCATGGGACAGATTTCGTACTTGTTCTGGTGGTACCAAGCGATAAACCAGTCATCAGAGATTGACTGCCAGACGTTGACCCAGCTTGATTTTCCGTTCTATTTTTTCTACCTATCTGAGAACAAAGAACAAAACAGCACGGGAAACAGGCCCTTCGGCCCAACGAGCCCACGCCGCCTCCCCGGTGTTCCCACCTCTACCTGTGATCCCTGTCTATGCTTATAGATCTATGGATTAAAAACCAAATTTGAGACAATTTAGGGAGAATTTGTTTTGCCAATTAGCCTAAGAGCACATCTTTAGGACGTAATTTCAACAAATGTTCCCCTTACTTGACCCATATCACAGAAATCATAGAAACCCAACGTTGATTCTGCACCAATAACAATCCCACCCCTATCCTCACAACCACATACATTTACCCTGCTGATCCTTCTAACCTGTACATCCCAGATAAATTTTATTATGGCCAATCCACCTAAAGTGTACGTCTTTGGAATACTGAGGAATCCAGAGCACCCGGAGGAAACTCACACAGACATGGGGAGAATGTGCAGACTCCAGACAGATAGTGACCCAAGCTGGGAATCGAACCCAGGTCCCGGGAGCTGAGAGGCAGCAGTGCTAACCACTGTGCCACTCTTTTAAGGTTTTCACAGTCAGATAGGTGGAACCTCTTAGAAAGAGCGCTGCTTACGTGTGCCCAGCTTGTTTCCTGCATGGCACATCTTGGTTACTGTGTAAGCACATTCCTGCACAGCTTGCACTGAGAATTCATTCCAACCATATAGATGTCTTTGACAGAGGCCATGTGCAGGATTGGCACACATTTGAAGGGCCAAAGGGCCTGCTCCTATGCTGTATTTTTCTTTGGTCACATCCTTTCTCACTCGTGACCTTGTATCCATCCATGTTCTGCTCCACATTGAAAAGATTCCACATTCTCATTTACCCAGACAGTGACTCAGTTTAAAACAACAACACTCCATTTAACTTGGGCAAGATGGCTAAGCAGTCTGAACCTAGCATTTAACAGTCAACAAACTCACCCAACAATACATATCCATCTGAGATGAAAATGGCTAATGCAACTTGAAAGGATACCGCAGTTCTACATAGATCATTGATCACAGAATCATAGAAACCCTACAGTGCAGAAAGAGGTCCTTCAGCCCATCGAGTCTGCACTGAACACAATCCCACCCAGGCCCTACCCCCGTATCCTTACATATTATACCCACTAATCCCTCTAATCTCCGCTACCCTGGACACTAAGGGGCAATTTCTTAGCACGGCTAATCAACCTAACCTGCACATTTTTGGCTGTGGGAGGAAACCGGAGTACTTGGAAGAAACCTACGCAGACACGAGGAGAACGTGCAAACTCCACACAGACAGTGGCCGGAGCCGGGAATCGAACCCAGGACCTTGGAGCTGTGAAGCAGCAGTGATAACCACTGTGCTACCGTGCAGCAGAAACATCCAAGAGATGATCTGGAATGCATTGCTTGAAAAAAAGTGCTGGAAGTTGATTCAGTTATAATTTTGTAAGAGAATTGGATAACTACTGGGAAAGGGGAAAGTTGGAGGGCAATGGATAAGAGTCACTTGTGCTGGATAATTTTATGATTCCATAATCAGCACCATGGCAACCGCAAGCATTAAGTGTACAAAATTGGTGACTTACCAGGTGCTCATTTTTCTTGTAAACTTGTTCCGCAACTTGTCCTGATCTCCTTCAGATTTCCTTCTTCCTTCATCCACCTCCTTCAGCTTTGACTACATTGCAAATCAAATAAACCATTTTCAATTTTTGAATTTAACATACTTCAGAAGTTTAAGAACTGCCCAATTTGTTGCCAAGGCAGGAGTGGAGCATTGTAGACTTTTGGAGGGAAGGGTCTACAGCTTCATTGCGTAGCAAAGTCCCCAACAGCATGCCTGTGCAAACCACATCTCCCCGTATTTCAATTCAATGATTGTCCAAAAGCAGACTCTCTAATTTAGCTTGACACACCAGATAGTGGCTGAGCAGAGACCAGAAACTTCTGCAGTGGGATGTCTTCTGCTAGCTCAATCCAATCACAATAAATCTAACAACAAGCCGTTAGTTTCTTGAGGGGCAGTTAATATTCCTTAAAATTGTCACAAACTCAATGAGAAATTCTCCTGAAAGTTTCCCCGCGCACCCAAACATTCTCTCTTCCCTGCTGCTGCCAGACTTTTGAATGGACCTACCTCGCATTAAGTTAATGAGAACATAAGAAATAGGAGCAGGAGTAGGCCATCTAACTCTTTGAGCCTGCCCCGCCATTCAATAAGATCCTGGCTGATCTGAAGTGGATCAGTTCCACTTTCCCGCTTTCTCCCCATAACCCTTAATTTCCACGTCTGTCAGAAATCTACCTACCCGTGACTCAAATATATTCAGCGAGGTAGTCTCCACCACTTCAATGGGCAGAGAATTCCAGAAATTCACCACCCTTTGAGTGAAGATGTTCCTCCTTAACTCCGTTCTAAACTGCTCCGCCTTATTTTGAGGCTGTGCCCTCGAGTTCAAAAGATCAAAAGAGTTGATTTTTTTCTACACCCTAGCTGTAACATTATATTCTACACTCTGTCCTTTCCTTCTTTATGTACAGTATGTTGTGTCTGTATAGTGCACAAGAAACAAGACTTTTCACTGTACCCCAATACATGTGACAATAATAAACCAAATCAAATTTAAACAATTTGGTATTTAAACAAACAAACCCACTGGACTAAGTTTTGAAAAGAGGTTCTCCAGGGCAAGACCAGCATTTCATTGTCTATCCATAATTGCCCTTACAAAGGTTTGATACACTGTGCGATTGTTAAGCCATTTAGCAATCAAACTTAGTCCAAATATGGGGTCAGCAAGGTATGGAAATAGGTTTCCTTCACTAAAGAGCATTAATTAAATCAGTTGGATTTTTCCACAATCCAATAGCATTATGTTCACCTTGAATTAATTTATTTAACAATAAATTAAAATTCTGAAAAATTTTAATTCACATTCTCTTGATTAGTCTGACGCAAATGGGTGGGATTTTCCAGCCTTGCTTGGGCGAGACCGGAGATTCCTGCCCAAGGTCAGAGATTTCTGTTACTGGATGTTGACCCGCTCTGATTTTGGGCGGGTGAGGTGATAGCGTAGATTGCAAATCTAGTAAAATAATCACTATTGGACATAGTAAACATAGCGATAGCTTCATTATTGATTCAAAACTGCAATCAGAGTCAAGAGATGAAAAACACAGAACCTCCTCAATCCCAAAGAAACTTCTGGGAATTTAAGAGAAGGGTTCAGTAATGATAGAACTGTACGTTGCAAAAGAAAATCCTTCAATTGTCTCAACATCTAGAATCAATTATCACTACGTGTGGCAAGTATGAGATCATTGTAGTCCTGTAATAAGGAGATGGATAAATTCTTCCAAGTTCAGCTCATATCATAGAATCACAGAAACCCTACAGTGCAAAAGAACCATTGAGTCTGCACCGTCTACAATCCCACCTAGGCCCTACCCCAATATCCTTACATATTTTACCCGCTAATTCCTCTAACTTATCATGTGCAGCATAGAAGCACAGTGGTTAGCACTGCTGCTTCACAGTTGCAGGGACCTGGGTTCAATTCCCAACTCGGGTCACTATCTGTGTGAAATTTGCACATTCTTGTCACGTCTGCATGGGTTTCCTGCAGGTGCCCCAGTTTCCTCCCACTGTCTAGAGTTGTGTAGATTAGGCTGATTGGCCGTGCTAAAATTGCCCCTTATTGTCCTGAGATATCAAATGGTGGAAGGTAGCCAAGGGGTTGCAATTATCAATTACATGCATTTCCCGGAACTGATAAACCCTCGAGGGTTGGAGAGGAACTTCAAGAGTTTTGTCTCAATTAGCCCAAGGTATTTTTGTTATTTCCAAAGAGTTTATATTACTGTGGGCAGGATACTGGGGGAGAACAATGATGTATATCTGGATGGTCTTACTGGCCCACTCCTGTCCTTTGTGAGTTCATATCAGTTCTGTAACCTGCCAACACTCTATTTTCGGTCAAGGATATTCACAGCAAACACAGGATGCCCAACTATAAAAGGTGCAGGAGGGAGAAGAGGGAGAACGAGATCAGGTGGTGGTGAAGAGAACAGAAAAGGACCATATTCCCAAACCCATGGAATGCCTAAGTCATGGTGACCTTGTGTTATATTAGGAAGCAAGCTGGTACGTAATCAGCTGAATGTTGCCACAGAGCTTGTTACATGAAGTGCTTAATCCTCTTTGTGATTGCATCACCCCAAGCAATTTATGGCTTTCTGGCTGCCACCTCAAACAATCACAACCCCACAATTTAGGGAGAATTTCAGAAAGAGGAGTGGGTAAACCAGTAAATCTCAGCTCTCCTAATAAACTAACTGTGCAATTTGAGTTATCATCCAAATCACATCTGTCTTTCAGCTGCCAACATGTATTAGAGTTGTGCCTGTTGGATTCACTTGTACAACCTGTTTATCATTGGCACAAATTAGGGCTCATGTTTGTAGAAATGTTAACACTCCTCACAGAATGGGGAGGCTGCTGTCCCACCCAGGTGGTGAACAGTTTCTCAGGCCGTTGATCTCTTACCAAGTCAACCAATGCTCCTCCGGTGCTTCGTGGGATTGCTGCAATGCTGACTCTCCGCGCGGAATTCTAACGAGAGATAATGGCAGAAAGGAAAATTACGTTTACACTTTTTACCCCCCACACAAGAATTGAATAAAAATTTCCAAAAGTTTGAAAGCGTCATCAGTGCTAACATTCATGAAGGAGCAATGCAAAGAACAAAGAACAAAACAGCACGGGAAACAGGCCCTTCGGGCCAACGAGCCCGCGCCGCCACCCCGATGTTCCCACCTCGACCCGTGATCCCTGTCTATGTTTATAGATCTATGGATTAAAAACCAAATTTGAGACAATTTAGGGAGAATTTGTTTTGCCAATTAGCCCAAGAGCACATCTTTGGGATGTGGGAGGAAACCGGAGCACCCGGAGAAAACCCACGCAAGCACGGGGAGAATGCGCAAACTCCCACAGACACAGGCCCAAATCCATGTATCTACACAGCACAGCGATAGTCACTGAGCTGTCGTGTTGCCCATCAAATGGTCCAGGTCAAGCGTACACTAACGACGTGAAGCACTAGGATACTCTCGAAAAAAAATCCAAGAGCAGCCCTCTCACGACCCATCGCGTGTATGACCCTCGTTAGACAACAAGGTGGACCAAAGCACCTGTAGGATAAAAACAAGTACGTCAATATAATCGTTGGAGTTAAGAAGCATGTACTTAAGAGGGGTGTTCTAGTTTGCAGACAGACTTGGACAAGTTGCAGAGCTGGGCCGGGAGGTGGCAAATGGAGTTTAATGTGGAAAAGTGTGAAGTAATTCACTTTGGCAGGAATAACAAATGTGTAGAGTATAGGGCTAATGGTAGGACTCTTAATAGTGTTGATGAACAGAGGGATCTTGGTGTATGTGTGCATAGATCCCTGAAAGTTGGCAATCAAGTCGATAAGGTTGTTAAGAAGGCATATGGAGTCTTAGCTTTTATTGGTAGGGGGGTTGAATTTTGGAGCCGCAACGTCATGTTGCAACTGTACAAAACTCTAGTGCGGCCGCACTTGGAGTATTGTGTGCAGTTCTGGTCCCCACATTATAAGAAAGATGTGGAGGCATTGGAGAGGGTACAGAGGAGGTTTACCAGGATGTTGCCTGGTATGGAGGGCAGGTCTTATGAAGAGAGGCTGAGGGATTTGAGGTTGTTTTCGTTAGAAAGAAGGCGGCTAAGAGGAGACCTTATTGAAACATATAAGATGATTAGAGGTTTAGATAGGGTGGACAGTGATAGCCTTTTTCCTAGGATGGAGAAAGCTAGCACGAGGGGACATAGCTTTAAATTAAGGGGTGGTGGTTTTAGGACAGATGTCAGAGGTAGGTTCTTTACCCAGAGGGTGGTAAGGGTATGGAATGCCTTGCCTGCGTCAGTTGTAGATGCGCCAAGTTTGGTGGCGTTTAAGAGGTTAGTAGATAAGTTTATGGATGAAAAGGGAATGGTTTACGTTAGAGGGTCACTGCTTGTTCCTAATTGGTCGGTGCAACATCGAGGGCCGAAGGGCCTGTTCTGCGCTGTAATGTTCTATGTAGGAAGTGATCTTATTGAGACATTTGGATTCTCATGGGAATTGACAGGGTCGATGCCGAGAGGTTGTTTTCCCTTTGTGGGAGAGTTAGCATGAGAGGGCATAACCTTAGAGTAAGTGGTTTCTCATTTAAGACAGAGATGAGGAGGAATTTTTTTTCACTTAATCTGTGGAATTCCTTATCGCAGAGGGCTGTAGAAGCTGGGCCATTTCAAATCTGAGATAGACAGATTTCTAATCAGTAAGGGAAGCAAGGGTTATCGGGATAGGGCAGGAACGTAGAGTTAGATCGATCATGATCCCATTGAATGAATGGAACATACTTAATGGGCCAAATGGCCAGCTCTGTTCCTACGTCTCAGATGGAGGGAAAAAGTGTATAACAGGCTGGTGAGATGGTGTGGATATTGAAAAAGGAAAGTGAGAAGAAAGCAGGAAAAAATATTGCCTGTGACCCCAGGAAGACTCAAAGTGCTCGACTGCCAATTAATTATCTTTGAAGGGAACGCGTGTTGTAAGTGGCAGTCAATTTGCACGTAAGCAGGCTATCAAACAGCTATGAAATAAATATTAATTTATTTTGGTGCTGTTGGATGAGGGGTAGGTGTTGGGTTTGTTACATAGGGAAGCTCCATCGCTCTTTGAAAAGGGCCATGGGATTTGTCTCAACAGACAACCTTCATGGTCATCTGAGACACAATAACTTAGCTGTGACTAGTGATGAACACAGGTCTGACAGAACAAAATCTGAAAACTGTGATGGACTCAATCCATTTTAGTGCCTTCTAGAATCTCGGTATTAAATCAAAGTAACTCTGAGTGCTCTGGTTTCCTCCCACAATCCAAAGATGTGCAGGTTAGGTTGATTGGTCATAATAAGAAATTACCCCTTAGTATCCAGGTTAGAGGGATTAGTGGGTATAATATGTAGGGATATGGGGGGTAGGGCTTGGGTGGGATTGTGTTGGGTGCAGACTCGATGGGCTGAAGGGCCTCTTTCTGCACTGTAGGGTTCTATGATCTAAGCATTGACACTGGCACAAAAGGATAGAGCAATAGTCCTCCAACGTTCCTGATCATTAGCTTCTCAAACAGATTCCCTAACCTTTCCTTTTGTTGTGAGAGAAGACATGGCCAGTATCAATATTCATGACTGACTGGGACAGTTGACCAGGAATTGTGTCAATCAGGATGATACAGGCATGCTGGCTGTAGGGGTAGCCATTGGTCTATTCTTATACTGGTCAGTACGGTTTGAGTCCGGTCTGCTTGAGCTCAGTCAACGGCTACACAAGTTGGCTACCATTTCCTGCCCACCATTTCCAACAGAGAGAAATCACAGAAAGACATTGCAGGGTTGCAGAGAAAGTGCAGGTTGTGGCACTGATTGGATAGTTCTTTCAAAATATCTGCACAGATACGAGGGGCTGAACGGCCTCCTGCTATACTGCAGGATTCTACAAATCAACCAGTTACCGAGACTCCTTTCTGGTCAGATGCATTTGCACGACTGAGCCCAAGAGCGTTCAAGGTCTTCTAGGAGATCTCGATCTTCACATTGGGATTTAATGGAATTGATAGGCCTGGTAGGTAGGGATATGATCGGTGCAACTTGTGGGCCAAAGGGCCTGTTTGTGCTGTAGTGTTCTATGGTACAGCTGCTTTAGGCAATGCCGTATAATCTACTTCTGAATACTCACTCTGCCAAACGTCTGTACAGGGAGGAACTTCTTACTTCGCAGTTCATCTGAAAATGAATGATATTGTAGGTCAATAATAACAAAGTTCCTTAAGCTTTTCATTAAAATGGCTATTCCCTTCTTATGGTTATGAAATCCAATACTGGACTGAATTATCTTAGTTCAGATTTGTAATTTCAACCTGATCTTGGAACAAGGTGGTTTTCATCAGTTGTTGAGAGGGAGCTTTAAGGGTTGTTGTATTGTAACACACAAGTGTGTCCTATTCTGTATCGAAAGTACAAAGAATGCCTGTTTCCCGTACACACTCCTCAACTTGCCACAGAATGGGAAACTTCTAAACAGCATCACCACCAATTTCTCCTCACACATCATCCAGATTAGGAATTATATTTCAGTTTCTCATCACTTGGTCAACCTCAACTTTCATTCTCTTTCCAACCCTAATTCTAATCCCATTTCAGCTCCCAATTTCACCCTAATCCCAAACCTATCTACAATTTTAATCCCAGTCTGAATCCCACCTCCAATTTTAATCACAATCCCAAACCTCATCTCGGTTTTTCCGAATCCCAACTCTGAAACAGTCCTGATGCAAATACCGTCTTTAGTCTCATTTCTCCAATGTGTCCCCTACCCATCTTACTCCCAATTCCAGTCCCTGGCACTTTCGGTGACTAGTGTATCTGAATCCTGTCAAACAGCAATCACCAGAGTGACTGTAGTAATTCTAGGCAGTGCCTCACTGCCACCTTTCCAACACAAATTGGCTGTGAACGTTTGTTTGTGCTGTGTAATCTATGTAGCTTTCTCAGGACAGCTAGGAATGGGTGATAAATATTGGCCTCAGTGACTTCAACATCCTGAAACTGGATTCTAGAAAGATCCTTTCCAGTGAATCTGCCAATTACAAATTGCGTTGTGCTTTAACCCCATATTGCATCTCTGCAATTGACTTGGTCCATTTACAAATAAATCTCTCTAGTCTGGGAATTTGCAAGATTCTTCATTTAGTAAATTATATTTGTATTTCTGGATCCGAAGGATTCTTCATTTCATCCAGGGTGAAGGAGGTGGGGGGAAGAGAGAGAGAGAGAGAGAGAGAGTGGGAGGGGGGAATGCAGTGCACGTGTGTTAAAGAACACTGCAAATTCACTGCAGTCAAAAGATTGATACAGAGGATCGATGGAGTTTTTAGGAATGAACCTCTCAGTCACAGTGGTCAAGATTTTCAGAAGTTTCTTCGGCCTTGCTTTTGTATTTCTGAGGCAATGGAAGAGATGGGGGTCATTTTGTGACTAAGACTTACTCACAAAATGGGGCAGACACAATCTCCAGGTTGGTGCTTTCTCATTGTGTGTGTGACCCTATCCATAGGAGGGTCGCTTCCATATAGAAGCAGGCAGTGTTGTTGTTGTTTTGTGTAATTGCTGGTATGGGGCAGAGAGAGAGAGAGACACACACACACACATACACAGAGAGAGAGACACAGAGAGAGAGAGAGAGACACACACACACATACACAGAGAGAGAGAAACAGAGAGAGAGAGAGAGAGAGAGAGACACACACACACATACACAGAGAGAGAGAGAGAAGAGAGAGAGAGAGACACACAAACACATACCAGAGAGAGAGACACACCAGAGAGAGAGAGAGAGAGAGAGAGAGACACACACACATACACAGAGAGAGAGACACGAGAGAGAGAGAGAGAGAGAGACACACACACACACATACAGAGAGAGAGAGAGACACACACAGAGACACATACACAGAGAGAGAGAGACACAAGAGACAATACACAGAGAGAGAGACACACACACACGAGCATACACACAGAGAGAGAGACACACACACAGAGACACAACAGAGAGAGAGAGACACACACAGAGACACATACACAGAGAGAGAGAGACACCAGAGAGAGAGAGAGAGACAAGAGAGAGAGAGAGAGACACAAAAGAGAGAGAGAGAGAGACACACAGAGAGACAGAGAGACACACAAAGAGAGAGAGAGACACACAAAGAGGAGAGAGAGACACACAAAGAGGAGAGAGAGACACACACACACACAGGAGAGAGAGAGACACACACACACACACAGGAGAGAGAGACACACACACACACAGAGAGAGAGAGAGAGACACACACACACACAGGAGAGAGAGAGACACACAGAGAAGAGAGAGAGACACACAGAGAGAGAGAGAGAGACACACACACACACAGAGAGAGAGAGAGACACACAGAGAAAGAGACACACAGAGAAAGAGACACACAGAGAAAGAGACACACAGAGAAAGAGACACACACACAGACACAGACACACAGACACAGAGAGAGAGAGAGAGACACAGAAAATTCTGGTCACTAAGTCTGGGGGTTCATAGGTTTCAGTAAGACTATAGACAATAGAAGATGTGTGAAATCCACCTCCGGTTTTATCTCCACGTAACCATTTAAGGAAGAACATGCCACCTGGGCTCATTTAGCTAAGAGCTTTCTAGAGACTGGAGATCGTTCTGAGTGTGACAAAGTTAGAAGCAGCTTCTGGCACTTGGCGGCTACATTAACAGGTTGCTATTTTAATCCATTTTTTTTTAAAGCTTGGTCAGCCATTTCCAGCCAATAAATTCATGAAGTCATTTCACGAAGGTGTGAAGTCTGTGTGGGTGTCTCTCTCTCTAAGCTCAGGCTGTGTGCGTGTTGTTTTTGACTGTCCACATGCCACAGAGGTTTGTGTCTTTAGAAAATAGATAGATGATTTGTCGGTCCACCTCAATGCCAAAAACCAAAGGATCTTTGAACCCATGACTTCCAAACAATAGTCCAACATCACAGCCCAGTACGAACATTAAAAGACAGTTCCTGCTTAGCACTGTCAATATGGGTGGCTCCAACATTAGTCTAAACAGGGACTGGAAATGACTTGCTTGGCACAAATAGAGTTGTAATTATTCAAACTCCAAATGAACAATTACCTCGGTTTTCTCCAAACGAGCTACTGGTTTTGTCATTCTGAAGTAGCAGTTGCTTCATTTCTTCCAGTTCTGTGTGCTCTTTCACATACATACGCTTCAGGTTTTCAACATACTGGATCATAACTTCGACAGCCTTACTGACTCGAGTCTCCTAATGAGCAAGAAAAAAGTTCCAACTTTCAGTGCATCACTCAATAGATTTAAAATTAAAACATCACAAGCTCAACCTCAGTTTGGGTGGAATTCTAACGGCACATCACCTGAGGTTCGTACAATCCAGGCCAGCAGGGAATACTGTTCTCCGAGCTTCGCCTGTCCCCGGGATCAGGACGGGTATGTCTATAAAATTCCGGTCTTTTTGTCTCAGGGAAGGGAGATGTCACTCAGTGCAAAGGTGACAGCAGGAAATATTTGCCATCATCCCCCATTGCGAGGTTAAGACCTCACTCTTTCTACTGAATGTTTTATAGGTTGTCCTAGATGCAGCTGAGCTTCTCCAATGTCCTTGCACTCAGAGAACAAAGAACAGCACAGGGAACAGACCCTTTGGCCCTCCAAGCCTGTGCTGTTCATTGGTCCAACTAGACCATTCTCCTGTATCCTCCATTCCCAGTCTGCTCATGTAACTATCCGGATAAGTCTTAAACAATCAAGACTCATCTAGACAAGTGGAGAGTTTTGTCCATCACGCTCCTGCCTTGTAGATAGTGATGATGTAAAGATGCCGGCGTTGGATTGGAGTGGTAAGAACTCAGTAAGAATTTAGCAACACCAATTATTAATCCAACCGATTTATTAGATAGTAAAATAGCGAGCTTTCAACACTCCCGTGTCTTCATCAGGCAAGTGCAGTGTTATGGTCTGCAATAGCACACATCAGCACAGACAGTCAGAGATTGCTGATTAGAATGCGAATCCTTACATCTAACCTGCTATTCAAGTGTTAAAGTGGCTAACAATGTGTGTGAAGGAGATCCTGAGCATTGTTAGAGAGTTGTGTATTTTCTCCAGACAGCACAGTAAGTGAGGTTTTTTGCTAACCCAGGCAAGTTACGGGGGTTACAGATAGTGTGTCATGAAGCAAAGATCCCTGTTAAGACCGTCCTCATGTGTGCGGAGCTTGGCTATCAGTCTCTGTTCAGCGACTCTGCGCTGTCGTGTATCACGAAAGCACCCTTGAAGAACATTTACCCGCAGGTCGGAGGCCGAATGCCCATGACTGCTGAAGTGTTCGCCCACAGGAAGGGAACAGTTTTGCCTGGTGATTGCTGAGCGATGCTCATTCATCCGCAGTCGTAGTGTCTGCGTGGTCTCCCCAATATACCATGCTTCGGGACATCCTTTCTTGCAACGTATTAGGTAGACAACGTTGGCCGAGTTGCAAGAGTATGTACCGTGCATCTGGTGAATGGTATCCTCACGATTGATGATGTCGTCCATGTCTATGATCCGGCATGTCTTGCAGAGGTTGCTGTGGCAGGGTTGTGTGGTACTGTGGTCACTGTTCTCCTGAAGGTTGGGTAGTTTGCTGCGAACAATGATCTGTTTGAGGTTGTGCGGTTGTCTGAAAGCAAGAAGTGGGGGGGTGGGGATGGCCCTAGCGAGATGTTCATCGTCATCAATGATATGTTGAAGACTCCGGAGAAGATGTCGTCGCTTCTCCGCTCCGGGGAAGTACTGGACAACAAAGGGTACTCTGTCCACCGTGTCCCGTGTTCGTCTTCTGAGGAGATCAGTGCGGTTTATCGTTGTGGCACGTTGGAACTGTCGATCGATGAGTCGAGCGCCATATCCTGTTCTCACGAGTGCATCCTTAGTGTCTGGAGGTGTCTGTCACGATCCTCCTCATCTGAGCAAATTCTGTGTATACAGAGGGCTTGTCCATAGGGAATGGCTTCTTTAACGTGTCTAGGGTGGAAGCTGGAGAAGTGGAGCATTGTGAGGTTGTCTGTCAGTTTGCGGTACAGTGAGGTGCTGAGATGACCATCCTTGATGGAGATGCATGTGTCCAAGAATGCAACTGATTCTGGAGAATAGTCCATGGTGAGTCTGATGGTGGGATGGAACTTGTTGATATCATCATACATTTGTTTCAATGATTGTTCACCATGAGTCCAAAGGAAAAAGATGTCATCAATGTATCTAGTATATAACTTTGGTTGGAGATCTCGTGTGGTGAAGAAGTCTTGTTCGAACCTGTGCATGAAGATGTTGGCATACTGAGGTGCGAATTTGGTCTCCATGGCTGTTCCGTGTGTCTGGATGAAAAGCTGATTGTTGAAGGTGAAGACATTGTGGTCCAAGAGGAAGCGGATGAGTTGTAAAATTGCATCTGGAAACTGGCAGTTGTTGGCATTGAGTACTGAGGCAGTTGCAGCAATACCATCGTCGTGGGGGATGTTGGTGTAGAGCGCCGAGACATCCATTGGGACAAGGAGTGTCCCTGGTTCAACTGCTCCATGTGTGCTGAGTTTCTGTAGGAAGTCCGTAGTGTCAAGACAAAAGCTGGGGGTTCTTTGTACGATGGGTTTCAGGGTGCCTTCGATATAGCCAGAGAGGTTCTCACACAGGGTCCCATTGCCAGATACGATGGGACGGCCGGGTATGTTTGCCTTGTGGATCTTTGGGAGGCAGTAGAGATCTCCAATGCGGGGAGTACGTGGAATGAGAGCCCGGAGGGTGTTCTGAAGGTCCGGATCAAAGGTTTTGATCAGAGTGTTGAGTTGTAGATAGTGGACTTGTAGATAGTGGACAGGCTTTGGGGAGTCAGGAGGTGAGTTACTTACCACAGGATTCTTGTGTTTGTATGGTTAGTCCAGTTGAGTTTCTGGTCAATGGTAACACCCGGGAAGTTGATAGTTTATAGATACTAATACCACACAGTAATTCTTAGTTGAGCGAGGCATTCACCATTCCAAACATATAAATGAATACCTTTCCCATGAAGTGAGGAAGCTATACAACCGTTGGCAGTTTGCCCATTTCCAGCTCCTCAAATAACCCTCAGTGTCACTTATCAGGCAAAGGATTAAATCAGAAACAATCATGGTTATCAATTTCAGACCAGCACACATCATGATTAGCACGTTTTTGGATTTGAGAGAGTACGGGCAAACTCCCTTTGAACAGATGCCTATGCTTGGTGCCAATGTAGGTGGTTGGCACACCTGCCAGCACAGCCCCTTGTGATATAAAGCAGCACATCATCGAGCAAGACCTCTAACATCCTGGGTTTTGTCCTTCTGACAATGCTGCTCCACTTCTGATCTAGTACATTCAAGTAAATTACATCTCCATTTCTAGTTGTGAGAATAGCTTAGTGGTTTATTGCTAGATTATTAATTTAGAAACTCAGCTAATACTCTGAGGACCTGGATTCGAATCCCACCATAGCAGATGATGGAATTTGAATTCAATTAAAAAAATCTGGAATTAAGAATCATTGATGACCATGAAACCATTGTCAGAAAAATTCCATCTGGTTCACTAATGTCCCTTTAGGGAAGGAAATCTGCAGCCCTTACCCGGTCTGGCCTACGTGTGACTCCAGATCCACAGCAATGTGGTTGACTCTCAACTGCCCTGTGAAATAGGCCAGCAAGCCTCTCAGTTATATCAATCACCAAAGATTCTCAACTAAGACCCACAGTACAGGGACTGCAGCGATTCAAGAAGGCAGCTCACCACCACCTTCTCAAGCGTGATTAGGGATGGGCCAGCCATGCCCACGTCCCACGAATGAATAAAAAAAAAACCCCTTTCACTAGAAGGTTAACTCAGTAACGCATTATCAAAAATACATCATCTGGTTTCAGGCACACTGCATAACTATCATTTTCCCACTCGGACAAGGAACAAGAGGAAGATATGGATGTTTCATTATTAAAATTATGCTTTTCAAAACAACCTATTCTCTTATTAAATACGATAGATGTGATTCAGTCTTCAAATAACTGAAAAAGGGGACATAACAACCACTATATTACACTGTTTGCACGCAGAGATAAACTTCATTTCCCAAGAATGAATAGATTGGGCAGCAAGTTAAGATTCCAAAAATCTGAAATGAAATCCAACTCACTTTTGAACTGTCAACCCCTGGTATAAATACTGTCAGGGTGAGGGTCTCCCTACTGACCTGTTAGCAGAGGTGGGTCGCTCAGTGAAATTTATCTTAAATCTTTCAGGGAATGAGACAGTCACTGGATTGGGCAGCATTTATTGCCCTCGAGGGTCGTGGTGGCAAAGCACCCTTTTGAACTGCCGCAGTCTACATGGTGCAGGTACATCCACTGTGCTGTAGGTACACCCACAATGCAGTTAGGGGAGAAGTTCTAGGATTTTGACCCAGTGACAGAGAAAGAACGACACGTCAGAGCGACTTGGAGAGGAACTTGCAAGTGTTGCTGTTCCTGCGTATCTGCTGCCCATGTCCCTCTACATGGTAGAGGACAAGGATTTGGAAGGTGCTGTTGAAGGAGCCAAGGTGAGTTGCTGCAGTGCATCTTGCAGATGGTACTCACTGCTGCTTCTATGTATCGGGAGGTGGAGGGTGTCAATGTTCACCTTGGTGGATGGAAAGCTGATCGGGTAAGTACTTTTGTCCTAGTTGGTGTTGAGCTTTTCGGAGCTGCACTCATCCAGGCAAATGGAGAGAATTAAATCACACTCTTGACTCGTGCTTTGTAGATGGTGAACCGGCTTTGAGAGGTCAGGTGGTGAGTTACTAACTGTAGAATTCTTAGCCTCTGACCTGCTTTTGTGGTCACAATATTTGCCCAGTTCAGTTTGTGGTAACCCCCCGGAACGGTGACGATGGGGAGAAATCCAGCAGCGGTAATGCCATTAATTGTCAAGGAGCAATGATTTAACTATCTCTTATTGAAAATGGTCATTGCCTGGCACTTGTGTGGCACAATATCACTTATAATGATGCAGACACCAAATCATAGAGTCTTACAGTGCAGAAAGAGGCCCTTCAGCCCATCAAATCTGCACCAAACACAATCCCACCCAGGCGCTACCCCCATATATCCCTACATATTATACCCACTAATCCCTCTAACCTCCACTACCCTGGACACTAAGGGGCAATTTCTTTGCATGGCCAATCAACCTAACCCGCACATCTTTGGACATGTTCTGCTGTTAGCTCTCAGGCCTTGTTTGTGAGCAAGGAGGAGCAACAGTACTTGTGTGCCTGCTCACAGTGATCTGTCTGCTCCCTTATCCTGTAAATCAGACCATCCACTCCCCCAGTTCACAGCAGACCACTTTGGCTGTGACCTTGTGCTGTAGGGATATCTCCACCTGACAGCTGCCCGTCAACCTTGGTGGCTGGAAAACCAGCAATTTAATCCTCAAAACGGAACGCCTCTCTCCATACCTGCGTGCCCTCCCCCTCGCCTCTCCCCTTCAGGCTAAAATCCAGGCTGTGTCTCCAGTTAGATGAATAATAAGTATTAAAATCCTCTGCAGTGCCTTGGGCTGCTTCCCATGCACTCTTGCTCCTCTCCCATCTCCTCCTCCTCATTTTTAATGCCCCTTGTAGCTTCCCATTACCTTTCTGATTGCCTCTCCGACGGGGGGGAAATTATCAGTATTCGCCTAAACGCAGAATTCTGGGTGACAAGTAGAACGACATCTTTCAAGTTTGAAGAGCAAAACACGTAATTTTCCTTATTTGGAGCACATGTGCCTCTGAGACTAAGGTTCACCTGGTGAATGGCCCCCAGCATTTCCGCTCGGCTAGCCACTCTGCTGGTGATCTGCAACAGCATCGACAGACTCTTTTCCAGTTTCTCAAAGGCCTCCAGCGACTGTTCTTCTTCACACAGAGGCTTCACCGTCTGTCGGGAGCAGAGAAGGTGAATGAGATGAGAGGAGTGGGAGGGGGGAAGAGAACGGGACAGAAAAATGATGGAAGAAGGGAGAGGTAGCAAGAGAGAGCAAGAGCGGGATCACAATCCAGGACGTCCAAGGGCGAGGATGAGTTTGTTCCAAGGAAATGGAATTACTCCTCTAATCAGTCACTTGGTCGTACCGAACTTGAATCTCGTTAAAAGAGGGACACGTTGCCAAAGTTTTTCGTCTTACACTCATCGGGACAAATGCAAGAATACCAAATTTCCAAGGAACACTACAATTTATACTACGGAAAACAAGTGCTGGTCGGTTAGCAAGTCAACTTTGATGGGTCGAGGCATTTCGTTATGGAAAAAAATGGGGAACTAACTCCAATTTTCCTCGTTGAAGAGATTAAAATGGGAGATGTGTGTAACTTGGGAAAGTCGGGGAAATTGCTAAATTTTGACGGGTTGTTTTAATCCCACATTTATTAGACAAAAATAAAATATAGCATGCACTGTAATTTTGCCTATGTTATCTAGGGGTGGGGAGAGAGAAGGGAAATTAAAACACACTTCAGTCAATGAGCCCGGTGCTAACCTGCAACATCTGTTGACATTTCTCAATCTCTTTTCTCAAATTTGTTTCAGCCAAATCTCTGGATCTTTCCTCCAGGCGTAATCGTTTATCCAGAGTAAACACGTCACATTTGAAAGCCAACGAGAAGCGGAGAAATTCTGCCTGTATTTAAAGAGGTGTCAATCTTACAAACAAAGAAATACATGTATTAAGCAACACGAGCGCACGCTTCAACACATCGGGAACACTTACGTGTGCTGCAAAGTTTCATTATGTTATTTCCCGCCCTCGTCTATGGAAGTTACCAAGCAGGAAAATATTAGTTGGTTTATCAAAGATGAGCCATACATCACGATTGCCAGAGCATCACTGACACAATGCTGTTACTCTGCCACCTCTTTCTCTGCAACTATAAAGAATATATTGTTTCCTCACCCCCACCCCCCCTTCTCGGAAACTAGGGGAACTTTAACAAGTATGTGGGTTACAGGAGTAGAATGGGATTGCTGTTGGTGCAGATTCGATGGGTCAAATTTCTGTACTGTAAGGATTCTATGATGCTAACAAAATCTTTTTCTTGAGAATTTGTTGTTTTTCTCAGTTTGTTCTCCACAATGTTTGGCAGAGAAACCTTCAATTCCTGGAGATTCCCAAACAATCCCAGAAGTTTGTCAACCCTAATGCACTCATCATTTGGCCCAATTTTCTCTCCAAATAGATACACAACAGGGAAGGACAGAGCAAGCAAGGGAGTTACTTATGGAAGGTGACTTGCAAGCTGTCCATTTAGGAACAGTCCAACACTCAGATTTTTCATAAAACCAAATGAAACATAATCTGTGCAAAGCCAATTTACCTCCACTTCCTGTTCACTCGCTGAGGCACTGTAAGGTGGGAGAGAGTGGAAGAATGTACAAAGAGTTTCAGTTTTGTATACACATTACAAATACACATACAGAATATAATAACACCCGCAAAAACAATAGAACACATTTCTTACCTCTGCAAGTTGACTAGACCTTGACTTTGAGTGTCGGGCAGCTGATTGGTTGCTGTTGAGAGGCAGACAGTTGATGTTGTTATCGCGCAGAAATTACTGAAACCAAATAAGCCAAGTTGACGACTCTTTCTGGTGAAACTTTGCAATGTAACCCTGTTAATGCCACAGCACTAAGGATTACAATTACCTCCACGTTTTGTGTATTAATGAGAAAAAAGGAAACACCATTTTGCCAAGTGTTATAGCCTGCAAGTCAGCAAGACATAAGAACAGGAGGAGGCCATTCAGCCCATCAAGCTTGCTCCACCTATTAGTAAGATCTAACATGGCAGATCTGACACTAAGTCCACTTCCCTGCCTTATCTTCATAAACCTTAATTCTCTGCCTGGTTAAAAAACCTATCAATCTCAGTCTTGAAAAATATTCAGCCCCTGATATAAATAGTTCCAAAGATTCTCCACTTAGAGAAGGAAACTCTTCCTCAAATCCATCTTAACTGAGCGTCCTCTTATTCTGCGACTCTGCCTTCTGGTGCTATACTCTCCCATGAGTGGAAACATTCCCCAACATTTACCCTGTCTAACTCCCTAAGAATCTTCTGTGTTTCAACCAGGTCGCCTCTCATTCTTCTGAACTGCAAGAAGTAAAGACCCAATCTGTTTCATCTTTCCTCAGATGACAGTCCCTCCATACCCGGGGATCATCCCAGTAAACTTACTGATAATTTGTACAGTTGCAGCAACATAGCTTTATTTTAGAACCTAGAACATTACAGCGCAGTACAGGCCCTTCGGCCCTCGATGTCGTGCTGACCTGTGGAACCAATCTAATGGCCCTCTAACCTAAACTATTCCAATATTATCCATATGCCTACCCACTGACCATCTGAATGCTCTCAAAGTTGGCGAGTCCATAACTGCTGCAGGCAGGGCATTCCACACCCTTACTACCCTCTGAGTAAAGAACCTTTCCCTGACATCCGTCCGACAACTACCACCCCTCAATTTAAAGCTACATCCCCTCGGGTTAGCCATCACCATCCGAGGAAAAAGGCTCTCACTGTCCACCCTATTTAATCCTCTTATATGCCTCAATTAAGTCACTCTTAACCTCCTTCTCTCTAATGAAAACAACCTCAAGTCCCTCAGCCTTTCCTTATAAGACCTACCCACCATACCAGGCAACATCCTGGTAAACCTCCTCTGCACCCTTTCCAATGCCTCCACATCTTTCTTATAATGCGGCAGCCAGAACTGTACACAATACTCCAAGTGCGGCCGCATCAGAGTTTTGTACAGTTGCAACATGACCTCATGACTCTGAAATTCAATCCCTCTACCAATAAAAGCTAATGCACCTTACACCTTCTTAACAACCCTATCAACCTGGGTGCCAACTTTCAGGGATTTATGCAAACCAGGCTCCTTGAAATAAAAGCCAGCATTCCACTTGTCTTCTCTAGTATTTTGGAATTACAGGAATGGAATGACTCACTTCAAATGACAAGATCTTGGCACTAAACAACATAACTTTGTTGTTATTTCAGATTTCCAGTATCTGCAGTATTTTTGCTTTGAGCACACACCCATCCTGGCCCAAGAAACTCCCCTCTCCTAGGCCTGACCCTTCTCTCCCCCAGGCAAGATCCTTCCCATAACCCTGGCCAAGTTTGAATCACATTTAAATTCAATCTATGTGATTTAATTCTGCTTCCCTGATTCAGAGTGTGTCACTGAGTGTCTTCAGTAACTCATCCAGTAAAAGGTGGTGACTTGTGCATGGCACCCGTGACACACAGTATCCTTTGCTGTTCCTGAGTCCGAGTCACAGGGCAAGGATTAATTTTGGAGATGGTTTTCCCGCGTGCTGAGCCGACACACCGAGAAGTGGGGCCTCGGGCAGGAAACCTGGAAGTGACGGGGTCAATAGTTTAAAGGTGTGGTGGATGAATGAGATGCAGAGGGACCAGGACGCTCAGGAGGCTGTCTATGGGAACGGCAGAGGTAGCAGTCGCGTGGGACTCATCCACACTGTCCCTCTTCATCCTAGAGAGAGTGCTGGCACAAGAGTGACATCTCACATCTCAGCTTCACCCTTTGGGTAACACCTAATGCTTGTGTGTAATGGGAGAAGAATCTTTACTCTGGATTTTGGAACATCCTTTTTCTGCTGAGACACGGTGGTTCAGTGGTTAGCACTGCTGCCCCACAGCACCAGGAACCCGGGTTCAATTCTGGCCTCGGGTTACTGTCTGAATGGAGTCTGCGCATTCTCCCTGTGTCTGCATGGGTTTCCTCCGGGTGCTCCAGTTTCCTCCCACAGCCCAAACGACGCGTGGGTTAGGTGGATTGGCCATGTTGAATTTACCCTAGTGTCAAGAGATCAACAGTAAATATGTGGGATTGTGGTCAGTGCAGACTCGATGGACCAAATTTGCACTGTAGAGATTCTATGAAATGCAAATACTGAAGATTTAAATTGCAGAGATTTGTTAGAAAGTCAACTCTAACTTAGAACTGGATTTACTTTAAATATAAATATAACAACGCCTGTGTGTTCACTTTTATTTTACTCAGAATGTTTAGGCACTTACAACTCCATAATAACTTGGTAATCGTTCTGACCAAGAGTCTATAGTCTCAAAACGTTAACTCTGTTTCTCTCCTGACAGATGCTGAGTTTTTCTGGTGTCTGCTATTATCATTTCAGATTTTAGCATCCGCAGTATTTTGTTTATTTGTAATTCCATGCTGGCTCTCTCAGATTGGCTGAAAATTTTCAAGATGGCTCTTTGATCTCCATTCTTTCATTGGGTTTGGACATGGTTGGGCCATCATTTATTGTTGGTCCCCAGTTGTCCCTTTAAGAGGGCAGTTAAGAGATAGCCTCTGGAATCACATGTAGACCAGACTGCGTAAAGATGGCATCTTCCCTTCCCTAAAGGACATTAGCAAACTAGATGGGTTTTTGCAACAATAGACAATGATTTCTTAGAATGACTTAGAATCTCTACAGTACAGAAAGAGGCCATTCTGCCCATCTGCACTGACCACAATCCCACCCAGGCCGTACCCCTTTATCCCTACATATTTTACCCACTAATCCCTCTAACCTATACATCTCAGGACACTAAGGGCAATTTTAGCATGGCCAATCAACCTAACCCGCACATCTTTGGACTGTGGGAGGAAATTGGAGCACCCGGAGAAAACCCACACAGACATGAGGAGAATGTGCAAACTCCACGCAGATAGTGACCCAAGCAGGGAATCAAACCAGGTCCCTGGAGCTGCGAAGCAGCAGTGCTGACCACTGTGTTACCGTGCCGACCACTGTGTTACCGTGCCGTCCACATGGTTTCACGATCATCATTAAACTTTTAATTCAGATTTTTATTGGAGTCAAATTTCAACACTTGCTGTGGTGGGATTTGAACCCGAGTCCTTATTATCCTGGATCTCTGATAGGTTAACAAATTTGCCCAGATTATTGTGGTCCACCTATCTCATCGCACCAAAGTCGGGCTTGTCCACATCTAGATTCTTACCAGCCATTTTAGATTTTTCTCTTTCAAATACAAGGTTGTTAAATAATAACAACTAATAAGTTAAATTTATTATGATCGTTACTAACAAATGCTTATACACTGTTAAGACTGTTAAACTAAATCTAACATAGCCCCATTGTTTCAATGACACGTTGCTGTAGAAAACAACTCCAAACGCACTAAAGTAAATTGACTATCTTTTTCCCCATGATCTGGTCTCCTTATCACAATCTATGTGAAAGCTAAATTCTTCCATTAAGAACACGCTGGTCCAATATCTGCACTGATACAATCTACTGTTTCACAGCTGGGGGGCCTGCTCACTTCTACTCCAGCCTTAAATGATTTTCTGTTCCTTAATTCTATCCATAAAAGGTTCCATTGCCTACATATTTCTCACTGTAACTGTTCTTCCCATTTAAAGTGATTTTGACTTTAAATCACAAGTCTGCCACACACATCGTTCACCATTTTCCTTATCCATCCTACAGACTTTTCAAAATACTCATTCAAGGGATGCATGCATCGCTTGCTAGGCCAACATTTATTGTCCATTCCCAATTGTCCTCGAGAAGCTGGCAGTCAGCCCTCTCTTGAATTTAATGGGTAATGTAATGTACACCCACAGTGCTGTTAGGGAGGGAGCTCCAAGACTTTGACCCAGCGACAGTGAAGGAGCGGCCAATATATTTCTAAGTCAAGATGGTGAACGGCTGAGAATGGAAATTGTAGGCGATGGGGCTTTCACATATCTGCTGACCTTGCCCTTCTAGATGGAAGTGGTCCTGATCTTGGATGCTGCTAAGGAGTCTTGGTGAGTTCATAATCTAGCATACTTAGCTCCCATTCCGGACCATTTTGTAGCCACATTTCAGTAATGGTTTCCATGTCAAATCCTCCAGATTGACCCCCAGGTCGTAGTTCATTTAGTCGTATCCTCTATACACTACGTTTATGCAGAAAGGAGATTTGGATTCAACCATAAATTTTGGCTTTAATCATTTAAAAAAAAAAAAATCTCTCTTTAACCAAGCATTTGGTCACTTGCCTTAACGTCACCTTCTCAGTATCAAATGCTACTCAGTAAGTCTCGTGGGAAGGAGTTTGGGATATTTTACTATATTGAAAGAGCACTATGTTCTTAAAGCAAAAAAGAAAAAAAAATGTTAGATTCACAATGACGTTAGTGTTTAATTCTTACCATCAAGGGTGCGAACCGCACTATCATAGTTAGCCTGCAATTCACTGGAGCTCAATTCATCCACGGCCACAGAACCACGAGTGGCTTCCTAAGCATAAAAAGGGAAAAAGAGTCATTAGAGATTAAGCTGTAGACTATTACACAGCGACTAGCTCAGTCTGATCATTATACAGAAATGAAAACAAGACAAAAGATCCCCGTACTACAATCCACACTGATGCAGCAACTAATCTAATGATGTGTAAAATAAATAGCTCTCTATTCAATACAATGATAAGTAGAGCTGTAATAGAGCTGAAAGTAAGTGGTATAGGAGAGAGTGTGCGGGGACAGAGAGAACAAACGTGTATTTTGAACATCTAGGGTAAATAAGTTGCGAAAAATTTCAGTACTAACGTCTGAAAACAGACACAGTTACACTATTGCTCGTTAATAATAGTCAGATAGCTTAGGGGCCAATTTTTACTAAGATATATCTTACAATTTGAAAAGTTCTGAAAAGGAGACCCCCACATGGAAGCACAGAAAATAGGAGACTATTCAGCTCTCCAAACCTGCTCCCACATACACGACGATCATGACTCCCACGTAGAAAATAGGAGCAAGAGCTTTCGAGCCTGCTCTGCCATTTGGTATCATTGCTGATCATCCAACTCAATAGCCTGAACCCGTCTTCTCCCTGCCATACCCTTTGATTCCTTTTGCCCCAAGAGCTAAAGGATGCAGAACATAGAAAAACTACAGCACAAACAGGCACCTCAGCCACAAGTTGCACCGATCACATCGCTAGCTACTGGGCTTACCTATAATCCTCAATCCTATTAAGTCCCATGTACTCATCCAGAAGTCTTTTAAAAGACCCCAGCGAGTTCACCTCTACCACCACCGACAGCAGCCGATTCCACTCACCCACCACCCTCAGTGAAAAACTTACCCCTGACATCTCCCCTGTACCTGCTCCCCAGCACCTTAAACCTGTGCCCTCTCATGGCAACCATTTCAGCCCTGGGAAATAGCCTCTGAGAATCCACTCAATCTATACTTCTCAACATCTTATAAACCTCTATCGGGTCCCCTCCCATCCTTCGTCTCTCCAGGGAGAAAAGACCGAGCTCCCTCAATCTATCCTCAGAAGGCATGCCCAGGCAACATCCTTGTAAATCTCCTCTGTACCTTTTCAAGAGCTTCTACATTCCTCCTGTAATGAGGCAACCAGAACTGAGCACAGTACTCCAAGTGGGTTTGACTAGGATCTTATACAGCTGCGGCATTATCTCTCGACTCCTAAACTCAATCCCTCTATTGATGAGAGCAATAACTCTTAACTCCTACTTGAAAACATGCAATGTTTTGGCCTCCACTATTTTCTGTGAATTCCACAGGCTCACCACTCTCTACTTACTTACTCTCTATCCTCAGACTGTGATATCTGGTTTTGGACTTCTCCACCATCAAGAACATCCTTCTTGTATTTGAGCTGCCTAATCTTGTTAGAATTTTATAGGTTTCTATGAGCTCCCCACACCCCCTTTCTTCTGAACTCCAGCGAATATAATCCTAACTGACTCACTCAATCTCTCCTCACGCATCAATCCTGCCATTCTAGTATCAGTCTAGTAAACTTGTGCTGCACTCCCTCTGAAGCAAGAGCATTCCTTCCTCAGATAAAGGAGCCTAAAACAGCACAACATATTCCTGGTGTGGCGTTAACAAGGACCTCTATAATTGCAAAAAGACAGTCCTGTTCCTATCCTGGAATCCTCTCTATATAAAGGCCAACATACCAGTGGCCTTCTTTATCATCTGCTGCACCTGCATGTTTGCCTCTAACATCTAGCAGGACACCCAAATCTCGTTGTACATGTGCCTCTCTGAATTTACAGCCAGATAGTAATCTGCCTTCCTACTTTTGCTACCAAAGTGAATAACCTCACATTTTATCCACGTATCTGCCACGCATTTCCCCACTCACTCACAAATCACACTGAAACAATCACATATCCTCCTCACAGCTCACCGTCCCACCCAGCTTTGTGTCGTTTGCAAATTTGGAGTACACTTAGTTTCCTTATCGAAATGATTAATATATATTGCATACAGCTGGTGCCCTGGTAATGACTCCAGCAGTACTCCACCAGTCACTGCCTGCCGTTTGGAAGAAGACCCATTTATTCCTACTCTCTTTCCTGTCTGCCTACCAATTTTCTATCCATTTTAATACACTGCCCCCAATTCCACACACATTAATTTTACATGCCTACGTATCTGAGCAGATATTGTGTGATGTACAGAGGGTCTCTTCCTGAGATTAGCTGTTAGTTCTGAGATCAACATCAAATTAATACTGCTCCAACACTCCTCGATTGAAAGCATCAGAAGGCAGAGTAACCAGAAGGCAGAGTCACAGTATACTTGGATTACACTGCCTGAAAATGATGGCAGTGACACATTCAGGAGTAACTTTCATAGAACAGTACAGCACAGTACAGGCCCTTCAGCCCTCGTTGTTGTGCCGAGCTATGTCCGAACCCAAGATCAAGCTATCCCACTCCCCATCATTCCGGTGTGCTCCATATGCCTATCCAATAACCGCTTGAAAGTTCCTAAAGTGTCCGACTCCACTATCACGGCAGACAGTACATTCTACACCCCAACTACTCTGAGTAAAGAATCTCAGACATCCCTCCTATGTCCACCATGAACCTTTCAAGAAGGAATTAGATACATAATTGAAAAGGAAAAAAGTATTCCAGGTTATGGGGAAAGAGCAGGGGAGTGGGCATTCTGCAATTGGGTTGCACTTGCTGAACAATCCCGAGCATATTAATAGCTGCATTGACAACCAATTTAAAGTCATCAGTTGAACTCCTAATGTAGCTCATTTATGTTTGCTGGGAATTATACATTCATGCTCAGGGACCCAGTCTCTGCAAACAAGAATACGTTCAAATCTGGCTTTGTTAATTGTTCATTAGCTTAAGGAGCCAATAATTTCCTGCTGCTTTTTCCATGGCAACATTTTAGTCAGAGTTGACTTGCCCCCAACCAATCAGCATCCATTTTCTCCTGTAACATGTAATATTATGCCTGCCTGAAATTTGGTATTCTTGCATTTGTCCTGATGAATGCAAGATGAAAAGATTCAGCAAAATGTCTCTCTTTTCAGCAATTACTTAACTCTTTGAGGGCGTGGGATCCTTAATTATGCAGCCAACACGCATCCCGGGCATTCTCTCTTCCACCTTCTTCCATCGGGAGAAAGGTACAAAAGTCTGAGATCACACACCAGTCAAGAACAGCTTCTTCCCTGCTGCCATCAGACTTTTGAATGGACCTACCTCGCATTAAATTGCTCTTTCTCCACACCTTAGCTATAATTGTAACACTACATTCTCTTCTCCTTCTCCATGTACAGTGTGCTTTGTCCGTATATCATGCAAGAAACAATACTTTTCACTGTATATTAATACACGTGACAATAATACATGTGACAAAAAGCTAGCACAGGCAAAGGCGGCCAAACGGCCTCTTTCTGTGCAATATGATCCAGTGAAGGGGCACGAGGAGGAGCTGGATTTAGGACCAAGCTTATTGAGATACAACTTAGGGCCTTACATCAACGAGCAGGAAAAATGCCAAGGATACATCTCCGGGTGACTCCAGAGATAGCGGAGAGACGGCAAGAGAGGAGAATACAGGAAAATCCCAGACCTTAAAGCTGAAGGTAAGTAGGTGGAAAAGAATGATAATGTCAATCTGTCAAAGATTGTAGGAAGGTCGAGAAGGATGAGGAGGATATAGCATGGTCACAGACCTTTGGTTCTGTCTGTTTCCATACTACGATAGGGACAGCAGAAGGTTGGATGTATTCAAACAGAAGGAAAATTGGGCAAGGATTTGAAAGGCAAGATTCATAAGGATATTGCACAGGAAAGGAGTTAGGCAAGAGACATGGAAAATGGATTTTTAAAGATGGGTACGATAACAAGTGGATCTGATATAAAATTTTCAAAGGGATTGATAAAGTAAATGTAGTCGGTGCAGACTTGATGGGCCAAATGGCCTCCTTCTGCACTGTAGGATTCTATAATTCTATGATTATCTGATTGAATGCTGAATTTGCCGACTTCTGCTCCTAATTATTTATAAAAAAGGGAGACAGATAGTATCTGAGGAGGGAGAATCTCTCAATGTTACACAAACGCAGATTGATAGATTTACCACACAAGTAACATTTCAGGCAGTAATCAGTTAGGTTCATTTTAACATACTGGGGCTCCGAAGCGCCCGCATATTTGGAAGATTGGCATTAGGTTTAATAAAAGCATGTTTTCATACCAAGTTTATTTTTACTTTGGTTCTTGACCCGGGTTGATCCCTTTTGGAGATAAGCTTGGAGATGAACTGACTGGTATCCAAAGCAACTGGGCCACCTTTGGAGATAAAATTTCTGTCAATTCTTCACAACCATCATCTTCAACACAAGTAAGCATCACAAATCTTTTCTTGAGAAAGCAACTTGGCAAGAATCTTATACCTTATGTTTCTGACAAACTCAAAGCTTTGGCAATCCATATCTGAGTAATTTGACACATTGATAGTAGAACTGGGGCCTTTTGCAAAGGACCACTTCCTGCTCAACATTGACTTGACAGGCCATTTAGCCCATTGGCAGGATTTGCTGTCCCTCCTGTGGCACATATTGCAGCAATGAAGGTAGCCCGCCATTGGCTGATGGCAGGATCTTCTGATCTCACTGCTGTCAATGTGCTTTCCTGTCCTATGCAAGCACCCCAACTACCACTCTTCCCCCTCCACCACCCCTCCCACAAACCCATCCACTCCCAACGCTGGAAAGCCCATGGCAGTGGTTTGCTATCAATGGGACTGGAAGATCTTGCCAGCTAGAATGGCTGGAAAATTCCAGCCAAGTGACTGTGATGGCAATTATGATTGACACAGGTCTCCACTCCCTCCCTACTGGATATAACCACTGACATTTCTACCACTAAGCAGGCTGGTACATAAGTGTGAAGTTCAGGAACTTGGAGAATTGGCACCACATCTATTCTGCCAATAGACCACTAAAGATCCTTTTCTCAAATAAAAGAAAATCATACTCAAATAACTGCAACTGTAGAATACAGATAGCTGGAATAACGTCTGTAGCTTCAAAATCCATAGAATCCTTACGTGGAGGCCATTTGACTCATGAAGTCTGCACTGACTCTCTGAAGAAGAATCTTACTCCAGGCCCACCTCCTGCCCTATCCCTGTTACCCTGCACATTTACCATTATCCAGTGAGGATTTCATTCAATGGTTGAGATGATGATAGGTGGTGATAATGGAGCTAGTGCTTTTGGTGTCTGTCATCATCATCTGCCTCTTCGACCAGTGAAACATCTGTAGAGTCACATCATACCAGCACCCCTTGGCACATCCACAGCAAGGCAAACTGGCATGATTATCTCCGTCCCAGAGAGGCATTAGTTAGCAGTCTGCCTCCTGCTCACCCTCAGCCACAGGTCAAACACAGGTGGCTGGGAGTACAGGTTATCTCTGGTAATGCCACCTTATGGGTTACTTGGGTGTCTCTGATGCCACAAGGTGACATTACCAAAGATAAAGCCCAGCCGAAGCGCTAGCTCCATTGTCATCACCTCAGCCATTGAATGAAATCCTCACTGGGAGGACAACTAAGGGACAACTTAGCATGGCCAATCCCCATAACCTGCACATCTTCAAACACTAAAGGGGCAATTTATCATGGCCATCCACCTAATGTACTGTGGGAGAAAACCGAAGGAAACCCACACAGACACGGGGAGAATGTGCAAACTCCACATAGACAGCGACCCAAGGCAGGAATCGAACCCGAGTCCTTGGCGCTGTAAGAGTGCTAACCACTGTGCTGCCGAGAAAGCTGACAAACAAAATGACAAACAAATAGTGATTACAGAACCCATTCAAACTGATGATGCAAATCGAGATCAGTTTACCTGAAGCGCCATCCTTAATTATGTCACGCACATCGTCATGCTTTTCACCGACTACATCAAGGGTTTTTATTGTTTCCTGGAGTTGCAAGCCGTTGTCAGGTTGCTTTGTGGAAGTATGAGGTGCACTGGACCCTGTACCAAGCACACAAGACATTAAACCTGCGAGAGATAGGGGCTGACCGCTGCTTTAAAATAACATTGACAATGTGAGGTATTTGGGAGTTGCTTACTGGACATGGAGGAGTTTTCTGGGGTGACAATGCAAGGTATGTTAAGCTGGTGCTGTTCACTGGAAAATGATTGAGTTACAAGGTTATTTTTGGATACCAAAACACACAGAGATATAAAACATTTCATTGTGTATAAATGATAAAACACCATTGAGAGGTAACCAAGTCGTACCTGGGTTGAAGCAGATCGCAATTGTCCACGTCCTTGCCAGCTGCTGCCTGTAAAGAAAACATTTATAAAATTTCTTCTGTAAGACGCACTGCAGAAACTCACCGATGTCCCTTATGCGGCACCTCCCAAACCCAGGTCCTCCACCATCTAAGAGGACAGGGGCAACAGATACCTGGGAATATATCACCTGGAAAATCCTCTCCAAGTCGGTCATCAGCATGGCTTGGAAATATGTCACCACTCCTTTCCTGTCACTGGGTCAAAATCCTGGAATTTCCTCCCCTAACAGCGCTTTGTGTGTACCTACACACCAAGAACTACAGCTGTTCAAGAAAGTGACTCATCGCCACTTTCTCAAGGGCAACTGGGAACGAGCAACAAACTGGGAATTGAACCTGGATCCCTGGCGTTATGAAGCAGCAATTCTAACCACTGTGCCACCATGCTGCCCCATTAGAGATTTCAGCGAAATTAGGGATGTTTTCTAGTAAAACAAGCTTTATTTAAGAATGCAGTTTAAATATAACTAACAAAATGAAGCATCTTAACTGTTTCACCATAGTTTAAAAAAAAAATGAAAACACGTTGGCCTTCATAGCGAGAGGATTCAGGATAGGGATATTTTGCTGCAATTATATGAGACCACATCTGGAATGTTGTGAGCAGTTTTGGCGTCCTTATCTGAGTAAGGATGTTCTTGCTATAGAGAGAGTGCAGTGAAGGTTTACTAAGATTGTTCCTGAGATGACAGGTCTGTTATAGGAGAAGGAATGGAGTCAGCTAAGATTGTACTTAGTGGAGTTTGGAAGAGCGAGAGGGGATTGCATAAAAATTTATAAAATTCTAATAGGATTAATCGGGGTAGATTCAGAAAGAAATGTTCCTGATGGTGTGGGGGGGTAGGGGTGTCCAGAACTAGGGGTCATAGTTTGAGGACACAGGATAAACCTTTTAGAATGGAGGTGAGGGAGAATTTCTTCACCCAGAGGGTGGTGAATGTGTGGAATTCACTAACACAAAGTAGTTAAAGCCAAAATGTGTGATTGCAAGAAATTAGACATAGCTCTTGAGGCTAAAAGGTGAACAAGTATAATGGGAGAAGTGGGGAATCATGATATTGAATTTGATGGTCAGCCATGATCAAAATGAATGGCGGAACAGTCTTGAAAGGTTGAATGGCCTACACCGGCTTCTATTTTCAATGTTTCTAAGAAAAGAAATAACTAATTTCTCACTCATCACTGTTTCAGTTCCAAATAAGCAACATTATCTTACAGACTCAAAATTCCACTTTAGATACAGTTAGCAACGATAAATAAGCTTGCTACAGCAGAGTAGTTGGGCTCAAAGTTTTCAGAGTGACTTTTGAGTTTCAGAGCAACTTGTCGATTCCGTTTGTAAACAAACCTCAGTCAGAACTGAGAATTGCTTTTCTGGTACAAACTTGGTTCCACCCATTAGCCACATTATCACATGACCCTGTCAATCAAACCAATCAAAAACTCCTGGGGAAATTTCATTATATAAAAAAAAATCCATTTGCACATGACTAAAAGTAATTATGCCACTGTCCCAGAAATGAAGCTACATTTCCGCCAGACATACTGACTATAGAAAAATTTTAAGACATTTCCCCTTTTGAAAAAAACAATAGCAATAGCATACAACCAAAGTTGAATTGCATCATCTTAATTCACTGAAATCTCTTTTGGGGAACCCCAGTACGGATTCTTTCCAGCCCATGTCCAGCTCAGCAGAAGTCTGCAAACCAGAAGAGGCAAAAAGAGACTTGAGAAAAAAATAAATGTATTTCATCAGTGATGATGAACTTAAGTCTCTGCCACTTCCAGTCCCACTTTGACATTCACAGAAGTTGCCTGCTACTTGGAGTACGGCTGCAGTAGTTTGGCTTCTACTACTTAAATCTGATCAAGACTTTTTAGCCCAGGAGTTAAAAAGGACATAAATCTTAGCTGCCAGAATCAAACCCTGACCACAGCATCTATACGTCAATATGGTTCCAATGGGAGAACCATTATCCGCTGCACAGGCTTCTAATATAAACCACTGATTAAGTGGTATTATGGCACTGTGGTTAACACTACTGCCTCACCAGGGACCCAGGTTTGATCCCTGGCTTGGGTCACTGTCCGTGTGGAGTCTGCACATTCTCCCCATGCCTGCATGGGTTTCCTCCAGGTGCTCCGACTTCCTCCCACAGCCCAAAAGATGTGCCGGTTACGTGCTAAATTCTCTTTGTGTCCCTGAACAGGTGCCGGAGTGTGGTGACTGGGGATTTTCACAGTAACTTCATTGCAGTGCTAATATAATATTACTTGTGACTAATAAATCAACCTTAGACTGATCATTGGTGCAGTGTTCGTGTCTAAGACTTCAAATCATAGATTCATAAAATCACCAAGAGTGCAAAAGGAGTTGTTTGGCCCATCAAGTCTGTCCTGACTCTCTGTTAGAATATCTTACCCAGGGACTTTTGCCGCATCCTATCCCCATAGTCCCGCACATTTATCATGGCTAATCCATCTATTCTACACATCTTGGGACACCGAGATCAAACTAACCTGCACACCTTCGGGCTGTGGGAGGAAACCGGAGCACTCGGAGGAAACCCACGCAGACATGGGGGGAAATGAACAGACTCCACACAGACAGCCACCAAAGACTAGAATTGAAGCTGGGTCCCTAGTACTGTGAGGCAGCAGTGCAAACCACTGTGACACCGTGTGAATAAGGACAGATTTGAAAGGAATGTTAAATTGAGGACTGACAGTGGGGTATTTAAAGAGAAATGATTTCCAGGGAGGGCGATGGTGATCAGGGGTCACAAATTCAAAATATTTACCTAAAGGATTAATTCATTTCTACACAGTGAGTTGCTGTGATCTGGAAGACGCTGTCTGTAAAGAGTTTTGGAAGCAAATTCAACGTAACCCCCAAAACAAAAGTTATATGAGGAGGAACTTCTTCACTCAAAGGTGGTGAGTCTTTGGAATTCTCTGCTCATTGAAGTGGTGGAGGCTACCTCGCTGAACATGTTTAAATCACAGGTAGATAGATTTCTGATAGACAAGGGAATTAAGGGGAGAAAGCGGGAAAGTGGAACTGATCCACTTCAGATCAGCCACGATCTTGTTGAATGACGGGGCAGGCTCAAAGGCCTACTCCTGCTCCTATTTCTTATGAAAAAGGAAAATAATAGTGGGATTGACTCTCTATCTGTGCTCTTTGAGTCTAAGGACCTTCCTCTCTGCTAATATTATTTGTTAACCTGGAGATGCCGGTGTTGGACTGGGTGGACACGTCGAGAGGTCACATGACACCAGACCATAGATCAATTTGGAATCACTTCCTCTGTATACTGGAGTGAGGTGCTCCAGTATGTACAGGCAGTGTGACAACAGCCCGACACCAACAAGTAATCAAGAATGTCAAAGAATAAGCACAGATGGTATAGGACAACCGAATAACAAGTCGTAAACGCAGCTCTGACAAAGCGTCATCTAAACTTGAAACATTGGCTCAACTCTCTCTCCACAGGTGCAGTCAGGCCTGTTGAGATTTTCCAGCACTTTTGTGTCGAATAACAAGTCTTTACAGGTAATCATGGGTGCTGGTGGATAAATGTAAGCAGTTAAGTATAATCAGTTTGTGTGAGGTTGTGTAACAAGTGAAGGGATGACCCAAAAACCTCAAGGCAGAGAGATAATTACAAATAATCAAAGGTTAAGATGGTGCTTAACGCCAATATTGGTGTTTGCAGTGTGCAAACTGGGTGCTCGGTTACCTATTTTGCAACAGTGAGCATACTGAACAAATATTGCACTGGTTGTAAATTTCTTTCTGGGGTGTCCTCATTACAATCAGTGCAATATCAGCACATTTTATAAGGCCGTAAACTAAATAAACTCCTCGCTGCATTTTACGGTTGAAAATCTCCAGAGATTCTTCCTTTTTGCTTCAGCAGCAGAGATGAGCAAAGGGTACAACACAATTCTCCCCCAATGATAACTTAACTATAGAAATTATCAATAACAACAACTTTTATTTATGTAGCGCCTTCAGGCTAATAAAAATGTCCCAAGGCGCCACACAGGAGCATCTGCAACAAATGTGACACCAATCCCCAACAGGAGGGATTGGGGCAAGTGATCAATAGCTTGGTCGAAGAGGCATCATAAAGTTGGAAAGTGAGATACGGAGATGGGCAAGTGTAGGGAGGGTATTCCAGAGCCAAGGATTGAGGCAACTGTATTATTAGGTGGAAATCAGGGATAGTCTAAAGGCCAGAATCAGATGAGTGCAAAGATTATGGAGGGCCGTTGGGTTGGGGGAGGTTGTGGAGATTGGAAAGTGGGGGTGAGGCGTTGGAGCATTTTGAAAAATCAGGATGAAAATGATTCGGAAGCCTGTGTAGTAGGGGTGAGAGGGAATGGTTACAACTCAAATCACAGGGGAAGTTTTGGATGATCAAATTTATTGATGGTGCAATATGAGACACCAGCCAGGGCGTTATTGGAAGAGTCAAATCTCAATGTAATGAAGGGATGGATGAGGATTTCAGTCACATTTATTTAGTGATTGCCAAGTCCCTAAGTCAACCAGTTTCATCTGGCCCTCCTGTGTGGAGTGCCTCTTATTGATCTGTGGATTGGACATTCTTCAGCCATTGATGAGCAGAGACAGAGATATTGCTATTGAGATGGGAATAGGCAGCCTTAGTGATGATGCGTTTGATATCATAAGAACATAAACATAAGAATGTAAGAAATAGGAGCAGGAGTAGGCTATCTAGCCCTTTGAGCCTGACCTGCCATTCAATAAGATCATGGCTGATCTGAAGTGGATCAGTTCCACTTACCATCTGCTCCCCATAATTCCATCTACCCGTGACTTAAATATATTCAGCGAGGTAGCCTCCATCACTTCAATGGACAGAGAATTTCAGAGATTCACTACCCTCTGAGAGAAGTTGTTCCTCCTCAACTCTGTTCTAAACTGCACCCCCTGCCCTTATTTTGAAGCTGTGCCCTCTAGTTCTGGTTTCCTTCCCAACTGGAAAGAATCTCTCTACCTCCACCCCATCTAGCCCTTTCATTACCTTGTAACTCTCTAAGATCCTCCCTCAGCCTTCTAAACTCCAACGAGTACAGGCCCAATCTACTCAATCTCTCCTCATAAGCTAACCCCCTCATCTCTGCTATCAGCCTGGTGAACCTTCTCTGTACTCCCAAGGTCAATATATCCTTTCGCAAATGAGAGGACCAAAACTGCATACATCACTCCATGCCGGAGGCTCATCTCGTGATTAAAGGCAACACCAAGAGGTATCTTCTCCACAGAACTTCACCCCAAGTGTCATTTCAGCTTGAATGAAACTTGTGTAAAAAAAACACATTGAAACAATGGTCATCTCTCAATGCTACAGAATTCTTAATTTAGACAGAAATGCTATCCACTTCACTCCTCGTCCTATCCTTAGATTTATTTCCTGTATTCTCCTGAAGAATCAAACTGTCACTATGACCGGAAGTTGCTGGTTCTCTGTCGCTGTGCCCAGCAAATTATTTGTCATCGGCGAGTTGAATTTCATTCAATAAATAAAGCAACGTTGCCAAAACACGCCCAAGTTTCCAGAAACCCACACACATTTCAGTAATTAACTGGCAGGTTTTTCTTCCTCTTCCAGGCAGCTGTGCAGGCAATGCTACCACCCCGGAGCCACAGGGTTGAGAATTCTCACAACCTAATCCAGTGCAACACCGTACTATTGAAGATACCAGCTTGCATTTTTTACTAGTGTGCCAGGGATTGCCCGGCAGAACTGCCGGCGAAGGGCACCACATGGGGAGTTTGGCATTTCACTGCCACGATGTGGAGGTGCCAGTGTTGGACTGGGGTAAACACAGTTAGAAGTCTCACAACAGCAGGTTAAAGTCCAACAGGTTCATTTGATAGTAAACCCACAAGCTTTTGGAACACTGTTCCTTCATTGCAACTTCCACTCACCTGATAAGCATTCCCGAAAGCTTGTGGCATTTAGTGTCAAATAAACCTGCTGGACTTTAATTGGGTTGTTGTGAGACTTCTTACTGATCTTCCTGCCAACACAAGATATTGTCAATGCCAGGGAGGGCAGCAGCTTGCTTAATTAAACTAGTTCTGGATGACCTCTTGCCCCTTAGTGGCATTTTACTGGTGTTGGGACTAGCCTGCATCCTGTGTGGAGAGACCATCACACACAGCTCCAAGTTTTTAAGTGTCAGAAACGCGACAATGCAGAAGGCGGCCATTTGGCCCATCGGGTTTGCACCAACAACAATTGCACACAGGCCCTACCTCCATATCCCCACGTATTTACTTGCTAATCCCTCTAACTTATACATCTCATCAAACTAATGGGCAATTTTTAGCATGACCAATCAACCTAGCCAGCACATTGTGGGAGGAAACCGGAGCGCCCGGAGGAAACCCACGCAGACACGAGAAGAACGTGCAAACTCCACACAGACAGTGACCTGAGACGGGAATCGAACCCAGGAGCTGTGAAGCAGCAGCGCTAACCACTGTGCTACCGTGTCCAGATCACCAACAACCTGTCATGGTCCCTTCATGCCGACGCTACAGTTTAGGGAGCTCACCAATGCCTCCACTTTCTCAGAAGACTGAGGAAGAACTCAGAAGAACATTCTGCACCTAAATTCTTCAACATCATCCTGGAGAGCCTGTCGAATGCAATGCAGCCCCGCTCTCATAACTAGTGGTGTGCTATGGGGTCCAGTCCTCAGGCCCTAACTATTTATAATTCATCCCTGTGTCCAAGTCATGCCCCTATCAATGGGGACGAAGTAGAAAGGGTCAAGAGCTTCAAAGTTTTGGATGTCCAGATCATCAACAATGGTTTCCCCCCCCATGCTGATACTATAGTTAAGAAAGCCCACCAATGCTTCTGCTTTCCCAGAAGACTAAGGAAATTTGGCATGTCGGCTACAACTCTCATCAACTGTAACAGATGCACTATAGAAAGCATTCTTTCTGGTTGTATCACAGCTTGGCTCCTGCTCTGCCCAAGACTGCATGGAATTACAAAGGGTTGTGAAGGAAACCCAGTCCATCAGGCAAACCAGCCTCCCATCCATTGACTCTGTCTACGCCTCCGGCTGCCTCAGAAAAGCAGCCAGCATAACCTTCAATGGATCCAGCGATGGGACGTTCACAACCCTCTGGGGTAAAGAATTCCCAGTTGTCACAACCCTCAGTGAAAAACTTTCTCCTCACCTCAATCCTCAACAATCAGCCTTCCATCCAGAGACTGTGCTCCCGCATTTAGATTCCCTGACCAGCCGAGACACACTCTCAGCATCTATCCTAATGGAACATCTTTCGAACGACTTTGCATCCTCTTAAACTCCAGAGGACATAATTCACTCAACCCCTCGGCATTGGGCAACCCAGAGACTCATTGAGTGGAACTTCAGCTTATACTGCTGTCTTGCATCAAGAAAACACAAAGTTTTGTGAATATTATTTCAGAAGTATAATAGCCTCAACATATTTTCACTTCTCTGTTGTTGCAACAGAATGTGGCCACATCTGAGGAGGAGAGAACATTTGCCTTATTTTAAATCCCCGAGAAACATTTCCAAATCCATTTACATCTGCTTTGTGGAAACAAGTATGCAGATGGCCATTTCTAGAGCGGATTGTATCTGATTGGTTTTCACCCTCCTATCAAGAACATAAGAAATAGGAGCAGGAGTCGGCCATCCAGCCCCTCGAGCCTGCCCCACCGTTCAATAAGATCATGGCCGATCTGAACTGGATCAGTTCCACTTTCCCGCTTCCTCCCCTTAATTCCCTTGTCTACCAGAAATCTACCTACCCGTGACTTAAATATATTCAGCGAGGTAGCCTCCACCACTTCGATGGGGAGAGAATTCCAGAGATTCACCACCCTCTGAGTGAAGAAGAACTTCCTCAACTCTGATCTAAACTGCTTATTTTGAGGTTGTGCCCTCTAGTTCTGGTTTCCTTTCTAAGCGGAAAGAATCTCTCTGCCTCTACCTGATCTAACCCCTTCATTATCTTGTAAGTCTCTGTAAGATCCCCCCTGAGCCTTCTAAACACTAACGAGTACAGACCCAGTCTATTCAATCTCTCTTCAAAAGCTAACCCCCTCATCTCCGATATCAACCTAGTGAATCTTCTCTGCACTCCCTCCAAGGCCAATATATCCTTTCTCAAATGCAGCGACCAAAACTGCACACAGTACTCCAGTTGCAGCCTCACCAGTGCCCTGTACAGTTGCAGCAAGACCTCCCTGCTTTTATATTCTATCCCCCTCGCTATAAAGGCCAATATTCCATTCACCTTCTTGATCACCTGCTGCACCTGCAGGCTGGATTTTTGCGATTCGTGCACAAGGACACCCAGGTCCCTCTGCACCATATCATGCTGTCCTTCTCTGTACTCCCTCCAAGGTCAATATATCCTTTCACAAATGAAGTATAGTATTGACGTGTGGCTATTCCAACTGTTATAATCAAGGGACCACTTCATAGAACATAGAACACTACAGCACAAACAGGCCCTTTGGCCCACAAGTTGTGCCGATCATAACTATACTTACCAGGCCGTAGAACTATCTGCAACTCCCAATCCCATTAAAATCCCATGTACTCATCCAGAAGTCTCTTAAAAGTTCCCAGCGAATTCGCCTCTACCACCACTGACGGCAGCCGATTCCATTCACTCACCACCCTCTGAGTGAAAAACTTGCCTCTAACATCTCCCCTGTACTTGTCCCCCAGCACCTTAAACCTGTGTCCTCTGGTAATGACTATTTCAGCCCTGGGAAATAGCCTCCGAGAATCCACTCTATCTATTCCTCTCAATATCTTATAAACCTCTATCGAGTCGCCTCTCAGCCTTCGTCTCTCCAGGGAGAGGAGACCTAGCTCCCTCAACCTAAGGCATGCCCCCCAATCCAAGCAACATCCTTGCAAATCTCCTCTGCACCCTCTCAATAGCTTCCACATCCTTCCTATAGTGAGGCGACCAGAACTGCGCACAGTACTCCAAGTGGGGTCTGACAAGGGTCTTATAAATTTGCAGCACTACCTGAATGAATGATTTTGAAAGACTACGAGTGATGGCTATTGGCTACATTTCCTGCTACGCTACCCCCTGATAACCAAAGGCACATGGCCATCCAGATCTCAGAGTTAGAGGCTGGGAGGAGGAGGGGGGGGGGGGGTCCTCGGGTCTAAAACCCCGGCAGGTTTGATTGCACCATGAGAAGGGCCGCTGAACGGAGAGAGAGAAAAAAAAAAAAGCACTAACCTTATTGTCATTCACACCAGGTACAGAAGACTCGCTTTCAGCCCGGACACCGACTGCGTGCAACTCGCACCTGTGAGCGGATTAAAATGTCAATCATTTGCATGTCTGGTTGATGAATAGTGTGCGCGGTGCCAGCGCATTGAGCGATGACACGAATCCTGCCCTGAGAGGGTTCACTGTACAACGCACACTGGGATGGAAATGAGCAGAACCACAGAAAGCCAAAAAAAACGGACAAGTAGTCATTCACTTGTGCTCCTGTCGGTTTGCATTGCAAATTAGCTGCCTGATCAGCAGCGTGCAAACAGTGAAACTAGGTTTCGAAAACACTTCCTCCCAGCTCTTGTTTCTGGGCGGTAGTGTGCAGAGACACGTAAGTGGCTCTCGCTCATGATCCACAATACTGCTCCCATTTCATCACCACCCTTGACCATTGGCACAGGGCAAGTGGACAACTCCAAAGTGGCACTGGAAAAATGCCAATCACACGGTGCTTATTTTCCAAGCTGAACGGAGTGTATGGAATTGGCATGTGCAGTTGAACACAAGCCTGCCGGACCTACTCTTCCTCTTGAAGGAGCCGATGTCTGTGTGTGGAGTTTGCACATTCTCCTCGTGTCTGCGTGGGTTTCCTCCCACAGTCCAAAGATGTGCAGGTTCGGTTGATTGGCCGCGCTAAAATTGCCCCTTAGTGTACTAGCATAGAGGGATTAGCGGGTAAAATATATAGGGATACAGGGATAGAGCCTGGGGATTGTGGTCAGTGCAGACTCGATGGGCCGAAGATCCCCCCCTTCCTGCACTGTAGAGTTTCTATGATTAAGTGTATGCCAAGGAGGTACCAATTTCCATCAATACTCAGTTTGGGTGCGTGCCTGGATTGAAAAACGGGCATGGGCTTATTTTTGGGTGCAACATTGGGCAACTTGCATAGTTGCCCAATAGGCAAATGCATCTTGGCATTGGGCAACCCAGAGACTCATCGAGTGGAACTTCACTTCAGCTTACACTTGCACTGCTGCCTCGCGTCGACAAAACACAAGTTTTGTGAATATTATTTCAAAAGTATAATAGCCTCAACATATTTCCACGTCTTTGTTATTACAGCGGAATGTGTCAGGCGATTGCTGGACAGGACACTATTCTCCACTCCCATTGATAACCTGAACGCCAGCACTGCAAAAAGCACACAGACTCCCAAGCTATTCCTGCCAATTATTTAATGACAGGTGTATTTATGTGTGATAAAAAAAAACTTTATTGCATTGTTGACAAGGAATTACGGCTGTATAAGCCTCCCAATGTTCATAATATTCCTACAGCACAGAGAGACGCCATTCAGCCCATTGAGCCTCCACCCAAGCCCTATCCCTGTTACCCCATGTATCTACCTTGCTAACCCCTCCAACTCTAAGGGGCACGGCCAATCAACCTAACCCGTGCACCTTTCAAATCCAATTTTAAATCAGGTCATCAGTTTGCAATCTGAATCATAATTAAAAAATCAAGTGGGCATTGCTGATGAGGCAATGTTTATTAACCATCCCCAACTGTCCAGCAGAAGGTGGAATGAGTTAATTTCTTGATCCACTGCGGCCTTCCTGGTGTAGGTACACCCACTGTGCTGTTAGAGAGTGTGTTCCAGGAGTACGTCAGTTCAGCAGCAGGGAAGGCATGCCGCAGATATATTAAAATCAGGATGGGGGATTTATTTGCCCAATGACTTCCTGATCCTCGGAATAAACAGGAGTCCAACGGCAATTGATTGATTGGATAGTTACCTAGAGGGGCTGTCCGATAGTTTATCGCTTGCTGAATCATTGCTCATCGTTGGCTTTCGATGTTCTAGGTTGTTAGAATAAAGACCGGAACAAATCTGGAAGCAGGGGACTGGATGAAAGTGCTCCAACATTAAGGCATCTATCAAGAAAACCACACAATTTAAAACATTACATCGTGAGTCAGTCAAACCGTCCGCAGATAATCCCAGAATGGCAACATACTCCAAACCGTGAGTCACTGCCCCAAGTTGTGGCCTGTAAGGTAGGATTTTGCAGCTCGCTCATCGGAAGTGACCTCTCCGCTTTAGGCACTCCCTCTCCCTTTAGACCTCTCCCTCTGCGGCACAGTGGTTAGCACTGCTGCACCAGAGACGCAGGTTCGATTCCGGGTGTAGTCACTGTCTGACTGGAGTTTGCACGTTCGCCCCATGTCTGCATGGGTTTCCTCCGGGTGCACTGATTTCCTCCCATAGTGCAAAGACATGCTGATTCAGTGCATTGCCCATGCTAAATTCTCCCTCAGTGTACCCAAACAGTGCTGGAGTGTGGTGACTAGGAGATTTTCACAGTAACCTCATTACAGCGTTATTAGTGTCATAGGCAGGGGCACGTTAAATAAACGTTTTTTTTTAAGAACTGAAAAAATCCTCAAACCCTGTTGTGATTTATGCCTGTCAGGGCATTCAAACCCAGGTTTCCAAGCACAGTATCTAGCGAAAGTTACAATGCTTAGACTTGGTTAGCAGAGAGCGATGTTAGAAGGGTTTTGTTATTCCTCTATAGGCCGACTGAAATAGCAACAGAGATAGGCTATTTCTGACCTGCTGCACCATTCAGTTAAACTATCACTGGAATGTTTTAAAGCAGAGAGGGTGATGAGTGGATGAGAGGGTAGATTGGCGAGGAGGGGAAGGTGGTGTTTCCTTTATCTTGCTTTTTTAAAAATTTTTTCACCTTAAGACTTGGTTCTCACTCCGCAGTAGGGAAAGCAGCTACTTGAGTGAGTGATTAAGGGCCATTCCATTTCTCAAACTTAGGAACCGGTAGTTAAGGAAATGTTAAAAATACAATGAATTGAATGATATATTAAAGTAGTTAGTTAACACACATTAAGGATGGCAAGAGAAGTGTGTCACAGCTGCAGTGTGTGGGAGTTCTTTTACGTACCCAACGAGTAAACGAGCTCAAATTAACTTGGGACAAATTAAGAGGGGCAGCCCCCCCAAAAAGGAAGAGGGGAGACTTGTGGATATAGTTGTGGATAAAGTGGATAAAGTGGATATAGTGGATAAAGTTGTTAAGAGCTGTTGTAGATGCGCCAAGTTTGGTGGCGTTTAAGAGGTTAGTTGATAAGTATATGGAAGAGAAGGGAATGGTTTAGTTTGGAGGGCATTGCTTTTTATTTTGGTCGGCACAACATCGAAGGCCGAAGGGCCTGTTCTGTGCTGTATTGTTCTATGTTCTATATCGGGGTGATCCGGGAAGAATATGTCTACAGCAAGTGGCTTGAGGAGCTTCAGCTTAGAGTCACTGAGCTGGAGGCTGCGCTGCAAACACTGCCACACATCAGGGGTACCGTTACCTGGATTCTTTGCACCAGGAGGCAGTCACACCCCGTGGGAGAGAATTTTCTGGTTTGGTCAGTGGTGAGGAACACGAGGGTTGGACTGAGAGTGAGGCAGCAAAGGAGATCCAGACAGCAGGAGGAATGCAGCAACTTCAACTTGAAAGGTTTGAGGTTCTCTCAGCTTGTTTGGAAAAGGGCAGAGATTGCAGGGTGAATGAGCTAATTGGTACAGGAATCCATTCTGGGGATAGAAAGGCTAAAATGAACATAGGGGATGTAGGGGACTGTATGGTGAGAGATCGATACCATTCTCTCCAACAACAAAAAAAATGATTTGCAATTATAATCAGATCATCCTTGATCTTATTAACTGGTGGGAGCTGGCTCAATGGGCCGAGTGGCCTACTCCTACTTCTAATTCACGCGTCTCAGCTACCTAGTGAAATTTATCCAAGCTGTCAAAACGTGAGCCGAGTTTTTTGAGCAGATTGTTAGACGTAGATTGATCAAACACCACCTCATCTGTATTGCAAGCTCTTAAATATTTCTTCAGCTTTGTATTCACAGTAGCACAGTGGTTAGCACTGCTGCTTCACAGCTCCAGTGTCCTGGGTTCGATTCCCGGCTCGGGTCACAGTCTGCGTGGAGCTTGCACATTCTCCTCGTGTCTGCGTGAGTTTCCTCTGGGTGCTCCGGTTTCCTCCCACAGCCCAAAGATATGCGGGTTAGGTTGATTGGCCATGCTAAAAATTGCCTCAGTGTCCTGAGATGTGTGGGTTAGAGGGATTAGCAGGTAAATGTATAGGGATATGGGGGTAGGGCCTTGGGTGGGATTGTGGTTGGTGCAGACCCGATGAGCCGAAAGGTCTCTTTCTGCACTGCAGGGTTTCTACGATTTCTATGAGAGATGAACGAGACAGGGAAAAGCCTCACAAGAGCTATGTAACTGTAATAATGTTAATTGTAATAATGCCAAATTAGCACAACGTGGCAGAGGTAAACATTGAGTGACCTCCTCGCTTGTTAAATAACGTATCAATCCAAGGCCAGATTTGACCAAAACGTTCAGCCAGGATATTTTAATCCTTAACCTTACATCTAGAAACCAGATGACAATGACTCAGAATAAAAAAAAATATCTGAGTGCAGTCCTGAAAGCATGCTGCGTTATGAAACGTTAAAATCTATTCCTCAGTTATCACTATGCAGAATTCTTTTAAAGGAACAATTTGCAGTAAGAGTTTCCTGCATTCTGTAGTTATATTAGGCAAAAATCAAACTAACATTCTTGGACAGTACAATAATAACAAAAACAAAAATGCATCTATGCTTCAGATGAAACTTGTGGCAAATCTACAGTGCAAATCCTGCTATTAGCAATGCTTACCCAGCAACGAGGTGCAAGCATAGGTGGCTTCTGAGCTACGGATCTCCCACTGTCGAATACGTGGTAATGAATTGTCTGCTGCTTGCCTCTGTTGAGCAACTTCTGGCTGCAGTTCTTTGCAGCGAACTCTTGTCTGTTTGAAGGTGAGAATTACATCATTACTCAGAACACTCTCACCATCAGCAATAGGCATTACCCACCACCCCACTGAACCCCATGCCCAATTCCCATCATCCAGGAAATCACAACAATGCTGTGTGAACGTCACTATTTCCAGGCTCCCTGCACTTCCCAATTGGATATGTAATGTACCCTAATCACTGTTGGGTGTTGGTCATTGTTGGAATTCCTTACCTCCACAAGGACTACAGCAGTTCACAGAAGAATCATAGAAGGTTCAATAAGATAAGTTCATAACACACAGGAGCGGAATTAGGCTATTTGGCCCATCGAGTCTGCTTTGCCATTTGATCGTGCTCCTCATCCCCATTTTGCCCATACTAATCAGAAATCTGAGTAACTCCTCAAATTGACTCTAAAACGTATTAGATCTAAGACATAGACTTAGAGGAGATCTAATAGAGGTGTACAAGATTATGAGGGGTATAGATAGAGTAAACAGGCTTTTTCCTAGGATGGACTCAAATAGCACGAGGGGTCACAGGCTTAGGGTGAGGGGGTTAAGGTATAATTTGGATACTAGAGAGAGTTTTTTTTCCCCACACAGAGGGTGGTGGGGGTATGGAATGTGCTGCCAAGTGGTGGAGGCAGGCATTCTGGAGTTATTTAAGAGATACTTAGATGGGTACATGAACAGAATGGGAATGGAGGGTTATAGAAAACCGATTTAAAATAGGGATCATGAGCCTTGGGAGTCCCTGGGAAGTGTGTTAATAGACGATGATATTGATGTACTTGTTTTTATCCTACAGGTGCTTTGGTCCACCTTGTTGTCTAACGAGGGGAATACACGCGATGGATCGTGAGAGGGCTGCTCTTGGATCTTTTTGAGAGTATCCTAGTGCTTCACGTCGTTAGTGTACGCTTGACCTGGGCCATTTGATGGGCAACACGACAGCTCAGTGACTATCGCTGTGCTGTGCGGATACATGGATTTGGGCCTGTGTCTGTGGGAGTTTGCGCATTCTCCCCGTGCTTGCGTGGGTTTTCTCCGGGTGCTCCGGTTTCCTCCCACATCCCAAAGATGTGCTCTTAGGCTAATTGGCAAAAGAGATTCTCCCTAAATTGTCTCAAATTTGGTTTTTAATCCATAGATCTATAAACATGGACAGGAACCGCGGATAGAGATGGGAACATCGGGGTGGCGGCGCGGGCTCGTTTGGCCGAAGGGCCCGTTTCCTGTGCTGTTTTATTCTTTGTTGTTTGTACTCACTGTCCCAGCATCCACACACTTTGGGGTAGCGAATTCCACCAATTTGCAACCCTTTGTGAGAAGTAGTTTCTCCTCAACTGTGTTTTAAATTTGCTACCCTTTATCTTAAGGCTACGACCTCTCATAAATTCATAACATCAGCACCACCACTTATGAGTTAATTGTATATGTCAGCCATTAATAGGGCAATTACTTGTGTCGCTAATAAACAGGAACAGGCTGAAACAAGGGTTGTTGGAGCTCGGGGACAAATGCTTGTAATATGCAGTCTGCAAATAAATGCTTCTTTAAATAGTGTGTAAAGACTGACTCCAGTTCTGTCCTTCACCACTGAGCTTTCTGGAGTACAATCACCACTTGGGCAATAAACGTTCATCCTGCCGGAGATGTTCACACACAAAAAAACGGAAAGAAAAACTCAAATCTCGGGTTTTGTTTTCAGTTACTGCACGTAATAATTGATTTTTTTTTTAAATGGAAGTTCTTAAAAACAGGTAGTTAGGCAAAAAAAAGCACAATAGAAATTACAACATTACTGTTTAGCTTGTTGATTGAAAAGTTGGGTTAGTAAATGAGTTTATTGCTGATTTGGACTGACAGCGTATAGCACTCAAAATTCGTAAAGGAGGTGTTAATTACATCTGGACAGCTTGTCGTAGTTCTGGACATCATCCCACATGCAAAGTAGGAACTGACTGTGCTGGCAATCATAAGCACAGACAATAAGCAGAACTAAAATTCAAAACAGAGCAAAAGCCTCCATAAATTATAACTCTGCAGCTGTGTAATGACAAGCAGAGAAAGTAAACTATTAGCAAGCACACAAACATGTATTTTCCTTTGAAACTCCCGTTTATAAAGAGGCTGGCTGGAAAGATGGCAGCAAATTGATAAGTGAACGAGTAATCCAGGTACTAATGCTGTGGGAACACGAGTTCAAATCCTACCACAGCAGCTAAGAGAATTTAATTTCAATTAATAAAGCTGGAATATAAACCTAATCTACAATTCATTGATTATTGTAAAGAACCATCAGGTTCACTAATTTTCTTTACAGGAGGAAATCTGCTGTTTTTGCCCAGTCTGGCCAATGTGTGACCCTGGACCTTTAGTGAACCCTTAATGCTAAATTCCTGAAATGTTAAGAGCAGTTAGAGATGGACAACAAATGCTGCTTTTCCTGCGATTCCCACAAGAATAAAGGAAAAACAATTCTGTTCCTTCTTTTTTTGGGAATTCCCAGAACTTGTGGGCATGGAGGCTTAGCCCAAAATGGGAATCATCGCCAAGTTAAACATAGGGAACGATTAGAGGCAATTATGATACAATAACAAGATCAAGTAAGGGCTGTTCCAATCTAAACCCAAACTCTGATAGAAAGTTCCTTTAAAACCATCTAGGGATGGAATTTTTCTGGAAAATATCAGAAAGTGGCAGCATGAGTACATAACTCGCCTGTAAATTTCAATATTAATGGTGTATTTAGAGGTGATGAATCAGGAAACTATATTAGAAACTAAAAACCTAAATGAGGCACGAGAATGGAATCTAGGGGCACACATTCAAAGGTTACTAAAAAGCTGGTTAATGTCAGAAAACCGTAAATCAATACTGGCCTTCACTTCTAGTGGAACAGAACTGAAGGCAGAGAATGGTGTATAGAACTATAGTTAGGCCATACCTAAGAATACAGTAATTTCTCCTCATTAGGTATATCATAGAAACATAGAAGTTAGGAGCAAGAGGAGGCCATTTCACCCTTCCAGCCTGCTCCACCTTTCATTATAATCTTGGCTGATCGTCCAACTCAATAGCCCAATCCTGCTTTTTCCCCATATGCCCCAAGTGCTATATCCAGCTACCTCTTGAATGCATTCAATGTTTTGGCATCTACCACTTCCCGTGGTAACGAATTCCACAGGCTCGCCACTCTTTGGGTGAATGTCTGCTCATCTCCATCCTAAACCCCAAATCCTTAGATTGTGACCCCCTAATTCTAGGCTCCCCCACCATCGGGAACATCCTCCCCACATCTAGCCTGTCTAGTCCTGTTAGAATTTTATAAGTCTCTATGAGATTCCTCCCCTCATTCATCCAAAAACAATCCTAACCGAGTCAGTCTCTTCTCATACATCAGTCCTAACATCCCCAGAATCAGCCTGATAAACCTTCGCTGCACTCCCTCGAGAGCTAGAATATCCTTCCGCAGAAAAGGAGGCCAAAACTGCACACAATACGCTAGGTGTGGCCTCACCAAGGCTTTGTATAATTGCAACAACACATCCCTGCTCCTGTACTCGAAACTTCTCGCAATGAAAGCCAACGTACATTTGCCTTCTTTACCACCTGCATGTTTACCTTCAGTGACTGGTGCACAAGGACACCCAGGTCCCTCTGCACATTCCCCTCTCCTAATTTACAGACATCCAGGTAGTAACCTGCCTTCTTGCTTTTGCTCCCAAAGTGAATAAATTTATTCAAATTATACTGCATCTGCTACTGGTTGGTCCACTCACCCAACCTGCCCAGATCATTCTGAAGGATCTCTGCATCCACGTCACAGTTCACCCTCCCACACAACTTGGTATCATTTGCAAACAATGAAACGTTGCACTTTGTTCCCTCATCCAAATCATTTATAAATATTGTGAATAGCTGGGGTCCCAGCGCTGATCTCTGTGGCAACCCAGTAGTTACTGCCTGCCAATCTGAAAAAGGAGCAAGAAGTCTGACAACACCAGTTTTAAATCCAACCGATTTATTTGATAGTAAACTCGTAAGCTTTCGGCTCTATGGCCTTCGTCAAGCGAATGAAAGCTTACGAGTTTACTATCAAATAAATTGGTTGGATTTAAAACTGGTGTTGTCAGACTTCTTACTGTGTTTACCCCAGTCCAACGCCGGCATCTCCACATCAATCTGAAAAGGACTCATTAATTCCTACTCTGTTTCCTCTTTGCAACCAGTTTTCTATCCATTTTATTACATTTCTCCCAATCCCATGAACTTTAATCTTGCGCAATAGTCTCTTGTGCAGGAATTTGCCAAACGCTTTCTGAAAGTCCAAATGTACCACACCTACTCCTCATTCTCCCTCATCAGCTCAACTAGTTACATTCTGAAAGAATTCCAACAGATTTGTCACGCATGACTTTCCTTCCATAAATCAAGATAGAGAGAGGAGGATTGAAGGCAAATATATAAAAAAGCATTCAAGAGAAAGTTGGATAAGCAGATGAGGGAGAAAGAAAGAAGGATATACTGATGGGGGTTGGATAAAAAAGGGTACGGAGGCAGCTTATGTGGATCAATAAACCTTACTAAAGATTCACTGGGCCAAATGCTCTCTTTCTGCACCGTAAGTACAGCAATATGCAATTTTTTACACAAAACATTAAAGTTTCAGCTGTTCAAGTGAAACTAGTTAGGGTTTACACTTTTCGCTGTGCTGAAACAGCATGAGGAAGGTGCAACGTCTGAGGTCACATACCAACTGACTCAACTAATATCAGCTTCTTTCCTGCTGCCATCAGATTTTGAATGGACCTACTTTGCATTAAATTGATCTTTCTCTGCACTCAAGCTATGACTGTAACACTACATTCATAACTCCTTTCCTTCCTGATGAGTGCATGGCATGAAACAAACAACCCTCTTCACTGTGTGCCAACACATGTGGCAACAATAAATAAATACTTTGTAAAGTGCACTTAGCCGAGGTCTTGTAGAACTACTGTTGCACAAATCCTCTACGGTATTCAAGTTATAGGAATTGCAATGAGGCTGATATCTCCAAGCGATGGATTCTGTTCTGGTATCACATTAGTCAGCTTGACTTCAGATTTAGTCTTCTATGATAACTACAGTGTGAGAACACTTCACAAATACTACATAGCTCCACATTAGAGACAATAGTAAAGCTTGTTGGAAAGGGACAGCCTGACTAATACAGGCAAGAAGTAAACTCCTGACTAGATATTGTGGAATCTTGGGGATCTCACAGAAACTTATAAAATTCTAACAGGGTAGATTCAGAAAGAATGTTCCCAATGGTGGGGGAGCCCCAGAACAAGGGGGGATCATAGTTTGAGGATAAGGGGTAAATCTTCTAGAACTGAGGTAAGAAGAAATTTTTTCACCCAGACAATGGTGAACGTTGACCCCGATTTCAACTTTAACAGCGTTCAAAAAGTCCAACTCGGACAAAATAACGCACTGCATCAGCATCATATCAAACTTAAACACTAACCCATCCCTCCACCACTGATACACAGTGCCAGCAGTGCGTACCATCTGCAAAATATACTGCAGCAACCCACCAAGGCTCCTTTGTCAGCACCTTCCAAACCCATCACTCTCGGTGGTAAAGTTGCAAGGGCAGCAGATATATCGGAACACACCCAGCACCACCTCCTGAAACCGTACACCACCCCGATTCAGAACGGTATCGTTATTCTTTCACTGTCGCTGGGTTAAAAACCTGCCGCTAACAGCACGTCAGCTGAACGTACGTTAAATGGGCAAATGGATCTGACAGCAGCTCACTGCAACCTGAGGCCAATTAGGGACAGATAAAAAAGTGCTGACCTGATCAGTGACACCCGCTTTCTACAAACAGATTAGGAAACAAAAATGCACATTTGGTAAGAGGATAACCTACTAATCACTACACTGTTCACAGGCATAAAATCTGTATCTTTACAACAGAATGGTGTAGATTTTATTTTTAAATCTTTTACGGGTGTGGGCGACACTGGTTGGACCAGTATTTGTTGCCCATCTCTAACGGAGTGGCATGTGAGGGCATTTAAGAGTCACATTGCCATGGGTCTGGAGTCAGATGTAGGCCAGACTAGATAAGGCCGGCAGATTTCCTTCCCTAAAGGGACATTAGTGAACCAGATGGGTTCTTATAACATGGTTTCGTGGGCATCGCTAGACTTCTAATTCCAGATTTTTGTTGACCTCAAATTTCAACATCTGCCACGGTGGGATTTGAACCCGGGTCCCCAGAATATTATCCTGGATCTCTGGATTACTAACTCAGTTTTATCTCCAATCTCAGCACACTCACCGTGTGAGGAAGTTAGCTAGTTAAACATTAAATGAAAATTGTTCACATTTACCTTGCCTTATCATGCCTAATACATATGCCAGAAATGCAAATCAGATCCATTCACCAGCTCGGGAGAAGGAAAGAACTTGAATCTATTCAGCAACTTTCATAACTTAGAGTATCTCAGTATGTTACATTCATATGCTTCCAAATTTGATCCCTCATGATACAGAGCAGCTAATTTGCACACAGCAAGGTCACATCAATCAACAATGAGATAACAACATGATAATCGGTTCTTTCGGGTAGCACAGTGGCTAGCAACAACCCGAGGTGACTGTGCGTAGTCTGCACATTCGCCCCGTGTCTGTGTGGGTTTTCTCCAGGTGTTTCAGTTTCCTTCCAAAGATGTGCAGTGGATTGGCCGTGCTAAATTGCCCCTTTGTGTCAAAATATGGGGATAGATCAAGAGTGGGACTGTTGTCGGTATGGGCTCAATGGGCCAAATGGCCTTGTCCTGCACTGCAGGCTTCTGTGATATGGTTTTTTGGATGAATATTGACCATGACCAGAGGGAATATTGACCAGAGAGAAATATCCAACTTCTTATTTAAAACAGTGGTGCTGGATGTTTTATTCCACCCGAGGGGACAGATGGAGTCTAACGTCCCATCTGAAAGCTGGCATCTCCTGACAGTGTAGCATTCTCTCAATACTGCTCTTGACTACCTGGATCCAGGGTCCTACTCGCTGACACGAGGCTGCAATTTCCTGATGCAAGAGTGGGGCTGGACCATTTGGATGTCAAAGGACGACAGCACGGGAAACAGGCCCTTCGGCCCAACGAGCCCCTGCCGCCATTTTAACGCTCCCACTTCCACTCATGAACTTTGTCTAGGTTTATGGAAATCTGCATTGGAACCAATTGTCACGGTGACACCCAGCGAGATACTTGAGCTTTAACACTTTGGCCAACTTGTCTTCCCCACTGATGCCAGCGCGCGCCCGCTCATTTCTGGAATGTACTACTTTCATTTTGGATTTGCAAACTTCGCAGCGTTTTTCCTTTTAAAAGGTGCTGATGAGTCTACAAACTACCCATCTTAAAACTGCAATCGACAGTCATTTCTGCAGTGTTGCAGCGGGGGGGGGAGGAAAGAGTTAAAAAAAAGTGAACATTGAAAAACGAAAGGGCTGGTTTTTAAAAAAAGCGTGCCAGCCGGAACCCGTTAAATAACAACGTTGTCTCACTACGTTGCCGATTGTTATTCAGCCTGGATTGAGTGCGTTCGAAAAGAAAAGCAAGCATTCCAGGAAGTAGCAAGCAACTATTTTTAATCTAACATTTCCTCATACAAAACGCATTATCATTTCTGATTTGAATATGGAAAATTATTTGAGTAAACAACAAATATTTCCTGTCTCTAACGCACAAGCTCGGCCTCTTGCTCACGTCTGTCTGTCATCCCTTGTATATCAGCTGCATTCGGGTAAATACCCACCAACACTGTCTGTGGGTAGCACTCCCACCTGAGTCAGAAGGTCACGGGTTCAAGACCTAGTCCCCAAACTTTGAGGCTGTTACTCCAGTTGCTCCACCTGCCCTGTCAGGGAGGCCTGCAACGCTCCAGTGGCACCATCCAAAGAGGAACAGGGAGACTCTCCCAGTATTTGTCACACACCACACCATAAGTTTCACTGTTGCTTCTGGGATCTTCCTCTGCCCAAATTGCCTGCTTTGATTGTCTGGACAATGTCTGCGCTTCAACATAATTGTGAGGCGCTATAGATGCCTCACTAAAGAGGTTTTTATTTGTTCATGGGATGTGGGAGTGACTGATTGAGCTGGAACTTTGAGCAACCACATTGCTCCAGAAACTGGAGTCACACGTAGGCCAGGCCGGGTAAGGGTGGCAGATTTCCTTCCCCAGGAAGGACACAAGTGACTCAGGTGACCTTTCCAGCTATCGACAATGGTCAAGATTAGACTTCTAATTTTTTTTTTCCACTAAATTCAAATCTCAATATCTACTGTGGTAGGATTCGAACCTCAGGCCCCAGAGCATTATCTTGAGTCTCTGGATAACTAGTCGATTATTACCAATAAGCCACTGCCTCCCCCGCAACAAATAAAGTGAAGGACGCCACAATAAACATGAGGGGGGGGGTTGTTGGTGGGGGAGATGGTGGGGTGGGATTCTCCGACTTGCCAGCTATGTGTTTCTCTGCTCTCGGGGAGGCAGCGTTATATGTTTGTTGGCAGGAGGGCTCTCGGGGTCTGCTCCTGTCATTAGGAATTCCTATTGACATCACTGTACACCAGCGTGGAACCTGCGGGATGTGGCGGGGGGGAGCAGCCAGCGGAACTGGCGGATCCCGCTAGTGTGAACGGTCAGAGAATTCCCGTCAAGATTTCTTTTCCTCTCTCATTTATCTTTTTAACCCTTCCTAGGGCAGTAGCGTTAATATTTATTTTCTCATTGGTGGTACCACTATTTTCTTTGAAAGAAAAAGACTAGATGACCTCTAATGAGAAAGGTCGTAAATTAATATTTGTTCTCTCTCTCAGTTCTTGTCAATGGGTCCCACTTTTTATGGTCATCCTGAACTCTCTTCCTAACGCACACCTTTTCTCTCTGCGTTCTTGCACACTTTCTCCCTTATTCCTCTTAAGCCATCAGCTAACTGCACATACCAACATAATTATGGGGGTGGGGATGATGGAGCTGACACAGAGCCTGGGTTAGCAAAAAAAAAAAACCTCACTTACTGTGCTGTCTGGAGACAATACACATCTCTCTAATCTGTGCTCAGTGCTCCTTCCACTCACATTGAATAGCAGGTTAGATGTAAAGATTCACATTCTAGTCAGTAATCTGGAAACTGTCTGTGCTGATGTGTGTGCTGCTGGAGATCAGAACACCTCATTCGCCTGACGAAGACCATAGAGCTGAAAGCTTGCGAGTTTACTATCAAATAAATCGGTTGGATTTAAAACTGGTGTTGTCAGGCTTCTTACAGAGACTGAGCTCAGAGAAAGTAGGGAACCAAAGTTGAAAAATATGCATGTCTCTCTTGCCTGTGTTTTTAGAGCTGCAGTGGGAGGACTGGGGAGGATTAGAAGCTGCTGGTATGTTCTCTGAGGCTCTGGATTTACTTTGACTTGGACTCACACACACACACGCACAGTCCGGCACGTAAAGGCAGAGCATCTCAACAATGGACCATTTTATCTGTTCTTGTGAGCATCCTAATCAGAACATTGCTGAGTTAACTTGACATAATCTGATGGTCACCATTTTATTAGTTTGGCCAATGGCAAGACTTTGGATTGATGTCACAACTAGAGTGGCCAGGCTGAAGCTGCTGCCTTTTAAAAGAGAATAGAAATTGGTTTTCCTCTGGAGCTGGTGAACATATTCGGGATGTAGAGATGTCGGCGTTGGACTGGTGTAAACACAGTAAGAAGTCTCACAACACCAGGTTCAAGTCCAACCAGTTTATTTTATAGTAATTACTGGTTGGGCTTAAACCTGGTGTTGTGAGAATTCTTACTGAACATATTCGGAGCAGAAAGATCGCAAGACTCAATGGGAATGGATGGAGAGAGTAAAATTCAGATAGAAGAACGCGTTGGAAAGTGAGGGTCCGGCACTTTCCAGTCAATAAGTTATGAAGAGGTTCAGGTTTAATGTAGCTAACCATTTGTTAGTTCATTCCCAGCATTCAACAACTGATAATATTTGAAACAGCATTTGTAATTGGGATGAGAATGAGACAGGGACAGTTGCAAGAAACAGTAAATTAAAGTAAAGTAATCAGAGTATAACAGTAAATAACCCCACTTTTCCTTTTCCACCATTGGAAATCTTTTAGAACTGGTCTAAAGATTCGGATCACCCAATAATCACCACAGAAGCAAGGATTGAAACAGAAGATGTGTACATGCAAAGGAATGGGCACCCAGTTTGGGCGTGGGCTAAGGGCCCTCTTAATTCTCCATTACCAATAATGGCAGACGCACTTCTGAAAACATACCAATGCTTACTGGCTCCCGTTGTGGGAGCTGGTTACACAGCCCAATTTCAGGCTAGCATCCCCTATGGTTCAACGATCTGATAATTGCTTTGTCAAAAGGAAAAGGGCTGGTAAAACGGGTCGCTCTGGTGATAGTCTGTGTGGAGTCTGCATGTCCTCCCCATGTCTGTGTGGGTTTCCACTGGGTACTCCATTTTCCTCCCACACTACAAAGATTCAAATCATTATCTTGCAAGTGTGTCTTTGTCTATATATGCCGTGTTTGTGAACCCGCCTCTCCACTTACCTGACGAAGGAGCGGTGCTCCGAAAGCTCGTGACTCCAAATAAATCTGTTGGACTTTAACCTGGTGTGGTGACCTGGTTACCTTTCCCACCCTAGTCCCAATACCAGTATTTCCACATCATAATCCAAAGATGTGTACGTTAGGTGGATTGGCCATGCTAAATTTCCCCTTAGCCTAGCAGGGTAAACATGTAGAGTTACAGAGAAAGGATGGGATTGTTGTCTGTGCAGTAACAATGGGCCGAATGGCCTCCTTCTGCACAGTAGAGATTCTATGATTCTACAAAAACAAAGTGAAATCAGAGAACTTAACTCTGAGCAGCCATAGCTGGCCAACAGTGACTAGTTTTATATCTTTGATTGAAATAGTTTCTCCACTAACAAAACTGCAACTGATGGAGCCTGTTTGCAGTGAACATTCTCAACAGGCAGGGTGACGTTAGTAGCACCGTGCAATCCCAGGTCAAGCATGTACAAAATAACGAAAGCAGTTGTAAAAACATTGTTTCTTCCTCCGTGTTTAAGATTAAGCAAAAGTGTGATTGAAAATATGTTTGAAACTGAATTGACATCCTAGCTGACAAAGGATCATTATACTTAATCCAAAATGTTTGTTTGAACATCCCAATTGCTACCAAGAGCGTAGGCCTACTAAAATTGAACTAGAAGCCATTCATTGCAACAGAGTATCATTGCTGCTGCTCTATCTTGGGTTATAAGACAGCTTATGCTTCCTACAGCAAGCGTACAACCCCATAACCCCACGCAGTTATCCTGCTAAATCCACCCTCACGCAAACATAGAAAGAATCGGACGTTACCTGGGATTGCAATTCGCGCAGTTCTTGCTGGAAGAGCTCCTTTCTCAGCGATTGAATGGTTGCTGTGAAAAAGGCACATGTGCAAACGGTCACTACCAAAACACAAACATGCAGACATTATTGCAGGAATGACTATTAACAGCCACATTGCTCTAATGGTACAGTACAACTGATGTAGTTGACAGAGTTTAAATACCTTCCTCCCCAGAAAAAAAAAATCAATGGCTCTGACATTCACAAATACTCAGCTGTATTTAGAGTTTCGTGTAAGCACATTACCCTCTTAATAATTGGGTTTATAGTTTGAGGAGGTTTGGAGTGTTCATCTGATTTGTTGTACCTGCAGTGCTTTTTTTTTTTAGCTCTGTTTGGTAGAAGTCTGTTTTGTCCATTCCATTTTAATTAAAATTGTGTCTGCTCTTTTCCTCCCCCAGTTCAAGATTCTAAAAATCCATCTCAAATGAATTATTTACTTGCTTCTCTTCCCGCTCTGGTTGTCCTCAGGCTAGCATGGACAACATGGATCAAACGGCCTCCTTGCTATGGTTCTACACTCCCTCCACAAACTTGTGATAGAGACTGAATTGCACATGAGAAGCAAGATCAATGAACTGCTTCGTTGGCGGCTAAGAGGAGATCTTATTGAAACATATAAGATGATTAGAGGTTTAGATAGGGTGGACAGTGATAGCCTTTTTCCTAGGATGGAGAAAGCTAGCACGAGGGACATAGCTTTAAATTAAGGGGTGGTGGTTTTAGGACAGATGTCAGAGGTAGGTTCTTTACCCAGAGGGTGGTAAGGGTATGGAATGCCCTGCCTGCGGCAGTTGTAGATGAGCTAAGTTTGGTGGCGTTTAAGAGGTTAGTAGATAAGTTTATGGATGAAAGGGGAATGGTTTAGGTTAGAGGGTCACTGCTTGTTCCTAATTGGTCAGCGCAACATCGAGGGCTGAAGGGCCTGTTCTGCGCTGTAATGTTCTACGTTCTATGCTTCAGGCAACATAACGTATGCTTTGACCGAGCTTTTCAGCACACTTGCTGCTTTGCACAGATTGCCTGCCTGAATACGCTTCTGTGAAGAACCTTGGGGACTTTCTTCTCTGTCAAAGTCACCATATAAATGCACACCGTTTGAATCTGATTTTTAATGCCCTTTTATTTTCAGCCAGGGTGTGTGTTTGGCATTGCAAAGGGAAAAGGACACAATGAGGATTGGATCACGGACCGCAACAAGTTACATCTTGGAAAATGAGGACATCACTGCTGGACTGTGCTCTCTCCCTCACAAGGGCAGGCAATAATCTAAATCAATATCAGCTAAAGCAACGAATGGGGTACTGTCAACAGAGCTCACACTGTAGGACTCTCGCCTCGAGTCAGCAGACTGAGAATTCAAGTTCCCTGCTGATTAAAACATCAAAATCCATGTTGACGTTACAAGGCAACATGGTGGCACAGCGGTTAGCGCCAGGGACCAACATTCGATTCTGGTCTTGGGTCACCGTCTGTGCGGAGTCTGCACATTCTCCTTGTGTCTGTGTGGGTTTCCTCCCAAAGCCCAAAGATGTGTGGGATAGGTCGATTGGTCATGTTAAATTGACCTCAAATGTTATAGAATCCCTAGTGTAGAAAGAGGCCTTTCAGCCCATTGAATCTGTACTGACCACAATCCCACGCAGGCCCAATTCCGCACATTTACCCTGCTAATCCCAGTGACACTAGGGTCAATTAGTAGGGTAAATGTGTGAAGTTACGGGATAAAGTTGGATTGTTGTTGGCGCAGGCGTAATACGCAAATGGCCTCCTTCTGCAAATGTAGGGATTCTATGATTTACAGTACAGAGGGAATGCAGCACTGTTGAGATGCTACCCTTCATGAGAGACATAACCAGTGCTTGGTCTGTCCTCTCCAGTGGATGAAAGGCGTTATTTATTTGAAAAGAGGGGAATTCTCCCTGGTGTTTTGGCTAATATCAATTCCTCAAATCAACATCACTAACAATCAGATTATTTGGTCTTTATCACATTGTCATTCATGGTGTTCGTTGGGTGAAAAACAGCCGCGATGTTTCCGATATTACAACAATGATTGTACTTCAAAGCATTTCTTGAATATAAACATTGCAGGATCGTAAAAAGTTTAAAAAGTTTATTTGTCAATGATAAAAATAGTCTGACATTAACACTGCAATGAAGTTACTGTGAAAATCCCCCAGTTACCACACTCTGGCACCTGTTCGGGTACACTGAGGGAGAATTTAGCCAACATACCTAACTGGAACACTTTTCAGACTGTGATAAAACCGGAGCACTCAGAGGAAACACACGCAGACATGGGGAGAATGTGCAGACGCCGCACAGACAGTGACCCAAACCAGGAAGCGAACCTGAGTCCCTGATGCTGTGAGGCATCAGTACCAACCACTGTGCTGCCGTGCCATCTAGCTGGGCTGCTACATAACTGCATTTTTTTTTGGGAGTTAACACCAAAGTTTTTGTGTTCAAAACGAGAGATAATCTTCTGTGATTACCAGCGTGGATTTTGAACCAGGGACAGAGTTTCAACATTTTTTGGGAGGGGCTTGTACAAAAAGGAAAAGGTGAAAACAAATGTAAATTTACAAATCAGGGCATGGATCAGTTATATTGCAAGAAGCTATGAGCTTGAAAGCAATCTGCCAACTTTGATGCTAGCATATTTGTATTATACATGACGTACAAAACATTGGCACTCCAATGAGATCATGGCTATAAAATCGGGATTATAAAACGTGAGATTTGTACAACTCACTGGTTTCCAAGAACATTTTTATTGAGTGACATTATAAAAGGGTTGTGTTAAATTCCTCAGACACAGGAGCTAAAGGATTTGTGTTTCCCCAGTCGGGTGGAATTAGCCTTAACAGAGAACAGTTCAGGCCCTTCATGTTGTGCCAAGCTATGCCCAAACCCAAGATCGAGCTATCCCACTTCCCTATCATTCTGGTGTGCTCCATGTGCCTATCCTGCTTGAAAGTTCCTGAAGTGTCCGACTCCACTATCACAGCAGGAGGTCTATTCCACACCCCAATCACTCTCTGGATGAGGAATCTACATCAGACATCCTTCCTATATCTCCCACCATGAATTTTATAGTTAGACCCCCGACATCCACTCAAGAAAATAGTCTCTGCAAGTCCACTCTACCTATCCCCCTTATCATCTTATAAATCGCTTCTCATCCTCCTCCACTTTAAAGAGTAAAGCCCCAGCTCCCTCAACCTTTCCTTATAAGGGGCTACCCTCCAAACGAGGCAGCATCCTGGTCAATCTCCTCTGCACTCTCTCCACATCCTTCTTATAGCGAGGACTGCACACAATATTCCAAAATGTGGTCTCACCAAGGTCCAACATAATTGCAGCATAACCCCACAGCTCTCAAACTCAAACCCCCAGTTGATAAACGCTAACACACGACAAACCTTCTTCACAGCTCTATCCACTTGTTGACTTTTCAAACTGTTTGGAAACAATGCATGTTGAACTTTTTAAACCACAGGCCGACTTCATTTGCCAGCTCTGGAGATTTAACGAAGTTAGTGCTCTATGAATTGAATTAAACCACATTCTAAGAAACGGTACTGAAATTTCCACACGCGGAAGAAAGAAAACTGAATTATTACTCATTTTCAGACTGAAGACTGTGATGGCACACTATTATTTTTTCCATCTTGAACCAACTGTGTTTTGGAACCAGCATTGATGACAGTGGTAATTACGCACATAAACAGGCTCAAAATGAAACAAATGTTTTGAAAATACAAATTCAAAGCAACCTTCTATACTACCACAAACCAAAAGTGTCAATTCTAAACAAATACTTGGAGATCTTAGGTGGCTGTGTGACCAGCTCAATCTTTCCACCATACAAGACTCTGTAATGCCTCCTCCAATGTAAACCTTTCCCAGCGCAGTACGTGTGACACTGGAAATTTGCAACACTTCAGAAATCTTGGTAAAGTTTAACGTGCAGTTAACATAAAGTTTCTGCAGTGAAGTTGCTACAAAAATCCCCTAGTCGCCACTCTCCAGCGTTTGGGTAAACAGAGGGAGAATTTAGCACTGCCCCCCCGAGCAGCGTGCCTTTGGGATTGAGGGGAGGAAACTGGAGAAACTCACGCAGACATGGGGAGAACGTGCAAACTCCCCGCAGACAGTGACCCAAGTGGGGGAATCGAACTGAGGTCCCTGGCAGCAGGGCCACTCAGGTAGAAATAGGGAGACAGCAGGTGAGAGACATGTGCTATAGCTTTCCTTTTCTCATTTGTTTTCAGTTTCAACAGCTTTAAACGTTGCTCACCTTAGTTACGCTAACTATTGAATAGCTTACTGTTTATTAAGGTACACCCACATTGCAACGTTGGGACGGGAGGAGGTCATTCAGCCCCTCAAGACCATGAATGCTCATTCACTAGATCATAGCCGATTTGCATCCAATTCCAGTATCTCACCAACCTGTGCCCTCCACCATCTAGAAGGACAAGGGCAGCAGGCACGTGGCAACAGCACCGCCTGGAGGTTCGCCTCCAAGCCACTCACCATCCCGACTTGAAAATCTAGCACCGCTCCTTCACTGCCGCTGAGTCAAAGACTGGCATTCCCTTCCTGACAGCACTGTGGGTGTACCTACACTGCGTGGACTGCAGCGCTGCTCACCATCACTCCCTCATGGGCAAACTGAGATGAGCAATAAATGCTGGTTTTAGAAGCAATGTCTACATCCTATGAAAGAATAAAAACATCTTAAACGTTCTGAAATTCACTCATTACGATTGACCCCAGGCCTCGACAACTTTTTGGGATAGAGAATTCCATATTTCCACTGCAGTGTGTGAAGAAATGCATTGGCACCATCCTTGAACAGCCTTGCCCTCATTTTGAGGTTATGTCCCCTGGACGTACCATAGAATCCTACAGTGCAGAAGGAGGCCATTCAGCCCATCAAGTCTGCACCGACCCAATCCCACCAAAGCCCAGCCTCATACATTTACCCCAGCTTAGACCCCCCTGACAATAAGTGGGAATTCAGCACGGCCAATCCACCTAACCCTCACATCTTTGGACTGAGAGGGGAGACCGGAGCACCTGGAGGGAACCCACGCAGACATGGGGAGACTGTGCAGAGTCTGCACAGATGGTGACCCAAGCTGGGAATTGAACCCAGAGCCCTGGCACTGTGAGGCAGCAGTGCTAACCACTGTGCCACATACCATTGAGAGAAAATAGGTCCAAACCAGCTTGGGGACTGCAGCTTTCTTGGATGTTCTTACAAACCCAACTGGTTCACCGACCACAAAATAATTTTTGGGATTGGGGGTGTGGGGGCGTGACTCGCCCTCCCAGTGCTGAGTCACAAATGACCTCCTTCTATTGCATTCAAGCTCATATTTGACCATGGTGCAATTTTAACTGCTGGCCTCTAGGCTAACAATGCAGTAAAAGGCTCAATTATCTCAAACAAGCACATCTCAATTTTAGTTCAATAATTCGACAGCAATGAGTTCTCAGGTAGAATTCCTGAGAGCAATCGCAATATGTTAGGAAAGCGAATGCTAAGCCTGTCACTAGCTGGAGCATGGTTCAGATATCTCTGGACTTTAAGCTTCTTCGACACTGACACGGTTAAAAAGGTAAAATGCCTTGGCAACAAAGAATGATTAGAGGGAACAGGAGGCCATTAAATCTGGTCGCCTCACTATAGGAAGGATGTAGAGGCTATTGAGAGAGTTCAGAGGAGATTTACAAGGATGCTGCCTGGATTGGGAGGCAGGTCTTATGAAGATAGGTTGAGGGAGCTGGGACTCTTCTCACTGGAGAGACGTAGGTTGAGAGGCGACCTGATAGAGGTTTATAAAATGTTGAGAGGAATAGATAGGGTGGACTCTCAGAGACTATTTCCCCGAGCTGAAATGGTCACTACGAGAGTACACAGATTTAAGGTGCAGGGAAGCAAATACAAAGGAGATGTCAGGGGTAGGTTTTTCACTCAGAGGGTGGTGAGTGAATGGAACCGACTGCCGTTGGAGGTTGTTGAGGGAAACTCACTGGGGTCTTTTAAGAGACTTCTGGATGAGTATATGGAAAAGAATAGGATAGGGGGTTATAGATAGGTCTGTAGATTGGTAGATGTGATCGGCGCAACTCGTGGGCCAAAGGGCCTGTTTGTGCTGTATTGTTCTATGTTCTACGTAAATCCATCAGGTTGGTGATTACTCTCTGCAAGAATAACTCAGCAGCTTTCACGATCCCCTCACCTATTCCCCACAGCCCTGAAGATTCCTGTTGAAATGATTATCCAATTCTCTTTGAAAGCTTTGCCTCTCAAAAACGTAAGGGAAAGGCGGGGGAGAAGGCTCCAATGTTCACAAGGAGGGGAAAAACCAGGTTCACATAGCAGTGGATGGTGACCATCATACAGGCATGTATTGCTACATTCCACTTTGCAAAGCCATAGTCTTTCTCTGGTTAACCTTCTCTGGTTTCCTCTCTTGTAAATTAGGTAATCCAAAACTATAGAAAAAAACAACTCACTTCTCCAAAGAGAGAGAAAAAAAACAGAACTGAAGACAATCAGATAGAGGAGCAGAAGTGGGTCATTCAACCATTGAATCTGCCAATGAGATAGAGACTGATCTGATATGATAATTCTCAACTCCGCTTTATCCCACAACCTCGAACGATTAAAAAGCTTAATGTCTTGTGCTAAAATATACCCTAGTGGCCTCCACTAGATAAAACAGACATTTCTCATCAGACTTTGAATCAGGCAAATGCCAAGTATGTCGACACATATTGTCTTCTTTATAGACACCACGCACTGGCATTTTCATCACAGAATAAAAATGCTTAAAACCAGTTAAGGTTCTGTCTGTAGAAAAGGGTAAGGAGTCTCACAACACCAGATTAAAATCCAACAGGTTTATTTGATAGTAAACCCACAAGCTTTCAGAAACGGTGTGTGGAAGGTCTTGATCAGAGACACACATCTTGGTGAAGGAACAGCGTTTCTGAAAGCTTGTGGGTTTACTATCAAATAAACTGGTTGGACTTAAACCTGGTGTTGTGAGACTTCTTTACTGTGTTTACCCAAGTCCAACGCCGGCATCTCTACATTATAGAAAAAGGGAGCAGCCTTGTCAAGTTGAAGTCAGTGAAATCAGGAATCAGTAAACACCCCATTTCTGATCTTAGCAAAGTTCCATTCCATCCTTAACTCCTCAGATACTGAAGCAATCAGTGCCCATATGCAGCAAGACTGGGACAACACTTAAGCTCAGGTTGAAAACAACATCCATGCTACACAATGACCACCTCCTTGTGACAGTCAATGGGATTGCCATTGCTGTCCCCATCAACATCCTGGGAATCACGTTTCAGCTTCAGATCCAGTAGTATCAGCCGCATAATACAATGGGTACACACCGCCAAGTGATTGATATCACAGGAACTTGCCAATTGCGTTGATAGAAGCCCCTTTCTAAATGGCTCAGAATGAGCTTTCCCCAATGCAAACAGTTCACCTCGTAAGTATCTATGTTTGAATGTCATGCTTCACTATAAGGTTCCATGGAACACTTGACATTGCCATTCAGCAGAATCCCCAAGTCAAAATATCTTTACCTACTGGGGGATTTCAATGCAAGATTAGGCTTGGACCATGAAGCATGGCCTTCCTGCCTCAAGTGTCACGGCCTGAGAACGATGAACAAAAACAGAGATTTTGCTGCAGTAACTAACACTGTCTCAAAGAACAAACAATGCCAAAAAGATGTCCTGGAGACTTTGCATAGCTGAATTAGATCATCACCAAACACGACTCCCTGAACAGTATTCACAAAGTATGCAGCTGTGTGCACCAGGGGGTCTGGAGAAGAAGCAATCATATCCATCAACCATAAGGATCATGCATATGAATCAAAGAGTAATATTGAAGGTAAAACAATGCGTCATCAAATAGGTTTTTTAAATGTGGCACCTCACTGCGATGCTGGCTCATTAATGAGATCATGAAGCTTGCATGTTTGAACATGATCCTTTATTAGTAGTATTTTGATTATTTTGAGTTCCAAGGTATGGTCACTCATGGTTCTGCCCCGCCATGCAGGTTGGCTGCTAACTCAAAAGTTCTTGTTTATAGATTGTTCAAAGGTCTGTTACAATGTGACTGTCTACACCACAGAATGGGTATTTCAGTTCCACATTAACCTTACTTTCCTTAGCACCTTTACATTAGTGGGATGTAAGCACAAGGTATGAGGAGAAATTGGGAGTATGGCATTGAGGTAGAGGATCAGCCATGATCATATTGACTGGTGCAGTAGGCTCAAAGACCTACTTTAAATTTCTATGTAACTCAAAGTGTTTAGTTTTCTATTTGAGGACATCCCAGAGCACACTGTCTCAGAGCTAGGCTGTAGGAGTTGCAACACTTCTTCTATTCAATTTACTTGGGTGTTTGCCCAGTAAGCAGGACATCCGCAATTATGGTTTGATGTAGACTGCATCTCAATGGGTTTCAAGAGCTAAAGGAAATAAATGCTATATTATCAAGCAGCAAAAATTGTTCACTCGCGAGCAGTGGGACTCAATCTCAGTTTGGTCTTCATGAAGCAAAACGCAGTTGAAAAGTTTGCCTAATTAGAAGCTAGAAGAAGAAAAATCTACAGTGGTCCTCACAGAGCCTTGTGGCAGAAAGCAGCAGCAGAGTAAGATCCTTAGCCGTGAGAAGGCAATTGATTATCTGTCAGTAATCAGAACAAGGGACAACTGGTAAAGAAAAGTGGGAGGGTTGTTTTTAAGCTAAAAAGCAGATAAAAAGGATTCTCATAAAATCTTGAATCATGGAAAATATGGGCAATTCTGTAGCATGGCCTTGCATTGGTCCCTACAGAAGTGAATAAACCTTCAAGGATTGACAGACAAGAGAAATCTCGGGGGAAATAAAATTGGGTTTATAGCTTAAGTAATTATCAACTATAGTGTTAAGTTAATAGGATTTGCTTTAATTCCTTTATGTACAATAAAGATTTTATTGAAAAACATGAAATCTTGTGCCATCGTTTTATCAGTTCATCAGAGTGCTGAGATTTTTCTTTAAATATAAATGGTTTCTCAAAATCAGAATAATTCCTAGTGAGCGAGTATCTTAAAAACTCAGAACTAGATTGATTTGAAGGTAGGATTGCCTACTGTTCAATAATAGAAAATTAACTTCTAAGACTCTGCTGTAAACAACACTTGCCAAGAGAAAAATAACAGGAATTATTAAAAAAAAAAGTGCTTTTTGCATTTATTTAGGAATAAGAATATGGAGGAAAGGATATTTGGCTAACAGTTAAAATTAATCTAAATCAAGCAACAAAAAAAAGTGTAGAACATAGAACACTACAGCACAGAACAGGCCCTTCGGCCTTCGATGTTGTGCCGACCAATATAAAAAGCAATGCCCCTCCAAACTAAACCATTCCCTTCTCTTCCATATACTTATCAACTAACCTCTTAAACGCCAGCAAACTTGGCGCATCTACAGCCGCTGCAGGCAGGGCATTCCACTCCCGAACCACCCTTTGGGTAAAGAACCTACCTCTGATATCCGTCCTATAACTATCACCCCTTAATTTAAAGCTATGTCCCCTCATGCTAGCTTTCTCCATCCTAGGAAAAAAGCCATCACTGTCCACCCTATCTAAACCTCTAATCATCTTATATGTTTCAATAAGGTCCCCTCTTAGCCGCCTCCTTTCTAACGAAAACAACCTCAAATCCCTCAGCCTCTCTTCATAAGACCTGCCCTCCATACCAGGCAACATCCTGGTACACCTCCTCTGTACCCTCTCCAATGCCTCCACATCTTTCTTATAATGTGGGGACCAGAACTGCACACAATACTCCAAGTGCGGCCGCACTAGAGTTTTGTACAGTTGCAACATGACGTTGCGGCTCCGAAATTCAATCCCCCTACCAATAAAATCTAAGACTCCATATGCCTTCTTAACAACCTTCTTGACTTGACTGCCTACTTTCAGGGATCTATGCACATACACACCAAGATCCCTCTGTTCATCAAGACTACTAAGAATCCTACCAGTAGCCCTATACTCTACACATTTATTATTCCTGCCATAGTGCATTACCTCACACTTTTCCACATTAAACTCCATTTGCCACCTCTCAGCCCAGCTCTGCAACTTGTCTAAGTCCCGCTGCAAACTATAACAACCCCTCTTCACTATCTACCACTCCACTGACTTTAGTGTCATCTGCAAATTTACTAATCCATCCTTCAATACCCTCATCCAGATCATTTATAAAAATTACAAACAGCAGGGGCCCCAAAACAGACCCCGGAGGTACACCACTTGTCACCGAACTCCAAGATGAATATCTCCCATCAACCACCACCCTCTGTCTTCTATCTGCTAGCCAATTCCTGACCCAATTAGCTAAATCACCCTCTATCCCATACATCTGCATTTTCTGCAAAAGTCTTCCATGGGCCACCTTATCAAACGCCTTACTAAAGTCCATATATACCACATCAACCGCCTTACCCCCATCCACCTCTTTAGTCACTTTTTCAAAAACTCAATGAGGTTAGTAAGGCACGACCTACCCTTCACAAAACCATGCTGACTATCCCCAATCAATTCATTTCTCTCTAAATAACTATAAATCCGATCCCTAATTATTCTCTCTAATACTTTGCCCACAACAGAAGTAAGACTCACTGGCCTATAATTCCCTAGAAGGTCTCTCTTCCCCTTCTTGAACAACGGGACCACATTCGCTATCCTCCAGTCCTCCGGAACCACACCCGTAACCAACGACGACCTGAAGATCAAAGCCAGAGGCTCTGCAATCTCCTCTCTTGCCTCCCAGAGAATCCTAGGGTAAATCCCGTCCGGCCCAGGGGACTTAACCAACTTCAAACCCTCGAGAATTTCTAACACATCCTCCCTATCTACTACAATACTCCCCAATTTGCAACCCTGTACCTCAGTGCTCTCCACAGCTACATTTCCAGCACTCTGCGTGAATACCGAAGAGAAATATTTATTCAGTGCCTCACCAATCTCTTCAGGCTCCACGCACAACTTCCCACTGCTGTCTATGACTGTCCCTAATCTTGTCCTAACCAATCTTCTATTCTTAACATATCTAAAGAAAGCTTTAGGATTCTCCTTAATCCTATCAGCCAAAGTCTTCTCGTGTCCCCTCTTAGCTCTCCTCAACTCACTCTTTAGCTCACTCCTGGCTAATCTGTAGCTATCCATTGCACTAACCGAGCCTTCAAGCCTCATCCTGACATAAGCCTCCTTTTTCCTTTTAACCAGCAAATCAACTTTTTTTGTATACCAAGGTTCTCTTACTCGACCATTTCCTCCTCGCCTGACAGGGACATACTTATCAAGGACTCGCAGCAGCTGCTCCTTGAATAAGCTTCACTTTTCAGTTGGTGTGGAGGAGTCTGGTGGATGGACCATGACAAGAGGGGTGCCATGAGATGCTAGGACAGTGGCACAGTGGTTAGCACTGCTGCTCCACAATGCCAGGGATCTCAGTTCAGTTCCCAACTTGGGTCACAGTCAGTGTGGAGTCTGCATATTCTCCCGCTGCCTGCGTGTGTTTTCCCCCACACTCCAAAGATGAGCGTGTTAGGTTGATTGGCCGTGCTGAATTGACTCTAGTGACAGGGTAAATGTGTGGGATTATAGGAATAGAGCCTCTTTCTGCACTGCAGGGATTCTGTGATGAAGTCTCCAGAAATGCACTTCTTCAAGGTGGCAAACACAGTAAGAAGTCTCACAACACCAGTCCAACCAATTTATTTGATAGTAAACCCACGAGCTTTCGGGGTTTGCCCCTTCATTAGGTGAATGGAGAGTTTCCCCTGTGCGCATCAACAGAGAACTCTCCATTCACCTGATGAAGGGGCAAACCCCAAAAGCTCGTGAGTTTACTATCAAATAAATTGGTTGGACTTTAACTTGGTGTTGTCAGACTTTTTAGTGTCTTTACCCCAGCATCTCCACATCAAGTTGGCAACCCAGCTACAGACACAGTTTAGATAAGGAAGAAAGGTTCCTCTCACTAATAGAGGATTGTTATGTTGGGTTTAAAACCTGATGCTTTTTCGCTCATTTGCCCTCTCCAATTCTCCAAGTTAAGAACAAAAGTTAAAAAGCAGGACGAGATCTCACTGCCTTGCCCCATCACTTTGATCATGGCAACAATCACAATCGAGCTCGTGACGTTTAGGTTACTAAACGATGACTTTAACCACAATACAGCCACACCCAGTGGCAAGATGACTTGAAGGTATACGTGATTCAGAGTCATTGCAGGCATGGAGAAAACAACTGTGCATGATTTCACCAATATTCCAGTCAACGAGTCAAATGCAAAGGCTTGGTACAGGTTATGTTTTCACAGAATGTTTTTGAGGATTAATGACCCTGCGGCTTTGTGTAACCTTCCCTGCATACTTCAATATTGTCCTTTTAGCTTTGGGTTTAAAAAGGCAGAGCATTTTTTATAAAATGGCCAGTTTAACCAACTTGCCAATTTGATATCAATAAATCTCACCTCATTGATGAAGTTGGTTGTGATTTTAGGGCTTAGCAGAGGAAGCCTCACTGCAACATATCACATGCTCGATTAGCATCCCATCCATCACTGTCAACATTTAACCTTTCCACCCTCTAAGATGCACGGTAGCAATCTGCCAAGGCGCTTTCAATAACACCCCCCATCTCAAAAGACAAGGCAGTAGTCATTCAGAAACATCACCACCTTAGACAGACATTCTCCACACTACGCCAACCTGGGGACATATCATTGCTCGTTCGTTGTCGCTGGGTAAGAAATCCTGGAATTCCCTCGCTAACAGCACTGCGGGTGTACCTACACCACTTAGACTGCAGTGGTTCTAGGAGGTAGCTCACCCACCTCTTTCTCAAGGATGGTTAGAGGGGATGAGATGCTCACTTCTGTCAGCAGCATCCCATATCGAATAAATGAATTAAAAATACAAGATAGGCAGTACCACATCCTGTAACATACATCAGGTAAATATAATGGGCGAATAGAATACAACATTTTGCTGCAACGATGTGCCTTCTATATAGGTTCAATCACCCAGTGGTATCACGTGCTCTAGTGGGTGGAGGGATATGGGGCAGACTGGATGAGAGTGAGGGTGCGGGGGGGAGGGGGAGGCTTCTGACCCATTTAGTGATGGCCATAATTCGCAAAACGTGGTCATTCCAGCTGGGTTAGAAAGCTTTTGAGTGCTGACTGGAAGTGGATCTTCAGCAGAGCGAGTTGGAGTTGTGGGGAGTTGGGTAGCACAGTGGTTAGCACTGCTGCCTTACAACGCCAGGCACCTGGCTCAGGTCACTGTCTGTGTGGAGTCTACACGTTTTCTCCGTGTCTGCGTGGGTTTCCTCCAGGTTCCTCCCACAGTCCAAAGATGTGCGTGTTAGGTTGATTGGCCGTACTAAATTGCCCCTTGAGATCAGAGGGATTAATAGGGTAAATATGTGGGGTTATGAGGGTAGGGTCTGAGTGAGATTGTGGTCAGTGCAGACTCGAAGGGCTGAATGGCCTCCTTCTGCATTGTAGGGATTCTATGATTCTCTAAACTCTCAGCTGGAGAGAGAATTGCATTTTATAGAAAGATGGGCACAATATCAAGCAATACACCTACAGTCAACGTGGCCTTTCTGGACTTGATTCAAGTCACCAAAGTAGGTCAAAAATAGGAATTACTCCTGTGTCTGCCTTACCCAGAATCTTAATTATATGGCTATTGATTGAGATAACAAAACAGACCCTTTGATAAATACTTACGTTGATTCACTATAAAAGCCTCCTTCCAACCTATATAACTTCATTTGATCAGTGGATTCTTATGGTGCTTTCTCTCGTTTAAAGTTTATTTATTAGTCACAAGTAGGTTTACATGAACACTGCAATGAAAGTTACTACGAAAATCCACTAGTTGCCACACTCCTGTTCAGGTACACTGAGGGAGAATTGAACACCTAACCACCATGTCTCTTTGGACTGTGGGAGGAAACTGGAACACCCAGAGGAAACCCACACAGACATGGAGAGAATGTGCATACTCCACACAGAGTTACCCAAACCTGGGCTCCTGGCAATAGTGCTAACCACCATAATTAAACCAACTTATCTTTAAAAAAGGTATCTTGCTATCTTCCTCAAGCAAGCCATGTGTTAAGTTGCACGTTCTCACTGCGCTTCTTGGATTTGTTAGTGATTATCGTATATTTATGGGTGGCTGGTTTCTGACTCACCCTTTAGTGGGGAGCTGCATTTCCTGCCAATAGAGTGCACGCGCAGGTGTCAGTATGGCTACCGTCTTTATCGGGGGCAATGTGCTGCAGGGCATCACTGACCTTAGAACTGCATCTTCTTTAGCCCATTTTAAAATTTGTCTTGCATTCTCCCCCACACCCTCCCCTGTCTTTTTTGGGGGAGCATCTTCCTTACAATAACCGATCTGGTCATAGCAGCATTTCTCAGTGACGTGGAAGAGAAGGTGTGCAATGAAGTCCCTACTGCATCATTTGCCCTCCCCTGATGCACCGTGCCGGAAGTTACAAGCTCAGGCCCCGGAAACCAAATTGCACCCATCATCAGGTTGGTCAGAAACATCCCTCCATACCCAGAAACTTTGAGAAGATCTTACCTCAATTGTCCGCTCACTCTGGGACTCAAATTGGGTGAACAGCTTCCACCCAACTCCCCCTCCCCTTCAAATGACATTGGATTCTACGCATTGCGGCCAAGTGCGCAACACAGACAGGTATCAGTGACCATCTTGCACGAACAGGACTCACAGTCAAAGTGAAAACATCTCTGTCCATCCTATCAAACCCTTTCGTAATCTTAAAATATCTGTAAACGCCACCCACAGACTTCCTTTTTCTAGAGAAAAAGGAGGTCTCAGTCTGTTTAATCTCTTCACGGTTCTGGTGTCACACTTGATAATCTCTTTGACCCTTCTTTAGTGTCTCTATAATCAGATTGATAATATGGTGCAGTACTTATACACTGTTCTCTTATTAAAGGTAAAGTCATCATAGTCCCTGAGGACCGTAGACTTTTACTCTCTTTGAGGGGGAGAGTGGACCGGTGGTGATTTAACTTGAGAAGTCACCTCAGATGAGGGGCAAGGTGGGCCTTCTGCTAGGGAATGTCGGCCAGCCAGCTATTTTTGAATATAATGGCAGGTTATTACATCAGGTCTCATCCACAATGGAGCTGCAGTATTTTTTTTAAAAACGTACTTGTTCTTGGGATGTGAGCTTGATGCTAATTGCTCTCCAGAAGCTGGTGATGAGCCAGCTTTGTAATGGCTGATACAGGTACACCCTCAGTGCTGTTAGGGAGGGAGGGAGTTGAGGATTTTGATCCCCTCTTGTTCTGTATCTCTCAAGTTTCTTACTCACCAAAAAAAAAATCTATCGGGTTTGGTTCGGAAAATTTCAATTGATTCACTGTCTGCCACCGATTGGCACTCCTTGTTCCACCACTGGGTGATAGATTCTCCAAGGATAACTTATCAAATTATTTTATACACCTCTCTTAGATTGCCTTTGGCTTTTTGAGCTCAGTTGGATACCAACCAAACCTCATCATTGAGCACTCGAACCTTTGGAGGTTGGGGCGGGGGCATCAGTCACTGGAAGTTAGACTTGATGGGTCAGATTTTTCTATTCTGCTCATCACTTTCACAAAATGTTAAAAGTTTGCAGAAATGGAGGTGGATTGCCACGATCATACGGCTCAAAGTGAGAATGGCGAGGTATAACTCAGATATCAGAGGGTTTGTTTTGTTTTGTTTTGTTTTTTTTTTGCAGAGGGTGGTGGGGGCCTGGAATGCGTTGCCAAGTAGGGTGGTGGAGGCGAACATGCTAGGATCGTTTAAGACTTACCTGGATAGTCACGAAAGCAGACTGGGAATGGAGGGCTACAAACAAACGCTCTAGTCGAACCAATGAGCAGTGCAGGCTTGGAGGGCCGAAGGGCCTGTTTCCTGTGCTGTACTGTTCTTTAATTAATCAGAAAATGGCTGTTCCTCAAATTTTTGTTTATTTGAGCAACATATGACCATTGTCACTTATCCCACTGCTATTTGTAGAGCCTTGCTCTTTACAGTACTGACCACCACACTTGGCAGCGCGCGGTGACCACATTTCCGAAACACTTAATTGGAGGCCTTGTTTGCAAGTTGGAGATGTGCGTAGAAGGCCCAAGATTGCCACATGAAGAGCCGGGAACTCTCCCCAAGTGTCCTCACCAACATTTCTAAGGTTGACCTCCCTGCGCGCAAACTGGTGTTCACGCCTCATCCATAGAGCAGTGATTGCAGTTTAAAAATACCCCAATAACTGTGAGCAAATTGAAAGCATTTCCTACGTTGTAACTGTGACTATGCTTTTAAAAAAAAAAGTCTCACCTTGGTTCTAACACACTGAAGTGTTTTGTGGTCAAAGACAAAGACATAGATGTTGCAATTAGAAAGTTTAAAGTTTATTAGTTTCACAAGTAGGCTTACATTAACACTGCAATGAAGTTACTGTGAAAGTCTCCTAGTTGCCTGTTGAGGTACATTGAGGAAGAATTTAACATGGCCAATTCCCCATGGAAATGCCAAGGATCCCATCCATTCTTTTGAGAGGATTGAGTCGCAACTTTTCCTTGCCAGCTTTAGAAGATTTGTGTACCAACACCCAGGTTTGTACCCCGTTTAAAAATGTACCTTTTAGCTCACATTGCTTTCTCTTCATGCTTCAGACAATACGTACTATTTCATATCTCTCCGTTAAATTGCAAAAAGCACCTGCCTACCCTTTCCTCAGTCCACGTCCACCTGAAGTTTGTTAATTCCCCTGCACATTGTATACAGTTGAAAGTTTGCACTTATTCCCCAAGTCCAGGTCATTAATATATAATCAATAAAATGGTCATTATACTGACCCCTGGGGAGCACCACCCTTATTCTGAAGGGAAACATTTCAGCATTGCTGAAGAAGAAGAGGCATGTTGAAACTTTTTGTCTTCCACTCATCAGGACAGATTCACAAAGATACCAAATCTCAAAAGGAACAGCAATTTTGACTACATAAGGGGATGCTGATTAGTTGGCAAGCGGGTTCTGATTGGTAGAGGCAAGGCCCTGGAGAATATGAAAGTTAACTGCTAAGTTTTTTGTTTAAATTTCAACCAGCTATTCAACTCCAATTCGTTAAGGTCCAAATATAAATTTAGTTCCAGATTACATTCTCCAATGTTTCCCTACCGGATGTTAAGTTGGGCTGCTTGTGTTTGCCAGCTTTAGCCTTCTGTTTTTTTTGGAAAAGAAGGAACAAGCAGGGAGTGCAACATTTAGAACCATCCAGTTCTCTGTCATCATTCCCACTTCCAAAGCAGAACTGGAAGACCGTGGCTTGAGTATTTACAGTTTCCACCCATCTTTCCCTGAGTAACCTGGGATACATCCCACCTGGAATAGGCGATTTTTTTTCCCCCCCACTTGGAGTACTGGGAACCATCACAACATAACCATTTGTACCGCAAATTCATCCGCTTTAAGCATGAAGTGTGCATTTCAAAAAAACAGAAATAAAGGCTCTTAAACTTCTGCGACCCAAGTTGCGACAGAACATAGGATTTAGGAGCAGGAGCGGCCATTCAACTTATCCAGCCTGCTCCACCGTTCAATAAGGTAATGGCCGATCTGATTGACTCATCACCACTTTGCCTCTGCATCCCTCCATAACCTCGACTGAACTTTTATTTTACGTTAACCTTAACCCTAATCCTATCACACTCTGATCATCCTTCTCCACATCACCCTGTCATGTCCTTTTCTCAACAACTTGCATCTCGTGTGAATCCTCCTCCTCACTATTTAGTTTACAGAGTTTCTACCCAAGCTGTAAATTCACAAGAATAATTTATTTATTAGTGTCACAAGTAGGCTTACATTGACAGCCTGACACCTGGCTGGGTACACGGACGGAGAATTTAGCATGGCCAATGAACCTAACCAGCATCTTTGGGCTCTGGGAGGAAGCCTGGGCACCCGGAGGAAACCCACGCAGATATGGGGAGAGCATGCAGACTCCACACAGACAGACAATGACCCAAACTGGAAATTGAACCTGGGTCCCCAGCACTGAGAGGCAGCAGTGTTAAACACTGTGCTAATCTGCTGCCTCAGCGGGGTTCAGTCAAAAGCTGTTGAATGGATTTGGGTTCGATACAGCCCTTGGGTGACTGGAGTCTGCACACACTCCCCAGGTCTGCGTGGGGTTCCTCCCAGTCGAGAGATACACAGGTTACGGTGTTTAGCCTTGGCAGGGTTATGGAGATAGGGTGTTGGGGGGCGGGGAGGCTGCCTGGATAAGATGCTCTTTTGGAGACTTAGCACAAACTCAAATGGGCAGAATGGCCTCATGCTCCAATACAAGGATTCTATGGTTCTCTGGTACAACTCTCTCTCTGCCCAGTACTGGTACCAGTGGCTCACGAATGGAAACTCAGGAACCCCACACATTCTGATTTTATTTACTCTATGCCAATTTGCGTATACCTCAGGTAGGAAACCAGAGAGTGAATGTTCAATTATTTACACATTTGCCAGGGAAACAAAGTGTAAGCCAATCATGGCATACACGTGAATAGCACAGTGGCAAGCACTGCTGCCTCACAGCACCAAGACTAGGGTTCAATTCCTCGCTTGGATCCCTGTCTACGTGGAGCCTGCATGTTCTCCCTGTGTCTGCGCGGGTTTCCTCCAGGTGCTCCAGTTTCCTCCACAGTCCAAAGACACGCAGGTTGGTGCATTAGGCATACTAAAGTCTCCCTCAGTGCACCCGAACAGGATCGGAGTGTGGCGACTAGGGGATTTTCACAGTAACTTGCAGCATTAACGTAAACCAGCTTTTCACACTAATAAACAAACTTTAAATTTTTAAACTTTGCTTAACTTTACAGTAGTATTCCACTATCACATATCACTGCCCTTTCCGTGCGCTGCCCCCCCTCCCCGGCAGCACAATCAATCCCCGTCAACTGAGAACAATCTTACATTCTGAGAAACTTCCAATATCCTTCAACTTGCAAATGCCCACCTTTCAGAGAGACTTACAATCTCCCCAAGCTGTTTCTCGCAAAACAAAATTAGGGTGAAATTATTATTACTGCAATGGTTAAGGTAGCCACACTCAAAAAAGACCCTCTGCCTTTTTTTCTCCCCCCCAGACAAAATTAAATTTGCTGGAATATCGATTAAGAACAATTCCCGTTTAAGATCGCAGGCTGTGGAAATTCATTCTGAAGTCGACTTACCTTGCTGCTGCTTTAATTTTTGTTGGAGTGCCTCAGCGGCGTCTGCCTGAGCTCGATTTATGGATTGGAGATCGCGTTTTGTAACGACCGCTTCCTCCAGCTCATGCTGTAACACTTCTGTCCCTTCCCTGACTGAGGTTAATTCAGCGTTCTTGTTACAGATCTGAATAACAGCACGAAAAGCTGGTTTGCTGCCGGCTCAGTATATAAAATATGTACACACATATCTATACACACTTCACATATAAAACACACACACAGAGGCTAAGCCTGTGAGTGCGACTATATTCAGTATATAGTCCCATGTATAATATTTTGTTTTAGAAAACTGACACTTTAAAACAAAAAGACTAGTTAGCTAAAATAAAGTTAAAATTGATAAAAATACACAAACTGCCTTAAGTAACCACCCACACGTTGCACCCACACAAGCTCACTCACTTCCTTCTGTCAAACTTCAGAACGGTTCGATAGAGAAAGAATTCTTCTTAAAACAATCCAGATATTATCTGTTTCTAAAGTCAGGCCAAAAAAAAAATAAAGACACGCACACACACGCAACGAGAGACACACAAAAAAACAACCTGCCTCTGTTTGCAGGTCTCTGAGCTGCTGAGCGCTGTGTTGCAGTTGAATTCTGAGGGAAGCTACTGTTTGCTCCGTTAGCTGCTTCTGTGCTTCAAGCTCCTGCAGCCTGTCAAAAGCAGCAGAAAGCCACAAAGTTCATAGTGACATTCAGGCGGCACACACACCTGCGCAACGGCGTGACAAATCCCACCCTCCGGCTCCGTCCTCGTAGCACTGGTGTCTCTGAACACTTCGAAATTCTCAGAAGCACCTTCCTGCTCCCTGCCCTCTACTGTTGTAGAATAACAAACCAGACGGCAAATTGCACAAGTGAACATTTCTCATTTCTACACTTCCATGTATGGTACGGGCAAGCTTGTAAACAAACAAAAAAATGCTTTGACAACATTAACAAAGCGGGAACATATATAAAACAAAAGGGCAATGAATCATGTTAATGTTTAGGCTGCCAGAAGTTTTAGGACAACTTCAATGAATATTTAAAGAAAACGTTTCAAGAAAGTAATCTAAAATTCCTTCTTGGAGATTTATTACTGCTGGAGAGTGAATGTGCTGATTAGATAAACTATTGAAGGAAGTTTTATTCACACTCCACAACATCCGTTCCAAATCCTTTAGTGAGCTGGGCAATTTTTATTCATTTATAGGATCTGCATGTTGCTGGCAGGGCAACATTTATTGCCCAACCCTAATTGCCCTCCATTTCAGAGGGCATTTAAGAGTCAACGCATTGCTGTGGGTCACATGTAGAGCAAACCACTTAAGGACACAGATCACCTCCCCTAAGGCACATGAGTGACCAAGGCGGGTTTTTAAAACAACAAATCGACAATGGTTTCACAGTCACTGTTAGACCGACAATTACAGAGCTTTTATAGAATTCACACTTCCTCATCTGCCGTGGTAGGATTTGAACTCAGGTGCTCAGATCTTGCTCTGGGTTATTAGTCCAATGTCAATACTACTGTGCCACTGAGGCAAGGATGGTTGGGCAAGAGAAGCAGAAGTCTGGTGGAAGCAGTTAAGATGGATTTATGGGCACCCTGCAGGGACTTTGTACCAGCTGGTACAAAGGGCTACAAAGAAAAAAAACATAGAAAAAGTCCACTTTGTTTCTCCGTTCTGATTGTGGTCGATTGCCGTCTCAAGCTGCATTGCTTTGGTTCCACACCCCTCAACCCTGACCAAAACTTGCGTTAAAAATTCCCAACTGACCCTCAGCAGTCACAGCCATAGTGGGGACTGGGGAGTGGGTGCTATCTTCTCTGAATAAAGCTAAAAAAGGTAAAGTCACCATTAGACCGAGATAACCTTAAGCTGCTCTCTCCTTTGAGATTGAAGAGCGGACTGGTGATGATTTAGTCAAAGGAGTACTGAGCCACAGAACGAGGGGCAAGGTTGAGAAGGTAGGACCTTCATTAAAAACCCTCAGCCGATACAGGAATTGAACCCGTGCTGTTGGCATCTCTAACCAGCCATCCAACAAACAAAGTAAGCATTCACTGATATGCCTGTACGTACAGCGCTAGGATAGAGAGAGAAAAAGAAAAGTCGTAGAATCCTATAGTGCAGAAGGATCAAGTTTACACAGGCCCATCAAGTTTACACTGACCACAATCCCACTGTGACCCCATCCCCATAACCCCATACCATTTAACCTAACCATCCTCCCCAGCGACATTAAAAGGGACAGTTTAGCATGGCCAATCTGCACATTTTTGGATTGTGGGAAGAAACTAGAGCACCCAAAGGAAACCCATACAGACACAGGGAGAACGTGCAGACTCTGCACAGACAGTCACCCAGGGTGGGAATTGAAGCTGGGTCCCTGGCACGGTGAGGCAACAGTGCTAACCACTGTGCCACCCCAACCGATTAGGCCACCGCTTCATCTACAAGACACAAGGAAGTATAAGCCTGGCCGATGCAATCTCTGGAAGCTAACCCTCCAACGAGCCACTCATCAAAAACCAATCCCGACCTCAGCACCTCTACCTGGTGGCTTCTTTCCTCTTCAGGTGCAGCTGCTCAGTTTTGCTTCTGCGGAAGTTGCTCGCCATTCTAATATAGTCCCGGTCTGCAGCTGACCTCTCGTCCTCCAAGACGCAGATGTTCTGTAGCCATAGCTGTTTCCTCTGCTGCAGGTTCCCCTTCAGATGCTGGGACAGGGAGAAGAAAAATCAAAAAAAAAGTCATTGGCGAAAGAGGAGGTTAATTCAGAGAGTTGGGAAAGGCACTGCCCTTGAAGCAACGTTTCCATGCGGTACGCGCAAGGGTGCAAAGTAATTCCCCCTTCAGCCTACATGCTTCCAATGGCAGAGCTAACAACAACTTCCATTTATACAGCACCTTTAGCACATAGTAAAAATGCCCCAAAGGCACTGCACTAAACACAATTTGGCACCAAAGAGATCAGGACAGCTGACCAAATATTTGACCATGGAGTCTGAGAGGAAGTGAGACGCACATTGGGGTTTGTTTATTTATTGGTGTCACAAGGAAGCTTACATTAACACTGCAATGAAGTTACAGGAAAAATCCCTCAGTCCCAACATTCCGGTAGAAGTCCCAGACTAAATTCCTTGTTCTTGAATACAAAATGTATATGGTTTGTCTTTTTAACGAGGAAGAATTCAGCACGGCCAATGCACCTAACCTGCTTGTCTTTCAGTGGCGGGGGGGGGGGGGGGGGGGGGAACCCAAAAAGACATGGGGAGAACATGCAGACTCTGCACAGACAATGACCCGATCCAGGAATCAAACCGGGGTCCCTGACGTTGTGAGGCAGCAGCGCAAACCCACTTGCCATCCAGGAAGGAATTCGGGCCAACACAACTGAACGTACACTCCCAAAAGAACGGGTGATAGAAGTTGGGGATGCAGAAGAGACCAGAAGCAGAACAGTGCAGATATTTGGGTCTGGTTGTTGGAATCACCTCAATTGAAAGCAATCTACTCTTTCTAAACTATTGCTCCTCAGCAGGGATGAGTTCAGCAGTGGTCAACGTTAACTATAATTACTGGGAAAAAAACGTGTTATAGTATAGGGGATGTAGTGGCACAGTGATATTGTTACTCAACTAGAGACTCAGGGTAATGCTCTGGGTTCAAATCCCACCAAGACAGATGGTGAAATTTGAATCCAATAAAAATTTGGAATTAAGAATATACTGATGACCGTGAAATCATTGGTGATTGTCGTAAAAACTCATTTGGTTCACTAATGCCCTTAGGGAAGTGATGAAGGGAGTTTAATCATAATAATAGAGAACAAAGGTTTAGGTTAGAGGGTCACTGCTCGTTCCGAATTGGTCGGCGCAACATCGAGGGCCGAAGGGCCTGTTCTGCGCTGTAATGTTCTATGTTCCAAAGCAGCTAATATTTTAATACAAGGTTTTGGAAATAAGTGAAAAACTAATAAAGGCAATAGAAGGCATTAATATTACTTGTTAAATTTACCAGGAACCGATTGTTAGTCCAAGGTTTTCTTGTATTAAAGAATTGACTGCAAAACATGAGAATTCAATAACAAATGCAACTTGAATATGATGCAGTACGAAACCATCCTTTGTTTAAAAGGACAAATCATGTACATTTCTATTCAAGAACAAGGAGTTTAGGCTGGGACTTCTATCGTATGCATGGGCTCACGTCCAGCAGAGAACTTCCTTGCAAAACGCTGAATAAGTTAGTAGAGCTTTACATTGCTAAGCAACAAGGAAGCCATTTTGATTTTTCGATAGTCGAATGGGCAACTGACAAATCATTATTTAAGGTGCCAGATTATAATTTGATTTGAGAACATGCCATAAATAGATTGACAAGTATTAAATAAGATTAAGTTAATTGCTGGGCTGCATCTAATATAACCAAATAGTATAATTGTCCAAGATTTTGGCACGAAAGTCGAAGATCTTCAGAGAAAACTTGAACTTTTTCAGAGAAAAAAGAACAAAGAACAAAACAGCACGGGAAACAGGCCCTTCGGCCCAACGAGCCCGCGCCGCCACCCCGATGTTCCCACCTCTACCCGCGATCCCTGTCCATGTTTATAGATCTATGGATTAAAACCAAATTTGAGACAATTTAGGGAGAATTTGTTTTGCCAATTAGCCTAAGAGCACATCTTTGGGATGTGGGAGGAAACCGGAGCTCCCGGAGAAAACCCACTCAAGCACGGGGAGAATGCGCAAACTCCCACACAGACACAGGGCCCCAAATCCATGTATCTGCACAGCACAGCGATAGTCACTGAGCTGTCGTGTTGCCCATCAAATGGTCCCAGGTCAAGCGTACACTAATGACGTGAAGCACTAGGATACTCTCGAAAAAAAATCCAAGAGCAGCCCTCTCACGACCCATCGCGTGTATGCCCCTCGTTAGACAACAAGGTGGACCAAAGAACCTGTAGGATAAAAACAAGTACATCAATATCATCATCTATTTACACACTTCCCAGGGACACCCAAGACTCATGATCCCTATTTTAAATCAGTTTTCTATACCCCTCCATTCCCATTCTGTTCATGTGCCCATCGAAGTATTTCTTAAATAACTCCAGAGTACCTGCCTCCACCACTTTACTTGGCAGCGCATTCCATACTCCCACCACCCTGTGTGTGAAAAAACTCCCTCTAGCATCCAAATTATACCTTACCCCCCTCACCCTAAGCCCGTGACCCCTCATGCTATTTGAGTCCATCCTAGGAAAAAGCTTAACCCTGTTTACTCTATCAATCCCCTTCAAAATCTTATACACCTCTATCAGATCTCCTCTAAGTCTACGTCTTTCTAAAGAAAACAGTGAAATTGCATCACCAGATCACCTTTTGGCCAAAGTATTGTATTTGTTGAATATGTATTTTTTGTTCTTTGTATCGTTTGCATGTTTTATAACAAATCTAGTTTTGGAAACAAATTTTATTGCATCTTAAATCTGTTTTCACTTTTGTGAAAAACATTAAACAGAATTACTTTTTAGTATTTCTAAAGTAACCGGAGCAGAACTCCTTATTTCAGGGAAGGAAATCTGCTGTCCTTACCGAGTCTGGCCTACGTGCGACTCCAGAGCACATTTGCTCGGCTATTAAATGACCTCAGGGATGGGCAATGAATGGTGGTCCAGCCAGTGATGCCCACAGCCCATGAAGGAACAAAAAGTGATAAAGAGATAGCAAACCCACCAGCCATTTTACACCCGCACTCTTTTTTAAAAGAAGTCACTAGGGAAATCTGATGCTGAACAGAAAGTTAAGCTCTGCATTTCAAACAAGTGAATCCATCATACTCTCTCCTTCTCTTCCCTCCATCCGCATTGCCCTAGCTATTTCAGAAGGAAGATTTGAGAAGGAAGATATATAAATCACTCAAAAGATGCGGCAAAATATTGTAGAGGAAAGCACCTTTTCATTCACCTTGAATTTGCTGAATTTCTTCAACAGTTGGAGTTGAAAGTAAAAGTCAAATTAGAAAGATGTTTGGTTAGAGGAGGAAGTGGTGGTATTTTATAAGTGATCAGAGCAAACTGACCCACCACACTCTACAGAAAGGAATTCCTGACGCTATTAGAACAAAGAACAACACAGCACGGGAAACAGGCCCTTCGGCCCAACGAGCCCGCGCCGCCGTCCTAACGTCTTAATGACATATAGAGACCAATATAGGGACAATTTGTTACCCAATCAGCCTAAGAGCACATTTTTGGGATGTGGAGGAAACCGGAGCACCCGGAGAAAACCCACGCAACCACGGGGAGAACACGCAAACTCCCGCAGACACAGGCCCAAATCCATGTGTCTGCACAGCAACAGCGATAGTCTCTGAGCTGTCATGTTGCCCATCTGATGGTCCAGTTTAAGCATACACTAACGACGTGAAGCACTAGGCCACTCCTGAAGTAACATCCAGGAGCAGCCCTCGCACGACCTGCCGAATGCATGCGCCTTGTTGGTCAACAAGGTGGACCGAACAGCCTGTGGAAACAATTAAAGTATTTAAACAGTCCTCCTATATCCCTCTATCTGCAGACCGCTCATGTGGCTGTCCAAGAGACCCTTAAACAACCCTAGCGTGCCTGCTCCCACCACCTTACTCGGTAGTGCATTCCACACCCCCACTACCCTTTGTGTGAAAAAATGCCCTCTAATATTCGTCTTATACATAGCCCCCCTCACCCTAAGGCCGTGACCCCTCGTTCTATCCGAATCTAATGGTGGAAAAAGCTTACCACCATTTACTCTATCTATACCCCTCATAATCTTATATACCTCTAATAGATCCCCTCTCAGCCGACGTCTTTCAAGGGAAAACAACCCCAGTGCGTTCAACCTTTCCTTGTAAGACAGCCCTTCCATACCAGGCAGCATCCTGGTAAATCTCCTCTGCACTCTCTCCAGGGACTCCACATCCTTCCGGTAGTATGGCGACCAGAACTGGACGCAGTACTCCAAGTGAGGCCTAACCAACGTTCTATACACTTGCAACATCAAACTCCTACTCTTGTATTCTATACCCCTTCCTATGAAGGCTAACATACCATACGCTTTCTTTATCACTTTTTCCACCTGTACTGACACCTTCAGAGACTTGTGAACCTGCACCCCCAGGTCTCTCTGCGTCTCTATACTCTGGATAGTTTTACCTTTTATCCTATAACTCCCCTCTACATTATTCTGGCCAAAATGCATCACCTCGCATTTATCCAGATTAAATTCCATTTGCCATCTATCTGCCTAATCTACCAGCCTATGTCCTGTTGTATTGCCTGGCACTGCTCCTCAGTCCCCGCCAATCCAAGTATCTTCTGGGAAGTGTATGCAAATCACATAATGTGCCTTGGTCCACCCATGAAGTTCCAACTGGCCAACTCCTAGAGGCCTAGGAAGACCTATGCCAGCAGGACTGGGCAAAGAATTTTTGGGGCACTGGATACCAAGCATTTGGGGTTCGCCCGCTCAATCCACAACTCATCTACCTAGATCCACCAAAAGACAAACGTAGGGTTAAACGCGGGCAAGGCCTGAACAACATTGATGTTCTGCATCAACCAAATTAATCTTAATTTACAAAACTCAGCCAGTCGTTGCATGATGCTTTAGTGAGTTTTAGTGGGAGCCCCAGGTGTAGGCCCCATGTGAAAGTCCCAACAGACATCTGCTCACTAACCCAAAGCTTGGGGCACATGCAATGCAGAAACAAAAATAAAATGAACAAGAAATGGAGACTAGAATAAATAGTTTCACTCATGCTCAGGACCTCAAACCAATGACTCAGTGGGGTGGGGGCAGGTCAGGGTTAAGGGGAAATGGTTATTACACAATTGCAGCTGCAGATTAAAAAGGTTCTAACACTGCACAAAAACATGTGTTCAGTGAAACAATGATTAAAATAAAATTCAATACATTAAGCAGAACAAATAAAAAGAAGCAGCGCGTTCTATTTCTGCCCATTGCTCATACTTGCTGGTTATTTCTTCAGAAATAGACACCAACAACTTTCTTATCAGACCGTTAAACGAGAATGGCAAATAGACTATCAATGTGGCAAAGAACAACAGCATCAAATGACAGCTACTCTACTGACCGGTAGGAAAGTAACAGTTAACATGGCAAGTGCATGTAAGGGATAGTGTTGCCAACTCTCCAGGATTGGCCTGGAGTCTCCAGCAATTCAAGACTAATTGCCAGGACGTCGCTGAGAAAATTCATTAGGATATTAAAAAGAGACTTTTTCCGTGTCATTTTGTTTGACCATTTCTCTTCATAAAAATAAGGCCTTTTCTTAGTTCATTCATGGGATGTGGATGTGGCTGGGCCAGCATTTATTGTCCATCCCCTAATTGTATTTAGAGAGTGAACCACATTGCTCTGGAGTCACATGTAGACTAAACCAAGGAAGGAAGGCAGATTTTCTTCCCTAAAGAACAGTAGTGAACCAGATGGTTTTTTTTTTAAAATCAGGATCGATAATCCTGATCTCATCGTGGAGAACTCATCGTGGAGTTCGGTGACAAGTGGTGTACCTCAGGGGTCTGTTTTGGGGCCCCTGCTGTTTGTAATTTTTATAAATGATCTGGATGAGGGTATTGAAGGATGGATTAGTAAATTTGCAGATGACACTAAAGTCGGTGGAGTGGTAGATAGTGAAGAGGGGTGTTATAGTTTGCAGAGGGACGTGGACAAGTTGCAGAGCTGGGCCAAGAGGTGGCAAATGGAGTTTAATGTGGAAAAGTGTGAGGTAATGCACTATGGCAGGAATAATAAATGTGTAGAGTATAGGGCTAATGGAAGGATTCTTAGTAGTCTTGATGAACAGAGGGATCTTGGTGTGTATGTGCATAGATTCCTGAAAGTAGGCAGTCAAGTCGAGAAGGTTGTTAAGAAGGCACATGGAGTCTTAGCTTTTATTGGTAGGGGGATTGAATTTCGGAGCCGCAACTTCATGTTGCAACCGTACAAAACTCTAGTGCGGCCGCACTTGGAGTATTGTGTGCAGTTCTGGTCCCCGCATTATAAGAAAGATGTGGAGGCATTGGAGAGGGTACAGAGGAGGTTACCAGGATGTTGCCTGGTATGGAGGGCAGGTCTTATGAAGAGAGGCTGAGGGATGTGAGGTTGTTTTCGTTAGAAAGGAGGCGGCTAAGAGGGGACCTAATCGAAACATATAAGATGATTAGAGGTTTAGATAGGGTGAACAGTGATAGCCTTTTTCCTAGGATGGAGAAAACTAGCACGAGGGGACACAGCTTTAAATTAAGGGGTGATAGTTATAGGACGGATATCAGAGGTAGGTTCTTTACCCAAGGGTGGTTCGGGAGTGGAATGCCCTGCCTGCAGCAGTTGTAGATGCGCCAAGTTTGGTGGCGTTTAAGAGGTTAGTTAATAAGTATATGGAAGAGAAGGGAATGGTTTAGTTTGGAGGGTCATTGCTTTTTATATTGGTCGGCGCAACATCGAAGGCCGAAGGGCCTGTTCTGTGCTGTAATGTTCTACGTTCTATAATGGTTTTACGGTCGCAGTAGATGGTTAATTCCAGATTTTTAAAAAATATTGAATTCAAATTGTTCCATTTGGGATTCGAATCCAGGTGTCCGGATTGCCAGTCCAGTGACAATACCACTATGCCACAGCCTCCCCTTCGCTGATAGCCAAGCATCATCCAAGTACATTTTTGGTTTTCCAACTGGCAATAAGTAGGCAGCGTATCACAAGGTTGGATGCATTGATTGATTAATGACTGGAATCTGGGGGCAAAGTCATGGAATAAATCCAGCAATCTATTTTATCACAGCTGGCAATCCTCTGATGGAGAACGTGAAGAAATGCTAAATAGCGACACCCTCTCCCCAAGCCTCCAGTCGCTTGAAGGGCTTGTTTCTTGTGCTGTATTGTTCATCACACTGTGGTTAGCACTGCTGCCTCATTGGGCCCAGGTTCAATTCCTGGCTTGGGTCACTCTCTGTGCAGAGTCTGCACATTCTTCTTGTGTCTGAATGGGTTTCCTCCCAGTCAGAAAAACGTGCTGGTTAGGTGCATTGGCTGTGCTAAATTCTCCCTCAGTATACCCAAACAGAGTGTGGCAACCAGGGGATTTTCACAGCAACTTCATTGCAGTGTTAACGTAAGCCTACTTGTGACATTAATTAACAAACAAGAAATGAGTGCTTTATGTGGACCATCTGAAGGGCACCATGACAGCTCAGAGACTATCGATGTGGCTGTGCAGACACTTGGAATTGGGCCGGTGTCTGCGGGAGTTTGCGCGTTCTCCCCGTGGTTGCGTGGGTTTTCTCCGGGCACTCCGGTTTCCTCCCACAACCCAAAAATTCGCTCTTAGGCTGATTGGGTAACAAATTGTCCCTATGGTGAAAATTTTCCAAATTAGGAATAATATATATATTATTATATAGGAATATTAAAATAGGATAATGTATTTGCTACTATTTGGTATGACGGCGGCGCGGGCTCGTTGGGCCGAAGGGCCTGTTTCCCGTGCTGTGTTGCTTAATAATAAAAAAAAAGAAACTTAAACATTGTCCAGATTCAGCCTTACTATTTAAACATCCATTTCTCACATAAAAGGGAGATTAAAAAAAAAATTGTGTTGCCAGAATGGTGATTTGCAGAAAGAAATTCTCCCTGAAGTGTATTCGTTTGTAAAATGGGGAAGAAATCAAATGAAAATCAACGTAGCAGCACCTCAAGAACTTTGCATAAAACTGCCATGTTTCTAAGTGCTTGCTCAATCATGCATTGCTGAGGAGTTAAATGAGAAGTTCCAAGTTAAACACTGACACTGAACTCCAATTTCCCAGCCTTCTCCTCTTCAGCCAGCACAGAAAGAGACCATCTAGTCCCCCGAACATATGTGCACACATGGAACTAACAGTAACTCTCTGAAATGCCCCCTTCTAATCAAAAACCCAGCAAGAGCAAAAAAAGTGCAATGATCTAAGCACTGCTCTTGTAGTCATTACTTCCGGCTCTTACACTTTGGGCTGATTTTCTGCAGAAAGCAAGGAAGGAAGGGCAGTACGATGGCACAGTGGTTAGCACTGCTCCCTCACTGCACCAGGGACCTGGGTTCGAGTCACGGCTTGGGTGACTGAGCGGAGTTTACACGTTCTCCCCATGTCTGCGTGGGTTTCCTCCAGATACCTCCAACGGTCCAAAGATGTATAGGTTAGGTGGATTGGCCAGGCTAAATCACCCTTTGGCATCACTGTTCTAGTTAGGGCAAACGCACGAGTTATGGAGATAAGCCCTGGTCAGGATTGTGGTCAGTCAGACTCAAATGGGCTGAATGGTCTTCTTCTGCACTATAGTATTCTACAAATATGTCTTACTGCAGTTATACGAGGCCTTGGTGAGGTGACACCTGCAAGCATTTCTGGTCTCCCTGTTCAAGAAAGATATACTTGCCATAGAGGAAGTGCAGGCAAAGTTCACTAGGTTGATAGTGGGCTTGTCAGAACTGTCCTATGAGAGATTGCCTCATCCTTCTAAACCACAGTCAAACCAAAGTGATTGAACCGTATAAAAATTCTAAACAAACGGGACAAACTGGATGCTGGCAGGATGTTTTCCCTGGCTGGGGAGTCCAGAACCAGGGAACACAGTCTCAGGATACGGGTTAGACCATCCAGGACTGGGATGAGGAAAAGCCTCTTCACTCCCAGCACACCATGATTGTTGCAGCCTAGGCACAGTCGTGTGGCAGGGCTGGGGTATATCTCCAGCTACAACTAACCCAGGCAGGTCAGAGGTGAACGCTCAGCCTAGTTGAAGCATTGGTCTCCTGGTGTGGCACCTATAAAATCCTGTGGAGACACAGAGGCCAGCTGAAAAATCCCAGTCAGTCTCTAACACAGGAACTACAAGGAGGAGTAGGCAATTTGACCCCTTCAGCCTGCTCCACCATTCATTATCAAGGCTGATCTCTCCCTGTCTCAAATACACTTCCCCGCCTTTTCCCCATATCCCTTTAACCTTCTTTTTAGAACAAAGAACAAAACAGCACGGGAAACAGGCCCTTCGGCCCAACGAGCCTGCGCCGCCACCCTGATGTTCCCACCTCTACCCGCAATCCCTGTCCATGTTTATAGACCTATGGATTAAAAACCACATTTGAGCCAATTGAGAGAGAATTTGTTTTGCCAATTAGCCTAAGAGCACATCTTTGGGATGTGGGAGGAAACCGGAGCATCCAGAGAAAACCCACGCAAGCACGGGGAGAATGCGCAAACTCCCACAGACACAGGCCCAAATCCATGTATCTGCACAGCGATAGTCACTGAGCTGTCGTGTTGCCCATCAAATTGTCCAGGTCAAGCGTACACTAACGATGTGAAGCACTAGGATACTCTCAAAAAAGAAATCCAAGAGCAGCCCTCTCACGACCCATCGCGTGTATGCCTCTTGTTAGACAACAAGGTGGACCAAAGCACCTGTAGGATAAAAACAAGTACATCAATATCATCATCTATGTACACACTTCCCAGGGACTCCCAAGGCTCATGATCCCTATTTTAAATCAGTTTTCTATACCCCTCCATTCCCATTCTGTTCATGTGCCTAACTAAGTATTTCTTAAATAACTCCCGAGTACCTGCCTCCACCACTTTACTTGGCAGCGCATTCCATACCCCCACCACCCTCTGTGTGAAAAAACTCCCTCTAGCATCCAAATTATACCTTACCCCCCTCACCCTAAGCCCGTGACCCTTCGTGCTATTTGAGTCCATTCTAGGAAAAAGCTTAACCCTGTTTACTCTATCTATACCCCTCATAATCTTGTACACCTCTATTAGATCTCCTCTAAGTACGTCTTCCTAAGGAAAACAGTCCCAATTTGTCGAACCTCTCCTCGTAACTCAGACCTTCCGTACCAGGCAGCATCCTGGTAAAAGATTAATTTTTATTTTAGAAATATATTTATCTCCTTAATGAAACTATTTAATGATTCAGACTCCACTGTGCTATGAGGCAGTGAGTTCCACAAATTCACTACCTTCTGCAAGAAGTAGTTTCATCTCCAATTTTAAAATTTACCACCTCTCGACCTATATCTGTGACCTCTTACTCCAGGTTACCCCGCAGGGAAACATTTGGTCTAAGTTTACTTTACCTATCCCTTTTAGTATTTTATACACTTTGATCCAATCCCCTCTCGTCCTAAACTCCAGTGAGTACAGGACCAAACTTCAACTTTGAGAAAAGGAGCCGGCATTTGGGAATGGGCTTGTTCCATCCTTCACTCAGATCTTGCCCGATTAGGATCTCAATCTCATTTCTCTATCTTTGGTCCATATCCCTGGATATCTTTTTCCTACAAACAAAAAACTATTGACCCCAGTCATGACATTTTAAATAAACCCCAAGTGTCCACCTCTCTCTGAGATTATACTTCCTAATTTCACTCTTCAAATACTTCCATTCTAATTATACATTTCTGCCTCCTTACTCTGCACTCCTGCTGCATAGGAAGTAGCTTCTCTTATCTACTCTATCTAATGCTTTTACTGTTTAGACAGTCTTATCACAGATCACCCCACATGGGAATATAAAGCATGCTTTAAAAAGGTTTGGGGGTGGGGGGAGGGTGCGGTGGTTCCTAGCCCACGTCTGCTCTCCCACACCTGAGAGTTACAATCCGGTTTCAAACTCAGTGAGAATGTGTGGGAGGAAACACTTCTGCAATCGAGTTATATTTATAGGCACCACAGAAACGTCAACTAACTGACCGCAGTTTGTAAGATGACGACTTTTAATGCAAAGTTTACACAAACATGTTTGTAAAAGAGGCGCTCTCTCAGCCAACACTGAGTCGGAGAAATGGCAAATTTCAGCATAAAAAAAACACTGACACCCAGCAATCCTTTCTTAGATGTTACCCAATAACTTGGGATCTGGGAATCCGCTTTCCGACAGTTGATGTTACCCGACTAAATGGAGACAGTCAGGTAGGAGCTAATGCTTCATTTCATGACAGTGTGCAGACAATTAAAACGCATCCAGTGTTATATTGACACACCAAGAAACAATACTACTCAGCATCGAAACTTTTATCATCCCTTCTCCAAATTTCCTTCCTCTGAATGTTGGCTCTTGCTCGCTGCAATTATTTCAGAATTCCAAACTTGGCACGTTTGCTGAACAAGTTTTCATCTTCCACTATTTAATCTAACTGATGTCGGGCCTCCCTTAAACATTTGTGTCACAGAATCTCCCGTCCTTCCAAATCTCCCGAGCTACAAATCAAAAAAGGGTTAAACACTTCATAATTAACTTGCGAATATTGCGGAAGCCTATAATTAACTCAAGTAGGCGTTCAGATCACCAACAACCTGTCCTGGCCCCCACACACCGATATTATAGTTAAGAAAGCTCACTAATGCTTCTACCGTCTAACGAGGCTAAGAAAATTCAGCATGTCTGCTACGACTCTCATCAATTTTTATAGATGGACCATATAAAGCTACCTTTCTGGGTATATTACAGAGCAGTATCGCTTCTGCTCTGACCAAGACAGCAGAAAGAAAACGACAAAGGATCATGAATGAAGCCCAGTCCATCATGCAAATCAATCTCCTATCCATTCACACGGTCTACACTTCCTACAGTCTCATGAAAGCAGCCAGCATAATTAAGAACCTCACGCACTCCGGACACACTTTCCCGATAGAAAAAGTTGGAATAAAGATACAAACACACCAACCGACTCAAGAACAGCTTCTTCTCTGCTGCCATCAGACTTCTGAATGGACCTACCTTATCTTAAGTTAATCTTTCTGTACACCTTAGTTATGACTGCAACACTGTGTTGTGCACCCACTCTTTCCCTTCTCACCTATTACTCTGAGTGATGTGCTTTGTCTGTATAGCAACGCAAGACACTTTTCACTTGTATACATGTGACAATAATAAATCAGAGTTCAGGTTCACACGTCAAGGCTCATTCACAGCAGAGAAAGCACACGGGATGTTAACAAAAACAAACAGGGATGGACACCAACATCTCATACAATTCACGACTCAAATTCAAACATGATTGCAACACAATTGATTCCCCAACCTCACCCACGGCTGGGATTCTCCAGTCCCGCTGCAATGGACGGAGTTTTTGTTGAGTGCCAAGTTCTGTGTTCTTGCTGGCAAAGCAGTAAGAAGGCAGGGTGGGGTGGTGCAAACAAGATGACAGAATCCCAGACCAAATCTTTTGTGATCACTACACAGCAATCTTTTCCTACGATCAGACCCAGAGGTGGTTAAACACAAATTTATTTTGAAATTGAGACAAGCCACAAGTGCGTAATTACTTGGCACCACTTCAAAAAGGCTGAAAACCTCACTTGCTAGAGGGGACCTGAATACACAAAGACTTACCTCAAGATGAGCTTTATTTAGAAGTTTGCAGTTTATTTTTAGTTCACCTATTTGCTGTAACCACGTCACCAGTGCCTCAATTTCTTCAGAGAGCTCCTTTGCCTGCAAATCATTGATATTTTTACTGTTAAGAGGCAGTTACTGAAAGAAACGGTCCCTTATTAATCCTTTGGAGATTGAGTTCATAACTCAATTATGTCCCCCGATGGGAGAAACTGCTAATATTACCTTTGCAATCAAATAAATGCGAGCGTAAGATCACAAACCACACCTGGAAATTAAATTTAGAGACCATTTGCATAAACTGGGATAGTCCTAGGAGGAAAGATGGAGGAGGCTGGGCCTCTGAGTTGAGATGAACAATGTGCGATATTCTCACATACCTTGACAGGATAGAGGTAGGACGGACATTTCTCCTGGTCGGGAAGGGTTCGAGAACTGGGCGACAAAGAGGAGAATTTTACCAGCGTGCCCATCCTGAGGTTCATTATGATCCCACTCAAGGCCAATGGAGAATGCCTCATTTGCCACCCCCGAAATGAGGCGGACATGCCAGTAAAATTCCAACCAAAGTCTCAGAACGAGAGACAGGCTATTCAGGACCGACAGATGGATTTTCTCCAGAAGGTGGCAAATCTTTGAAATTCTCTACCTCGGAGAACGGTGAAAGGTCGGTCATGGAGTACGAGATTGATGCATTTCAAGAAACCAATGACATCAAGGCCTATGAGAACAATGCAGGAAGATAGTATTGAGCAAGATCATTCACGACCCAGTTAAATGAAAGGAGTGGGCTCAAGGAGCTGAATGGTCTACTCCCGTGTTCCTACAGACAGAGAGAGATGGGAGGGGAAATTGTAGCGTGGCGGGCCCAGGCAGCGATGGCAGTTTCAGGATTGCTAACTATGATTAAACGTTTTCCTGGAGATATCATCACATAACGCTCACAATCCAGCCAATAGTCTGCCAACACATCCATCTTTGTGACTCTGTCTTCTCATACAGAATCAGCATTTAAGAAAAGTTTGGATGGGTTTATGGATGAGATGAGTGTGGAGGGACATGGTTCAAGAGCAGGTCAGTGGGACTAGGAAAAAAAATGGTTTGGCACAGACAAGAAGGGCCAAAAGGCCCGTTTATGAGCTGTAATTCTCTATGGTTCTAAAAGCAAAATAAAAAACTTGTTCCATAATTGGATAATGCTTGACTGAGAAACAAACAGGTTTTTTTTTGCACATTTTCATGGCCCTATTTGCAGCACAGTTGTTAGCACTGCTGCCTCACAGCATGGAATTCCTTTAACTGCTCCAATTTCCTCCCAGTCTGAAAGACGTGCTGGTTAGGTGCATTGGCCATGCTAAATTCTCCCTCAGTGTACCCAAACAGGCACCAGAGTGTGGCAACTAGTGGATTTACTAGTGCAACTTCATTGCAGTGTTAATGTAAGCCTACTTGTGACTATTTAATAAATACATGATGTTATATTTGGTAAAGAAAAATGTTCAAAGAAAAATTATTTTAAAGTGTCTTCGTGGTTTTTTTTTTCCCCCAGGGTTGCACACAGCTGTTAGTCTGGAGGTTGCTCTTTAATTCCAGGCCAATCCTAGGGGAAGTAGTGGCGTAGCAGTATTGTCACTGAACTGGGAATCCAGAGACCCAAAGCAATGCTCTGGGAATCCTGGTTCAGATCCCATCACAGCAGATGATGAAATTTGAATTGAATTAAAACAGAAAACAAAAAAATCTGAAATTAAAAGTTGAATGATGACCATGAAATCATTGTCAATTGTTGTAAAAACCCATCTGATTCACTAATGTCTTAAGGAAAGGCATCTACCACCTTTACCTGGTCTGGCCTACATGTGACTCCAGAGCAATGTAGTTGACTCTTAAATACTTCCTGAATAAAAGGCAATAAATGCTGATCTATGTAATGATGCCCACCTCCTGCAAATGAATATAAAAAAGCACAGGAGGTCAGGAATGCAGATAACAGAAGGTTGTGGGGCTGAAGGAGATTGGAGAGATAGCAGGAGGCTAATATCATGGAGGGGAGTCTGAAGATAATGATAAAACCTTTTAGAATATTGGTGACCTGATTACTAATATAGCTTGCAATGGATGAATAGGCTTGGTTAGGAGGCAGGCTGGTCTTGGATGAGCTCAAGGAGGAGGAGATTGGGAGGTTGTTGGAGTGGTTCAGTCATGATAACTATGGTATTACTACATCATAGATAATGTTATTACAAGTTAACAGTACTATAGGCAATCACTTTGGAGTATCTGAACACAATATGAAGTACTCTACTCTACCTGAAGATTTTTTTCAATTAACTGTTACTTCACATTGCTGATATTAAAGTGCTTGAACACAAGAATACAAATGGGTGGAAGAATTATAATAACAGAAAGTAAATGGGTATCAAACTCATCGCTATGGTGTGTCTGGTCGTAGCGTGCTTTCTATTTTATATTTAAATGGGTTGCAGGTTGCTTTAAGAGCTGATCTCATGATTTGATGGTGATGCCATTAGGGTGTTTGCAGAGGCTGCTGTTTTAGCATGGAAATCATAGAATCCTCCAGTGCAGAAGTACACCATTTGGCTCATTGACTCTGTACAGACAACAATCCCACCCCAGGCCCTATCCCCACAATGCCACACATTTACCCTCTAACCTACACATCCTGGGGCACTAAGAAGCAACTTGGTACGGCCAAGCAACCTGACCCGCACATCCTTGGACCATGGGAGGAAACTGGGGCACACAGAGGAAATAAATGCAGACACAGGGAGAATATGCAAACACTACACAAACACAGTGACCCTAGCCAGGAATTGAACCCAGGTCCCTGGAGCTGTGAGGCAGCAGTGCTAACCACTGTGCCACCATGCTATAGCACAAGGCAAGACCTCCCAGAAAAATCTGTTGTTGTTATTTTGAATCTGTGTACGCAAACCATGTCTTTTTGTTTTTGTTAAAACCCCCGCTACCATGGGACATTACACTTTGTCTGTCAGTTTGCTACTTATAGTCCTGGCTGGCAGCTATACACAAAAAAAGGCCAAGGATGTAAAGCCTCACCTGTTTGTACACAGCCTCACTATTGGTAGGTACTCAGCAGTACCTCCTCATGGTGACACACTATAAACGGCTGCTCTAGGAATGCCTTCAGAGGAAGTTGGAGGAGGATTGGCTCCCCAGATATGCAACCGACCAGTTCTGTGGACACTCCCTGGTATTTATAAATCAGCCAATGAAAAGCTCCATTGCCTCTTGGATATTTCAAACAAATTGAATACTAAGGGACTAAATTTTGACAAGAAATTTGGAGCAGAGCTCAAAGAAAGACTGACACCAAAAAAAAGTCATTTTTCTGACAAAACCTGCAGCCAATCCAGTGCCAAATCACAGAATTGTTACAGTGCAGGAGGAGGCCCTTTGGCCCATTGTGTCGGCACTAGCTCCCAAAGTAGGGGTACTATTCCCCTTCTTTGCCCCATATCTTAATACATTGTTTCTAGTCAAATGATGATTAGCTGGTGAAGTAGATTGGCCATGCTAAATTGCCCTAAATGTTAGGGGGACTAGCTAGGGTAAATGCATGAGTTGTGGAGCGGGATTGTGGTCAGTGCAGACTTTGATGGGCCAAATGGCCTCTTTTTCCACTGCAGGATTCTATGACAATCATCTAATGCCCTCTTGAATGAGCTTGCCTCCACCACACTTCCAGGTAGTGCATTCCAGACCCAAACCACTCGCTGTGTGAACATAACTGCTTCTTTTCCAAATCAATTTAAAATCTGTGCTCTCTCATTCTTGATTCTCTAATGAATGGGAACAGTTTCTCTCTATCTACTCCATCCAGCACTCTCATGACTTTGACTATCAAATCTCCTCTTCGCCACCTTCTCTTCAAGGTAAACAGTCCCAACATCTCCAATCTATCCTCATCATTGAAGTTTCTCATCAAGGAATCATTTTTGTAAGCCTCTTTTGCATTCTCTCCAATGTGTTCAAATCTTTCCTATAGTATTGTGCCCAGAACTGTTCAGAATATTCCAGTTGAGGTCTACGTAGTGCCTTGTACAGGTTCAACTTAACCTCTTTGCCCTTGTACTCTGTGCTCCTATTAATTACACCCAGGATGCTATACATTTTATTAACTGTATTCTCCACTTGTCTGGACACTTTCAATCACTAATGCAATATACACTCAGCTCCCTTTGCTCCTTAAAAATTTTACTTATTTCATTGATATTGTCTGTCCCAGTTTTGCCTACCAAAAACATCACCTCATATTTCACCACATTGAACTTCCTCTGCCACCTACCTGCCCATTCCACCAACTTGTCAATGCCCTTCTGAAGTTCTACACTCTCCCCTTCGCAGGTTACAATACCAAGTTTTGCACCATCCACAAACTTTGAAATTGTCTCCTGCACACCAAGATCATTAATAAATCTATCAAGAAAAGCATGGGCCTCAAAACCAACTCCTGGGAAATATCACTACAAACCTTCCTCCAACCTGAAAAAAACCATCGACCATTACACTCTGCTTCCTACTCAGCCAACTTTGTATCCCCATTGCCACTGTCCCTTTTATTCCATTTTTCAAGTCTGGTGTGGCACTGTACCAAAATGCCTTCTGAAAGTTCATGTACACATCACTGACTCTTAATCTCCTCAAAAAAAAAACTCCAGCGAGTTAATCAAACATGATTTCCCCTCTAGAAATCAACCCTTCCTAATCAACCCATGTCTTACTATGTGACTATTCCAAATAATTTTTTTCCAGGCACAGCCTGGTACTAATGAATCAAAGAAGCTTATCCACTGCTGAATGAGACTGACTGGCCTGTAACTGCTGGGGTTCTCTTTACAAGGGTGTAACCTTTGCAATTTTCTGATGCTCTAGCACTTTCCCTGAGTTTGGAGAAGGCTGGAAGAATGTGGCCAGCACCCCTGCAATTTCCGTTTTCACTTCCCTCTTGTGTGCATCTCATCCGGCCCTGATGTCTTGTCAACACTTAGTACTGACAGCCCATTCAACACTTCCTCCCTATTAATTTTGAACCATTCTAGGGACAGAACTTCCTGCCCGATCACTATGTCCACAGTTGTATCTACTTCCTTGGTAAAGACAGATGCAGATGTAGCGTTGGGGAAGTGATGAGACGAACTCTGATATTTGGACAGCACCTAGCCACCATTAAACTCGCTGCAAGCATTTTGAAGATTCACGCAGACTCAAAACCGTTAACTCTACTTCTCTCTCCCTAGAGGCTGCTGAGATTTTTCTGTTGCCGTCTCCAAGTCAGCCTTGCTACATAACCATCAAGATTTCCAAAACTCTGTCTCTGGCATTCTCAAAAGCTTGTGGGATTACTGTCAAATAAACTGGTTGGACTTAAACCTGGTGTTGAGAGACTTCTTACTGCGTTTACCCCAGTCCAATGCAGGCATCGCACATCTGACATTCCTGCAGAGTGCAGAAGCAAGATGGACCAAACTTCAGGGCACCATTTACAATACCACACATGGAATATAGGAATTAGGGGCAAAGATAGGGTAAACTATCCCTTCGAACCTTCTGTGCCATTCATTCAATCAGGTCATGACTAATCTCTCCCACAAATGCAGTTCTCCTCATTCCTTTTTTTTCTCTAAAAAAAAAACTACAAATATATCCACCTCCCTCTTGAAATCATTCAACAATTCAGGGTCTGTTATGGGGCAGCAAAATACACAATTCACCACAATTCACCTATGAAAGAATCATAGTTCTTTCTTATCTTACCATTAAACTTACCCCCTCTCAACCTATACCTGTGACTTCTTGTTCCAGGTCACCCCACATCAGGAAAGATGTGGTCTACAATTTACTTTATCAATCCCTTTTAGTATTTTATATACTTCAATCAGATCCCCTCACATCCTTCTAAACTCCAGTGAATAAAAACCCAGACAGTTTAAAATCATTCCTCATTCATCAAATCCTTCATCCCCAGAATCAATGTGGGGAACCTCCTCCGAACTGCCCCCACATCCTTCCTCAAATAAGGCGGCCAAAACTTGACACAATGCTCCACACCCTCAACATATAGGGAGCAAGAGCAGATAAATACTGATTGGGATGAAGCTAACATAACTGTGATGGGACCAGTTTTTGAAGCCAAGAGATCGGCTTCTGTTAACTACAAGCGAAGGTCGAGTAAGGAAGCTCTGAATGCACTCAGAGCCAAGGTCAAGTTAAACAAACATAAAATGACAATAAGAGATTTGATAATTATATGTAAAGGAGAAGTGAATGGTTAAAAGCACAATTGGTCCACTGAGGACAGAGGGTAAGAATGTTACTAATAGTCTTGGGAAAAATGGAAGACTTGTTGGACAAATATTTTGCTTCAATATTCACAGTAGAAAGAGATGAGAGTTTCCTTGGGATTTCCAACAAGCTAAGACTTTAAATAGAACTAATTTCAGTGAATCAATAATAGGAAAACTAACAGAAGGGCAACTAATCCCCGTGAACTGATGGTTCCCATCCATGAATGTTAAAAGGAGGGGGGGGGGACACATCGCTGGTTCCCTAACTATAACTGTTCAGAGTTCCTTAGGTTCAGGAGTAGTACTCCTTGACTGGAAATTGGCTCATCTCATTCCCCTCTTTAAGAAGGGGGATGGGGATGACAGAGGGAAAACAGGAATTTAGACCAGTTAACCTAGCCTCTGTGGTGGAGAAATTGTTGGACTCATTAAATCAAGGATAGGTTAATCAATCACCGAGAAATTTCAGTTAACTGGGGAGAGTCAACAAAGGGTAGGTCATGCCTGACAAACCTCATGGAATCTTTCAAAGAGCTGACAAACAAAGATGATGGATGGATGCAAGTTGATGGCTGTTGTTTATCTGGCCTTCCAGAAGGCTTTTGGTAAAGCCTCACCCTAGAGATTGTTAACTAAGGTGGAAGCTCATTAAATTGAAAGTAGATTGCTGATGTGGATAGGAAATTGGTTGAGCAACAGCAAACAATGCTTAACACAAAAGTTGACCGCCTCTCTGCTCCCCATCACAGTGAAAACCATCACAAAATTGAAGGTTATCACAGAGAGCATAAATGTAGATGTGGAAAACACCACCCTCCTCCCTCAAAGGGCCAATAATCTCAACGCAAACACTGAAACATGTAGGAAATAATTCCAAATTCAATTTGAGGGATTAATTTCTCTGCATTGAAAGATATCAAGCGTGCCTGATCGTGATAAACTGACTCCTATTGTCCTACTGAAGTTCAAACAGCAACACAATTTAACTAATCATAAATTGCCCTCAATTTTACACATTATTTTCAGCGTGGTTTGAGAAGACAAACTACCTGACTGGATGCAAGTTTCACAATTTGTGGAAAATATTTTACATCAACAACTTAGAGGTTCTTTCAAGAAGTCATTGCACAAACGCACAGGATGTCGCATTGAGTCATACAGGAGGAAGTTTGATCGCTGTCCTCATGTGGAATGAGCTAGTCTTGTCCACCAGTAGTGGGACAGACATGTTCACATCAGTGTTTAGTGAGAGGATCCAAAACGGGTTTCCTGCTCTCGGCTGCTGCTGAAAGCCCGCTACTGTGGAGGGAGGATCAGCCAAAGTCAAACCAAACAAAGGCCAGATTTTCAAAAATCTTTCTAGAACAGACCAAGAGGCGACTGGAATTTTCCATCTTCTGAAAAGGTCCGAGAGGGTAGCAAGAGAAAATATTTCCAATCAGGAGGAATTTGTGACGGGATTTCGGAACTCACCATGGGAAAAGTTGAGTTTGGAGGAGGGTAGGGGAGGAAATAACACTTCTGTTTTCTGCGCTTACTTACAAGTTGTTAAATCTCTAATTTTCACACCCCCCAACTCTGAAGAAAAGTCATTGACCCGAAACATTGACTCTCTCTTCCTGGTCACAGATGTTGCCTGACCTGCTGAACACTTCCAGAACTTGCTATTTTTATTTCAGCGACAGTCGTGCTTGATTTCTGCGTTAACAATCTTACCATCTGTGCCGTGATCATTTTGAATTGGGTAGTTGCCTCCTCTGTCCCGGGACTCTGCATCAGCATCAGCACTTCCTTGTCCAAAGTCTCATCGAAGGACAGTGCATTCGGCTCAGAAACTCTGGACCATTCAGAATCATTCATCTTAAAAAAAAACATGCACAAGATCTTTCGTTTCAAAAGCAACATACTTAAAATAACTTGACAAGTTTTCAAAACAGTATGCATGGTCCATTTTCCTGCACAGAGCAACTAAACTCAAAAATTGATGGTCAGCAAAACCTTAACTCTAATACTAACTCAGATTAGAACACTATGAATTAAGTGGAAATTTTAATCTTCAAATTTTAAATATCTGCAGCACGTTATTTCAAATTTGTTATACAGTCAACTGAAAATGTTTACACATATAATGAAGATAAGTAAGCTTCCAGATAGTAGATGCATTATAATTTATGCAGCCCCTTGGTGTTACCAACACTTAATTTCCCCACTGTCAACATCCTAGGGGTTACCATTAACCAGAAACTTAACTGGACTCACCACACCAACACAGTGGCTACAAGAGCAGGTCAGAGGCTAAGGGTACCACAGCAAATAACTCACTTCCTGATTCCCCAAAGCATGATCACCATCTACAAAAGTCAGGGGTGTAATCCTAGGGATTTACCCTAGGATTCTCTGGGAGGCAAGAGAGGAGATTGCAGAGCCTCTGGCTCTGATCTTCAGGTCCTCGTTGGTTAAGGGTGTGGTTCCGGAGGACTGGAGGATAGCGAATGTGGTCCCATTGTTTAAGAAGGGGAAGAGAGACCTTCCTGGGAATTATAGGACAGTGAGTCTTACTTCTGTGGTGGGCAAGGTATTGGAGAGAATTATTAGGGATAGGATTTATAGTTATTTAGAGAGAAATGAATTGATTGGGGATCGTCAGCATGGTTTCGTGAAGGGTAGGTCATGCCTTACTAACCTCATTGAGTTTTTTGAGAAAGTGACCAAAGAGGTGGATGGGGTAAGGCGGTTGATGTAGTATATATGGACTTTAGTAAGGCGTTTGATAAGGTGGCCCATGGAAGACTTCTACAGAACATGCAGATGTGTGGAATAGAGGGTGATTTAGCTAATTGGATTAGGAATTGGCTGGCAGATAGAAGACAGCGGGTGGTGGTTGATGGGAGATATTCATCGTGGAGTTCGGTGACGAGTGGTGTGCCTCAGGGGTCTGTTTTGGGGCCCCTGCTGTTTGTAATTTTTATAAATGATCTGGATGAGGTATTGAGGGATGGATCAGTAAATTTGCAGATGATACTAAAGTTGGTGGTGTGGTAGATAGTGAAGAGGGGTGTTTTAGTTTAAAGAGTGACTTGGACAAGTTGCAGAGCTGGGCCGAGAGGTGGCAAATGGAGTTTAATGTGGAAAGTGTGAGGTAATGCACTTTGGCAGGAACAATAAATGTGTAGAGTATAGGGCTAATGGTAGGGCTCTTAATAGTGTTGAGGAACAGAAGGATCTTGGTGTATGTGTCAATAGATCCCTGAAAGTAGGCAGTCAAGTGGATAAAAGTTGTTAAGAAGGCTTATGGAGTCTTAGCTTTTATTGGTAGGGGGATTGAATTTAGGAGCCGCAGCATCATGTTGCAGCTGTACAAAACTCTAGTGCGGCCGCACTTGGAGTATTGTGTGCAGTTCTGGTCGCCACATTATAAGGAAGATGTGGAGGCATTGGAGAGGGTACAGAGGAGGTTTACTAGGATGTTGCCTGGTATGGAGGGCAGGTCCTATGAAGAGAGGTTGAAGGACTTGAGGTTGTTTTCGTTAGAAAGGAGGCGGCTAAGAGGGGATCTTATTGAAGCATATAAGATGATTAGAGGTTTAGATAGGGTGGACAGTGTTAGCCTTTTTCCTAGGATGGAGGAAGCTAGCACGAGGGGACACAGCTTTAAATTAAGGGGTATGAGTTATAGGACGGATATCCGAGGTAGGTTCTTTACTCAAAGAGTGATTAGGGAGTGGAATGCCCTGCCTGCAGCTGTTGTAGATGCGCCAAGTTTGGTGGCGTTTAAGAGGTTAGGTGATAAGTATATGGATGAGAAGGGAATGGTTTAGTTAGGAGGGGCATTGCTTTTTATTTTGGTCGGCACAACATCGAGGGCCGAAGGGCCTGTTCTGTGCTGTATTGTTCTATGTTCTATGTTCTAATGGAATGCCCTCCACTTGCCTGGATAGGTGCAGTTCCAACAACACTTACCATAAGAAAGCGTTCTTTCTGGTTGTATCACAGCTTTGTATGGCTCCTGCTCTGCCCAAGACCGCAAGAAACTAAAGAAAAGGTTGTGAATGAAGCCCAGTCCATCACTCAAACCAGCCTCCCATCCATTGGCTCTGTCTACACTTCCTGCTGCCTTGGAAAAGTAGCCAGCATAATCAAGGACCCAGATATTCTCTCTTCCACCTTCTTCCATTGGGAAAAAGGTATAAAAGTACCAACCGACTCAACAACTTCCTCCCTGCTGCCACCAGACTTTTGAATGGACTACTTTGCACTAAGTTAATCTTTCTCTACACCCTAGCTATGACTGTAACACTACATGTTCGTCCTTTTCTTCTGTATGAATGGTATGCTTTGTCTGTTTAGTGTGGAGGACACAATACTTTTCACTGTACAGAGGTACATATGACAAGTTAAATCATTCCGAACAAAGCAGAAGCTTGATTGGCACCACATCCACAAACATTCACCGACTTCACCACTAACGCTCAGTAGCAGCAGCGTATACCATCTACAAAATGCACTGCAGCAATTCAAAGATCTTTAGATCTTCCAAAGCTATAACCGCTTCTATCTAGAAGGACAAGGGTAGCAGATACATGGGAATTCCACCAGCTGCAAGTTGCCCTCCAAGCCACTCACCATCCTGATTTGGAAATATATCACCGTTCCTTCACAGTTGCTGGATCAAATTTCTGGAATTCTCTTCCCAACGACATTGTGGGTCAATCCACAAAACATGGATTCAAGAAGGTAGCTCACCATCACCTTCTCAAGGAGCAACTACTAATGCTCACATCCCACAAATTAATCATTAAAATCTCTGCTCAGTGTCACCGATTCATTAAGTGCTCAAAAGCTCTGTTGGTCCTGCTGGGGATTTTTTCCTTCCTGTAGCTTTTAACAAGTCTGTTAAAATGGAGATTTACATTCTTCAGCTTTACGCTGAAGAGAATCTACCGAGGAAAAACAAAAAGTGAATCCCAACTACATACAGCAGCATTCATAGCAAAGTAAATGACCATTTAGCCTCATGATTTGCACAAAGTGCTTTCCCCAAAGCCCTGCCATTATTTTTCCTTTCTACCGAGTTCACTCCCACCACACCTTCAGACAGTGCTTTCCAGAGGTGACAAATCAATCGGAGAGCTCTTCAATTAACATAGAGATTATTCAATCTGCTTACCTCTGAAACATATTGAGCATTCAACAGCTCTGCCTGCAAGGAGCCTGGGGCCCTGGTGGGGTCAGGTCGATCTGGAAGCATCTCTGGCAAATTAATGCTCTCACTGTGATTAATCAGAGAGATCATGTTAGGGGAAATGGATTAGAAATAGAATCATAGAAACTCTACTGTGCAGAAGGAGGCCATTTGGCCCATCACATCTGCACTGACAACAGGTCCTATCCCCACTTACTTATCCCGCTAATCTCTCTAACCTACCACAGGAAGACACTAAGCGTTAATTTAGCATGTCCAATCAACCTAACCTGCACGTCTTTGGACAGGCGGAGGAAACTGGATCACCCAGAAGAAACCCACGCAGACACAGGGAGAATGTGCAAACTCCACATAGACAATGATCCTAGCCGGGAATCGAACCCAGGTCGTGAGGCAGCAGTGCTAACCAACAGCTTACAAAGCTTCTCAAAATGTATTTTACTGGCTGTGATAAGAATATATGGATCAAGGGCAGGTTAGCCCCGAGAGCATGCTCAGCCATTCAATATTATACCAAAATTCAGCCATGATCTTAATGTTAATTGGAACAATAATGGTGTTTAGGATTGTTACTCACGAAGCCAGCTCCTGTTGCATTACAAGTTGATTTTCCAACTTTGTCTTCTCCATTCTCAAGGCCTGGAAGGTTCCAAGAAAAAAATTTAGACTGGATTTTATCTTTGTTTTTATTTTGCTGAAATGTTAGGAAAGGGGTCATACCTCTACCACCAAGGAATACTCAACAACGGAATCTTTCAGCTCCCCAATATGACTATCCTTCTGCAAAAGGAAAGGAAGGAAGGCATCAAATTAATATCCGGGCTCATAAATCTCCAATTCGAGCTGTTATATCTCAATGAAGCACTGGAAACTCCCTACCTCCTAGGATCACACAGGAAGTTCAAGCTTCCCAAGAAAAACTGCTCTGCATTGGGAATTACCCGATAATGAGTTAAATTCGGATAGTTCTAACTGTCTTACAGCAACCGGGAAAAGTTAAAAAGAATTAAAATTTGGGGAACTATTGTACTGACTCAACACCAACTACCCCTCCGCCAAAACTACCCCCCCTCCCCCCAACAAACACTCCATCAGACATCTCCCACCAACCACCCCCACCCTCCCCAGAGCTTCATAGTCAATACTGCGGTGCCAAACCAACTAATCTAAGTGACAAAAACTTTGGAGTGGCTGCTCAGAAACACAAACAACTCAGCGTTCCTTTTGAAGATACTTGCACAGAATTAGTGGAAGAAGAAGGACAAATCCTGACTTTGGGAATGCCAGAGGAACCAACTGTGTGATTTTAGCAACAAAGTTACTGTTCAAGCCAAAAAGGAAACAGAGGGTCATTGCTTTTTTCATAATTGGTCGGCGCAACATCGAAGGCCGAAGGGCCTGTTCTGCGCTGTAATGTTCTATGTTACGATGGCAAAGTTCAACAGTCTGAGGAAACCACCCTCGCAGATCAAACTCTAATTTTGCCATGCCAACTGCCCAATTCTGCATGCTACAAATGGGGTCCCTCCAATCTTGCCCAACTTGACTTGAGGCCACGTGCACCCCCACTCCCCCACCCAAACGGGATCCCACTAACTGCTCTTCCCACGTGACTCCCTGCCTGCCCTCTTCCACATACTCACTCCCCAGGATTGCCCTCCACCATCCCAACTGCCCCCTCTCCAATTGCCCTCTCCTACTACCCCATGAGTGAGTCAATGGCACCATTGCCCAAGGGCAGTTGGCAATTCTAGAGAACTAATGCGTAACTGCTCATTCAAAGCTTTACGTGTGCCCATTTTCCAATAGAACCACTGGGAATGTGCATTCCTGGTTGTTTGGAGGGTCTGGAATTGATGCAATGAAGGGTTTAATGATTTAGATCCGTTGATCTTTTTATTGGAGGGGTGGGGGGAGCGCTTACAAAGCAATCACTGTACTCCAGTACATCATACGCTAGAATTAAAATTTTTGACAGGGATTATTTAAACAATTGGAGAATAAATGAGAATTTGTACATAAATCAGTCATGGATATCCAGATACATCATTTTCAAAAAAAATACCCAACGGGAGCCATCGCTCTGACCTGTTCAATCTGAGAGACTTCGCTGTGCAAATTTAAACAAGCTCTACAAACATACTGGGCAAAGCCAACCCACAAACCTCAAATAAAACTGCATCTTTGCTGTGCAAGAGACTGTCGAGGTCGGTTAAGTGCATCTGAGGAAAGAGAAACAACAAATCAAAAGCTTGATCAATAATAACATCTTCCCCTAAAGCACCCCCAGACATTCTCTCTTCCACTTTCTGCCATTGGGAAAAAGATACAAAAGTCTGAGGTCATGTAACAACCGGCTCTCGAGCAGTTTCTTCCGTGCTACTGTCAGATTTTTGAATGGACTTGCCTAATATTAAATTGATCTTTGTCTACACCCTAGCTATGACTGTAACACTACATACTGCACTCTCTTCTTTCCTTCTCTATAAATGGTATGCTTTGTCTGTACAGCGCGCAAGAAAATTTTTTCATTACGTGACAATAAATCAAAAGGATACTCAAATATATATTTAATTTTATATTCAATAATGCATCATCTGACTACTATACCAAAATCAAGAGCAGGTTTTGCAATCCGCATCCTAGAACAAATCTGCTGGTAAACCCCAGAGAAGTGAAAGTATACCACAGAAGCTTTACATCGCTATTTCTTTCACACAGTTTTGAAAAGCACCGGGCTTGGTTTCCTGCTCCAGATGCACATCAGGAAAATAGTGCATTGCTGTGGCCAAGCTTCAGTTTCCAAGCAAGTCATTGGTGTGATCAGCAATGCAAAATACTTCACCAGGTACCAGTATACAGTTAAACTGGTAACTCAGCACAGCTTCAGTAATACAATTGAAAATGGTTAAATCAGCAAAAAAAAAAAGAATTTCTCAACAGGTTGTCCAGGTCTGTGCTCGTAAATAATCTGATGTGAAGCCACAGAAAATAATTCTAATTTATTTATATTTTAATTGGTATGCATCTGGTTCAGCAAATCAAACATCCTTTAACCTGCAAAATATTCCAAACCTACCTGCATGGCTGAGGAAGTAAGTAGGGAACTTGAAGAGCCTTCCCAAATGGGCGGCACGGTAGCACAGTGGTTAGCACTGCTGCTTCACAGCTCCAGGGTCCTGGGTTCAATCCCTGGCTTGGGTCATCATGCAAACTCCACACAAATATTCTCCTCGGTTTTGTGAACGGTAGGTCGTGCCTTACTAACCTTATTGAATTTTTTGAAAAAAAGTGACCAAAGAGGTGGATGGGGGTAAGGCAGTTGATGTGGTATATATGGACTTTAGTAAGGTGTTCGATAAGGTGTCCCATGGAAGACTTCTGCAGAAAATGCAGATGTATGGGATTGAGGGTGATTTAGCTAATTGGATTAGGAATTGGCTAGCAGATAGAAGACAGAGGGTGGTGGTTGATGGGAAATATTCATCACGGAGTTTGGTTACTAGTGGTATACCTCAAGGATCTGTTTTGGGGCCCCTGCTGTTTGTAATTTTTATAAATGATCTGGATGAGGGTATTGAAGGATGGATTAGTAAATTTGCGGATGACACCAAAGTCGGAGGAGTGTAGATAGTGAAGAGGGGTGTTATAGTTTGCAGAGAGACTTGGACAAGTTGCAGAGCTGGGCCGAGAGGTGGCAAATGGAGTTTAATGTGGAAAGTGTGAGGTAATGCACTTTGGCAGGAATAATAAATGTGTAGAGTATAGGGCTAATGGTAGGATTCTTAATAGTGTTGACGAACAGAGGGATCTTGGTGTATTTGTGCATAGATCCCTGAAAGTAGGCAGTCAAGTCGAGAAGGTTGTTAAGAAGGCATATGGAGTCTTAGCTTTGATTGGTAGGGGGATTGAATTTCGGAGCCGCAACGTCATGTTGCAACTGTACAAAACTCTAGTGCGGCCGCACTTGGAGTATTGTGTGCAGTTCTGGTCCCCCACATTATAAGAAAGATGTGGAGGCATTGGAGAGGGTACAGAGGAGGTTTACCAGGATGTTGCCTGGTATGAAGGGCAGGTCTTATGAAGAGAGGCTGAGGGATTTGAGGTTGTTTTTGTTAGAAAGAAGGCGGCCAAGAGGAGACCTTATTGAAACATATAAGATGATTAGAGGTTTAGATAGGGTGGAAGTGATAGCCTTTTTCCTAAGATGGAGAAAGCTAGCACGAGGGGACATAGCTTTAAATTAAGGGGTGGTAGTTATAGGACGGATGTCAGAGGTAGGTTCTTTACCCAGAGGGTGGTAAGGGTATGGAATGCCCTGCCTGCAGCAGTTGTAGATGCGTCAAGTTTGGTGGCGTTTAAGAGGTTAGTAGATAAGTTTATGGATGAAAAGGGAATGGTTTAGGTTAGAGGGTCACTGCTTGTTCCTAAATGGTCGGCGCAACATCGAAGGCCGAAGGGCCTGTTCTGCGCTGTAATGTTCGTGTCTGTGTGGGTTTCCTCCCACAGTCCAAAGATGTGTGGGTTAGGTTGATTGGCCATGCTAAAATTTCCCCTTAGTGTCCAGGGTTACGTAGGTTAGAGGGATTAACTTGTAAATGTGTAGAGATATGGGGGTAAGGCCTGTGTAGGATTGTGGTTGGCGCAGATGCAGTGGGTTGAAGGGCCTGTTTCTGCACTGTAGGGTTCTATGTTCCAAATCCACTCGACTGGCGGGACCCAGGTGTGGGAAATGCCCAATTTGGATGAATTGAAGGTGGACCAGCGTAAAAGATCACAGGAAGCACATGAACAGCGAACTCACTGTAATGAGTCCTCAGAGGCAGAAGTCCCTTCACCAAAATCCCCTTATTTACAAGTCTGACAGCAGCACACAGAGTGCTCTCAGTTAGCAGTGTACACTAGGAGTCCCAGAGGAACTGGCACGCCTGGTTTAGTACAAAGCAAGAGACTCCCTGACTGACCATCAATTTGGCCCTTACCTCAGAGAGTTCATATTCTAATAGGCCCACTTCAATCGCCTGATTAAAGTCGTTACACTCACCCATAAAATTTCTTAACTTTTTGCATTCCAGGTTGATTTCAAATCCAACAACCAAGCCCATAACTTTAGATACACTGGGGCAGGACGGTGGCACAATGGTTTGCACTGCTGCTTCACACTGCCAGGGACCCAGGTTTAATTCCAGCCTTAGGTGAAAGTGCAGCCTCCACGCAGACATTCTCCCCATATCTGTGTGGGTTTCCTCCCCCACAGTCCAAAGATGCGTGGGTTAGGTTTAGATTGATTGGCCAAACTGAATTGACCCTAGTGTCAGTGGCATTACTTTTTTTATTCATTATTTATTAGTGGCAGGGGATTTACAGAAATAGGGTCCGGATGGGGTTGTGGTTGGTACAGACTCGATGGGCCAAGTAGCCTCCTTCTGTACTACGGGGACTCTATGAAAACCCCACTTTTTTGAACCTCAATTGAACTTTAGTGCTAGAAATCTAGTTATTTGCAAGTTTTATGGTCAACATGTCAAAAAAGAACTTATTGCAGGTACTCTGTATTAATTATTCAGTAATACATCTAACTTTTCACACCATTTTATTATCCTTAGACTTCATGGGAAGACAATGGCCTAGTGGTATTATTGCTAGATTATTAATCAAGAAACTCAACTAATATTCTGGGGACCTGGGTTCGAATCTCACCACAGCAAAAAGTGGAATTTGAATTCAAGATAATATGTATCTGGAATTAACAATCTAATATTGACTGTGAAACCAGTGTTGATTGTCAGAAAACAATGAACGTGCAACCTCCACACAGGCAGTGACCCAAGCTGGGAATCGAACCAGAGTCCCTGGTGCTATGAATTAGTGCTGACCATTGTGCCACCCTTATTCCACTCGTAAAGTGAAATCTGAAACTCTCTCCATACTCCACCCAAAAAGCTGCTTGAAAATGTTGAGTGTGGTGGACAGATTTTAGTTATTCCAGGATATTAATGTCTCTGGAGCCAAGGTAGTCAGATAGAACCCTACATAGAATCATAGAAGCCCTATGGTGCAGAAAGAAGCACTGAAAGAAGCACTGAACACAATCCTATCCAGGCCCCACCCCCATATCTCTACATATTATACCCACAAACCCTCTAACCTAAGCATCCCTGGACACCAAGGAGCAATTTCTTAACATGGCTAATCAACATAACTCCTATCTTTGGATTGTGGGAGTACGCGGAGGAAACCCACACAGGCACGAGGAGAATGTGCAAACTCCACACAGACAGTGATCCAAGCCAGGAATTGAACCCAGGACCTGTGAAGCAGCAGTGCTGATCACTGTGCTACCACGCCACCTGTAGATCAGTAACATTGCAACTGAATGCTTCCCGATAATATTCTGTGCTCAAGGGATAGAATATTCCTACTGTCTGTCTTCGGGCCAACTGAACTGAAGTTTTGAAAAGAGAGGGCCTGTATCATGAGTGTAGATTCACGTAGAGTTCCAAAACTACTTGCCAGGAAACTGTAATGATCTGTACATGGCGCAGTGGTTAGCACTGCTGCCTCACAGCGTGGGGAACCAAGGTTCCATTCCTGACTTGGGACACAGTCTGGTGTGGAGTTTGCACATTCTCCCTGTGTCTCTGTGGGTTTCCCCCAGGTGTTCTGGTTTCCTCCCACAGTCTGAAAGGCGTGCTGGTTAGGCGCATTGGCCATGCTAAATTCTCCCTCAGTGTACCTGAACAGGCGTCAGAGCATGGTGACTGGGAGATTTTCACAGTAACTTTGTTGCAGTGTTAATGTAAAGCTATTTGTGACAGTAATAATACATAAATACATAATACAGAAGTCAATTCTGATTAGGAGTGAAAGTAGTAGGGTAATTGTGATGGGGGACTTTAACTTTGCTAATATTGATTGGAATAGCTATAGCTCTAGCTCGTTAGAGGGGTCAGTTTTCGTACAGAGTGTGCAGGAAGGTTTTTTGACTCAGTATGTAGATAGGCCAACTAGAGGTGAGGCTACATTGGATTTGGTGCTGGGCAATGAGCCAGACCAGGTGTTAGGCTTGGAAGTTAGTGAACATTTTGGTGATAGTGACCACAATTCGGTTACGTTCACCTTAGTGATGGACAGGGATAGGCATGAAGCTGGGGGCTGTAGTTATAGCTGGGGGAAGGGTAATTATGAGGCCATCAGGAGAGAATTAGGGTGCATAGATTGGACTAGGGAACTACAGGGACTGGGAACATCTGGAATGTGGTGCTTATTCAAGGAGCAGCTGCTGCGAGTCCTTGATAAGTATGTCCCTGTCAGGCAGGGAGGAAATGGACGAGTAAGAGAGCCTTGGTGTACGAAAAGAGTTGATTTGCTGGTTAAGAAGAAAAAGGAGGCTTATGTCAGGATGAGGCTTGAAGGCTCAGGTAGTGCAATGGATAGCTATAGATTAGCTAGGAAGGAGGTAAAAAGTGAATTGAGGAGAGCTAAGAGGGGACACGAGAAGATGTTGGCTGATAGGATTAAGGAGAATCCTAAAGCTTTCTTTCGATATGTTAAGAATAGAAGATTGGTTAGGGCAAGATTAGGGCCAGTCATAGATAGCAGTGGGAAGTTGTGCGTGGAGCCTGAAGAGATTGGCGAGGCACTGAATAAATATTTCTCTTCGGTATTCACGCAGAGTGCTGGAAATGTAGCTGTGGAGAGCACTGAGGTACAGGGTTGCAAATTGGGGAGTATTGTAGTAGATAGGGAGGATGTGTTAGAAATTCTCGAGGGTTTGAAGTTGGATAAGTCCCCTGGGCCGGACGGGATTTACCCTAGGATTCTCTGGGAGGCAAGAGAGGAGATTGCAGAGCCTCTGGCTCTGATCTTCAGGTCCTCGTTGGTTACGGGTGTGGTTCCGGAGGACTGGAGGATGGCGAATGTGGTCCCATTGTTTAAGAAGGGGAAGAGAGACCTTCCTGGGAATTATAGGCCAGTGAGTCTTACTTCTGTGGTGGGCAAGGTATTGGAGAGAATTATTAGGGATAGGATTTATAGTTATTTAGAGAGAAATGAATTGATTGGGGATAGTCAGCATGGTTTCGTGAAGGGTAGGTCATGCCTTACTAACCTCATTGAGTTTTTTGAGAAAGTGACCAGAGAGGTGGATGGGGGTAAGGCGGTTGATGTAGTATATATGGACTTTAGTAAGGCTTTTGATAAGGTGGCCCATGGAAGACTTCTACAGAAAATGCAGATGTGTGGAATAGAGGGTGATTTAGCTAATTGGATTAGGAATTGGCTGGCAGATAGAAGACAGAGGGTGGTGGTTGATGGGAGATATTCATCGTGGAGTTCGGTGACGAGTGGTGTGCCTCAGGGGTCTGTTTTGGGGCCCCTGCTGTTTGTAATTTTTATAAATGATCTGGATGAGGGTATTGAGGGATGGATCAGTAAATTTGCAGATGATACTAAAGTTGGTGGTGTGGTAGATAGTGAAGAGGGGTGTTTTAGTTTACAGAGTGACTTGGACAAGTTGCAGAGCTGGGCCGAGAGGTGGCAAATGGAGTTTAATGTGGAAAAGTGTGAGGTAATGCACTTTGGCAGGAACAATAAATGTGTAGAGTATAGGGCTAATGGTAGGGCTCTTAATAGTGTTGAGGAACAGAAGGATCTTGGTGTATGTGTCAATAGATCCCTGAAAGTAGGCAGTCAAGTGGATAAAGTTGTTAAGAAGGCATATGGAGTCTTAGCTTTTATTGGTAGGGGGATTGAATTTAGGAGCCGCAGCATCATGTTGCAACTGTACAAAACTCTAGTGCGGCCGCACTTGGAGTATTGTGTGCAGTTCTGGTCCCCACATTATAAGAAAGATGTGGAGGCATTGGAGAGGGTACAGAGGAGGTTTACCAGGATGTTGCCTGGTATGGAGGGCAGGTCCTATGAAGAGAGGTTGAAGGATTTGAGGTTGTTTTCGTTAGAAAGGAGGCGGCTAAGGGGGGATCTTATTGAAACATATAAGATAATTAGAGGTTTGGATAGGGTGGACAGTGATAGCCTTTTTCCTAGGATGGAGAAAGCTAGCACGAGGGGACACAACTTTAAATTAAGGGGTATGAGTTATAGGACGGATATCAGAGGTAGGTTCTTTACTCAAAGAGTGATTAGGGAGTGGAATGCCCTGCCTGCAGCTGTTGTAGATGCGCCAAGTTTGGTGGCGTTTAAGAGGTTAGTTGATAAGTATATGGATGAGAAGGGAATGGTTTAGTTAGGAGGGGCATTGCTTTTTATTTTGGTCGGCACAACATCGAAGGCCGAAGGGCCTGTTCTGTGCTGTATTGTTCTATGTTCTATGTTCTAAATCTAAAGCAATCAGATTTACCAGTTAAGGGGCCCAGTAATAACGTACCTGGAGTTTGGTTTTCTCATCACAGAGTACAGCGATCCTCCCATGGAGAGCCTCAATATCGATGGCATTTTTTAGATTCTGAAACAAAGGAACAAAAATTACTCCCAAGAACAATTTATTTTTCCCAATTGGAAAAGGTCAAGATCGGGTATTACTCTGAGAAAAAATTAGAATATCCCATATTTGCCTTCTCTGGTTGATTGGAGATTGGTCACGTTGGGAGATGCGCGCGAGGACCAGACAGAAATCCTGATGGCTGGCAAGTTTAAATTTCCAATGGACTGCTGATTCCCTGCTCCCGTGACCATCCGCAAGTATCTCTGAACCGGAGTTCAAGGTGGAGACTTGGGCAGGACACAGTGGGCTAAACAGGGGATTTATCCTGGACACGTTACTTTAATTTAAAAGCTGGATAAGTCCATGGAGATGCCGGTGTTGGACTGGGGTAAACACAGTAAGAAGTCTCACAACACCAGGTTTATTTGATAATAAATGCCACAGGCTTTCGGAAACGTTGTTCCTTCATCAGGTGACTGGAGAGTTCTGATCAGAAACAGGGCATATAAAAGGCACACACAGTTTACAGAACTCTGATTAGAATGCAAGTCTAGAGACAATACGCATCTCTTTAACCTATGTTTAATGCTGTCTCTACTCACATTGCTGCACCTTTAAGACATGAACAGCAGATTAGCTGTAAAGACTCACATTTAAATCAGTGCTGCAGAAGACCACAACCAACTTTGAAAAGAAAAAAGCCGTGATTAGTGCCTTACAATTATTCCCACAACAGGGACAGGGACACTGCAATTAAATCGCATCGCCATGACAATGGTTGTCCCCATAATGGTGGAGCTGTTAAATGGCCACCCGTTAAAAAAATGGATATGAGGATTGGAGGGGCGGTATTGGTCTCCATTCATCATTGTAGGGGGGGACAAGGACCTAGCCTCATGAGGAGAGATTGGCTCCAGCACATCATGGATTCCCAACAGTGCAGTAAGAAGCCATCCTGCCCCTCTACTCACCCTCCCAAGCCCTTTTCTCCACCCTTCTCTTATTTAAGATGACCGATCCACCTAACCCGTACCCCAAAACCAGGACACTTGGAAGAAACCCACAGAGACTCGCAAACTCCACACAGACAGACAGTCATTCAAAGCCAAATCAAACCCAGGTTCCTTGGTGCTGCGAGGCAAAAATGCCAAATCACTGTGCTGCCTTTGAACTGGTTGCCTGAGACTGAAACGAGATCTTCAAGCTGGGTGTGAGCGTGCTGTACGAAACCAAACGAGCATCCCAAAGTTTTCCGGGAAGGTGAGCCAAAGCTAAGACCTACATCAACTCCAAAACAAAGCCCAAGTACTTTAGAGCGAGACCTGTTCCATGTTCCTTATGGAAAAAGTAGAGCTAGACATGGAAAAACTGGGCAAGATAAGACCCATAGAATTTGCAGAGTGGTAGCTGTTGTTCCTATTGTTAAGCCTGATAAGTCAGTGTGACTTTGTGGAGATTATCAATAGGGTTTATACAGATATCCCATGCTGTGGATTGAAGATCTGTTTACCAGCTTAACTGGAGGCCAAACATTTACAAAATTGGATATGACCCGTGTGTATCTCCAACTTGAATTAGACAAGTCTTCCCGAAAATACAATTAATATGCACAAAAGGTTTATACCAGTACACACTCGAGAAGTTGGGGCTGAGTCACCATTTAAATTGCTACAGTGGGTGTAGTGATGGTCCTCCCCCAGCATTGTTAGAGCTCCAGGACTTTTAACCTGGGAGTGTTGAAGAATCAGTCATATGCTGATCAGTTAGATAGTGGGAAATTTCAAGCTGGTGGCAGCATTTGCCTGTGTCCATCACCCTCACCCTTCGCCTGTGCCCATCACCGTCACCCTTCGCCTGTGCCCATCACCCTCACCCTTCCAGGTGGTGGGCTGGGGAATTGTTGCTTATTTTTACAAAAGGACTGAAAGCATTCCCTCCTCCCGACAACAATCCAGGTTTTAACGTAAATCAGAGTCTGCCAGGTTAGTTCACAGCAAAATACGGAGTCAAAAAGTTAAATTTAGATCAAATTCTGTCATTGCAGGAACAAGAATGATCCATTTCATTTTTGTAGATGTTCACAAATTGTGTACTCCATTTATTCATCCAATTCTGATGAACTGGTCGACAATAATCTCTCCCTTGATGCCAACAAAACAAAACATTTCTCAACTTCCAGAAATGTAGTGGACGACATGCCCCTGTTGACATCAATTGGGATAGAGTAGAAATGGTGGTGAGCTTCCGATTCTTAGGTATCCAGATCACCAACCACCTGTCCTGGTGTCCCCATGGTGACGCGATAAAAAGTTATAAAAAAAGTTATTAAAAGCCCACCAACACTTCGACTTCCCCAGGAGACTAAGGAAGTTTGGTATGTCCACTACCAACTTTTACAAATGCACCATACAAAGCATTCTTTCTCATTGAATCACGGCTTGATTTGGGCTCCTGTTCTGCCCAAGACCACACAAAAAAAAACCCATAAAGGATCATGAATGTACCAGCCTCCCATCCATTGACTGTCTACACTTTCCGCTGACTTGGCAAAGCAGCCAGCATAATTAAGGACTCCGCGCAACACGGACATTCTCTGTTTCGCCTTCTTCCATCAGGAAAAAGATATGAAAGTCTGAGAACACAGACCAACCGATTCAAGAACAGCTTCTTCCCTGTTGCTGTCAGACTTCTGAATGGACCTATCTTGCATGAAGTTGATCTTTCTCTACACCCTGGCTATGACTGTAACACTACATTCTGCACTTTCTCCTTTCTTCTCTATGGACAGTATGTTTTGCCTGTATAGCACGCAAAGAACAATTTTTCTCACTGTACGCTAATACATAAGAACATAATACATGTGACAATAATAAATCTAATCAGAATATACCCCGGGGCTATTGGATATTATCAGCATTCAGCACATGATTAAAATTGACCCTATTGTTTTCCCTCAGGACACCCTGGAAACACTTCCAAAAACATCTGCTTTCAAACAATTAAAGTGGAGAAGAGCAGTCAATAGTGAGGCCTTTAGAACCTCACAGAACATGGTACTGTTATCATCGCATCATCTTCAACATACCCAACAGCATAGCTCAAATAAAACTCAGCTTATCTTCTAAATGTTTCTGCTATGTATGTTTGGTTTTGGTGGCGAGCTGCATTTCATCTCCAGCAACAAATATCGGAAAATGGTCTATACAATTCCCATAAAGTTTGATTGATCTTTTGCACCAGCTCCTTTTTCCCCTGAGATAGCACTTTGGGATCAACTTGTTTTGACTACAATTTGAAGAATTCACCACTGCTCGATCTGAAGACTGTCACATGCAGCGTAGATGTTGCTGGAAGGATTGCACAGAGGAGTTAATGTAGGTTTGTGCACTGTCTCTAACGCCTCAACTCTGTCTCTGCAAGCTCCTGATCATTCTCTTGATGTATTCCACAACCTCCCTAATAGAATCTACAGTGCAGAAGGTGGCCATTCGGCCCATTGAGCCTGCAATGAAAACAATCCCACTAGGTTCTATCCTTGTGACCATATATATTTACCCTCATTGGTCCCCTTGACACTGAGGTGCAATTCATCATGGCCATATCAATCTAACCCACACAACTTTGGACTGTATGGGAGGAAACCCATGCAGACATGGGGAGAATGTGTAAACTCCACACAGACAGTAACCCAAGCCAGGAATCAAACCCAGGTCCCTGGTGTTGAGGCAGCAGCGCTAACCACTGTGCCATCATGCTGTCCTAAGTAAATAATAAACCTCCTCTATTTTGCAATGGGTTAATAGTGTCTTGAAGTTGCAATTCTATTTTTCTTTTAACTTAATCTTTCAAAATCATTAACTGAGAAAGCCAAACAAGGACTGTCCAGAAAGGAGTGTGAAGTGAGACATTTCATATCTCAGCAGACATCCGAACTCCATTGCCTACTGTCGATAGCTCAGAATTTAGAACCGGTCTGGGGCGACAGACATATCATTTGTTTCCTTTCAGAATACACAGGGAACTGGATCAAAAGAACAGCAGGTCAGGTCTGTGTGCGCTGGTGCTGGGGTGGTCAGCGTGCGAGAGAGAGACAATAGACGCAAGAGGAAAGAGAGCAGTCAGTTATCCATCCCTGCAAAAAAGAAAGCTTTCTGGCAACAAAAGATCCCACTCTCCTGCTTAGCTTTCCAGCTACCTTACAGAATCCGGTGCTTCCAAACTAACTACTAGCCTAACAGAGTCAGCTTTACTGGAATCACCCAATTTAATGGTCGCAACATACTGCCTTCATTGTTTGTGGACAAGCCAAAGGCCAATTCATATTTTTATTTTTACCCAGCTTTTTAACTTGGCATCCCATTAGTGAATGTGTTTATAATGTTCTTTAATATTTTCTTGGGATACTTTTCACTTACTCTTTGACAAGAAAACCTAGCTAAACTGGTTCCTTATAAAAAGTAAATACCCGGTTAGATTGTTCCTCAGACTATCACCACTAAAATTCTTCTCAAACAGGGGATGAAGAGACCTCTGCAGACTTTGATAGTTTTAAAAGCCTTTGACGTGCTTCCAAAATGGGATATTGGCGCAGGACAAATGTGCTTCAAGCACAGATCCCATAAACCAGGAGAATCTGTTTAATCCCTCCTTAATGGCACAGTCATAGTACTTTGTTGAAAAAAGTTTCTTTGTTAGTCGCAAGGGTTGTATTAACACCGCAATGAAGTAACTGTGAAATTCCCCTAGTCACCACCACCCGGTACCTGTTTGGGTCAATGTACCTAACCAGCATGTCTGGAATCGCCCAACTTAATAGCTGCAACATACTGCCTTCAACATGGGAGGGAATTGGAGCAAACCCGCGCAGACACGGGGAGAAAGTGCAAACTCCACACAGACAGCAACCCAAGCCAGAAATTGAACCCGGATCCCTGGCGCTGTGAAGTAGCAGTGCTAACCCACTGTGCAACAGGGACCATGAAAGACAATCACTTCACAATCCTGGTCAAACTTAACCAGGTAAGTCTCTCACCTGCAGATACTCCAAGGTGTCAGGAGTTATCCACTCACTGTTTAGACCCAAATATGTTAGCCCACCCACGCAATAGCCCACCAAACTGGTCAATAATGCGGGAAAACTATAGCAGCTGTCTTGAAGGGTGTACACTGCAGTGCAATGAAGCAATACAGATGGTGAGATTTCTAATGTTGAAGAACATGACACTCCTAGAGGTTCTGCCCATTCAAAACCTCCAATACAGGGAGAAAATAACAGAATGATCACAGCTTCGAGCTTACCCAGAACAAGGATCACAAATAAACAAATACCACGTCAAACTTTCTGGGAGAACTACAAAATTGTTAACAAGACTTCTGGAAGTTAACATTTGAAGATTGAACTGGCCCTGGTGCTGACTAGCTCAACAAAGTCACAGCCTAGCCATCAAACTTCAAAATCCAAGGATAACAAATCTACAGGTGAAAGATCAAATCATAGCTACTCTATACCACAAAGGGGTGACAGATCAGAGAAACCTTGTGTAATTACAGTAGAACTTTACATCATAGGGATTTGAGCATGCAACTGGGCATCCTATAAATGATACAAGTCTTTTAACCAGTCAATGGGACTGAATTCTTGGAAGAATTCCTACAATTCTCCCAGGGGCTTGTAAGCTAAAGGTTGAATACCATATTACACTGCTCCTTTGTTGTCCAGTACTTCCCCGGAGCGGAGAAGCTACGACATCTTCTCCAGAATCTTCAACATATCATTGATGATGATGAACATCTCGCTAGGGCCATCCCCACCCCCCCACTTCTTGCTTTCAGACAACCGCACAACCTCAAACAGATCATTGTTCGCGGCAAACTACCCAACCTTCAGGAGAACGGTGACCACAATACCACACAACCCTGCCACAGCAACCTCTGCAAGACATGCCGGATCATAGACATGGACGACATCATCAAACGTGAGGATACCATTCACCAAGTACACGGTACATACTCTTGCAACTCGGCCAACGTTGTCTACCTAATACGTTGCAAGAAAGGATGTCCCGAAGCATGGTACATTGGGGAGACCATGCAAACACTACGACAGTGGATGAATGAGCATCGCTCAACAATCACCAGGCAAAACAGTTCCCTTCCTGTGGGCGAACACTTCAGCAGTCATGGGCATTCGGCCTCCGACCTGCGGGTAAATGTTCTTCAAAGGGGCTTTCGTGATACACGACAGCGCAGAGTCGCTGAGCAGAGACTGATAGCCAAGCTCCGCACACGAGGACGGTCTTAACAGGGATCTTGGCTTCATGACACACTATCTGTAACCCCCGTAACTTGCCAGGGTTAGCAAAAAACCTCACTTACTGTGCTGTCTGGAGAAAATACACAATTCTCTAACCAATGCTCAGGATTCCTTCACACACATTGTTAGCCACTTTAACACTTGAATAGCAGGTTAGATGTAAGGATTCGCATTCTAATCAGCAATCTCTGACTGTCTGTGCTGATGTGTGCTATTGCAGACCAGAAACACTGCATTTGCCTGAAGAAGACACAAGAGTCGAAAGCTCGCTTTTTTAACTATCAAATAAATCGGTTGGATTATAAATTGGTGTTGCTAAATTCTTACCCAGATACCATGCCAGCATGCAGGAGGGTACAACATCTGTTGTTGGATCACAGGGATGTCAGATGACCTGTCACACAACTAACCCAGTGATATTCAGAGCAGCCAACAGCTTCCAACTGAAATGGCCAACTCAGACTGCACGTGGATCTCGGACAGTTAAACAAGCTATCCAGACAGATGTTCATCTGATGGCATCTATAGACAAGAGCCTGGCAAAGCTTGACAACAGAAGATTCTGCACCAAACTCAATGCTAATCACAGGTTTTGATTAAAAACTCCTTGACCAGGAGTCCAGGCTGTTAACAGCCTTCATCGCACTGTTTGGCAGTTTTTGTTTCAACCACCTTTCATTTGGCATCACATCAGCTGCAAATATATTTCACTACACCATGTCCACAATTGTAAAAGCCAGGTGTTGCCTGTCAAATAGATAACATCCTTATTCAAGGACCTACAGGAGAGGAACATATCCGCAGGAGATTCTTAAAGGCCCTTCAGGAAACAGGGCATGCTTCAAAAAAACCACTGCAAATTTTCTAAAACCACCACCAAATTTCTAGAGCATAGAACATTACAGCACAATACAGGCCCTTCGGCCCTCGATGTTGCACCGACCAGTGGAACCAATCTAATGGCCCTCTAACCTAAACTATTCCAATATTATCCATATGCCTATCCACTGACCATTTGAATGCCCTTAAAGTTGGCAAGTCCACAACTGCTGCAGGCAGGGCATTCCACACCCTTACTACCCTCTGAGTAAAGAGCCTATCTCTGACACCCATCCTATAAGTACCATCCCTCAATTAAAAGCTATGTCCCCTCATGTTAGCCACCTCCATCTGAGGAAAAACATGGACAGAGTGGATAAGGAGTAGCTGTTCCCAGTAGTTGAGGGGGAGATAGGTTCAAGGTGAGGGGCAGGAGTTTTAGAGGGGATATGAGGGTCCAGGATGATGGTCTGGAATGTGCTGCCTGGGAGGGTGGTAGAGGCGGGATGCCTTACGTTGTTTAAAAAGTTCCTGGATGAGCTCTTGCCAAATTATAACATTCAGGGCAATGGAATTAGCTGGAAGTTCAGATGTTTCTAACGTGTCAGTACAAACTCAAGGGGACGAAGGGCCTCTTCTGTACTGTATGATTCTATGATCTTCGACAATGCAGCATTCTCTCTGCATTGAAGTGTTGGTTTAGATGAAGTTCTCAAGATTATGTTAGCATTTTACCTGCAACAGTGACATTGCCACCCACAATAGTTTTCATAACATTGAAGCCAGGGGGCCCTGGGAGACACTCTACATTTTGAAGCCATCAAAATTTCTCCCCCAGTGGGCAGGAAAATGGAAGATTGTCCTGCCCGTTTTTTGGGCATACCTAAATGAATCTCCAAGTACATTGTACATTTGCGGAGTGCCTCAGAAATTAATGCTGGAAAGTGGGGGGCAGGGCGGGGGGGAGCAGTCTCATCCTCCCGGAGAAGCAGGCAGCATAGTGCGGAGTGGGCCACTGCACACGCGCTGATCTGTCAGTGCTGAGATCGGTGCACGTGCGCTGGCCCCGTCTTCCTAATTGTTCTCCAATCGACAGTCTCCCCCCACGCTGCCTGCACCCACTCCCATCCCAGTTGCCAGCCTCCCTGATCTCTCCAGGCCAGCCCCGAGTCTTCCCAGCACTTATGGTCAGCCCAGTACAACCTCCTTCCTCCCTCCCTATCCCACTGCTAAGTGCGTAGCCGTCACTTCTCCAGCAATCAGCTCCCCAACAGACCCCACGCCCATTTGGCCCTGCCCACTACGCCTTGGGCAGTTGCCCCTTAGGCAGTGTGAGGCACCCAGGCTGACCAAGGGGCATGCCCATGAGGGGGTGTCAATGGCCTTTGTTTCCACCAGCAGGGTAATCACGCATGTTCTCCATTGGTGGGGGGGCATTTGTAAACCCCACAGGTGAGGATCTCTCCCAGCTACAGGGGGGGACACTAGTGGGTCCGGAGACTATTATCCCAGGCTCGCTAATCATAGAAGCCTACAGTGCAGAAAGAGGCCCATTAAGTCTGCACTGACCCAATCCCTGCAACATTTACCCACTAATCCCTCTAACCTACGCATCCCAGGATATTAAGGGGCAATTTTAGCACGGCCAATCAACGTAACCTGCACATCTTTGGACTGTGGGAGGAAACCCATGCAGACACAAGGATAACATACAAACTCTACACAGACAGTGACCCGAGCCAGGAATTGAATCCAGGTCTCAGGAGCTGTGAAGCAGCAGTGCTAATCACTGTACTACCATGCCATCCACATCATAAGGAAATAGCGAGCAACCAGACATGTGCCCATTTCTGGCACTGGACTGACTACATTTGGAAAAAAAAAGGATCTGGAAAACTTGTATTCGGCCAGGCGCTGGACACAAATTGCACTACAGACCCTCCACTAAGCTGTCCCAGCCCACTGCACTCCTTGAACAGCATGGCAAACTAGGAGAATCCCAGCCAAGTTCACTTTCTGATCAAAAACCTCATAATTCCACTCATAAATGGATTGTTGCTAGTCTTCAGCTTAAAGATATCCAGTCAGTTGAAAATATGTGATGGTCTTCCAACAAAAACATTTCTTTGCGAGAAATTCACCTCCAAGTCACTCACTATTCCTGACTTATGCCTTGTAGACGATGGATAGATTTTGGAGAGTCAGGTGGTGAGTTACTCACTGTAGTATTCCTAGCCTCTGACCTGCTCTTGTAGCTACTGTGTTTGTGGCAAGTCCAGTTGAGTTTCTAGTCAATGGTAACCCCAAGAATATGGCAGTGATGGTTACACCATTGAACGTCAAGAGGTGGTGGTCAGACTGTCTCTTATTGGTGATGGTCATTGCCTGGCATGTGTGTTATTTATCACTTGTCAGCCCAAGCCTGGATATTGTCCAGATCTTCTTGTGCTTGAACGTGGATTGCTTCAATCTTAGAGGAGTCACAAATAGTGCTGAACACTGTTCGTTTGCAGAGGCTGGGTCAAAATCCTGGAATTCCCTCCTTAACAGCTTTGCGGGTCAACTCATAGCACATGGACTGCAGCAATTCGAGAAGGCAGCTCACCACCCCTTTCTCAAGGGCAACTAGTGATGGGCGTCACTGGCCAGTGATGCCCAGGTCCCACAAAGCAATTCAAAAAAATAGGAATTTGGATCTGATACTTTTTTGATGCACATCGCTGATACAGGTCTGATAGGCTGAAAAATCTGTCTCAGAACTGTAAAGTGCTAGGATTCTCCAAAAGCATTAATATCCATTTTTAAAACTAGTTGTGCTCCAAACCACTGAAATATGTTGCATTTTAATCTGGCTGTGTTGCGTTGTACAAGTGGAGCCATTATCTAATACAAAGTGTATCATAAACTCTTCAGAAATCTAGAAGCTAACATCATCCCCATTCAGATAATTACAAAGACAATGGCTCCAATTCAACCTCTTTAGGGTGTTGACATGACCAAATCTTACCCTAACAACTCATCACATGATATCGCAGGTATGGTATTTGATCTTGCTGCATCAATATACTCCAGAAATACACACATTCATATGAAACAGGAGCAGAAGCAGGCCATTCAGCCTTTCAAGCTTGCTCCACTATTCAGCAAACTTATCCACCATCTACATAGCTGTTCTGATGAGTTCTACATTCCAATTTACCTCCAATATTCTAAGATCCCCTTGTCTAACAAGAATCAACCTCCTCCTCAAAAATGTTTCGTGATCCCTGGCCTCCTCTGCCTTTGGAGACCGAGTTCCAAAGACGCACAGTCCTCTGAAAACAATTTCTCCTTAATTCTGCTCTGTAAGGGTGCTCTCTAATTTTAAAATAGTGCCCACCAACTCTGAACTCACCCACAAGAGAAAAGATCCTTTCTGCAAGAGTTTTATATCAATTCTAGTCACACCTCACTCGTCTAAACTCTAGCGGAAACAAGTCCAGTCTGCATAACCTTTCATAAGACAGTCCCGGTATCAATCTGGTAAACTCCTCCAATACATTTACATCTTTCCTTAAATAAGGAGGCCTAAACTGCGCACAATACTGGAGATGTGATCTCACCAATATTCTCATAAAAAGTAAGGATGTTATGCTTTAATTATGTTCCAGTTCCTCTCATAAAGGTTGGCATTCCATTAGGCTTCTTAATTAATTGCTGTACCTAAGTTCTTGTGACTCATGCACTAGAACACCCAGATCCCTCTGCAACTCAGAATTCTGCAGCTGCTTTCTAATCAAGTAATACCAAGCTCCCTGTCAAAATGAATGACTTCACATTATGCCACAGTAACTTCCACCTACATTTTTGCTCACTCACTCAACCAGCCTATATCAATTTACAAACTATGTCCTCTTCACAGCATACTTTATGTATCTCTATCAGTCATCAGCAGATTTAGTTACTGTGCCTTTGCTCCCCTCAGTCATTGCTGTAAATTGTAAAAGGTGGAGGTATCACACAGACTCCTATGGAATCTACTTGTCACATCTTGTCAAACAAAGACACATTTATGCATACTCTGTTTTCCGCTAGCCAGCCAATTTTTGATCCACGCTAATAGATTATCCTGAATTTTAAATTTATGAGCATCACAAGTAACTTACCTAAACATACACACATTTGTATGAAAACAGGAGCAGAAGCAAGCCATTTAGCCCTTCAAGCTTACTCCAATATTCAGTAAGATTATGGCTCTCCTGATTGTATCGAGTTCCCCTTTACCTCCAATAACATTTGACCCCCTTTGCCTATCAAGAATCGACCTTCTCTTCAAAAATATTTAATGACCCCTGACCTCTTCTGCCTTCTGAGTACCAAAGGCACCCCACCCTCTGATTTTCACAGTAACTGCAATGGAATTACTGTGAAAATCCCCTAGTCACCACACTCCAGCACCTGTTTGGGTACATTAGCCAATGCACCTAACCAGCACATCCTTTGCATTAAATCATAAAATTCAAAGATACTATAAGGCACTTAAAAAAGGCAAAGATAAATTTCCCACCTCTTCCTGGAGTGAAGCGATCGTCTGGATTAGGGCCTGATTGTCCTTTGTCTGAAAAATAATATAAAAATTGGATGTCACACATTCAGTCATGGAGCCCATCTAAACTTGACAACTATCTGGTGAGACTTGTTCAATGCAAGAATTACCTCTTGTTTATTCTGAAGGAGAAGCCTCTTGTTGCTCTCTTGTAAAGTGCATATCTGTGCCTTCAAATCTTCAAGGTCTTCTTTCAAAGACTTTTCTATTAAAATGGACTGCTGAGCACTGTGCAGGTTAGAGAGAGAAAAAAAAAACGCATTGAGGATGTGTTGATGCTGGGATTGGAAACATGGATAATCTCCTGTGGTGTTTCTAGAGAAGTACAATTTTTGTTCATGCAAGGTGCCAAAGATGGATTGAAATGGTTTTCATTCACAATTTAGAATCGGTTATGGGATTGAGCAGGAATAGAAGGAAATGAATGCATAGGGAAAATGAAACGAGGAAGGTCAAATCATAATATTCTCTCCCAATAAAGAATAAAAAAGCACACATTCCCAATCGCCTTCTCCACCAGAAACATTAGTGATATGAATCATTTTTACGGGATGTGAGTGTCACTGGCTAGGCCAGCATTTATTGTCCATTGTTAGTTACCCTTCAGAAGGTGGCACTGAGCTGTCTTGTCGAATGGCTAAGGTGCGTAGATACACCAACATTGCTGTTAGGGAGGAAATTCCAGGATTTTGACCCAGTGAAGGAACAGCAATATATATTTCCAAGTCAGGATGGTGAGAGGCTTTGGGGGAGAATCTCCAGATGGTGGTGTTCCGCAGGTATCTGCTGCCCCTGGGTTTCTAGATGGCAATGGCCATGAATTTAGAAGGTGCTGCCTTAGGAATTTTGGTGAGTTAGCAACAGAAGAATCAGCTTTGGCTTATTGGTAGCACTTATCTTGAATTCTGAGGGTTGTGGGTTGAATCCCACAACAAGAGATGTCAGCTCATTATCTAGAGTGGCACTCGCTTTTCGTATCAAGAGAGTCAGAGGTGCTGTCTTTCTAATGAAACTTTAAAACCATTAGCCTTCTCAGGAAGGGTGGTGGGGGGGATGGTAAGAGGTTTTACAGCATTGCTGTATAGATGAACAAGAGAGTTCTCCTCCTGGTCAATATTTATCCCTTCAATAACAATCGCATTATCTGATGACCATCTCATTGAAGTTTTTGGGGACCTAGCTATCACATTTCCCATATTCTTGCATGGGATATGCAGAAATCTTTCTGAGTTGCCCCGAGATCATGAGGGGCATCATATAAACACAAGCCATTCTTTTCTTAAAAGTGAGCCTAACAAATCATTTCAGCAGTGCCCTTTGAAACCATAAGTTGGAAGAGGTACCTTAAACTCTTCATGAGCACCTAAATGGGTACCCAAGGTCACACAACACTTACCATCAGGAAACAACATCTTGATATTGATGCAGCTGGAAAGCAACAACTTCCATTTCTATAGCACCTTCAATAGAACAAAGTATCCAAACTGCTTCACAAGATTAACAAACAAAATTTGACAAGGAACCTCAACTTTTTAAAAATTTTGTTGGGAGTCGCAGCCAATACCAGTATTTATTGCCCATCCCTAACTGCTCTTGAACTGCCCGGCTTGTGAGGACAGTTAAGAGTCACCCACATCGATATGGATCTGGAGTCACATATCGGCCAGACTGGATAAGGAGGCAGATTTCCTTCTCTAAAAAAAGAGATCAGTGAACCAGATGGGTCTTTACAACAAGAATTTCATGGTCACCATTACCTACACTGGTTTTAATTGCATATTTATTAAGTGAACTTAAATTCAACCAGCTGCTATGGTGAGATTTGAACCTGTGTCATTAGAACATTAGCCTGGGTGTTTGGATCACTAATCCAGTAACACTGTCACTAGCCCACTGTCTCCCCTTCAAAATGGGATACAAGAACAAGCGCAGGGTGAATTTTACTGCGCGGAAAGGGCAATGGAGGGAGAGAATTCCAGAACTTAGGAATTGGGCAGCAAGGATGCTTTCAAAATAAAGGCATCATTTAATGAGTGTCAGCGAGCCCAGGGGTGATGGGCGAACAGCGCATGGTGAGAGTTGGAACAGGGCAGTAGAGTTTTGGAAGACCACAGGCTTGTTGAGGGAAAGCGTGGAGGCTGGTAGGAGCATGTTGGAATTGGAGGGCAGCAGGAGTGTGCCGGAAATAGTCGGAGGGCAGCAGGAGTGTGCCGGAAATAGTCGGCCTAGAGGTAAATTATTGAACAGCATTGCAGAAAAATAAAATATGGCAATGCATGAATAATACATTTAATAAAAAAAAGTTTTAAAATAGAAAAGATCTCAGATTTTTTTTAAGCTGGCTCTCTCTCCTCACCTTTTCACCTGACTGAGCAGCTGCTCATTTTCCTCAATTAGCTGATTATTATTTTCTTCTGTGGCATCCACTGCCAATCGCAACTTCTGATTCTGCTCCTGAAGCTTGTGGTGATGGTACTGGAGATCAGCAATGGACGAGATTAAATCCGACATCTCGCTGCATTGGAAAGAATTTCAATTTGTTCCATGAGATTAATCCCCAATTTTCACTCAAATGGGATATTTAATCTTGTATTAAAAAAAGGTGTACAGTAAAAAGCTGTGCCCTTTAACAGATTGGACACTGACTGGGGAAGTAGATTTTGGAGGAGAGATGTGAGGAAGAACTTTGTATTGCAATGAGGAGCGTTGACCTGGAACTCATTGTCCAGGAGAGTGGTGGAACCCAGAACAATTAGTGATTTCCAAAGCAGTTAGCATAATTAAGGACCCCGCGCATCCCGGACATTCTCTCTTCCACCTCCTATCGGGAAGAAAGATACAAAAGTCCAAAATCATGTTTTAAGTTTGTTAGTGTCGCAAGGAGGCTTACGTTAACACTGCAATGAAGTTACCATGAAAATCCCCTAGTCGCCACACTCCGGCACCTGTTCGGGTGCACCGAGGGAGAATTTAGCATCGCTAGTACACCTGACCAACACTTCTTTTGGACCGTGGGAGGAAATTCACACAGACATCGGGAGAATGTGCAGATTCCACACAGACAGTGACCCAAGACAGGAATCGAACCTGGGTTCCTGGCGCTGAGAGGCAGCAGTGCTAACCACTATGCCACCCCACACGTACCAATCGATTCAACAACAGCATCTTTCCTGCTGCCATCAGGCTTTTGAATGGACCTACTTCACATTAAGTTAATCTTTCTCTACACCTCGGCTAGGATTGTAACACTATATTCCGCACTCCTTTCTTTCTCGAAATACGATATGCTTTGTCTGTACAGCAGGCAAGGAACAATGCTTTTCACTGTATGTGACGATAATAAATCAAATCAATTGGAAAAGCATTTGAATGAAACAAAATTGCAAAGTTGCGGTGATAGAGCAGGAGAATAAGTCCATGTAGGGAGCTTGCATGGGCTCAACGGGTAGAATGGCCTCTTTCTCTGCCATAATGACTCTTATGGCTAGCATATCATCTGTTTTTTCTTATATATTCAATCCTTGGGATCACAGGCAAGGTCAAAATTCATTATCCAATCTTAGATACCCTACGACAATGAGGGTGAGGCATCTTGATCAGTTTGATACGATCGACTGGCTTGCTTGACAGCTTCAAAAGGTAATTAAGGGTTAACTACTTTTGGATGGGGCAGGAGTCACTTATGAGCTCAACTGGAATGAATGACTGGAGCGGAGATTTCCCCGTTCCACCCACAACAGGAACGATAGCAACTGGGGCACAGACCATGCAAAAGGTCTGTTGACTTTGGGCAGGATTTTCTGGCCGTGCTCGCCCTAAGTCCAGAAAATCCTGCCCAGTTGGTGTCTTTCCCCAAATGACAATAATGTTTAAATACTCAAAAATGATTCATAACAGCTTCACCGTTATCCCCACTGACCGCTGGGTAAGGGTAGACTCCCAGTTTGAAGAGATAAGGCTCACGAAGAGAGTTAAAAGATCATGGAATCAACAGTGGGCACCTTGCTATCAGAAATACATTCAATTATCAAGTGAAGGAATTTTGTTGCAAAGGACACTGAAAAAATTTACCCCAGTAGCTGGAGCAGGGAGAAGGGGTCATGCTAACGTCAGGAGGGGCTCAGAGCTTAAAAACCAAGATTCTGCTAAGCTATTCAAAATATAGACGGGGTTGGGGAAGAGAGACAGAGACAGAGACAGAGACAGAGAGACAGAGACAGAGACAGAGAGAGAGACAGAGACAGAGAGAGAGACAGAGACAGAGAGTAAGGAAGAGAGAATGAGGTAATTAAACATTGGGCATAGGATCTTCAATTGCTTATATTAATGGCCTACTAAATAACATTGAATCCCTATTGACTTGAATTGGATTTTTATTGATTAGCTGCCAGTTCCAGCAGTGTCAGGGCTGTAGAAAGGAGATCGATGGTCAGTCCTGAGCTTTTCAGGGAGGAAGCGATTCAACAAAGGGCAGCAGGGTGGGCAGGTTCTGAAGGGCAGGCAGCAAGGAAGGGGGCATTCCTGATGTACACTGGGCACCCCCTGAAGGTTTTCATCCAGGCCACACACAAAAAAACCTCTTCCTGCCTGTCCATGCCAAAAGCATGACAGCACGTTGCGCAGGTCATTAGGCTTGCTAAGAAGTCTAATTTACTGTAAATTATTTATTCATGTAGGGCAAGCAGTCTGATGCTTTCAGTACCCGCCCACCCAGAGTATTATGGGGTAAGCTCAAAGATGGTGGGCTGACTGTTCATTTTTGTCACCATCGCCCCCCACCTTGCCATAACAGAGCAGGGGAGGGGGAAGGAGGCCCATTATCTCAGTTTCTTTCTCCTGGATACTGAATCTTTACAGCAATTTCTGGAGTTAATTTCAGGCTTCCAGTCTCTGCAGTATTTTGTTTTTTTTGGTCTAAACCTGTGTTTGCACTTCACACAAACCTCTGACCATCCCACATCCCCAGTGCAGTGGTGAATCAGTGGGGTGGTTGGGAGTGTCTTACGAGGAGAGATTGGTTAGACTGGGCCTGTATTCACTAGAGTTCAGAAGAATGATGAGGACATGTGATTGGAACGTATAAAATTCTAACTGGGCTGGACAGACTGGACACTGGACGGATGTTTTCCCTGGTTGGGGAGTCTGGATGTGGAGATGCCGGCGTTGGACTGGGGTAAACACAGTAAGAAGTCTCACAACACCAGGATAATTATACTGCAAATAAACCTGTTGGACTTTACCCTGGTGTTGTGAGACTTCTTACTGGGGAAATCTAGAATCAGGGGACACAGTCTCATGATACAAGGGAGACCATTTAGGACTGAGATGAGGAAACATTTCTTCACTCAATGGGTAGCGAATCTTTACCACAGAATATGGAAGCCAAATCACTGAATATATTCAAGAAAGAGATCTTTTATTAGAGTTTAATGGTCACAAGGTAAATGGGAGTGGGAGAATGAGAGTGGCAACATAGCACTGATAGAGGATCAGCCACGATCATATTGAATGGTGGAGCAGAGTCAAATGGCCTGTTCTTACTACTAGTTTCTATGAATTCCCTGGATTTCTTTATCTCACGTATCCTCAACGCAACAAATGTTGACACCAATTGGCAATATACGTTAAAAATTGGACATTGTGGCAGGGTGTGCGAAAGCAGAGAAAAAGAGATCAATCATCATGAAAGATCCATCCTGGTGTTATGCTTAACAGGACACAAGTTGTGCCAACGTAGGATGGGTATAACGTGACACAATAACGCTTACAGGAAATGCTAATTCTGTGCAAGCTTAATATTTCTATTGATTAATTATGTAGGAACCGCACAAGGTCAACTTAAATACTTTGCTTACAGCTCCCCTTTTGAAGTTTCTCCGCCAAGAGCCTCTAAGCTTCCCGCTGTTCCATCAGCAGCATCGGAAAACTTAATTCCTAATGCAAGTGACAGAATTTTGAATGAGTGCACACCAATGTTAGGCAACGTACTTAAAAACAGCTGTAAATATAACTTACGTGTCAAACATGACACCGTGAAAATACACAGGAAAGTACAGGGATGAAAAATGGCAAATGCCAATCTAATACAAAAAGGAGGTTACCTGAAACAAGACCGTCACAAAGCTGGATATGATCTTCATTAACATTAACAGCTTCTTGTGTCTTCTCATGGATACTATATGTGTACAATGTGGAAAAGAACATCAGTTAAAGTAACCGTCAGATTAATTTTCAGCACTTACATTATTATATCAGTAATAAGCATTCTTTATGACACACTCCATATTCCTTGGGCCAAGCTTTAAACTGAATAAGGATTAAATTGCAAGCTCCGAGTCACACTAATTCCAGGGCACCCTATCCCATTGGTGCTCCAGGAGTACAAGAAAGTTCACGACAGCCAGTTACTCTGACTGGATGCATATTTCCCCTTGGTTGATTCACATTGCCACAGCTCCAGGAGTTGAATACACTAATTCCTTTCTTTTTAAGCTTTTACTCAACTCTTACAAATCTGGTAGAAATTTTTGAGGAGGTGACAAAAACGGTGGACGAAGGGCGAGCCGTTGATATGGTCTAAATGGATTTCAGTAAGGCGTTTGACAAAGTCCCGCATGGGAGGTTAGTTGAGAAGGTCAAGGCTCATGGGATACAAGGACAGGTAGCTAGATGGATAAGTAACTGGCTTAGTAATAGGAGACAGAGAGTAATAGTGGAAGGGTGTTTCTCTAGCTGGAGGTCGGTCACTAGTGGTGTGCCGCAGGGCTCGGTACTGGGGCCTCTTCGATTTGTAATACATATAAATGACTTGGAAGAGGGAGTAAGTGGAGTGATCAGCAAGTTTGCAGACGATACAAAGATGGCCGGACTTGCAGATAGTGAGGAGCATTGTCAGGCGATGCAACAGGACATAGATAGGCCGGTAGCTTGGGCAGACAGATGGAATTCAATCCTGATAAATGTGAGGTGATGCATTTCGGGAGAAAGAATGTAGTAGGGAGGTATATGATAATGGGTAGACCTATTAAGAGTATAGAAACGCAGAGGGACCTGGGGGTGCAGGTGAACAAGTCTCTGAAGGTGGCAGAGCAAGTGGAGAAGGTTGTGAAGAAAGCATATAGCGTCCAGTTCTGGTCGCCTTACTACCGGAAGGACGTGGAGACTCTGGAGAGAGTGCAGAGGAGGTTTACCAGGATGCTGCCTGGTATGGAAGGTCTGAGTTACGAGGAGTGGTTAGGCAAATTGGGACTGTTTTCCTTAGAAAGACATAGACTTAGAGGAGATCTAATAGAGGTGTACAAGATTATGAGGGGTATAGATAGAGTAAACGGGATTAAGCTTTTTCCTAGGATGGAATCGAATAGCATGAGGGGTCACGGGCTTAGGGTGAGGGGGGTAAGGTATAATTTGAATGCTAGAGGGAGTTTTTTCACAGAGAGGATGGTGGGGGTATGGAATGCGCTGCCAAGTTAAGTGGTGGAGGCAGGTACTCTGGAGATATTTAAGAAATACTTAAATGGGCACATGAACAGAATGGGAATGGAGGGGTATAGAAAACTGATTTAAAATAGGGATCATGAGACTTGGGAGTCCCTGGGAAGTGTGTAAATAGATGATGATATTGATGTACTTGTTTTTATCCTACAGGTGCTTTGGTCCACCTTGTTGTCTAACGAGGGTCATACACGCGATGGGTCGTGAGAGGGCTGCTCTTGGATTTTTTTTTGAGAGTATCCTAGTGCTTCACGTCATTAGTGTACGCTTGACCTGGATCATTTGATGGGCAACACAAAGCTCAGTGTCTATCACTGTGCTGTGCAGATACATGGATTTGGGCCTGTGTCTGTTGGAGTTTGCGCATTCTCCCCGTGCTTGCGTGGGTTTTCTCCGGGTGCTCGGTTTCCTCCCACATCCCAAAGATGTGCTCTTAGGCTAATTGGCAAAACAAATTCTCCCTAAATTGTCTCAAATTTGGTTTTTAATCCATAGATCTATAAACGTAGACAGGGATCACGGGTAGAGGTGGGAACATCGGGGTGACGGCACGGGCTCGTTGGGCCGAAGGGCCTGTTTCCCATGCTGTTTTGTTCTTTGTTCTTTTACAAATAAGCTTCAGTGCTTATCTCCCATCAGAAAGTTCCTTCATTTCTCTGCTTTACGTTACTGAGTAAATATGGTTATATTGTCAATACATGTGTAAGAGGTGAAGTATTACAATGTAGTGGGAAAAATCACAAAGATGGTTACCTGACACAAAAAAAGTTACTTGGGAGGGAGACATTAAGCATACACTGACTTTTAGTGCAGACAGCTACTTGAAACTAAAAACACGCAGGACAGACAATTATTTAAAGTTAAACATGCAGGAATATGGCATATGGAGTCTTAGCTTTTATTGGTAGGGGGATTGAATTTAGGAGCCGCAGCATCATGTTGCAACTGTACAAAACTCTAGTGCGGCCGCACTTGGAGTATTGTGTGCAGTTTCTGGTCGCCACATTATAAGAAAGATGTGGAGGCATTGGAGAGGGTACAGAGGAGGTTTACCAGGATGTTGCCTGGTATGGATGGCAGGTCCTATGAAGAGAGGTTGAAGGATTTGAGGTTGTTTTCGTTAGAAAGGAGGCGGCTAAGAGGGATCTTATTGAAGCATATAAGATGATTAGAGGTTTAGATAGGGTGGACAGTGATAGCCTTTTTCCTAGGATGGAGAAGCTAGCACGAGGGGACACAGCTTTAAATTAAGGGGTATGAGTTATAGGACGGATATCAGAGGTAGGTTCTTTACTCAAAGAGTGATTAGGGAGTGGAATGCCCTGCCTGCAGCTGTTGTAGATCCGCCAAGTTTGGTGGCGTTTAAGAGGTTAGTTGATAAGTATATGGAAGAGAAGGGAATGGTTTAGTTTGGAGGGGCATTGCTTTTTATTTTGGTCGGCACAACATCGAAGGCCGAAGAGCCTGTTCTGTGCTGTATTGTTCTATGTTCTATGTTCTATGAATCATATACTGCAGGAAGCCATAGAGTGCTTGAGGCACTTTTAATATAAGGACAGACCTCGGACAATTCACCATAAATGTAAACGGGTGTACATAAATGCAGGAAAACCAATTACTGTGTGTATAGACCAAAACTAAATTGTTGATGGTCACTGATAGAGGAAATGTGTCCATTCTATGAAACAATGCAATGTTAAATCCAATGTCTGTATATGTCTGGCTGTAACCATGTGTTACACTATCAATCCTATTCAACTATAACAATGTGTTAAATGGCTAATGTCCGGATTATCCATTGTCTGAAAGGTATAACAATAAACCACTCCTATTGTACTATTGAGAGAAGGTAGCTGCCTAGTGCTGCGGACTGCCAGAGTCTTTTTTCCATGAAGCTTCATTAAATAAAAAAAAACTGTATTGTTGCACTCCCAGTCTGACTCCAAAGTGGTAAATTTCCCACAATATCAACAAAGCGATTATCGGAATTTTAAACAAACCGAGTTTTCTCATTTCCCCACATCCTGAAGCCCTCCCACAACGTACAATGTTTGACATAGTTGCGTACATCAATCTATCACCAGGCCCTGCAGCTAGCTAAAGGAGAAGTACACAAGGCAAGAACGAAACAACTTGACCTTTAGATTGTCTTCCTGAGGCAACTGAGATAACAAAAATAGCCAAACCACAGAACGGAAATCACATTTTTGTCAACTAGTACGTACGCACGCGCACCACAAAGATTCATTTTGGTCCATTTGGTTGGTTCGCAAGTTTGACAAGAACAAATGCGCTATCGAATGAGCATCAACGCAATAGTGAAGGTGAAAATAGCATGCAAACAGACATATTCGCTGATTGGTAAATGTTGCCTCAATTTAAATATTAAATGCTTGCACATTTGCAGGTAAAGTGGGAAAAGCATCAATTGTCTTTTACTTCCTTCTGTCAGTCAGTCAAAGCTTTTCTTGAACAAGTCAATCCTCTTTTCTTTCCCCAAAGTATTGCTAGCTTCCACTATTCTAATGCTACCTCATTAAGTGTACAGTGTACCAGCTAACAGAATTTAAAATGCTGGTCGATCATAGAATCTACAGAATCCTTACAGTGTGGAAGGAGGCCATTTGGCCCTTTGGTGAGTCTGCACCAACACGCCAGGTATCATCTTACGCAGACCTACCCCTCTACCCTATTCCCATAACCCCATTTATCATGGCTAATCCTCCTAACCCACATAATTTTGGACTTAAGGGGGAAATGCACTGTGGCCAATCCACCCAACCTATACATCTTTGGGAGGAAACCAGAGCATCCAGAGGAAACCCACACAGGAGAGAATGTGCAAACTGCACACAGTTACCCAAGAGTGGAATCAAATCTGAGCCCCTGGTGCTGCGAGGCAGCAATGCTCAGCTCTGTCCCAGTGTCCCACCCCAACAGGGCTGGACATAATCACCAGCTTTCAGCACAGACCATGGAGGTCAATCACACAATCTGCATTCCTTACCTTTTCCTCCTACAGTCTTCAATCCACTCTTTCATTACCGCCCGATAAGTTCCCAAGTCAATAGAGATGTCCTTGTTATCAGGATCCAACATGTTGCACAAATCCTCAAGGCCGCTGTCCTCAGAACTACGGCTCGTGGTGTGTCGCAGGTAGTCCACAATCATAGAAACAGCCACTTTCCCTGCAGAAAGAGACCGGTATGAGTCTTTTAAGACCGTGGATACTATTCATTTTGCTGAGTCGTCAAACTAACCCGTGGACTGCGCCTGGAGCATTAGCTGTAGAATCCCGATAAATGTGAGGTGATGCATTTTGGGAGAAAGAATGTAGGGGGGAGGTATATGATAAAGGGTAGACCTATTAAGAGTATAGAAATGCAGAAGGACCTGGGGGTGCAGGTGAACAAGTCTCTGAAGGTGGCAGAGCAAGTGGAGAAGGTTGTGAAGAAAGCATATAGTATGCTAGCCTTTATAGGAAGGGTATAGAGTACAAGAGCTGGCCTTTAATGTTGCAGTTGTATAAAACGCTGGTTAGACCTCATTTGGAATACTGCGTCCAGTTCTGCTCACCTTACTACCGGAAGGACGTGGAGAGTCTGGAGAGAGTGCAGAGGAGGTTTCCCAGGATGCTGCCTGGTATGGAAGGTCTGAGTTACGAGAAGAGGTTAGGCAAATTGGGACTGTTTTCCTTAGAAAGACGTAGACTTAGAGGAGATCTAATAGAGGTGTACAAGATTATGAAGGGGATAGATAGAGTAAACAGGATTAAGCTTTTTCCTAGGATGGACTCAAATAGCACGAGGGGTCACGGGCTTAGGGTGAGGGGGGGTAAGGTATAATTTGGATGCTCGAGGGAGTTTTTTCACACAGAGGGTGGTGGGGGTATGGAATGCGCTGCCAAGTAAAGTGGTGGAGGCAGGTACTCTGGAGTTATGTAAGAAATACTTAGATGGGCACATGAACAGAATGGGAATGGAGGGGTATAGAAAACTGATTTAAAATAAGGATCATGAGCCTTGGGAGTCCCTGGGAAGTTTGTAAATAGATGATGATATTGATGTACTTGTTTTTATCCTACAGGTGCTTTGGTCCACCTTGTTGTCTAACGAGGGCATACACGCGATGGGTCGTGAGAGGGCTGCTCTTGGGTTTTTCGAGAGTATCCTAGTGCTTCACATCATTAGTGTACGCTTGACCTGGACCATTTGATGGGCAACATGACAGCTCAGTGACCATCGCTGTGCTGTGCAGATACATGGATTTGGGCCTGTGTCTGTGGGAGTTTGCGCATTCTCCCCGTTCTTGCGTGGGTTTTCTCCGGGAGCTCCGGTTTCCTCCCACATCCCAAAGATGTGCTCTTAGGCTAATTGACAAAACAAATTCTCCCTAAATTGTCTCAAATTTGGTTTTTAATCCATAGATCTATAAACGTGGACAGGGATCACGGGTAGAGGTGGGAACATCGGGGTGGTGGCGCGGGCTCGTTGGGCCGAAGGGCCTGTTTCCTGTGCTGTTTTGTTCTTTGTTCAGTGCAGAAAGAGGCCATCCGGCCCTTTAAGTCTGCATTCTCCAACACAGCATTTTACCCAGGCCCACTCACCCCCATCCAACCTTATACCCGTTTTGCATTTACCCCACTAACCCCCTTAATCTACACATTTTGAGACCCACAACGCCTTTAGGGAGGGAATTCCAGGATTTTGACCCATAAGAAATAGGAGTAGGCCATCTAGCCCCCCGAGCCTGCTCTGCCATTCAATAAGGTCATGGCTGATCTGAAAGTGGATCAGTTCTACTTACCCACCCGCTCCCCCTAACCTTTAATTCCCTTACTGGTTAAAAAACCCAGCGGCTGTGAAGGAATGGTGATATATTTCCAAGTCAGGATGGCAAGAGACCTGGAGGGGAACTTGCAGGTGGTGGTGTACCTGTATCTGCTGCCCTTATCCTTCTAGATGGAAGTGGTTGTAGGTTTGGAAGGTGCTGTATAAGGATTTTTGGTGAATTGCTGCAGTGCATCTTGTAGATAGTAGACACTGCTGCTTCTGAGCGTAGGTGGTGGAGGGAGTGGATGTTTGTAGATGTGGTGCCAATCATGCAGGTTGCTTTGTCCTGGATGGTGTCAAGCTTCTTCAACGTCAGTTGGAGCTGCACCCGTCCAGGCATTTCTGACCTTTTTACAGAGGCAAGGTCACTGATGAAGCAGCTGACGATGGTTGGGTATAAGACACTATCCTGAGGGACTCTTGCAGAGGTGTCCTGGAGCGGGTGGGTAAGTGGAACTGATCCACTTTCAGATCAGCCACAACGTATGTACCAGATATGACTCTAAGCAATGGAACATTTGCCCCCAATACCCATTAACTCCAGTTTTCCTTGCTGAATATCTTATGTTGATGGTTTTAAATGCTCATAAGAGGAAACACACTGTTTGCTCAATTAAATGCCTTTAAAAAAGTTAAAGGCCTTTATTAGACTATCTTTCAAGCTTTCCTTTAAGAGAATAAAGCCTTTATCCTTTACTAGTATTTGCATCTCAAAAAAGAATTTTCTTTCATTTGAGGAAACTAAGAAAAATGAGCTAACATTGACCACTTGACCCTTCCAAGCCTTCACCAATATTCAACAAGATCAAAGCTGATCAACCACAACATTATCCCTTCATTTCCTCCATTGATCTGTGTTGAATATACTTAACAACTGAGCATCCCCACATTTCTGGGAGTGATGAATTCTGAAGATTCACAACCCTTTGAGTGAAGAAATGTCTCATCTCATTCCAAAATGGCCAACTGCTTATTCTAGGACAGTGGCACTCCATGATTTAGGCTCCTCAGCCCGGAAAAAACATCATCTACCCCTGTCAAGCCCCTTAAGAAATGTATGTTTTAATCAGATCAAGAGCAGGGAATATAAGCCTCGTCTCCTTAACTCTCTCCAAGGACAATCCTCTCACCCCAGGACCCAGCCCAGTGAACCTTTTGTTGCACTCAGTCTCAAAAGAGTACATCTTTTCATAAGGAGACCAAAGCTGCACACCATATTTCTGCAGTGCAGAAGGAAGCCATTTAGACCATTAAATCTATAATAACTTTCTGAAAGAGAATCTTACTTAGGCATATTAGTTTTGTAGATTCAGTTACAAGGACATGAGATCCTTCTGAATGTAAGCAATTGCTCACTATTCAAAGACAAAGAATTCTGCTTGTTTTATTTTTAGACCAAACAAGACAACAACACCATGTTGTGTTCCATCTACATGTTCTTGTCCACTCGCTCAACAGTGACTCTACCTCTCCGAAGCCTCTTTAGAACCAGCTCATCATTCACTGCACGAGGTGGCAAGGTGGCTGCCTTGGTGCTAGGGCCCTGGGTTCAATTCCCAGCTTGGGAGACTGTGTGCAGTCTGCACATTCTCCCCATGTCTGCGTGGGTTTCCTCCAGGTGCTCTGGTTTCCTCCCACAGTCCAAAGATGTGTTGGGTAGGTGCACTGAACATGTTAAATTGCTCCTTAGCGTCCGGGGATTAGCGGGGTAAATTAGCAGGGTTACGGGGATGAGGCCTAGGCCGGATTGACGTTGGTGCACTCTTGATGGACTGAATGGCTTCCTGCTGCACTGTCGGGTTTCTACTTTCCCATCTACTTCGTGCCATCAGCAAACTTGAATACATTATACTGTCCCTTCATCCAAGTCATTAATATTGATTATAACTACCCGAGATTGCACTTTGGCAGGAACAATAAATGTGTAGAGTATAGGGCTAATGGTAGGGCTCTTAATAGTGTTGAGGAACAGAAGGATCTTGGTGTATGTGTCAATAGATCCCTGAAAGTAGGCAGTCAAGTGGATAAAGTTGTTAAGAAGGCTTATGGATTCTTAGCTTTTATTGGTAGGGGGATTGAATTTAGGAGCCGCAGCATCATGTTGCAGCTGTACCAAACTCTAGTGCGGCCGCACTTGGAGTATTGTGTGCAGTTCTGGTCGCCACATTATAAGAAAGATGTGGAGGCATTGGAGAGGGTACAGAGGAGGTTTACCAGGATGTTGCCTGGTATGGAGGGCAGGTCTATGAAGAGAGGTTGAAGGATTTGAGGTTGTTTTCGTTAGAAAGGAGGCGGCTAAGGGGGGATCTTATTGAAGCATATAAGATGATTAGAGGTTGGGATAGGGTGGACAGTGATAGCCTTTTTCCTAGGATGGAGAAAGCTAGCACGAGGGGACACAACTTTAAATTAAGGGGTATGCGTTATAGGACGGATATCAGAGGTAGGTTCTTTACTCAAAGAGTGATTAGGGAGTGGAATGCCCTGCCTGCAGCTGTTGTAGATGCGCCAAGTTTGGTGGCGTTTAAGAGGTTAGTGGATAAGTATATGGATGAGAAGGGAATGGTTTAGTTAGGAGGTGCATTGCTTTTTATTTTGGTCGGCACAACATCGAAGGCCGAAGGGCCTGTTCTGTGCTGTATTGTTCTATGTTCTATGTTCTAGATCCAAGTCCTAATCCTTCAAGCTCTTTTTAACCACAGCCTACCAAGCTGAAAATATCCCATTTATTCCTACTTTTTTGTCCTCTGTCCAATTACCAATCCCTAATCCATCAATCCTGAGTCCTAATGTTGACTAATAGATGATAAAAGATCATTCTGAGTAATAAGTGGCAATGCTGAAATGGTACCTCGATGCTTTAAGTCACAGGCATAGAAAATAGTGTCCAGTAGATCTTCCTCGCAGATCAGACTCATATTTTCCACGTTTTCCATTCCGTTTCGCACTGCAGGTTCGTTTACTTTAGGAAAACAGCAAAACGTTGAACAGAACAGTTGGCGTTAGTCACGCTTAACTTTTTAATTCACCGCACCCTGCTCAATACGTGAGCACTTTTTTTGCATATTTTGCTAAACACTGACATTTCCTTTGTTAGTTTATTAAGGAACACATTAAAACCCGCAGAGTGTGGTTACTTAAGTGCAAATACGTGTCCAAATAGGCAATAAAGGCCTCGGTTATATTGAGACAAAACGTGATACAATTCTTTATTCAAATAATATCAATATAAGCATTCCTGGCAACTAATATTGGAATATTATACTGTCAGATTTTATGCAGCAATGGATAAATACACACAAAAAATGTGTGCAAAATTAAAAAATATAGTTGGATTTGACTGGTAGAGGAACATCCAAAATTATGAAAGAGAAAATAAAAATTGTTCCCACACATTAAGTGCTTCACTGACATATTATAATACAGTAAGAAGTCTGACAACACCAGGTTTAAGTCCAACCGATTTATTTGATAGTACTGTCGGAGGCCAGAACTCTTCATTCACCTGACGAACAGGAGAACCTCGAAAGCTTTGGTAGTGAGTTTACTGTCAAACAAAATCAGTTGGACTTAAACCTGGCGTTGTCAGATTTCTTACTGTGTTTACCCCTGTCCAATGCTGGCGTCTCTACATCAGTATTATAGTAGACACAGCACAGGGAAACCGGTTAAAAGTTCAAATAGCTCCATGAAGAATTGCAGAAAGGACAGCACAATGGTTAGCACTGCTCCCTCTCAGCGCCAGGGACCCGGGTTCAATTCCAGCCTTGGGTGACTGTCTGTATGGAATCTGCACGTTCTCTCCATGTCTGCATGGGTTTCCCCCAGGTGCTCCTGTTCCCTCCCATAGTCCAAAGACATGTGGGTTAGGTGGATTGGCCATGCTAAATTGCCCCTTGGTGTCCCAAGATATATAGGTTAGGGTTGGAAGGTAGGGATTAATGGAGTAAACACATGAGTTTACAGGGTAAAGCCTGATTACGAGCTGGTTCGGTTAAATGGGCTGAATTTCTGCACTGAATGGACTCTATGATTTAACTGAATTCTGTAAAAAGAACTTGGGGACATTTTAAGATTGTGAAAGGTCCTTTGTAAATGCAAGTTTCCTTTTGAAGGGCATTTTTTAATGATAATAAAAGTGTGTGTTTTTTTTTTAATTCTAGACTCTGGAATCCAAATTGCCCTGCGGGAGATGGAAATCCCAGTCTGAATAAGGTTCACTTAAAGCTACACATGCGAAAAGTTCCTCATTATTCACTTACCACTAGTCTCATCCAAGGACAATCTCTTTGCTACGGGCGATTGTGTTCGCTGTAGGTGGGTGTAGAAGTTAAAGTTGGTGGTGTTAACTGGACTGTACGCAGCGTTGCAGTCACCGCTGGTCAGAACGCGATGCTCAATATTGATAATGGCCGAGTGGGGCTGACTCAAGATGGCAACGTTTCTTTCGCCCTGGTCAACAGGCGTGGAGCAGCTCACAGCCCTGCAGCCACGCGGCGGCGGCTTGGGGGCTGTTCTTCCAACCGAGCTGACCACCGTGTACGTGGAACCGACGGGGGCTCTCCGACCTCCCCCATCTCTCCGTCGGCCGGACGAGGCGCGGTCGCCCACGGCAACGGTCACTTCCTGCTGCACCGTGTGACTTGCGCACCTTCTGTTCCTCAGAATCACCTCCATGTTCTTCCTGAGGCTGACCTGAGGACTCTCAAAGTTCCTGGAGCGGAATTTGGGAATTTGCAACACAGGATTGGACCCCTGGTCTCTCCTTTGAATGGTTTGGATTTTTCGGCAAATGCTTTCCACTGGATTGTGGCGCTTGCTGCTCATAGCCTGGTTTGAAGAGCTGTGAGAGTATCTTCGATATTCAAGTATCTGGAAACAACAACAGCAAAGTGGAAGGTTATTCCTAAACTATGTGCATATTGCACCCACACATACCAAACTCTACTCAATAACGTTGCACAATTCAGTTCTGGAGATGCACATTTATAGGTGTCAGCTACATCCAATACGGCTGCTCTCGCCTCTGAATCAAAAGCTTCACTTAGAGATTTGACCATCAAATCTAGGCTGACACTCCAAACATTGCAGTGCTGCACTATCAAAAGTGCTACCTTTCAATCGGTGATGAATAAAAATGGTCAAGGGTTTCAAGTTTCTAGGTGGCCAGATCACCAACAATCTGTCCTGGTCCCTCCACATTGATGTTATAGTTAAGAAAGCCCACCAACACCGTTACTTTCTCAGGAGGCTAAGAAAAATTGGCATATTTGCTACACCTCCCACCAATTTTTACAGATTCACTATAGAAAGCATCCTATCTGGTTGAATCACAGCTTGGCATGGCTCCTATTCTAACCAAGGACGCAAGAAACTACAAATGGTTGTGAACATAGCCCAATCTATCACTCAATCCAGCCTTCCATCCACTGACTCTGTCCATACTTTCTAGTGTCTTGGAAAAGCAGCCAGCATAATCAAGGAGCCCATTCACCCCAGACATTACTCTCTTCCATTGGGAAGAGAGATACAAAGATCTGAGGCCACATACCTACCAACTCAAGAATAACTTCTTCCCTGATGCCATCAGACTTCTGAATGGACTTGCCTTACATTAAGCTGATCTTTGTCAGTAACCTATGACTGTAACACGACATTGGGCATCTTCTCTTTCCTTCTCCCCTTTCGTACTCTATGAATGGTATGCTTTGTCTGTATATAGTGTGCAAGAAACAATACTTCTCACTGTACACCAATGTGTGACAATAATAAGAAATCAAATCAAAAGACTTTAAAAACGAAAGTCCTCTCAGATGGCTCTAACTCAATGAGTGGGGAGTTTTCCCTGACGACCCTGGCCACTATTTATCCCTCTACGAACATCACCAAAGATAGATTATTATTTTGTTTGTGGAAATTTCTTATGTGCAAACTGCATTTCTTACTTTAAACAGGGATAGCACTTTAAATGCAACATAGATGTCAATGCCTGGGAAATCTTTGCTCAGGAGGAACCTCCTGACTGAAGAGTCACGATTCTTCAAGGATACCCGATGGCGAGAGGAGGCCCTGAAAAGGAGCCTGAGAAAGGAATGTCCAGAGTCCAAGGATGGAACCCACCTCCCTGCCCTAGGATCAGGTCCACACAAGAACACACACAATCCATGACCAGCAACATGGAGTTTCTTAGGTGGACAAATCATGCTCATTAGCATGTGATCACCCAGGAAGAAGACACTTCAAATAGAAGTTCATTAACCAGAGTCCTGCAGTTATGAAAGGTGTTATATAAATGCAAACCTCTCATTCTTTTCATTGCCATTAGTAAAGATAAGGACAGTAAGTAACAATGGGGATGTAGCACAGATAGCAAATAGTTTAAAACATTTCTTCAAAGCTTTTGGGGCTTTCTTCCTTTGTCAAGTAGCAGAGCTGATAATATCATCACTCTAATCTATCTCCTGAGCTTGTACAGGGATTGCATATACCAGGCAGAACAAATAATCATCTGGATAGTTTAGGGAATTGAACTGATGGGAAGCAAATACACAGTGATGAGAAAAGAAAGCAAGGAGATATTTATAGAGTGCCTTTATCAGGAGATAACAGTGCGGAAGAGGGAGAGCCAACTTGTATTCATGGGATAAGGGGTATTGCTGGCTGGGCCATCATTTATTGTCCATCCCTATTTATTCTTGCACGTGTAGAAGAACGAGAGGAGATTTGATAGAGGTGTATAAGATTTTGATGGGTGTTGATAGAGTGAATGCAAGCAGGCTTTTTCCACTTAGGCTAGGGGAGAAAAAAAACCAGAAGCCATGGGTTAAAGGTGAAAGGTGAAAAGTTTAAAGGCAATATTGGCAGGGGGGTGGGGGAGGGATTCTTCACGCAGAGAGTGTTGGGAGTGTCTGCCGGATAAAGTGGTAATGCGAGCTCACTTTCAACATTTAAGAAAAACTTGGACGGGTTCATGGATGAGAGGGGTGTGGAGGGATATGATTCAAGTGCAGGTCAGTGGGACTAGGCAAAAAAATGATTGGGCACAGACAAGAAGGGCCAAAAGGCCTGTTTCTGAGCTGTAATTTTCTATGGTTCTATGTAGGCCAGACCAGGTAAGGATGGCAGCTTTCCTTCCCTAAAGGGAGCTTGTTATAGAAGTATAGAAAACATGCTGTGCCAATTAGTAAGATCATGGCTGATCCTCCCTCCAACTCTCAATTGCCTTTGTCAAATAGGGCTGTGTAACCTGTTCCCACTCTCCCCGCCTATTCTTCGATCTCTGGATCTCTATCTAACTCCTTCTTCAAAAACATACAATGTTTTAGCCCCATCACTCTCTGGGTGAAGAAATGTTTCCTAATCTCAGTCTTGAAAGGTTTACCTCGTATCCTCAGACTGTGATTCCCTGGTTCTGGACACCCCACCACCCTTTCTGCTTCTGCACTGTCTGATCCTGTTAGAATTTTATAGGTTATGAGATCACCTTCTCATTCGTTTAAACTCCAGTGGATATAATCCTGAGTGACTCATACATCAGTCCCACCATCCGAGGAAACCAGTCTGGTAAACATTTCCGGCACTTCCTCTATAATCGAGGAAGGATGCTCTTGTTATAGAGACCAAACTACACATAATATTCCAGGTGTGGTCACACAAAGGCTCTGTACAATTGCAGCAAGATATCCCTGGCTCCAATTATGCATCCTTACATGATTAACATTCTAATCTATCAGCCCTACAAAAAAATTGATGAGTTGTTGCAAGAATCAGCAATGGTTTCGTGGTCACATTGAATTCAAATTTCACCACGTGCCATGCTGGGATTTGAACCAAGGCCCCCAGAGCATTATCCTGGGGCTCTGGATTATAAATCCATCCAAAGTAGCACCTCCTCTTGGGACTGATCCTCTGGATATAACTAATAAGAATAGAAACTGGTGAGAGCAATCCCATCCAGCTGGGTGACAGTGCAGAGGGGCTGAAGGATGGTACGATCAGTGTCAAAGGTGCTGACGGATCGAAAAGGACATGAAGTTTGGTCATTTGGTAATTGTGATAAGATCTGTTTGCGCATTGACAGCGTGGAAACTTGATTAGGGTGATTTCAACATGGATTTATATAGAACATAGAACATAGAACATAGAACAATACAGCACAGAACAGGCCCTTCGGCCTTCGATGTTGTGCCGACCAAAAATAAAAAGCAATGCCCCTCCTACCTAAACCATTCCCTTCTCTTCCATATACTTATCAACTAACCTCTTAAACGCCACCAAACTTGGCGCATCTACAACATCTGCAGGCAGGGCATTCCACTCCCTAATCACTCTTTGAGTAAAGAACCTACCTCTGATATCCGTCCTATAACTCATACCCCTTAATTTAAAGTTGTGTCCCCTCGTGCTAGCTTTCTCCATCCTAGGAAAAAGGCTATCACTGTCCACCCTATCCAAACCTCTAATTATCTTATATGTTTCAATAAGATCCCCCCTTAGCCGCCTCCTTTCTAACGAAAACAACCTCAAATCCTTCAACCTCTCTTCATAGGACCTGCCCTCCATACCAGGCAACATCCTGGTAAACCTCCTCTGTACCCTCTCCAATGCCTCCACATCTTTCTTATAATGTGGCGACCAGAACTGCACACAATACTCCAAGTGCGGCCGCACTAGAGTTTTGTACAGCTGCAACATGATGCTGCGGCTCCTAAATTCAATCCCCCTACCAATAAAAGCTAAGACTCCATAAGCCTTCTTAACAACTTTATCCACTTGACTGCCTACTTTCAGGGATCTATTGACACATACACCAAGATCCTTCTGTTCCTCAACACTATTAAGAGCCCTACCATTAGCCCTATACTCTACACATTTATTGTTCCTGCCAAAGTGCATTACCTCACACTTTTCCACATTAAACTCCATTTGCCACCTCTCGGCCCAGCTCTGCAACTTGTCCAAGTCACTCTGTAAACTAAAACACCCCTCTTCACTATCTACCACACCACCAACTTTAGTATCATCTGCAAATTTACTGATCCATCCCTCAATACCCTCATCCAGATCATTTATAAAAATTACAAACAGCAGGGGCCCCAAAACAGACCCCTGAGGCACACCACTCGTCACCGAACTCCACGATGAAAATCTCCCATCAACCACCACCCTCTGTCTTCTATCTGCCAGCCAATTCCTAATCCAATTAGCTAAATCACCCTCTATTCCACACATCTGCATTTTCTGTAGAAGTCTTCCATGGGCCACCTTATCAAAAGCCTTACTAAAGTCCATATATACTACATCAACCGCCTTACCCCCATCCACCTCTCTGGTCACTTTCTCAAAAAACTCAATGAGGTTAGTAAGGCATGACCTACCCTTCACGAAACCATGCTGACTATCCCCAATCAATTCATTTCTCTCTAAATAACTATAAATCCTATCCCTAATAATTCTCTCCAATACCTTGCCCACCACAGAAGTAAGACTCACTGGCCTATAATTCCCAGGAAGGTCTCTCTTCCCCTTCTTAAACAATGGGACCACATTCGCCATCCTCCAGTCCTCCGGAACCACACCCGTAACCAACGAGGACCTGAAGATCAGAGCCAGAGGCTCTGCAATCTCCTCTCTTGCCTCCCAGAGAATCCTAGGGTAAATCCCGTCCGGCCCAGGGGACTTATCCAACTTCAAACCCTCGAGAATATCTAGCACATCCTCCCTATCTACTACAATACCTCCCAATTTGCAACCCTGTACCTCAGTGCTCTCCACAGCTACATTTCCAGCACTCTGCGTGAATACCGAAGAGAAATATTTATTCAGTGCCTCACCAATCTCTTCAGGCTCCACGCACAACTTCCCACTGCTGTCTATGACTGGCCCTAATCTTGCCCTAACCAATCTTCTATTCTTAACATATCGAAAGAAAGCTTTAGGATTCTCCTTAATCCTATCAGCCAACATCTTCTCGTGTCCCCTCTTAGCTCTCCTCAATTCACTTTTTACCTCCTTCCTAGCTAATCTATAGCTATCCATTGCACTACCTGAGCCTTCAAGCCTCATCCTGACATAAGCCTCCTTTTTCTTCTTAACCAGCAAATCAACTCTTTTCGTACACCAAGGCTCTCTTACTCGTCCATTTCCTCCCTGCCTGACAGGGACATACTTATCAAGGACTCTCAGCAGCTGCTCCTTGAATAAGCACCACATTCCAGATGTTCCCAGTCCCTGTAGTTCCCTAGTCCAATCTACGCACCCTAATTCTCTCCTGATGGCCTCATAATTACCCTTCCCCCAGCTATAACTACTGCCCCCAGCTTCATGCCTATCCCTGTCCATCACTAAGGTGAACGTAACCGAATTGTGGTCACTATCACCAAAATGTTCACTAACTTCCAAGCCTAACACCTGGTCTGGCTCATTGCCCAGCACCAAATCCAATGTAGCCTCACCTCTAGTTGGCCTATCTACATACTGAGTCAAAAAACCTTCCTGCACACTCTGTACGAAAACTGACCCCTCTAACGAGCTAGAGCTATAGCTATTCCAATCAATATTAGCAAATCAATATTAGCAATATTATAAACACAGTAAGTCTCACAACACCAGGTTATCTTATCGAAACATATAAGATGATTAGAGGTTTAGATAGGGTGGACAGTGATAGCCTTTTTCCTAGGATGGAGAAAGCTAGCACGAGGGGACACAGCTTTAAATTAAGGGGTGATAGTTATAGGACGGATATCAGAGGTAGGTTCTTTACCCAGAGGGTGGTTAGGGAGTGGAATGACCTGCCTGCGGCAGTTGTAGATGTGCCAAGTTTGGTGGCGTTTAAGAGGTTAGTTGATAAGTTTATGGAAGAGAAGCGAATGGTTTAGTTTGGAGGGGCATTGCTTTTTTTTTCATAATTGGTCGGCGCAACATCGAAGGCCGAAGGGCCTGTTCTGCGCTGTAATGTTCTATGTTCTAGGTTAAAGTCCAACAAGTTTATTTGTTAGAAAACACCACCAGCTTTCGGAATGACGTTCCTTCGTCAGGTGAGGGAGTACGATTGGTGGTAATCAGCAGGAGGTTTCCTTGCCCATGTTTGACCCAACATTTTGTGGATCTGGACTCAATGTTGAGGGTCCCACTCATCCAAAGAAGGAACAGCGTTTTGGAAGCTACTTGCATTTACTACCAAATAAACCTGTTGGACTTTAACCTGGTATTGTGAGGCTTCTTACCGTGTTTACACCAGTCCAACGCCGGCATCTCCACTTTTTTTAAAAACAGAGTGTCGCACTGGTAATTTTACTGCACTAATCACCCAGAAGCCTAGGCTAATGCTTCTTGGGAGCATTCATTCAAATCCTACTGTGGTTGGAATTTAAATTCAATTAATTAATAAATCTGGAATAGCTTCAGTAATGATAACCAATGATGGATACAAACCTGATTCATTAATGTCCTGTAAAGGACAGAAATCTGTCATTCTTATATGTTCTGGCTTAGAGAAGCATTCTTTTGTATCAAACCACTGTAGTCAAAAAGTATTAAAACAGAACAGAGCACCCAGGATTGGTGCACACTGGCCAATAAACTCTGCAAAATCCGCTTCACCAACCTCTGGGGGCTTGTGACAAAATTGAGGGAGCTATCCCACAGACTGGTCAGAAAATAGCCTGGCAGCTAGCTATACACACCCAATCATGGTATTCCAGTCTCCTCCGTCACCATTTTTGGGTAGGTCTGATCCCAAAAGCAGAATAGACCTACCAGATGGGATAAATTGAGGGGGGAGACACTGCGTGTCCTCAACATCGAGTTCTGAGCCAGAAAGTCTCAGGTCAAACATGGGCAAAGAAACTTCTTGCTGACTACCACCAACCACACTCCCTCAGCTAATGATGGAATCAGTATTCCATCACATGGAAGACTAAGTGGAAAAATCACTAATGCTACCAAGGGCATAGAATATACTGGGTGGCGATACTTCAATCGCAAAGAATGACTCAGTAGCACCTCAATTGCACCGAGTTGAATTTTGCCTGATTGAGGTTACAGATGGTGAAGGAACCAACAAGAGGGAACAACCTATTCAAACCATTGATCCATCAGTTGATGCAGTCTTAGTCTTCATATTGAGGATACCCTTCATTTTGTGTGTGGCGCTACCACCCTGCTAAATGGGATAGCTTTCAAACAGATCTAGCAGCTCAAATCTAGGCATCCATGAGGGGCTGTGGGTCAGAATTTTACTCAACCACAATCTTGGCCTGGCATATCCCCCACTCAATCATTACCACCAAGCCAGGGGATCAACCCTGTTTCAATGCGATGCAGGAAGGCATGCCAGGAGCAACACCAAGCGTACCTAAAGATGAGGTGTAATGGGCTAGTTTTTGGGATGGGGATCCATAACAGATACATAGCCAGTTGAATAGTTCGTACCCCTGAGGTCTACCCATCTTTTCAAAGCCAAATCCATCATACAAACCAACCTCCCATGCATTGACTCTGTCTATACTTCATTTCCCAGGAAAAGCAACTAGTATAATTAAGGACACTACACACTCTGAATATACTACCTTCTTCCATCAAGAAAAAAAATACAAAGATCTGAGGTCACATACCAACCAACTCAAGAACAGCTTCTTTCCTGCTGCCATCAGACATTTGAATGGACTTACCTTTCATTAATTTGATCTTTGTCTAGATCCTAGTTATGAATGTAACACTACATTGTGCACAGTTCTCATCTCCTTCTCTATGTACAGTATGCTTTGTCTGTATAGTGCGTAAGAAACAATACTGTTCACTGTATAATAATATATGACAATAATAAGTCAAAACAAAATTTCTCAGAGACAGGACTCTTCCTCTCTCTAGTACATTTTCCATACTTCTAGACAAGCTCTGACACCGCCACCTCAAATGGTAGCACTAATACCCAAATCTCCCATTTCCACATTCTAAGTCCCATTCCAGGGTTTAAGTACAAGCTGAGTCTCTAATGCAGTACGGAAGAATTACTCCACTGTCAGAAGTGTTGTCTTTCAGGTGAGACATTTATTAAACTAAGGCCCCAACTTCTCTCCCAGGTGGACATGACTGGCTCATTGTCATTACCTCAAAGGAGAGTAGACAAACTAGCTCCAGTGTCCTGGCTAATATTTCTCTCTCTCTCTCTCTCTCTCTCTCTGTCTCTAGCAGTCTCTCAAAAAAGGTGAGGAGGCTGCTTACCACAAAGTTCATGGCAAGGGCTTACATCTGGAGTTGTTTACCATAGCGAGGCTGGAGTGTTGCAGCTACCACAGAGTTCTAACTGAGCAGAAAACTCATCCACTCTTGCCACCACCATAGGCATATTGTAACCATTTACAAGCTGAAGGTCAATTTCCCTGGCTACAACTTTCTTGGGCATCAGGCCCTAGGGTGGGACATGAACCTGGAGCAAGTGACTCAGAGGTAGGCGCGCTACCTAATGTGCCACAATCAAAATCACACAAAGAAACAATAGATTATTTTAGAATCTCTATAGAGCAGAGGAAGGCAATTTGGTCCATTAAGTCTGCACGGACTACAATCCCACCTAGGCCCTATCCCCGTAACATCACATATTTACCCTGTAATTCCCCTGACACTAAGGAGCAATTTAGCATGGTCAAATCAACATAGCCCTCACATCTTTGGAGTATGGCAAGATACTGCAGCATCCAGAGGAAACCCATGCGGACACAGGGAAAACATGCAAACTCCACACAGTGTGATCTAAGGCCGGAATTGAACATGGGTCCCTGGAGTTGAGGCAGCAGTGCTAACCACCATGCAGAGCGTTACAACACTGCTGTTTGTGGGCACTTGCTGTGCACAAATTGGCTGTTGCATTCCCTACATTCCAGTGACTGGATTTCAGAAAGAATGCCACTGGACATCTCAAAGCATTTTGCTTCAAGAAATTCCATGGTTGTGAAAAACACTGTATAAACGGAAGGCAATCTACTTTCACTATTCCGCTAAACACTTTCAACTCCCTTCGACAAATAGAAACACAGTACATGACCCATCACCTCTTGAGGAATCCACCCAGTTATTATTTAAACATTCCTGCCTCAGCCCTTCCCTTTCCAATCCCTTTTCCCCATTGCTTTGTGACTGACTAAGAACAGTTTATTTCCAGTCAATTCCAGTAAGGTCACCATTTTGATACATTAACTTGGTTTCCTCTTCACGGATTCTGCCAAATCTTTTAAGTGTTTTTAATTTTCATTTTGGGATGTGGTTGTCACCGATGGGCAATAAATGCTGGCCTATCAACTGAATGCCTTTTAAGAGTCAACCACATTGCTGTGGGTCTGGAGTCACACATAGGCCAGACCAGTAAGAACGGCAGGCTTCAAACTTCAGGAAGCGTGGTGGAGGACGTGTCCTTGTCTACATCAGTGGGGGTGAAGTAAAGAAAGCTTCAAATTTTTGTGTGTCCAGACCATCAACAACCTATCCTGGCACCCCCATGCCAACACTGTAGTTAAGAAAGCAACATTTCTACTTTCTCAGGAAGACTGAAGGAAATTTGACATGTCCACTACAACTCTCACCAACTTTTATGGAAAGCATTCTTTCTGGTTGTATCACAGCTTGGTATGACTCCTGCTCTGCCCAAGACCACAAGAAATTACAAAGCGTAGCATGAATGTGGCCCAATCCATCATGCAAACCAGCCTCCCATCCACCGATTCTATCTACACTTCCCACTGCCTCATCAAAACAGCCGGCACAACTAAGGACCCCACGCACCCTGGACATTCTCTCTTCCACCTTCTTCCTTGAGAAAAGGATACAAAAGTTTGAAATTACATAACTACCAATTCAAGAACAGCTTCTTCTCTGCTGCCATCAGAGCTTTGAACAGACCTACCTCACCCTAAGTTGATCTTTTTCTATACCTTAGCCATGACTGTAACACTACATTATACACCGTCTCCTTTCCTTCTCTATAAATAGTAAGCTTTGTCTGTATAGCACACAAGAAACGATGCTTTTCACTGTATGCAACAATAATAAATCAAACAAGAGCTTTTATAATAATACACAATAGATCCATGGTCATCAATGTCTTTTAATTCCAGTTATATTAACATTCAAATTTGACTGGCTGGTCATCATTCAATATTTAATTCCAGATTTTTATTGAATTCAGATTCCTCCATCTGACATGGTGGGATTCGAACCTGGATTTCAAACAACACCCCTACACCACTGCTAACCCCAATAATTCCAGATTATTACTTGGCAGTTTTACATTTAAAAAGTGTCTCTTCCAAAGGCCCTAAACAAAAACTGCCCTCAGACAACTCATTCCCATTGGTAACTGTTTTTTTCTGATTTATCCCAATTAGCTGCTCTGGAAGTTTCAAAAACATTGCTATTTATTTGGGAGATAAATTCTCAAATAAACACATCCAATTCAGTCAGCCAGACCAATTCAGTGCGAATTTCAGTGGACGTATAGAGATAGCCCAGGAAAGACTCAGCAGATTTTGACAAAGACCACCCACGTAACATGCAGAGCTTAATTTTAAATTTTCACAGAGGAAACAAACATACTACTCTCTTTACAACGTACAGGCAGGAGCTGGGCGTTATAGACAAAGTGTGTCAAGCTACAATAAGAAATTGGAGTTTTTAAAACAACGCTGGTATTAAAAAAGTTGAAAGATGCTACTCGCTGTTGAGGGAGTCTGATTGAATGAAGATATTGGCGCCGCTAAAACTACGAACAGGTTATTAAATAATAATTCTCCTCTCCCCGGACTCCCTCTTTTTAATAATGTTTAGGTAGCATGTCATAAATCTGTTTCTCTGCAAACAACACTTTCTTGTTCGCTCCCGAGACTGCTGGTCTTAAAGTGTTACGAGCATTTCAAACTCACCCGCACGACCATTCATTTCTGAGTTAGAGAGTCTGTCCGGTTTAAAGAGCGCGCCAGAGGCGTATTTCCCCACCCCCCTGGCCTTGGATTGGAGCGAAATGGGGTCCTTTCCATAATAAGCCTCTTGCCTTCTCTCTCTAGTGGAGGGTGTGAGTGCTGCAGGTACCAGCACTGTCAGCCTGAGTAAGCATTCAGATCCTGTGCCTGGCCTCACGGTGGGAGCAGAGGGCTGCTTTCAGTTACTGATGGTGCTTGCCCCAGCAGTGGACCTGTATCTATAAAAACAACTGGTCAAACTGCAGGGAAGTCCTCTCAACTCCAGATTCATTCATTCCAGAGACGTGGGCATGGCGTTGGACTGGGCGTAAACACAGTAAGAAGTCTCACAACACCAGGTTTAAGCCCAACCAATTTATTTGACAGTAAACTCACAAGCTTTCGGGATTTCTCTCTTCCTCAGGTGAATGGAGAGTTCTGGTCTCAGACAGAGCACACGCAATATACAGATTACTGATTAGAATGCGATTACTGATTAGAATTACAACTAACCTGCTATTCAAGTCTTAAAGATGCCGACAATGTGAATGGAAAGAGCATTATGCATGGGTTAAAGAGATGTGTATTGTCTCCAGACAGGACAGTGAGTGAGCTTTTGCAAACCAGCATTTAAATAAATGGCCAGCCAGCATTTATTATTGTCCATCCCGAGGGCAGCACAGTATTTAGCACTGCTGCCTCATATCCGCCAGCGACCCAGTTTCAATTCTGGCCTCTGATCTCTGTCTGTGTGGAGTCTGCAAGTTCTCCCTCTGGGTTTCCTCCGGGTGCTACAGTTTCCCACCCCCCACAATCTGAACGACGTGCTGATTAGCTGCATTGTCCATGCTAAATTAACCTTGGTGTGAGGGAGATTAGCAGGGTAAATATAGAACATTACAGTGCAGAACAGGCCCTTCGGCCTTCAATGTTGCGCCAACGAATTAAGAAAAAGCAATGACCCTCTAACCTAAACCATTCCCTTTTCGTCCATAAACTTATCTACTAACCTCTTAAACGCCACCAAACGCCACCAATGAGGAGCTGCAGGGATAGGGGGTGGGTAGGATTGTGGTCAGTGCAGACTTGATGGGCCAAATAGCCTCCTTCTGCACTGTAGGGATTCTATGAACTCGAGGTTCATTCATTCCAGGGACATGGGTATTGTTGGCTGGCTAGCATATATCATTGTCCATCCCTAGGGTGGCACTGTAGCGTAATGGTTAGCACTGCCTCCTCACAGTACCAAGCATCCAGGTTTAATTCTCAGCTTGGGTCATTGTCTGTGTGGAGCATGCACATTCTTCCCGTTTTGCACAGTTTCCTCTGGGTGCTCTGGTTTCCTTCCACAATCCAAAGATGTGCGTGTTCGGCGGATTGGCCATGGCTAAATTACCCCTTAGTGTCAGGGGCACCAGCTAAGGTAAATGCATGGGGTTACGGGCCTGGTGAGAGTGTTGTTACTGCATTCTTGATGGGCCGAATGGCTTCCTTCTGCACTGAAGAATTCTTTGATTCAATTTGCCTTTGGAGGGAAGTTGAGAGTCAACATATTCCTGGAGTCACATGTGGGCCAGATCAGGTAGGGATGGCAGATTTCCTTCCCTAAAGGGCATTAGTGAACCAGATGGGTTTTCCCAATAATGGTTTCTTGGTGATCAGCAGTTTCTTAATTCCAGATATTTTTTATTGAATTCAAATTGCACCATCTCTCTGCACCAGAACATTTTTGCATTTCTGGATTAATAATCTAATAATAATACCACTGGGCCATTGCCTTACAGTACAGAAGGAGACCATTTGGCCCATTGATTCTGCACTGACCACAATCCCACATACCCCTGTCCCCATAATCCCACATAGTTAGAATATAGGACATAGAACACTACAGCACAAACAGGCCTTTCGGCCCACAAGTTGCTCCGATCACATCTATACCTATCAAGCCATAGAACTTTCTATAACCCCCTATCCCATTAGATCCCATATACTCATCCAGAAGTCTTTTAAAAGACCCCAGCGAGTTCGCCTCTACCACCACCAATGGCAGCCGATTACATTCACTCACCACCCTCTGAGTGAAAAACTTACCCCTAACATCTCCTCTGTACTTGCTTCCCTGCACCTTAAATCTGTGTCCTCTCGTAGCGATCATTTCAGCCCGGCGAAATAGCCTCTGAGAATCCACCCTATCTATTCCTCTCAACATTTTATAAACCTTTATCAGGTCGCCTCTCAATCTTCGTCTCTCCAGGGAGAAGAGTCCCAGCTCCCTCAACCTATCTTCATACAGCCTGCCTCCCGATCCAGGCAACATCCTTGTAAATTTCCTCTGCACCCTTTCAACAGCTTCCACATCCCTCCTATAGTGAGGCGACCAGAACTGTGCACAGTACTCCAAGTGGGGTCTGACAAGGGTCTTATTAAGTTGCAGCATTACCTTCCAACTCCTAAACTCAATCCCTACTAGTTCCTCTGATACTAAGAAGCAATTTAACATGGCAAATCAATCTAATCTGCACACTTTTGGACAATGGGAGGAAACTAGAACACCCAGGGGAAACCCACGCAGACATGGGGAGAGTGTGCAAACTCCACACAGACAGTCACCTGAACCCAGTTCCCTGGTACTGTGAGGCAGCAGTGCTAACTAAAAATGGAGAGAGGCAGCAGAAAGCTGAGGTACAGATGGTTCTGAATGCCCTTGTATATAAATCGAAAAGAAACTTAGAATGCAGATGCAGCAGATAATTAGGAAGGCAAATGGCCTCTATTGCAGGAGGACAGAATATAAAAGTAGGGATGTATCATTGCAATTGTATAGGGGTCTTGGTGAAGCCACACCTAGAGTACTGTGCATCTTCCGCCAGGACAATTAAAAAGAGGTTGTAAGAGCTTTTACAAGTATATGAAATGTAAATGGGGATTGGTACAGATAGGAGGGAGAGGCAAAAATTGGAACTATTTATTTATTCTCTCACCATCTGAATGTAAGCACAATTCTTCTTTGCTTGATAAATAGACTGTAATGCTTAACAAACCCTTTTGTGTTTAGGGTGGCACAATAGCACAGTGGTTAGCACTGCTGCTTCACAACTCCAGGGACCCTGGGTTCGATTGTCTGTGTGGAGTTTGCACATTCTTCTAGTATCTGCATGGGTTTCCTCCAGGTGCTCTGGTTTCCTCCCGTAGTTTGAAGATGTGTGGGTCAGGTCGATTGGCCATTGCCCCTAAGAATCCTGAGATGCACAGGTTAGAGGGATTAGCAGATAAATATGTAGAGATATGGGAATAGGGCCTGGGTGGGATCGTGATCGATGCAGATTCAATGGGCCAAATGGCCTCTTTCTGCACTGGAGGGTTCTATGATTCTTTGTTGATGTAGTCAATTGTTAAAGTGAGTCTCAGCAAACTCTCTGAGGATTAAATCATAAGCTTAGTGTATTCTTCACAGGGTGAGGATGATCACTTCTCGTGCACATGTATATATAGTTATAATAAAAATAATTTCTCCCTCAATATCAACAAAATGAAGGAGATAGTCATCGACTTCAGGAAAGGTAATGGAGAATATACGCCTCACTACATCAATGGGGATGAAGTAGAAAGGGTCGAGAGCTTCCGGTTTTTAGGTATCCAGATCACCAACAACTTGTCCTAGTCCCTGCATGCCAACACTATAGTTAAGAAAACCCACCGATGCCTCTGTCAGAAGCCTAAGAAAATTTGGCATGTCAGCTATGATAAATAGATGATGATATTGATGTACTTGTTTTCATCCTACAGATGCTTTGGCCCACCTTGTTGTCTAACAAAGAGCATACAAGGATTGTTCCCTTGGAGCAGCACGAAGAGGCAGCGATTTGGGAAAGCGTGAAGTTCGAGTGTTAAGTAGTTTTTTAACTTTTCTCTTTGTTTAAAATAGCGAGCGGGGGTAGTTTTTGCCATTTTTATTTAAACTATCTAGAAACCGGAAGTCGTCATTAGGAGGCTGCCGGTAGTTGTAGTTTTCTCTGTTTCTATAAATTGGTGATGTAGAGATGCCAGCGTTGGACTGGGGTAAACTCAGTAAAGTTTTGCAACACCAATTTAAAATCCAACCAATTTATTTGATAGTAAATCCACGAGCTTTCGACCCTATGTTGTGCCTTCGTCAGGCAAATGCAGTGTTCTGATCTGCAGAGGCACTCATATCCACACAGACAGTTACATACTGCTGATTAGAATGCGAATCCTTACATCTAACCTGCTATTCAAGTGTTAAAGTGGCTAACAATGTGTGTGAAGGGAATCCTGAGCATTGGTTACAGAATTGTGTATTTCCTCCAGACAGCACAGTAAGTGAGGTTTTTTTGCTAACCCAGGCAAGTTACGGGGGTTACAGATAGTGTGTCATGAAGCCAAGATCCCTGTTAAGACCTTCCTCATGTGTGCGGAGCTTGGCTATCAGTCTTTGTTCAGCGACTCTGCGCTGTCGTGTATCACGAAAGCCCCCTTGAAGAACATTTACCCGCAGGTCGGAGGCCGAATGCCCATGACTGCTGAAGTGTTCGCCCACAGGACGGGAACTGTTTTGCCTGGTGATTGTTGAGCGATGCTCATTCATCCGCTGTCGTAGTGACTGCATGTTCTCCCCAATGTACCATGCTTCGGGACATCCTTTCTTGCAACGTATTAAGTAGACAACGTTGGCCGAGTTGCAAGAGTATGTACCGTGTACCTGGTGAATGGTATCCTCTTCTATAAATTGGTCCAGAGAGGAAACCCAATTCTCTACACAGGTAGAGTATCCCACCCTCCCCCCTCCTCTAACCTAATAATAAAAGTGTGTGGGAAGTTTTTTTTTCTCCTTAAAGTAAATTAAAGTATCAGGGATGGCAGTGCAGGCAGTACGTTGCAACTCCTGTAGTATGTACGAGGTGAGGGACACCAGTAGTGTTCCTGCTGATTATACCTGCAGGAAGTGTGCCCATTTGCAGCTCCTTGAGGATTGTGTTAAGGAGCTGGAGCTGCAATTAGAGGAACTCAGGATAATTCGAGAGGTTGAGGAGGATATTGGCAGGAGTAACAAAGAGATAGTCACTCCTAAAAGTGATTCTTGGGTAACTATTCGGAGGAGGGGTAAGAAGCAATCGGGTAGACAATCCCCTGGGGCTGTTCCCCTCTAAAACAAATTTTCTGTCTTGGAGGCTACAGTTGAGGAAGAATCAACTGGAGATGGCCAAAGGGAGCAGGTCTCTGGGGGTGAGCCTGCTGAGAATGCTCAGGTGGGTAGGGGGAATAAGAGATTGGGCCTAGTAATTGGAGTCTCCATAGTTAGAGGGACAGATAGGAGAGTAAGTAGTAATAAAAGTGACTCAGGGCTGGTGTGTTGCCTCCCAGGTGCTGGAGTCCAGGATGTCGCAGATCGGGTTTTTAAGATTCTTAAGGGAGAGGGGAGTCAACCCCAAGTCATAGTTCATGTAGGGACACATGATATAGGAAGGACGAGGGAAGGGGATATTAAACAGAAATTTACGGAGTTGGGGTGGAAGCTTAGGGCCAAAACTGGCAGAGTGGTTATCTCTGGACTCTTGCCTGTGCCGAGGGATAGTTTAGAGAAGAACAGAGAGAGGGAATGTTTGAACTCGTGGCTGCGGGGATGGTGCAGGAGGGAGGGTTCAGGTTCCTGAACAATTGGGACTCATTCTGGGATAGGTGGGACCTCTACAAGAGAGATGGTCTACACCTGAACCAGAGGGGAACTAATATCTTGGGGGGAAAATTTGCTAAGGCTATGCAGGGGGCTTTAAACTGATTCGGGGCGGGGTGGGATCCTAAGTAGTTGGGGTGCTAAGATGGATGAGAGTAAGAGGGTCATATAGGAAAGCTGTAAAACATAGCAGCATACGGGTGGGGTAGGGCATGGTTTGAAATGCGTATACTTTAATGCAAGGAGTATTTGCAATAAGGGGGAGGAACTTGCAGCTTGGACCAGTACCTGGTACTTCGATGTTGTGGCCATTTCAGAGACTTGGGTAGAGCAGGGACAAGAATGGATGTTGCAGGTTCCAGGGTTCAAATGCTTTAGTCGGAGTAGAGAAGGAGGTAGAAGAGGGGGAGGAGTGGCATTATTAGTCAAAGACTGTATCACAGTGACAGAGAAGAAGTTTGATGAGGACTTGTCTGTTGAGGTAGTATGGGCTGAGATTAGAAACAGGAAAGGAGAGGTCCCCCTGTTGGGAGTCTTTTATAGACCTCCTAAAAGTTCTAGAGAGGTAGAGGAAAGGATTGCAAAGTCAATTCTGGTCAGGAGTGAAAGTAATAGGGTAATTGTTATGGGGGACTTAAACTTTACTAATATTGATTGGAATAGCTATAGCTCTAGCTCGTTAGAGGGGTCAGTTTTTGTACAAAGTGTGCAGGAAGGTTTTTGACTCAGTATGTAGATAGGCCAACTAGAGGTGAGGCTACATTGGATTTGGTGCTGGGCAATGAGCCAGACCAGGTGTTAGGCTTGGGAGTTAGTGAACATTTTGGTGATAGTGACCACAATTCGGTTACGTTCACCTTAGTGATGGATAGGGATAGGCATGAAGCTGGGGGCAGTAGTTATAGCTGGGGGAAGGGTAATTATGAGGCCATCAGGAGAGAATTAGGGTGCATAGATTGGACTGGGAAACTACAGGGACTGGGAACATCTGGAATGTGGAGCTTATTCAAGGAGCAGCTGCTGCGAGTTCTTGATAAGTATGTCCCTGTCAGGGAAGGAGGAAATGGCCGAGTAAGAGAACCTTGGTGTACGAAAAAAGTTGATTTGCTGGTTAAAAGGAAAAAGGAGGCTTATGTCAGGATGAGGCTTGAAGGCTCGGTTAGTGCAATGGATAGCTATAGATTAGCCAGGAGGGAGCTAAAGAGTGAATGGAGGAGAGCTAAGAGGGGACACGAGAAGACTTTGGCTGATAGGATTAAGGAGAATCCTAAAGCTTTCTTTAGATATGTTAAGAATAGAAGATTGGTTAGGACAAGACTAGGGCCAGTCTAGACAGCAGTGGGAAGTTGTGCGTGGAGCCTGAAGAGATTGGAGAGGTACTGAATAAATATTTCTCTTCGGTATTCACGCAGGGTGATGTAAATGTAGTTATGGAAAACACTGAGGTACAGGGTAGCAAGCTGGAAGGTATCGAAGTAGATAGGGAGGATGTGCTAGATATTCTCGAGGGTTTGAAGTTGGATAAGTCCCCTGGGCCGGACGGGATTTACCCTAGGATTCTCTGGGAGGCAAGAGAGGATATTGCAGAGCCTCTGGCTCTGATCTTCAGGTCCTCGTTGGTTACGGGTGTGGTTCCGGAGGACTGGAGGATAGCGAATGTGGTCCCATTGTTTAAGAAGGGGAAGAGAGATCTTCCAGGGAATTATAGGCCAGTGAGTCTTACTTCTGTTGTGGCAAAGTATTGGAGAGAATTATTAGGGATAGGATTTATAGTTATTTAGAGAGAAATGAATTGATTGGGGATAGTCAGCATGGTTTTGTGAAGGGTAGGTCGTGCCTTACTAACCTCATTGAGTTTTTGAAAAAGTGACTAAGGAGGTGGATGGGGGTAAGGCGGTTGATGTGGTATATATGGACTTTAGTAAGGCGTTTGATAAGGTGGCCCATGGAAGACTTCTGCAGAAAATGCAGATGCATGGGATAGAAGGTGATTTAGCTAATTGGGTTAGGAATTGGCTAGCAGATAGAAGACAGAGGGTGGTGGTTGATGGAGATATTCATCGTGGAGTTCGGTTACAAGTGGTGTACCTCAGGGGTCTGTTTTGGGGCCCCTGCTGTTTGTAATTTTTATAAATGATCTGGATGAGGGTATTGAAGGTTGGATTAGTAAATTTGCAGATGACACTAAAGTCGATGGAGTGGTAGATAGTGAAGAGGGTTGTTATAGTTTGCAGAGGGACTTGGACAAGTTGCAGAGCTGGGCCGAGAGGTGGCAAATGGAGTTTAATGTGGAAAAGTGTGAGGTAATGCACTTTGGCAGGAATAATAAATGTGTAGAATATAGGGCTAATGGTAGGATTCTTAATAGTGTTGATGAACAGAGGGATCTTGGTGTATATGTGCATAGATCCCTGAAAGTTGGCAATCAAGTCGATAAGGTTGTTAAGAAGGCATATGGAGTCTCAGCTTTTATTGGTAGGGGGATTGAATTTCGGAGCCGCAACATCATGTTGCAACTGTACAAACTCTAGTGCGGCCGCACTTGGAGTATTGTGTACAGTTCTGGTCCCCGCATTATAAGAAAGATGTGGAGGCATTGGAGAGGGTACAGAGGAGGTTTACCAGGATGTTGCCTGGTATGGAGGGGCAGGTCTTATGAAGAGAGGCTGAGGGATTTGAGGTTGTTTTCGTTAGAAAGAAGGCAGCTAAGAGGAGACCTTATTGAAACATATAAGATGATTAGAGGTTTAGATAGGGTGGACAGTGATAGCCTTTTTCCTAGGATGAAGAAAGCTAGCACGAGGGGACACAGCTTTAAATTAAGGGGTGATAGTTATAGGACGGATATCAGAGGTAGGTTCTTTACCCAAAGGGTGTTCGGGAGTGGAATGCCCTGCCTGCAGCAGTTGTAGATGCGCCAAGTTTGGTGGCGTTTAAGAGGTTAGTTGATAAGTATATGGAAGAGAAGGGAATTGTTTAGTTTGGAGGGTCATTGCTTTTTATATTGGTCGGCGCAACATCGAAGGCCGAAGGGCCTGTTCTGTGCTGTAATGTTCTATGTTCTACACGCAATGGGTCGTGAGAGGGCTGCTCTTGGATTTTTTTCAAGAGTATCCTAGTGCTTCACGTCGTTAGTATACGCTTGACCTGGACCATTTGATGGGCAACACGACAGCTCAGTGACTATCGCTGTGCTGTGCAGATACATGGATTTGGGCCTGTGTCTGTGGGAGTTTGCGCATTCTCCCCGTGCTTGCGTGGGTTTTCTCCGGGTGCTCCGGTTTCCTCCCACATCCCAAAGATGTGCTCTTAGGCTAATTGGAAAAACAAATTCTCCCTAAATTGTCTCAAATTTGGTTTTTAATCCATAGATCTATAAACATAGACAGGGATCACAGGTAGAGGTGGGAACATCGGGGTGGCGGTGCGGGCTCATTGGGCCGAAGGGCCTGTTTCCCGTGCTGTTTTGTTCTTTGTTCTTCTTTGTTCTATGAATCTCACCAACATTTACACCATAAAAAGCATTCTTTCTTCATCACAGTTTGGTATGGCTCCTGCTCTGCCCAAGACTGCAAGAAACTACAAAGGCTAGCCCAACTCATCATGCTGACCAGCCTCCCATCCAATGACTCTGTCTACACTTCCCACTGCCTCGGCAAAGCAACCAGCATAATTAAGGATCCTAAGCACCCTGGACATTCTCCCTTCCACCTTCTTTTGTCAGGAAAACGATACGAAAATCTGAGGTCACGTATCAACCAGCTGCCATCAGACTTTTGAATGGACTTATTCGCACTCAGTTGATCTTTGTCTACATCCTTGATATGACTGTAACGCTGCATTCTGCACTCTCTCCTTTCCTTCTCTGTGAATGGTATGTTTTGTCTGTATAGCATGCAAGAAACAATACTTTTTCTTGTATTGTTTATTATTGGCAATAATAAATCAAATCAAAGCGGGGCATTGGAAAGTGCGGTTTGCAACTCTGAATAACTTCGGATAATGGATATCAATTCACAGAGTTCAAAAGTCCAAATCCAAAAACCTTTCCCTCAGTGAGAAGTTCCAGTTCAGGCAAGTCCCCAGCCGAAGGCAACCACAGAATGATAGCGATATGATAGCGATACAGTGACACATGGTTAATATTCAGAAACTTTCCAGTTAAACAGGTTTCTCAGAGGGCTTATTGCAGGGCTCTTTTAGCCCCGAGGCCTGCTGTCAGATGTTTGCTGGTCGGAGTTAACTTGAGAAACTCCCTTCTTCTGAGTTCTCAACAGTACAGAGATTTCAAAATGGCCACCTGAGTGAGGTGACCACCCTCCACAATAATTTCATGAAGAGATGTTTATCTCGTATCCGGATCTGGCTAATGTTTTGTGGTTTATAATGCTCCAGTCATTAGCTTTTGAAAAACTGGGTGGCACGGTAGCACAGGGGCTAGCACTGCTGTTTCACAGTTCCTGGGTCCTGGGTTCAATTCCTGGCTCAGGTCACTATCTGTGTGGAGTTTGCACGTTCTCCTCATGTCTGCATGGGTTTCCTCCAGGTGCTTCAGTTTCTTCCCACAGCCCAAAAGTGTGCAGGTTAGGTTGATTGGCCATGCTTAAAAAATTGCCCTTTAGTGTCCAGGGATGTATAGGTTAGTGGGTATAATATGTAGGGATATGGGGTAGGGCCTATGTGGGATGATGTTCAGTGCAGACTCGATGGGCCAAAGGGCCTCTTTCTGTAATGTAGAGTTCTATGATTCTATGAAACTAATTATCCATATCGCCTTGTCAGACCTTCAGACTGCTGAATGGATGAGCTCATAAATAGAGTAATGTTCATTTCATTCTAATAGTTTCTTTTTTTGAAATGGACTTTGACAATCTCAAGTCTGAGATTTGTGATCAGCATGTAGGGGCGTATTTCTATCTATATAAGGTCTAGTGATTATCTTATAATTCCAGTCATCAGCTGACTGGTGGCAACCATCTTTTTGTTTGGCAAAGTTCATTTTTAAATAAGCAAAAGAAAAACATTTTGTTTACATAGTTTATAAATGACATGAAAGTAGCTTAGTAAAGTCCCTTAGAATCAGCAACAGGATAAATTACCATTGGGAAAATGGCAGAGACATTTAACAAATATTTTGGGCAGAATTCTCAATTTTTTTTGTCTAAGTGCAGCATCAAGCCTTCTGGAATTGTTGTTCCCACTCGTTAGAATGGCATGAATTTCTGCCCCATTCTCTGCTAATTATGCACCAGTTAGTATCTCTTGGAATCATACAGTGGCTAAGAAGCTGATTCATTCACCACCTCCCCATGAGTTCAAAGGTCGATTGCCATATTTAAATGCCAGTCTAATACACTCATATCAGTCTCTTTGGGCCTCCAGTTGTAGGAGAATGCTCAAGATTGTGTCCAATCAGAAACAACAGGTTATCTCCCTCAAAAAGAAGGCAGCACCCAGTTCCAACCACTTGGTCCTCAACACCATGATCTACAGAAGCATATCCTCTGCACCAGGGATGGCTTGAAGAAACACCAGAGCATCACCCCTCTGGCCTGGGATCTGTCACCCAGAAGATCAACACAGCTTAAACAACGCCAGGAGCACCATGCGATGCAAGAAGTGGATGAATAATCTCGCCCATACTGTCAGGGTAAATCATCCTTCAATTTCCTCCAGGGTCAAGCTCCCAAAGTGGCATCATGTACTCAAATGGCTGTGCTCCTCATGAATAGGTAGATAGATTTCTGATAGACAAGGGAATTATGGGGAGAAAGCGGGAAAGTGGGACTAATCCACTTCAGATCAGCCATGATCTTATTGAATGGTGGGGCAGGCTCAAGGGGCTAGATGGCCTACTCCTGCTCCTATTTCTTATGTTCTTAATATCAGACATCCATTAGCGTGGGACCACCTATCACTCATTCTCTCACAGGCACTTTCATGGAATATGTAAATGTACTGGGAACACATCTGACTCTAACTAACGTTGGCTGAGTGTGCTGTCATAGTTGAGATAGTTTGCGGCATACATACTTTGTCTAACATTATAGTAAAATCTTATTATCTATGAGCTGGATAGTTCCTGTGGGTTGCTAACTGTGATTAAATGTATTCCTGCTCTATCACATGACTTGTCCCCAGACTCTAGCTATTCGTTGGCCAACTCTTGGCTGTTTTGATACAGCCAATGGCATGCAGGACCATGTTAGAGGGCAGGAAACTGTCAAAAACCTTGGTATGGCTCCAGAGTAACCTGTGGACAAGTTATCGATAGCAGGTTGCTTTCTCTAATGATTAGATGGGTTGATTATGACAATCTAGTAATTTCATGGTCACCATTACAGATACTAACTTTTTATTCTTGATTTATTTAATAAATTGAATTTAAATATCCAACTCCCACATTGGGAATTGAAATTAGTCTTCTGGATTAGTGCTGGATATCCAGTCCAGAAGCGTAATTGCAAATCTATGAAATCCTCTGTCCTTGCAGTAGCAAAGCCATTGTTCACCATTCCCGTCAAGCTTTACAGGAACATCACGAACTGGTTTGTGCAATAATGGATGTTGTTGTTGGGAATTTAATGCAATGTGTTGGAGCCAATTTGTAATAAGGCGAGTTTCCTCATCCACGTTTCGCAACAATCTGATAAACTTTAGTTGATATTTTAATTATATGCGCAAGTTCACTTGGCTAAAAGAAGGAAATAATTATCTCTATTCTGACTTAGTCACTGGAAACTGATTGAAGTTGCTGTCTCAAGGCTGGTGACCTTTTTTCTCAATGCAAAGTTACGGTTGAAAAGTAATACATATCCATTTGAGGGGGAGAACGCAAAAGGGGGCAACAACTTGGATTATATAGTGCGCCATAATAAAGGTCAGAATTGGAGAATCGCAGAGTGTAGGAGCGGCTGGGTGAGATTTCAGAGATGGGAAGATGTGGATTTGATGGAGGGATTTGAAAACAAGGATGAGAATTTTATGAATATTGTGTTGCCTGAGGGAAATCAATGAATACAGATGCCAATTCACAAAAATTCACACATTCATTAGTACTCATTCACTCACCATTCGCTCAGTCACTAAAACAATAGAACTGTAGAATCCCGATAGTGCAGAAGAGAACCATTTCACACATTGGGCCCTATTTTATCATTTTGATTCTAAGTGTGAGGCAGGGTTGAAACTGGGAGCCGACTTTTAGACCCGTTCTCCGGCACCCCGTATGCACTCTGCCTGAAAAAATATCAGTGTTTGTGAATCGCGCTGCACAAACCCGTGGGCAGAGCTTAATGCACCCAAAATCCTGCAGCTCCGATCGGTGCCTCCAATTGCACATGCGCAGAGAAAAAAATGATAAGATGTGGCTCTCTTGCCACATCTCTCTCCCTGGTCCTCATAGACATTGTCCCACCCCCACAACATTACTGACTCCCTTATCTTGCCACTCACCCGCCACCCAGACCAATCGCAACCCTCCTCCCCTCCCCCCCACCAATTTCAGGCAGAGTGGCAGAGTATCCTCCTTCCCCCTCACTGATCTCGGGCAGAATGGCAATGGACCCCTCTTCCCTCTCACTGATCTCAGGCCGAGGGGCAGTGGACTCCCCCTTTCCCTCCACAAACCACTGATCTCAAGTGGAGTGACAGTGGACCCTCCGCTTCACCACCCAACCAACCCCCCCCCCCCCCCCCAACCCCCCACCGATCTCAAGCAGAGAGCTTTTGGATGCTCAGCACTGACCTCCTCACTAGCTGGAGCCCGAATTGGACTTTTGTGGAGCATGTCTGCCTCGCGCCGAATCTGGATAAGCCAACACGGTGGTGAAGGGGGAAGTGCGGGTGAGGTTGGACGTACAACCAGTTAAGTCAATTTAAATGCATGGCCATTTTTGTGCCTTAGCAAAGGGGGAACCGGTGCGGAGGCAGGCACAGATTGCACCACTTGTCTCATACCCGACTTTACCAAGTTCTCGTGCCTGAAAATGGTTGCAACGCAATAGTAAAATCAGCCCATTGAATCTGTACCAACTCTCGGCAAGAGCACCTTAATCGGGCCCACCCTTTCCACACTGTTGCCAAACAGATGTTTAAATGGCTTATCCACCTAACCAGTACATCTCTGGGAAGAAACTGGAGGAAACCCACGCTGACATGGGGAGAACGTGCAGACTCCATACAGATTCACACATCTAGGAATACCCGCTCATTCATAAAAAAAAATTAGACATTCACTAATATTTATTCATTTACACATTCGCTAACACTTGCTCATACAATGCCTTACTGAATTTGGTCATAACTTTGTGAATCATTTCACATGTCATGATATAGGGCCTGTTTAGTTTACGCTTCTATAATAATCGGAATGCATAGGGAAGTTAATAATGGGTTTTGAGTAATCCTCCCACATTTCTTCAATCATTTTTATTTGTACCACGGATGAAGAAAGCTCTGTATTTCTCTAGCACTTTTCACAATCATAGGATGTTTCAACACACTTTACATCCAACGGAGTACTTTTAGATGTAGTCACTGTTCGCGTATAGGAAGCAGGACAGTTTGCTTGCACACACTAACCTGTCACAACCAAGTGTTAGGGTAATGATCAGATACTTTTTTTGTTAATGTTGATTAAGCGAGAAATCTCCTGCATTCCTTTAAAGTTGTACCATTGGATCTCTTGCATCTAATTCCGAGAGCAGCCTGGACCAAGGTTAATGAGTTCGTAGAATCATAGAATCTCTACAATGCAGAAAGAAGCCATTCAGCCCATGGAATCTATAGCGACAACCATCCAGGCCTTGTCCCTGTGACCCCACATATTTACCCCGCTAATCTCCCTGACACTCAGAAACAATGGCCAATCAACCTAAGTAAAAGGTCTGACAACACCACTTTTAAATCCAACCAATTTATTTTATTATTAGGAAATAAATCGGTTGGATTTAGAACTGATGTTGTCAGACCTCTTACTGTGTTTGCCCCAGTCCAACGCCAGCATCTCTACATCAATCAACCTAATCCATACATCTTCGGACCGTGGGAGGAAACACACGCGGACGCGGGGAGAACATGCAAACTCCAGACGGACCTGAGACCAGAATTGAACCCGGGTCCCTGGCGCTGTGAGGCAGCAGTGCTAACCACTGTGCTGCCTCGTGATGTGAGTTAGCTGAGAGACGAATCTCCAACAACACTCTCCCAGTCCTCCACCAGGATGTTTGAAGCGGATTTAAACCAGCAATCTTCCGACTCCAAAGTGAAACAGCTATCAATTGAGCCAAGACTGATTCATATCATTCTGATTTTATTTTTGGCAATGAATTAGCTGTATCACAGTGACATAGCAGTTCATTTTGAAATAGGAGTAGATTAAAATTCTTGCCAACTGAGTCACAATACCTAAAACTATTGATTACACAATGATCACTCCTTACTTTCAGTTTTAAGATTGAATTCAGTCACGGACTTATTCTACCCGGAGGAGGTTTTCCAAAGAAGGAACTAATCACTTGTTGAAGGGAATTTTTTTTTAAAACAAGTCAGTCAGATTCTGAGATGAGAATGGATCTGGAATCTTGGTTACAGTTGGAAGTCATTACAGAGGGAGAAGAGAAATATAACGCACACATACAAATATATATCACAAATATAACACACATAGGAAGAGACAAAATGGAAGTGACAGAGATGGAAGTAGGTGGTCTTGATGATGAAGCAAGTGTGTGTTCAAACCCTCATCTTGGAGTCAAAGATAAGACCGAGGTTAGTTGTGTATGGACTTGTCCAATTCAGCTGCGGGATGAATGAGTTGGGAGATAGAGAATGGAGTTTGTGATGGGGAGTGAGGACTATGGCTTTGGCTTCCCCATTAGTGAGATGGAGGGAGTTTGTTCCCATCCAGTGCTAGATACCAGATGAGCAAGTGACCTTACAGAGAGTGAAGGGGGTCAAGTAAATGAGGCTTTAATCTAAAACCTTTCAACTTGGGATGAATATGCTATGCTCTCCCACTGAGCCAGGGCTGACACCTATTGTGGAATCTTGCTGAGACACCAGGGATCTCACCTACCAGCTGGAGAGCCAGTCAGAAACCCATCCTGCCTTTTTTTTTCTGAAAGATCAGCAGCAGATCCTCCTCTGCAATTAATCCTGGGTAGAAGTCTCGTCTACCAAGAGGTCAGGAGTCCTTCAGCTCATCAGCACCATGGGGGAGACAGGGGATGCTGCTGGAAGGGAAGGAACCAGAGTCCCAGACTCACAAAGCAAACCAGGCCAATGATAAGTAAGGTGGGGGGTCGGGTTGGTGGTTTCAAAGGGTGGCTGAGGGGTGGGAGGGGTACTAACTCTCAGTGTGCTCCCCACAACGTCAAATTCCTAGATTAGGCATTGGGAATTGATTTATTATATGTATTGAGATCCCATGAAAAGTATTGTTTCTTGTATGCTACACAGAGAAAGCATACCATTCATAGAGTACATAGGGGAGAAGGAAACTTCGGGTCAGCGTGTAACATTACAGTCATAGCTAGGGTGTCGATAAAGATCAACTTAGTGTGAGATGGGTCCATTCAAAAGTCTGACAGCAGCAGGGAAGAAGCTGTTCTTGAGTCGGTTGGTACGTGACCTCAGACTTTTGTATCTTTATCCCGACGGAAGAAGGTGGAAGAGAAAATGTCGGGGGTGCGTGTGTGCGAGGAAGCACTCCCTCCCATAGGAGCTGGTTGTATTCTTTTGACAGCCAGACACGCTGCTGATGATAGACCTGACTGCAGCTTTGGTAGTTATTAATTGGCAAAATGTGTGGGTTAGATTGATTGGCCACGCTAAAAAATTGCCCCTTAGTGTCCAGAGATGCGTGAGTTAGAGGGATTAGTGGGTATAATATGTAGGGATATGGAGGTAGCACCTGGGTGGGATAGTGCTCGGTACAGACTCGATGGGCCAAAGGGCCTCTTTCTGCACTGTAGGTTCTATGATTCTATGAACTGGTGGCGGAAGAGGAAGGTCAACTGCTGGCGTTCCACGCAGAACTGGATTCTAGCAGAGCTGGGATGGAGTGGGGGGGCTGGCAGACTATCAACCTGCCCATCTCATTTCCAACCTCATTACCAGAGAGAGCTGAAGATTCCTCCACTAGATTTACATTATTGTTGGTAAAGGGAGAGAGGGAAATTTTACTGTTGAGTAAATATACAAAAGGATATGTGATAATGCAATCAGTCAGAGATAAGTAGACACTGATCAACATGCTTAAAGGTTGTTAGAGATACTGTCGGTTTAGAAATGATCTCAATATGTATAGGGTGGCACAGTAGTTAGCATTGCTGCCTCGCAAAGCCAAGGGCCTGTGTTCGATTCTCGGCATGGGTCACTGTCTTTGCACATTCTCCCTGTGTCTGTATGGGTTTCCTCCAGTTTCCTCCCACACTCCAAAAGATAAGGTGCATTGGTCATGCGAAGTTCTCCTTCAGTGTACCTGTATAAGTGCCGGAGTGTGTCATAGTAACTTCATTGCAGTGTTAACTTATGGCTACTTGTGACACTAATAAATAAACCATACTGTCACAGTAAATATAGACACTGGCCTCAAGCCAATGAAGAGTTAGTGCAGAAAATGATGAGTTTAAAGTAGCAGATTTGAACTTATCATTCTCTGCCCTGTTTCCCCCCCCCCAAGCTAATCATTAGATTTTAATTGAAATCATGCCCTGTGATGAACACATTTTCTGAACAGAAATGATTTTAACGGAAGAAATATGAAAAATAAGGAGTTTCGAACCTTCAGAATATCTCAAAGTGCTTTACAAGCTACTGAATATTTTTAAAGTGTTATAATGTAGAAAAACTCAAAATTGGCAGCCTTCAAGTCTTTAAAAAGATAAGAGGTGTGATAATGTTAACAGGAGTTGATTATTTAACTTGGCAAGTGCACTGAACAAACAAAATACGATTTCTGCTCATTAACTGGAAAATCTCTGTTGTCTTAACTCCTTGCGCATGAGCTGCCGAAATATCTAATAGATAGGATAGAACTCTGTAAGAACAAAGGCAATGATGGACAATCTAATTCTTTATGGAGCATAAGCTCCTTTGTACAGTTGTGACCCCGGGGGCCATCTGTGGGATGTTAGTGGTGTGATTGAATAGTGTGGGTTATGAGGGCCACCTCAGTCATTTAGTTGCTCTGGCAGATTTCATTTCAAAAGGGGTTTCTCGGCTGGCAGTGGCAAGAGAAGGTGATTTTAGCCATTGGACAGCATTTAAGTAGTGCCAATGATGGGCAGGTGAGCTTGTGGCATGGAGCAGTTGGCAGCAGCTGAGGGATGGGTTGCACGTGCCTGCCCACCCGCTTCCCCAGCTAACACAACAATCTTTCTCTCGTGATCGGAATCTATTTAATCTGCATTTGGATGCACCAGTGCTGTTCAATTGTGTAAGGAGATATTGAGCCCATGTAGAAGAGCTGACTCACTGTATAGCTTCAAGCAAGAGCTGAACATAGAACACTACAGCACAAACAGGCCCTTCGGCCCACAAGTTGTGCCGAACACATCAAAACCTACCCAGCCATAGACCTATCTATAACCCCCAATCCCAACCCCCAAACCTGTTTCAAGAAAGGAGAAGGAGACAGTTGACGACAGGAATATGAGTTGCTGATGACACAGAGATGGATGGGAAAGCGAATTGTGTGGAAGACACGGAAAGTCTGCAGAGGGATCTGGATAGGCTGAGTGAATGGGCAAGGACCTGGCAGATGGAATATAACGTTGGCAAATGTGAGGTTATCCACTTTGGAAGAAATAATAGTAGAATGGAATATTATTTAAATGGTGAAAAATTACAACATGCTGCAGTGCAGAGGGATCTGGGTGTCCTTGTGCATGAATCGCAAAAACTCAGTCTGCAGGTGCAGCAGGTGATCAAGAAGGCAAATGGAATGTTGGTCTTTATCGTGAGGGGGATAGAATATAAAAGCAGGGGGGTCTTGCTGCAACTGTAAAGGGCACTGGTGAGGCCGCAGCTGGAGTACTGCGTGCAGTTTTGGTCCCCTTATTTGCGAAAGGATATATTGGCCTTGGAGAGAATATATAGAAGTTTACCAGGTTGATACCGGAGATGAGGGGGTTAGCTAATGAGGAGAGATTGAGTAGTTTGACCTGTACTCGTTAGTGTTTAGAAGGCTGAGGGGGGAATCTTATGGAGACATATAAGGTAATGAAGGGGCTAGATAGGATAGAGATAGAGAGATTCTTCCCACTTAGAAAGGAAATCAGAATTAGAGGGCACAAAATAAGGGGTCAGTTTAGAACAGAGTTGAGAAGGAACTTCTTCACTCGGAGGGTGGTGAATCTCTGGAATTCTCTGCCCATTGAAGTGGTGGAGGCTACCTCGCTGAATATATTTAAGTCACGGGAAGATAGAATCTATCTTCGTGTCGATAAGGCAATTAAGATCATGGGGAGCAGGCAAGTAAATGAAACTGATGGAACTGATCCACGTCAGATCAGCCATGATCTTGTTGAATGGTGGGGCAGGCTCGAAGGGCTAGATAGCCTACTTCTGCTCCTACCAGAAGGACGTGGAGACTCTGGAGAGAGTGCAGAGGAGATTTACCAGGATGCTGCCTGGTATGGAAGGTCTGAGTTACGAGGAGAGGTTAGGCAAATTGGGACTGTTTTCCTTAGAAAGACATAGACTTAGAGGAGATCTAATAGAGGTGTACAAGATTATGAGGGGTATAGATAGAGTAAACAGGGTTAAGCTTTTTCCTAGGATGGACTCAAATAGCACGAGGGGTCACGGGCTTAGGGTGAGGGGGGTAAGGTATAATTTGGATGCTAGAGGGAGTTTTTTCACACAGAGGGTGGTGGGGGTATGGAATGCGCTGCCAAGTAAAGTGGTGGAGGCAGGCACTCTGGAGTTATTTAAGAAATACTTAGATGGGCACATGAACAGAATGGGAATGGAGGGGTATAGAAAACTGATTTAAAATAGGGATCATGAGCCTTGGGAGTCCCTGGGAAGTGTGTAAATAGATGATGATATTGATGTACTTGTTTTTATCCTACAGGTGCTTTGGTCCACCTTGTTGTCTAACGAGGGGCATACACGCGATGGGTCGTGAGAGGGCTGCTCTTGGATCTTTTTCGAGAGTATCCTACTGCTTCACATGGTCATTGTACGCTTGACCTGGACCATCTGATGGGCAACATGACAGCTCAGTGACCATCGCTGTGCTGTGCAGGTACATGGATTTGGGCCTGTGTCTGTGGGAGTTTGCGCATTCTCCCCGTGCTCGCGTGCGTTTTCTCCGGGCGCTCCGGTTTCCTCCCACATCCCAAAGATGTGCTCTTAGGCTAATTGGCAAAACAAATTCTCCCTAAATTGTCTCAAATTTGGTTTTTAATCCATAGATCTATAAACATGGACAGGGATCACGGGTAGAGGTGGGAACATCGGGATAGCGGCGCGGGCTCATTGGGCCTAAGGGCCTGTTTCCTGTGCTGTTATATTCTTTGTTCTTTGTTCTATTTCTTGTGATAGTTAATAATAATGAAAACCTGAGAAAAGTCTGTCTGGTTCAGTTGCGAAATGGGTTTGGAGGAGAATTTTACAGTATTTCTTTTCCTGTTGCTTAATTCTACTTATCATTTCCCTCAAGAGGTTGCCTAATTCCGTGTGAGTTTGGATGCTACGTATTGCGATGGATAAAAGGTCAGGAGTGTTTGGTACAGGCTAGTTCAATCAGCCTGTCCAACGCCCCCCGGGAGTCTGTTCCGTTCCGTGAGTTTTCCCGCACACTTTGTGTTGGGGGCTCCGAGTCACTCCCCCTCCACCCTTCCCGCTCTTCCTTCCCCTCTTTCCTCCCACCTTCACCCCCTCCCTCCTCCAGTATGAATGTCAGTGATGAGCCCAAACCTGTTTGGTCAGCTCACTGTACAGCTGCTTAATTGAAGGTAGGCTTGTGTTTGGCTTGAAGAGAGGTCCCTGTTGCCATCTCATAGAATCCCTACAGGGCAGAAAGAGGCCTTTCGGCCCATTGAACCCTGTGCTAACATCAATCTACTCAGGCTGTATCCCGTAACCCCACTTGTTGCCCCTGATACTAAAGGGCAATTTAACATTGGCCAAGCCATCTAACCTGCACATCTTTGGACTATGCGAGGAAACCCAAGCAGACACAGGGAGAGCATGCAGACTCCACACAGACTGTGACCCAAAGCTGGGAATTGAACCCGGATCCTGTGAGGCAGTGCTAACCGCTGTGCCACCATGCCGCCACTATTTATGGGAACATTTCCACTTTTGGTGACTGCCGGTGCCAATCTGGCCTCAGCAATGCCGCTATTATTGAAGCCGGTGTGAAATTCGGGGAGTGGGTGGGGAGGGTGGGGGGGGGGACATAACTGCCAGGGCCAAGGTGGGGGTGAGAGGCTGGGGGCAGGGTAATCCACTTGGGGTGGAGAAGGGAATGTGGGGAAAGCCAAAGGTTCCAATGATGGACCTCGAGGGCCAATAAAATGGGAAACTCATGCCCCCCCCAACCCATCCCGTCCCCCTGCTTCTCAGCCAGCTTTCATCCTTGGTACCAGCCCGAGTTAGCGAGAGCAGAAATTCCACCGCTGTGGGAGGAGATTCTTCAAGTAGTCAATCAATGTCCCATGGGTGGGCTTCCCAGGCCCTTCCCCTGTTCTGTGCTGGCGCATGGGCGGGCCGGTGCCAGTAATGATGCCCAATTTTACACTGCCAGGAAAGAGCAATAAAATGAGAAATAAAGAATCCAGCAACTGGGAGTGTGTTGGGGTAGTTATAGGTTTAAAGAAAAACAAGCTATTTTAAACAAGAGAATTGTAGGAAAGACACAATTGGCTGGGTTAGTGGAACTCGTGTTTTGAAAAGCTGATTAGCCCAGAAACACTGTAACAGATATTTGCCTGATGCAGGTTGGTGAGAACATAGAACATAGAACACAGAACATTACAGCACAGTATAGGCCCTTGGGCCCTTGATGTTACGCCGGCCAGTGGACCCTCTAACCTAAACTATTCCAATATCATCTATATGCCTATCCACCGACCATTTGAATGCCCCCAAAGTAGGCAAGTCCAGAATGAATAACCAAGTGTCAAAAGTTAAAGTAGGCAAGAGAAGATGGGGGTGAATTTTACACTTACATTCTAAAAGGTGACCACATGTAATGAGGGTAATTAGGAGTGATTTCTGAGAAGGTTCGTTCAGATAAGGGAAGGTGAAGTGGGAAAAAGCAATGTATCAATGCTAAGTTCTCCCTATTGCATGGGAGCTATTTACAGAGGTTGCTATCCACTTAGCTTTAATTGCCAGTAACAAAGAACAAAGAACAAAACAGCACGGGAAACAGGCCCTTCGGCCTAACGAGCCCGCGCCGCCACCCCGATGTTCCCACGTCTACCCATGATCCCTGTCCATGTTTATAGATCTATGGATTAAAAACCAAATTTGAGACAATTTAGGGAGAATTTGTTTTGCCAATTAGCCTAAGAGCACATCTTTGGGATGTGGGAGGAAACCGGAGCACCCGGAAAAACCCACGCAAGCACGGGGAGAATGCGCAAACTCCCACAGACACAGGCCCAAATCCATGTATCCGCACAGCACAGCGATAGTCACTGAGCTGTCGTGTTGCCCATCAAATGGTCCAGGTCAAGCGTACACTAACGACGTGAAACACTAGGATACTCTTGAAAAAAAATTCCAAAAGCAGCCCTCTCACGACCCATCGCGTGTATGCCCCTTGTTAGACAACAAGAACATTCATATTTACATTTTCCCTAACATTGAAATTTACAGTGTTCATTCAAAAACAATTTCAACTTTTTCAGTACAATCCAAAGTTCTTTCTCAAACCATATACGTTTGTCACATTGCATTGGGGTGTTTTTACACAGTTACACATAGTTATGCAGTCCAAATCTTTATATGGCGACCTTTCCCCATTATGACTTTGTGGCAACATCCCCAAGTATCTCTCAGCACACAGTCCTGGACCTTGGGATGTGCCAGTCTGCAACATGAGGTCAATTCTTTGCATTGGAAGAGCAGGAGCTTTTGGGGCAGACTAAAGTTCCTCCTTCACCAAGTGATGACCCTCCAGCAGCAGTTGATATTTGTCTCGGTGTGCATCCCCGGAAACAGCCCATAGAGCACAGAGTCCTGCACCACTGAGCTGCTCGGGACGAACCTCGACAAATACCACTGCATCCCCCTCCAGATCTTCTTTGCGGAGGTGTGCGACTGTCTCACCGCAGCCACTTCAAGGGCAGCATGTGGGGACGCTGAGACTTCAAGAGTGTATGAAAGAACTGAAGGGGAGTGCCCTTCTCACCACCAGCCAACCCAGGTCTTGGTGCTTGTTTGAAAGTCCTGGTGATGAGACATTCTGACAGTCTGCTCAGAGATCCAACACGATCCACCATCTTCTTTTCCCTCAGGGACTCGTTGACATTTTGCGTTGACCACTGCTTGATCGCAATGGGGTCAAATGTATGTTTCTGAATAGATTTCTCCACAAAGAACAGGAGAACAGTCCAATTACTTGGACCGTTCCATAGCAGCGTGGCCAGACCCATCCTCCGCAACATTTGGGACAGGTAGAATCTCAAAAAAAATAGTGGGCACTTGCTGTTAGTGCACCAAGGGTCTACACACGGCTTGATTCATCCACACACAAATGTGGCCATCAAGATGAGAGTGGCATTTGGAAGATTTTTCCCTCTGTTCTCCAGAGCTTTATGCATCATTTCCCTCTGGACATGATCCACCTCGGATCTCCAAGTGAATTTGAAGATGGCTAAGGTGACTGTTGCTGCGCAGGACAGAGGTACGGGCCAGACCTGTGCTACATATAACTGAGTAAAAAGTCTCACAACATCACGTTAAAGAGTCGATATGCGCAATCTTCTTGGAGATCCACTCCACTTGGATCCAGCAGTTTGCGGTCTTGATAGTAGTCATGATGTAGAGAGGCATCTCTACATCATGACTACATATGAAAGGACAGAGAGTACCTCACCAGATGACCAGATTTTTCCCAGTGACAGAGAGGGAGCATTGCTCCCACAAGCCCAATTTCTGCCTTACTTTGGCAATGTGCTCTTCCCAGTTTTTGGCACATGCTCCCACCGTTCCGAACCGTATCCCTAGAACCTTAAGGTAGTTTGCCCTGACGGTGAAGGGGACAAAGGTTCTTTCGCCTTGTTCCTGAAGAATGTAGCTTCACTCTTGCCCCAGTATACCTTGGTTCCGTAGACCAGTTTGAACTGCTCGCAGACTTGGAGGAGTCTGCGAATGAACTACAGGTCTGAGCAAAAGACAGCCACGTCATCCGTGTACAGGGAGGCTTTGATGTGCCTGGGATGATAACCCCGTTAATGCCTGGGTCCTTGCTGATAGACTCTGCAAAGGGTTCAGTGTAAAACACACAAACAGGATGGAGGAGAGACGGCACCCTTGCCAGACTGCAGATTTAATCTGAAAGCTATCTGACTCCCACCCATTGATTGGAATTCTCTGTGTAGAGCAGTTGGATCCCAGTTGTAGATTCCCTCCCCGAAATCCATTTTGGAGAGCAATTCCCTCATGTAGCTGTGCAAATATTCTGTCAAACGCCTTCTCCTGGTCTAGACTGATGAGGCAGGTATCCACCTGCCTGTCCTGCGCAAAGGCATTCGTATCTCTGAGTAGCACGAGGTTTTCAGAGATCTTCCTGTTGGGTACAGCACAGATTTGATCAGGATGGATCACCGACTCCAGAGCAGACTTGGCGATGACCTTGACCAGAATTTTGTAGCCTGTATTCAACACTGAAATGGGTCGCCAATTTCTAATCTCTTCCCCCTTTCCCCCTTTCTGCTCGTAGATGAGGGTAATGATGCCTTCCCTCATACATTCTGATAGGCTGCCTTTCGGAAGCATACTCTCGTATACTTCCAGCATCCCAGCCAATCCAGCCCCATAACACTGCGTACAACCCAGCCGGGTAAGCCATTTCTTCCCAGCAAGTTGTGCCTGGACAAAGCCTGATTGAGAAGTGAGTTGTCTTTATCCTCAGTCTGAAGCAAACTCAAAAGATATATGTGCCTATTGTGGTAACGATTGCTAGATTTTGCTTACAGTTTTAAAACTTATGGGACGTTGTTTCGGGAGGTTTAACTCTGAGGTAAGAACATAAGAAATAGAAGCAGGAGTAGGCCATCTAACCCTTTGAGCCATTCAACAAGATCTTGGCTGATCTGAAGTGGATCAGTTCCACTGAAAATAGAGGAATTTGAAACTGGTTAAATTTAATTTGGTACAGCCATTAATGTAGTAAATATATTTTTATTCGCTTTTCTTGTGTCTTTATTTACTGACTGACTGACAGAAAGCGGAGAGTTGGGATAAGTAGGTGCTTTTCTGGATGTATAACCAGTGGGATACAGTTCTTGGCTGCAGGTATTTATAATCCATGTAAATGGTCTGTAAGCAAGGACAGAGTGTGACATAGCAAAATTTGTGGATGATACTAAAATAAGTGGAAAGCAGACAGTGAAGAGGGTGTAAAGATTTTACAGATAGATATTCATAGGCTGGGAGAGTAGGTCAGAACATGGCAGGTGGAGTTTAATGTGGATAAGGTTGTCCACTTTGGTTAGAAAATGAAAGGGCAAATTATTATTTGAATGGAAAACATTTCAAAGTGCATCAGTGCGGAAGGATCTGGGTGTCCTTGTGTATGAATCACAGAAAGTGCAGATGCAGCATATAGTAAGAAAAACAAATGGAATCTTGGCATTTATTGCAAGAGGACTGGATTTTAAAAATGTTGTTAGAATTGTATAAGACGTTGGTGACACCACATCTGGAGTATTGTGTCCAGTTTTGGTCTCCTTACTTGAGGAAGGATGCGGTGGCATTGGAGGCAATTCAGAGGAGCTTCACCAGGTTGATTCCAGGGATGGAAAGAGTATGGGATGAGAAGTGGTTGAATAACTTGGGCTTACTGAAATTCAGAAAATGCTAGGGGACTTGATTGAGATGTATAAAAGAGCTAAAGGGAATTGATAAGATGGATGTTGTACAGATGTTCCCTCTTGTTATACTGCAATGCTACTGTAAATGGGAGCACTCTTAGGAACATTAATGTACAGAGGGTTGTGGGCATGCAGGCTCACAGTTCCCTAAAAGTAGCAACACAGTAGGGCAAGGTGATTGAGAAGGCATATGGCATACTTGCCTTCATCTGCAGGGGTATTGAGTACCTGAGTTGGGAAATCATAATCCCTGGAAAATTATCCATGAAAGTTGGCACCCAGGTTGATTAGGTTGTTAAGAAGACGTACAGTGTGTTAGTTTTTATTCGTAGAGGGATTGAATTTCGTGAGATCATGTTGCAACTGTACAAAGCTCTGGTGTGGTCGCACTTGGAGTATTGCGTACAGTTCTGGTCGCCGCATTATAAGAAAGATGTGGAGACATTGGTAAGGGGTGCAGAGGAGGTTTACCAGGATGTTGTCTGATACGGTGGGAAGGTTTTATGAGGAAAGGCTGAAGGACTTGAGGTTGTTTTCGTTAGAGAGAAGAAGGTTAAGAGGTGACCTCATTGAGGAATACAAGATGATCAGAGGGTTAGATAGGGTGGACAGTGAGAGTCTTATTCCTCGGATGGTGATGGCTAACATGAGAGGACATAGCTTTAAATTGAGGGGTGATAAATATGGGAGAAGTAGGTTCTTTACTCAGAGGTAGTAAGGATGTGGAATGCCCCGCCTGCAGCAGTTGTGGACTCACCAACTTTAAGAGCATTCAAATGGTCAGTGGATAGGCATATGGATAATATTGGAATAGTTTAGGTTAGAGGGTCATTAGATTGGTTCCATTGGTCGGTGCAACATCGAGGGCTGAAGGGCCTGTACTGCACTGTAATGTTCTGTGTTCTATAATGCAGGTATACATTGGTTAGACCTGATTTGGAGTTTTGTGTGCAGTTCTAGTCACCACACTACCAGAACTACACACAAGTGCAAGCTTTGGAGTGCAAAGAAGGTACGTCAAGATGTTGTCTGCTCTTGAGGGCATTAGTGATGAGGAGAGTTTGAATAAACTAGGATTGTTTTCAGTGGAATGATGGAGGCTGAGGAGAGACCTGATAGAGAGGCATAGACAGGGTGGATAGTCAGAGGCTTTTTCCAAGGGTGGAAGCGTCAATCACAAGGGGGCACAGGTTCAAGGTGAGAGGGTGAGAAAATGCAAGGGAAATATGCTGGGGCAGTTATTCAGGCAGAGAACGGTACCTGGAATGTACTACCAGAGGAGATGGTGGAAACAGGCACATTAAGAGGCATCTAGATGGGTACATGAATAGGGAGGGAATAGAGGGACGTGGACATAGTATGGGCAGAAGGTTTTTTTCAGTTTAGTTAGGGCATTATGATTGGTACAAGCTTCCTTTGCTCTTTGTAGAATAGTCTAGAAGAGATTATAGATATAGAGGAAGTGGGTTCAAAACTGAGGTGAGAAGAAGTTATTTCAAAGACAAGGCTACATCCTGTGGTTCTGCTATACTCGACCTGTTGGAGCATGTTGTCATGGCCAACATTATCTCGTCTCCTGAAAAACCCAAAATAGCAATCATATCGCCTCCAGCCTCCCTGTTCTCCTTGGAAATATGCCAAATTTACATAATTCATAACGTATTCCTTCCGACACCTCGATCAGTGCTCATGCAATAGCTGCAATCTCTTCCATGTGGCAGCCAGAACTGTGACACAGGACCCTAAATAAAACCTCACCAAGGCTTTAATACAATGGCAGGCTTAGCCTCTGCTCCAGCCCAATACTGATCTTTACACAGATCTGTACATTGCGTTTACCCGACATCAGGAATTGTTGAGACACTTCCTGATATAATTAAACGTAATTGAATGCTAGGTGGCATGGAGTTGGGCTTGGGTAAGAGGCTCTTTAGGAGAGTTAGTGCAGACTCAATGGGCCAAATGGCCTCCTGCACGGTGGGATTCTATGATGTCAAAGAGCCTCTCTTACAATTCTCATGTACGTTATTTTCTTTCTTTCACTTCTACTCACTGTCTGCATTATTTTTGTTCCCATCAGAAGTCGCCCCACTCACTCACACATCCCCTCCTCCCTTACACACACTTCTTCTTCCCCCCCCCATCACTCACTCACACCCTCTCTCAGACACTTACACTCCCTTCTCTCACACACTCCCCTCTCTCACACACTCATAGAATCCCTACAGTGCAGAAAGAGGCCCTTTGGCCCATCGAGTCTGCACTAACCACAATCCCATCCAGGCCCTAACTCCCCATATCCCTATATATTTTATCCACTAATTTCTCTAACCTACGCATTTCAAGACAGTAAGGGGCAATTTTAGCATGGCCAATCAACCTAACCCGCACATCTTTGGATAGTAGGAGGAAACCGGAGTACCCGGAGGAAACCCATGCAGACACGAGGAGAATGTACAAGCTCTACACAGACAGTGACCCGAACCGGGAGTCGAACCCAGGTCCCTGGAGCTATAAAGCGGCAGTGTTAACCACTGTGCTAGCGTGCCATCCAAATACTACTCACACTCTCCCCTTCCTCACACATTCACGCTTCCTTTCTGTCAAAGCCACCTTCTCCTCTCTCTCACACACTCTCTCCTCTCTTTCACTCTCTCTCTCACACACTCACTCCTCTCTCACCCACACTCTCTCCTCTCACACACACACTCTCTCCTCTCTCTCACACACACTCTCTCCTCTCTCACACACACTCTCTCCTCTCTCTCACTCTCTCTCACACACACACTCTCCTCTCTCTCACACACTCTCTCCTCTCTCACACACACACTCTCTCCTCTCTCACACACCACACTCTCTCTCTCTCTCACACACTCTCTCTCTCTCACACCACCATCTCTCCTCTCTCTCACACCACTCTCTCCTCTCTCTCACTCTCTCTCACACAACTCTCCCTCTTCCAACACACATCTCTCCTCTCTCTCACACACTCTCTCCTCTCTCTCACACACACTCTCTCCTCTCTCACACACACTCTCTCCTCTCTCACACCCACACTCTCTCCCTCTCACACACACACTCTCTCCTCTCTCAACACTCTTCCTCTCTCTCACTCTCTCTCACACACACTCTCTCCTCTCTCTCACACACTCTCTTCCTCCTCTCTCACCACACACCTCTCCTCTCTCTCACACACTCTCTCCTCTCTCTCTCACACACTCTCTCCTCTCTCTCACACACACCTCTCCTCTCCTCTCTCTCACACACTCTCTCCTCTTTCACACTCTCACCCTCTCCCCTCTTTCACCCTCTCCTCCTCTCTGACCCTCTCCCCCTCTCTGACCCTCTCCCCCTCTCTCATCCTCTCCCCTACTCTCACACTCCCCTCTCTCTCACACACTCACACTCTCCCCTCTCTCACACATTCACATTTCCCACTCTCTCACTCTCCCCTCTCTCACACACTCCTCCCTCTCACACACTCCCACTCTCTCTTTCTCGCTCTCTTGCACTTGTCTAATTACAGGCTGGTTTCTATTTGGTGCACATTGGGAGAACCAGCCGCTGATTGATGTGACAGCATTTCTCAAATGGAATTCAGCTGAAAATCTAACAGGGTCTGACTCCAGTGGAGCAACAATTCAGGCTGACAGTTGGATAAGCTTGCCTTCTTCCCCGCACACCGACCATGTCATGGAGCAAGGTGTGGGGAAGAGGAAGGGGTTCCTGGCAGCAATGATTTGCTGAGAAACACTGTGACTGAGTTCCTTAGTTTACCCGCAACTAGACCTTGAAACCACTCGAGGGTAAGGCTAGCTCGGTCAATGCTTGCAGGAACTGGATCAATCTGAATTACAGCAACAGGCACATCAGGCAGTGATAGAGACACACACACATCTTGTTTATGCAGGATAAAGGCTTTAATTATTTTCTCTCTGGATGGTTCCTAGGCTGACCAACAGCTCCTCCCAACATGATGTCCATAGGGATCATTGCTGAGCAGAGAGAAGAGTGGAGATGTGAATGTTTTGGTAAGGTGTTATATTGAGCTGTTGACAATCCTTTCTGAAGCTCACAGCCACCCAGGCAAAGTCTTCTCATCCAGGAAAGATCAGAGTTTCAGATCAATCGCACCGTTCAGAGAGATCTACAAACAATCACTTATCTTTCAGAGTTTGACTGTACACAGACAGAACAAAGATTACTTATGCTCCCGTGTAATATGGAAAGCACAGTGCCAGCAGCACAAATCACACAGTCACCATATGTGACAAGTGACCTAGTTGTATAATGTGATCTGCTTGCGACCTGAAGCTTCCAAGGGATGCTTTCTCATCATAAAGTGTTTCATGCTGGATCTGTGGTACATAAACATGTTAACTATAGGTTATGGAGTTGATACGGGGATTCTGTTCTGACCTCACAGAGAAATTTCTCCCAATTTGAGAAGATTGTCCAGACAGAGAAAGAGAAAGGGAGACACACACATACAGACACTTGCAGACACACAGATGCACACACACACACACAGGCACACACATGCAGATATATAGACACACACAGATGCACACACACACACACAGGCACACACATGCAGATATATAGACACACACAGATGCACACACACACACACAGGCACACACATGCAGATATATAGACACACACAGATGCACACACATGGACACAGTCACACATGTATATACACACACATACACACAGGTAGCGTACACATGCAGACGCATAGATGCACGTATACACAGACACACATGCACACACATGGAGACAGGTACGTGCGCACACACACATATGGAGACAGGCACACACATGCACACACAGGCACACATACACATAAACACACATGGAGACAGGCACGCTCACACACACACACACACACACAGGCATACAACACATACACAAACACAGATACACTGTTTTTTACACTTTGGGGAACAGTGGGGGAATAGTGGAAAGATTCCAAAGCTGATTATCAGTCCGTTTAACCACATTATGAACACTCCTTCCATGACCAATAAATCCTGGCATCGGTCAGACTTGAACCTGGAGTTTCAGGTCCAGAGCGGGATGTCACCCACTGTGCCCCACAACCTCCCAAACCACAGACTGCAAACTACACAGTAACGACAACTTAGATTTACGTAGCTCCTTTCATGTTTTAAAATGTCCCAAGATGCTTTGCAGAAACGTTTACAAAGCAAAACTAGGCAACAAGTCAGAATACATTGGGGCACCCCGTGGTTATACCTTAAACCTCCTTCTCCCCTACTTTATACAGAAGCTCATCCACCCAGCCAAACCCTGGCCTGTCACAATATGTGAAAACTTTTGTGTTAGTATTGGAGCTGATCCAGGACACAACACGGGGTTGGCATGGTGGCACAGTGGTTAGCACTGCTACCTCAGCATTAGAGACCAATTCCCGGCTTGGATCACTGTCTGTGTGGAGTCTGCGTGTTCTCCCCATACCTGCGTGGGTTTCCTCCGGGTGCTCCAATTTCCTCCCACAATCCAAAAGAGGTACTGGTTAGGCGCACTGACTCAAGCAGGCACCGGAGTGTGGTGACAAGGAGATTTTCACAAAAACTTCATTGCAGTGTTGATGTAAGCCTACTTGTGACTAATAAATAAACTTTAACACTTCCCATTGCCTCTATTACCTCACCATGGTGTATGTTGCAGTGTGTGTGTATTGTACCATCTCTTTCACATCCCACTCATGGAACCCTATAATGCCAATGTAACTTTCCCCTGTAAATATCAGACGTTAAGTATTAAATATTGAACATCTCTGTCAGTTGCATTCCCATAAGTGAAAGACATTGTTGTCTCACATTTTATGGAACCATGAGCTTTAAACCATAGAGAACCGTAGAAAATTACAGCTCAGAAACAGGCCTTTTGGCCCTTCTTGTCTGTGCCGAACCATTTTTTGCCTAGTCCCACCGATCTACATTTGGACCATATTCCTCCACACCCCTCTCATCCATGTACCCGTCCAAGTTTTTCTTAAAATTGACCCCGCATTTACCACTTTATCCGGCAGCAACTCCCACTACTCTCTGCATGAAGAATCCCCCCCCTAATATTTCCTTTAAACTTTTATCCTTAACCCATGCCCTCCAGTTTATTTTTTCTCCCCGAGCCTCAGTGGAAAAAGCCTGCTTGCATTCACTCTATCTATCAAATGATAGAACCTATCATTCTACTCATCAAAATCTTATACACCTCTATCAAATCTCCCCTCAATTTTTAACACATGTAAACATCATTGCAATTTTCTTTACGTTGGCCAATTATTTCCCTTCTTCCTCCTCACCTTGTTGGTCAGAGGAAGCTGCTGACCTCTGAGCGACTGGCTGCAGACAGCTGGTCATGGTTTGCCTCGACTCTCTGTCCTTCACAAAGACCACATTTGTGCAGTTCCTCTAACCTCAGTTTTGCTCTTGGCAGCTGCTTAAACATTTCTCAAGCGTTCTCCGTGATTTTCCACTGGCTGCCCGGCACTAGGGCAACATCCAATCGACAGTAGAAACAGCAGCCAGGGTTTAGCCAGCTTCAGGAAGGGTTGATTGACTTTAGCACGTGCACAATAGGAGTTATTTCGAGAATCAAAGAATGTTTTGGGCCACATGCCCAAGCTCATAACCTTTCTATTGAGAATGTGAATTCTGAAAGTGGTGGTTGCTGCTGGACTGTTGACCCACGCGATGAGGAAAATTGTCTCTTTTTGTTCAATTCTATCACTGGTGACAGCTTTAGTTCCTACAGAAGAGATTGCTCATGTAACGTCACCAAGTGATTTACAACTGACGAATTGCTAATGACTGTTACGTTATACTAGAGGGAAATACCTTACAGCCAGTTAGCACCTGGCAACATCTGGAAAACAGCAATGAGCAGTCTAACTTGGCTGAGGGATAATTTTGAAGTTTAAAATTGTTTATTTATTAGCGGCACAAGTACAATTCCATTAACATTGCAATGAAGTTACCCATAACAGCCTTGATCTAAATAGCCGTCACATCATTCCAATGAGCTGTGGAATGCGATCTTATTGTTTAATTATTAAAGTCACAAGTAGGCTTACATTAACACAGCAATGAAGTTACTGTGAAAATCCCCTAGTTGCCACACTTCTGTTCGGGTTACACTGAGGGTGAATTTAGCATGGCCAATGCACCTAACCAGCATGCCTTTCCAACTATGGGAGAAAACCGGAGCATCCGGAGGAAATCCACGCAGACATGGAGTGAACGTGATGACTCCACACAGACAGTGATGCCAGCCGGGAATCGAACCCGGGTCCCTGGTGTTGTGAGGCAGTAGTGCCAATCACTGTGCCACCATGCCACCCATAACATATCCACCAAGGTACTGGGTGGTGGGGCAGGAATCCTCCTGTCCTTTTCTGAATGGCATTGTGTGATCTTTTAAATCCAGTTCAAAGGGGAACGCACAGAACAAATCATCTGAAAGATGACACCTCCACACTGCTCTGAGCATTGTCTGACATTAGATGCTCAGGTTCCGGGTATGGGAGCTTGTACCTATCACCTGCTGACTCAGAGCCACCTCTGAGACACAGATGACACGGAAGAAAGATGATATTTAGCTTGCTGGAAATTTCTCCCTATTAAACCTGTATTACTTACAGAGTCCATAAATTGTCAACTTGACGACTGACCTTGACTGAGACATCAAGAGAAAATATTGCCACTTAGTATTTGTGTTTGTTAAACTCAACTCAATGTCATTCAACAATGTACATGTCATACCATATGAAGAAAACCAAATATTTATATAAAGGATTATTCACGACCTTAGGATGTCCCAAAGTGGGTTGCAGCCAATAAATGACATGTTTATATACTTTTGAAGTTAAATACTTCTGCACTCAAAGGATGGCAGCAAGGTAGGAGCCTCTCTCGCAATTGGTGTTTGATGCTAGCTAGATCAATTGTTAATTTTAAACTGACTCTGATAGATCATCGTTCGCAAAAGGTATTGAGGTTAAGGAAAATGGAGCAAAGGTGAAGTTAAGTTGCAGATGATCTGTGACCTCTGTGAGCGGTGTAACAGATTCAGTGGACTGAACATGTTGCAAACAAGGCAGCCAGTAAAGATGAAGTAAAGTTTATTTATTAGTCACAAGTAAGGTTTACATTGACACTGCAATGCAGTTACCATGAAATTTCCCTGGTCCCCACTCTCTAGCGCCTGTTCGGTTCAATGCACCCAACCAGCACGTCTTTCAGACTGTGGAAGGAAACCAGAGGAAACCCACACAGACACAGGGAGAATGTGCAAACTCTGACCAGACAGTGACCCGAGCCGGGAATCGAACCCGGTCCCTGGCGCTATGAGGCAGCAGTGCTAACCACTGTGCCACTGTGCTGCCCACTGATTAAAGTTCTATGTGTTCTAAAGTTTGATTATCTATTTTATCTTCTGTTTTAACACATTTATTTCACCATCTGCAAATTTAAATCAAAATGAAGAAATTTAAGCATTTTGACTTCTTGGTTTGCTGAGTGTAAATATTTGATTTGATTAAATTAAAAGAAAAGCATTGCAGAGCAGCACTGATGACAACGAGCAGATAGGCAACCAATCAAACTAACTCTGTATGTCTCCCGTTAATTCAGGCCGGAATTCTCCGACCTCACCCGAGGCTGGGATTCTCCAGTCCCGCTGCAGCAAATGGAGATTCGGCTGAGCGCCAAATTCTCCCTTCTCGTTGCTCATGACATGGAGCGAACAAGACCAGAGAATTCTGGGGAGTCTCTCTCTCTCTCTCTCCCCACTGACGCTGCCAGACCTGCTGAGCATTTCCAGCATGCTTTGTTTTTTTCCTTTGGGATTCCCAGCACCTGAGAAGAAAATCAGTGCAGAGTTTCTGTCTTCCTGACTGGCACATGTTAATCCTCAAAGTAGCAAGGAAAATCAGAAGAGGCAGACCCCCTCAGGGGAGCCAGGAAACTCCTCAATGCATTCTCAATCATTGTGGCTGTGAACACATGTTTCAGTAGCTCCAGGAGCAGAAACGTTTTAAAAGTTTTAAAAGTTTAGGAAAGTTTATTTATTAGTCACGAATAGGGTTACGTTAACACTGCAATGAAGTTACTATGGAAATTCCCGAGTTGCCACACTCCGGCGCCTGTTTGGATACATTGAAGGTGGATTCAGCATGGCCAATCCACCTAACCAATACGGAAGAAAGATGATATTTAGCTTGTTAGAAACTTCTCTCTATTAAACATGTATTAATTAAGAGTCCGTAAATTGTCAGCTTGACAACTGACCTTGATTGAGACATCAAGAGAAAATAGCCAGCATGTTTTCCGGACTCGTGGGAGGAAACCGGAGCATCCGAAGGAAACCCTCGCAGACACGGGGAGAATGTGTAGATTCCGCACAGACAGTGACCCAAGCCGGGAATCGAACCTGGCTCCCCGGCACTGTGAGGCAGCAGTGCTAACCACTGTGCCACTGAGTTGCAAGATAGCTGAGATTTTGAAAGTGTCAAACATTCCTGTTTTTCTCAGCATAATAGAAAAAGTTCCAGGACAATGAGTCGGAGGACGCACAAAAGGTGAGATGAGCTGAGTGTTAACCATTTTCTGCCACCATGCTGCTCATGAACATCTCCTCAACCACATTTTAAAATGAGTTTGAAGACTGCAGCCTCCACTTACATGCTCGCTAAGGGATTTTCACAGTAACTTCATTGCAGTGTTAATGTCAGTCTACTTGTGACACTAATAAATAAACACAAAAACTTATTTGAAATGGGTAAAGGGAATAGACAAAGATAAGTTAAGTCATAAGTAAGTTTATTTATTAGTTAAAATTTCATTCGCATTGCAACGAAGTTACTGTGAAAATCCCCTCGTTGCCACAATCCAGTATCTGTTTGGGTACATTGAGGAAAAACTTAGCATGGCCAATGCACCTAACCAGTACGTCTTTCAGACTGTGGAGGAAACTGGAGCACCTGGAGGAAACCCACACAGACACGGGGAGAATGTAAAGACTCCACACAGACAGTGAACCCAAGCTGGGAATCGAGCCGAGGTCCCTGGTGCTGTGAGACAGCAGTGCCAACCACTATGCTGATAAAGCTTAGGACAGAAATGGGGACTGTATTTTGGTTTGAATAAGGTAGCCCTTTCTGGTTCCAAAACCCTAAGTAACACAAGAAACTAAATGTTGAGCCTGGGAGAAATTTTGTTTTCTAAATCTATTCACGTCGCTGAATAATGTGCCTCAGCCCTGATCCTAGCACAACTTACCTGCTCAAAATCCACCTAGAGAAATTTTTTTCCTCCCAGTTGAACCTGATTGACCTCTGAAGGAATATCTTTGCACAGTTGATTTTGGAATTGCCCTGAGAGAAAATTCTGCTGTATTTGGAATTGCCTTGTTTTCATTGGCATGTTTGCCTTGGGTTAGGGTGTGGATTCCAATTTTCCTGTTGCTTCATATATTTCAAATGTGTCACAAACAAAACAGTTTCTAGAAGGCCTCAAAGACCTTTATGGGAGGAAATGTGTCAAAGAATAGGCATTGAACCCTGGTGTGAGAGTTGCAGAGCTGGGTAAAAGTCGAGTGATGATGTGGAGATGTCGGTGTTGGACTGGAGTAAACATAGTAAGAAGTCTCACAACACCAGATTAAAGTCCAACAGGTTTATTTGATAGTAAACGCCACTAGCTTTCAGAAACGCTGCTCCTTCATCAGGTAATGGTAAGTTCTGATCAGAAACAGGACATATAAAGACACACACAGTTTACAGAATACTGATTAGAATGCGAGTCTTTACAGCTAATCTGCTATTCAAATCTTAAAGGTGCAGATAATGCGAGTGGAGATAGCATTAAGCACAGGTTAAAGAGATGTGTATTGTCTCCAGACAGGACAGGAAGTGAGATGTTTGGGCAAGTCATTGGGCGGGGTTACAGATAGTGTGACATGAACCCAAGATCCTGGTTGATGCCGTCCTCATGTGAACTTGATTACAAGTTCATGTCACACTATCTGTAACCCCGATGACTTGCCCAAACATCTCACTTCCTGTCCAGTATGGAGACAATACACATCTCTTTAACCTGTGCTTAATGCTACCTCCACTCGCATTGTCTGTACCTTTAAGACTTGAATAGCAGATTAGCTGTAAAGACTCGCATTCTAATCAGTATTCTGTAAACTGTGTGTGTCTTTATATGTCCTGTTTCTGATCAGAACTTACCATTACCTGATGAAGGAGCAGCGTTTCCGAAAGCTTGTGGTGTTTACTATCAAATAAACCTGTTGGACTTTAACCTGGTGCTGTGAGACTTCTTACTAAAAGTCTAGTGAACAGGTTGGGTTTTGAGATGGAGATAGACCATGTTATTGAGGTAGAAGAATATATGTAGGATGTTTCAGATGGTGGCTGAAGTGCCTCAGGCTCGCATTTCTACAAGGCCTTCATGCAAATCAAAATTAGTTCAGTAAGTCACGTGATTTGTCAGCTCACATTAGAGGAGATTTACAGTTGAAATCTGCTGGCTGTTGTAAAAACTGGTTCATTAATGCTTGTTGCAAAAGAGAACCATGCATGCTAACTGGGTCTAACAAACGTGACTCTAGTCTCGCATTACACGGACAGGTTAGAAACATTGAAAATAGGAGCAGGAGGAGGCCGTTTGGCCCTCTGAGCCTGTTCCATGATTCATTTTGATCATGGCTGATCATCCAATGCAATAGCCTGATTCCATCTCCTCCCCATATCCCTTTAGCCCCAAGAGCTATAACGCACTCCTTCTTGAAAACATACAATGTTCTGGCCTCAAGTGCTTTGTGTAATAGGGAACTCTACAGACTCATCACTCTCTGGGTGAAGAGATCTTCCCTCATCTGAGTCCTGAAAGCTTTATCCCATATCCATAGACTGTGATCCCTGGTTCTGGACTCCCCCATCATCGGAAACTTCCTTTCTGCATCTACCCTGCCTAGTCCTGTTAGAATTTTATTGGTTTCTCTCAAATCCTTCCGGCTTCACTCTTCTGAACACCAGCGAATATAATCCTAACTGACTCAATCTTTCCATGTGCATCAGTCCTGCCATCCCAGGAATCAGTCCAAAAACATTCCTTGACTTTAAAATGTTCCAAAAATGCCACAAATACACCTTTGCCAGATTTGTCTACAAGTATTATAAAAGGTTTTCCCCTTGTTGGACATCTTAGTCTTGATGGTGCCCAAGAAGATACAGGTCTGGCATCAGCAGGTACAGGATGTAAGATTCATCCTTCTAAACTCCAGGCCCAATTAACCAAATCTCTTGTCGTATGTCAATCCTACCCTCCCAGGAATCAGTCTGGTGAACCTTCTCTGCACTCTCTCTGTAGCAAGTATATCCTTTCTTAGGTAAAGAGACCAAAACTGCACACAATACTCCAGGTGTGGTTTTACCAAGGCCTTGTACATCTGCAGTAAGACATTCATTACCGTTGCTGAATTCCCCCACTATCAACATCTTGGGCTTATTATGACCATGAATTGAACTGGATCTGGTATGTAAATAACATGGCAGCAAGAGATGGCACGGCGGCAGAGTGATTAGCACTGCTGCCTCACAGTATCAGGGACCTAGGTTCAGTGCCCGACTTGGGTGACTGTGCGGAGCTTCCCGAGTCTGTGCAGGTTTCCTCCGGGTGCTCCAGTTTCCTCCCACAGTCCAAAGGCTGGTTAGGTGTTCTAGCCATGCTAAATTCTCCCTTAGTGTACCTGAACAGGCACTGGAGTAGGGGATTTTCATAGTAACTTTATTGCATTGTTAATTTAAACCTATTTGTGACACTAATAAATAAACTTCATTTTGTAAATCAGAGGCTGCGGACTGTACAGCAATTAGCTCTCATCCTGACTCTCCAAAGTTTGTCCATCAATCTTTTAGGGACAAGTTAGAAGGGTGATGGAGTCCTCTACCCTTTCCTGGATGGGTGTAGCTCTGACAACACTTCTTGACACTTTCCCAGACAAAGCAACTGCGTGATTGGTGCCCATCCACAACCGTAAGCATTCACTTCTTTTACCACCAATGCTCAGTAGCAGCAGTGTGTATTACCTACAAGATGCAGGGCACCAAAACCCAGTGGACAACATCTCCAAAACTTGCTAACACTCCCATCTGGAAGGACACAGTCTGCATGGCAGCATTATCCACAATTGTAAGCTCCCTTGCAAATACCTCACCATCCTGACTTCGAAATGTATCGCTCTTCCTTCCCTGTTGCTGGGTCAAAACTCTGGAATTCCCTTCCTAACAGCACAGTGGGTATAGCTACATCACATGGATTGCAGCGGTTCAAGAAGACGGTTCACCACCACCTTCTCAAGGGTAATTAGGGTCGGGTAATAAATGCTGGCCTAGCCAGCGATAGCCACATGCCAGGAAAGAATGAGAAAATGAGTTATTTTAAGGAGCAGTTCCATTATTGTCATATTCCCACCCACTCCTCCCATACACAGTGCAAAAACACCTTACCCTTTTGTTTATTCCCATTGCCCCCTAAAGTGGCTGATTGGGAAACTTCAGCACCTGATTTTTTTTTTGCACACATTATGAAAAACAGACCGGAAAATCTTTACATTGGGTTGAGTTTGTTTTTAACAACAATCCAGTTATAATTTTGACTCAGCAGTAACAGTATCTTCTTCTGATCATTTCACTCGACTGTCTGGAAGGGGGGGACAACAAATGAAAGTGTGGATAATTTGGGAACAGAGTGCAGCACTAAGATTTGGGAAGAGTGTGTGTGTGTGTGCTCGTGTGTATGTGTGTTGTGCGTGTGTGCGCGTGTGTGTGTGTGTTGTGCGTGTGTGTTGCAGTGTGCATTGTACAGTGCTTGTTGCAGTATGTGTGTGTTGTAAAGTGTGTGTTACAGTGTGTATTAATAGTAGATGTGTGTTGCAGTATCTGTTGTCCAGTGTGTGTGGCAGTGTGTGTGTGTATATTGTACAGTGTGTTCATTGTGTGTGTTGTGCAATCTGTTTTGCTGTTTGTGCATTGTACAGTGTGTGTTGTAGTGTCTGTGATGTAGAACATAGAACATAGAACATTACAGCACAGAACAGGCCCTTCGGCCTTCGATGTTGCGCCGACCAATATAAAAAGCAATGCCCCTCCAAACTAAACCATTCCCTTCTCCTCCATATACTTATCAACTAATGTACATGTGTGCACATGTACAGTGTGTTAAAGTGTGTGTGATATACAGTTGTTTACTATGTGTGTTATAAAGTATGTATTGCAGTGTGTGTTTAGTGTTTGTGTTGCAGTGAATGTGTATTGTAGAGTGTGTTGCAGTATGCATGTATTTTAGTGTGTGGTGCAGTGTGTGCATTGTACAGTGTGTGTTGCAGTGTGTTTAATATACAGTGTTTGTGTTTCAGTGTGTGTATATTGTACAGTGTTTGTTGCAGCATGTGCTGTACAGTTGTATTGTGCCATGTGTGTTGCAATGTGTGTATGTTATATAGTGTATGTGTTGCACAGTCTGTGTTGCAGTGTGTGTATTTTACAGTGTGGGTTGCAATGTGTGCTGTACAGTGTGTATTGTACCATGTTGTTGCAATGTGTGTATGTTGTATAGTGTGTGTATTGCACAGTGTGTGTTGCAGTGTGTGTATTGTACAGTGTGGGTTGCAGTGTGTGTTGTGCAGTTTGTGTTGCTGTGTCTGTGCTGTGCTGTGTATTGCACAGTGTGTAGGGAACAATGTGTGCACAGTGTGTATTGCAGTTTGTTCTATGCATTGTGTAGGACACACTGTGTTTGCAGTGTGTGTTGCAGCTTGTATTGTGCAGTGTGTTGCAGTGTATGTATTCTGCAGTGTGTATGTGTTGTTCAGTGTGTAGGGCACAATGTGTGTACAGTACGTGTTGCAATTTATGCTATAAAGTGTGTGTTGCAGTTTGTGCTATGCAGTGTGTTTAGCACAATGTGCACAGTGCGTTTTGCAGTTTGTGTTGTACAATGTGTGTGCATTGTACAGTGTTGTGTGTATTATACAGTGTGTAGGGCACAATGTGTGCACAGTGTGTGTTGCAGTCTGTGTGTTGTACAGTGTGTGTTGTAGTGTGTAGGGCACAATGTGTGCAGAGGGTGTGTTGCAGTCTGTGTGATGTACAGTGTGTGTTGCAGGGTGTCGGGCACAATGTGTGTTGCAGTCTGTGTGTTGCACAGTGTGTGTTGCAGTCTGTGTGTTGTACAGCATGTGTTGTAACGTGTAGGGTACAATGTGCGCAGAGGGTGTGTGTTGCAGTCTGTGTGTTGCACAGTGTGTGTTGCAGTCTGTGTGTTGTACAGCGTGTGTTGTAGCATGTAGGGTACAATGTGTGCAGAGGGTGTGTTGCAGTCTGTGTGTTGCACAGTGTGTGTTGCAGTCTGTGTGTTGTACAGCGTGTGTTGTAGCTGTAGGGTACAATGTGTGTAGAGGGTGTGTGTTGCAGTCTGTGTGTTGCACAGTGTGTGTTGCAGTCTGTGTGTTGTACAGCGTGTGTTGTAGCATGTAGGGTACAATGTGTGCAGAGGGTGTGTTGCAGTCTGTGTGTTGCACAGTGTGTGTTGCTGTCTGTATTGTAGTGTGTAGGGCACAATGTGCGTTGCAGTTTGTGCTGTGCAGTATATGGGACGCAGCGAGATGCTCTGCCCTTTATTGTGCTGGCTGCGCTGACGTGCCCAGAGTATCGCTCATTGCATCGGCTGATGCAATGAGCAGGAGGTTACCATCCACCTTTAAATAAGGCAAGAGGACTGCAAGCCAAGGCTGGAGATTGTGTGTGTGTGTGTGAGAGGGGCCAGGCTGTGATCACTATTCAGTGGGACCAGCTCCGGAGTCATTGCCAGCACAGCACACTTCGCCTCTGGGTTTTCTGTTTGCAGAGGACAATCGAGTGAAGAGAAAACGGGCTCCTGTGAGGTTTATAATGGAGGTAAATGCTTTGCTGCAGGGGGGGGGGGGATGAAAATATTGGTGAATTTAGATCGCGCGGTTTGAACAAAAGGGCACAGGATCAGAATTGTTAATTCTGGTTAAAACGTGGTGTAGGTTCTGACTGTTCTCGCTGTAACTGACTGTAGAGCATTTAAATATGCTGCATTCTCCTCTTTGCTTTCGACCAGAATGGTTTTGAGCTCTTTGCTCCGTAATGGGGGGAGAGTAGCTGTTATTTCGGGTTTACAATGTCATTGTCCATTGCATTCCTCCCCCTACCCCCAGTTCTCAGCCTCCTGATGTGTGTCCCCCAGCGTCTGTGAAGGACACAGGCTGCCTGTCACAGCAGCTAACAGTTCGCAGATTAAACAAGCTGTGCTGTCTTGCCTGCTTCCCCCCCCCCCCCCCTGTCTCCCCTCCTGAAATGTGAAACAAAATCATTTCCAACTCAGCTCATTGCCACATCTCATCTTTCTAGTACAAAGCCCACTTCCCCCCACCCCACTCCCGGAGGAGGGTTGTGTAAAATTTACATTTTTTTGTGTTGTTGGATGAATGCAACAGCGTTTGAGAGAAAATTCATCTTGCTGAAGCAAAATTAAAAAGTTTATTGGTGACAAATAGGCTTACATTAACACCGCAATGAAGTTACTGTGGAATTCCCCCTGGCCGCCACACTCCCGTGGCATCTATCCAGGCCAATGCAGCTAACCAGCACGTCTTTCAGACTGTGGGAGAACCCGGAGGAAACCCACGCAGACATGGGAAGAATGTGCACAGACAGTGACCCGAGGCTGGAATCGTACCCGGGTCCCTGGCTGTATCTGTATGAAACTTTATGTAGGTTCTGGCTGTACCTACAGGCACTGAAATCCTCATGATGTTTATTACTATAGTGATTTTGATGTTGTGATTGCTAACACCAGTCAGGGGCAGATGGAGCTACCATAATGTAACAGTTATTTGATTTTTTAAATTTGATTTATTATTGTCACATGTATTGGGATACTGTGAAAAATGTCTCAATGCACGTGCGGGTTAGGTGGGTTGGTCATACTAAATTGCCCGTCAGACTCAGGCAGATTAGTAAAGGTGTGGGGTAACAGGTATAGGGCTTGGGTGAGATTATTGTTGGTACAAGCTTGATGGGTCAAATGGGATTCTATGGATTCGGTTGTTTCTTGTGGGCGATTCAGACAGAGCATACTGTTCATAGAGTACGGGGAGAAGGAAAGGATATGATGTGGGATATTTGAATTTGATTTATTATTATCACACATATCAGTATACAGTAAAAAATATTGTTTTTAGCACATTATACAAAGAATACCGTACATACAGAAGGAAAGGAGAGAGTGCAGAATGTAATGTTACAGTCATAGCTAGGGTGCAGAGAAAGATCTTTAATGCAAGGTAGGTCCACGCAAAAATCTGATGGCAGCAGGGAAGTAGCTGTTTTTGAGTCGGTTGCTACGTGACCTCAGACTTTTGTATCATTTTCCTGGTGGAAGGAAGCGGAAGAGCGTATTAAAAATAGAGGATGCTGGAAAATCTCAGCAGGTCTGACAGCACCTGTGGGGAGGGAATAGAGCCAATGTTTTGAGCCCAGAATAGTGTCCATCAGAACTGCTTCATGTCTAACGCCGTTTGAAAAAAGGACAGTGGTCTGAATGGGAGACTTGAATGTCCATCACTGTGCGTAGCAACACCATTGACCAACTCCTGAAGCAAACAGGTGTTGGAATTGGCCTGTGTTGGGGGAAGCAACATGACACAAAAGACTACTTGACATTGTCTTTAACAGTTCACTTATTGTAGCTGCATCTACCCACGAAAAATTGGTAGCAATGATCACTGCACTATCCTAGCTTCATAATAAGGACATCAGCTATTGTGAAAAAACACTTCCTGATTTCATTGCCAACTGCTTGAAGTTTAATTTTAAGTTTGTACCCTCTTCTTCTTAGCTTCTCGGTGAAGGAAATACCTTTCCTTACTTATCCCATTGAATCTCTAAAATTTGTAACACTAACTACTGTCCTGGTTCAGCGACACCCACATCTCATGGATTGATATTAAAAAAAAATTGGCCACCTTTCAAACCTCTGAACTCCAGGGAAAACAAACCAAGTGAATACAGACATAGAATAATGCAAAATCAAGATATCATTTGGCCAATTGCGCCATCTCTTTAGAAGATTGATCCAACTAGTTGCACTTCTCTGCTCTTCCCCTATAGTAAAGTTTCACAACACCAATTTTAAATTCAACCAACCAATTTATTTGATGGTAAATTCGCGAGCTTTCGACACTATGGCCTTCGTCAGGCAATTGCAGTGTTCTGGTCTGGTCGGCTATTGCAGACCAGAACACTGCATTTGCCTGACGAAGGCCATAGTGTTGAAAGCTCGCGAATTTACCATCAAATAAATTGGTTGGATTTAAAATTGGTGTTGTGAAACTTTACTGAGTTTACCCCAGTCCAACTCCGGCATCTCTTCCCCTATAGCCCAGAGTCTTTTCTTTCGCAGATAACTATGGACATGTGCCCAGTTTTGGACAGCACGGTGACACAGTGGTTAGCACTGCTGCCTCAACAGCACTAGAGACCCAGTTTCAATTCTGGCCTTAAGTCACTGCCTGTGTGGAGTTTGCACATCCTCCCCATGTCTGTGTGGGTTTCTTCCGGTTTCCTCTTACATGTCCAAAGATGTACACGTTACGTTGATTGGCCATGCTAAGTTGACCCAAGTGGGATTAGCAGAGTAAATATGTGGGGTTATGGGAATAGGGCCCGGGTGGGATTGTGGTTGATGCAGGCTCGATGGGCCGAATGGTCTTCTTCTAAAGTTAAAGTTTATTTATTAGTCACAAGTAAGGCTTATATTAACACTGCAATGAAGTTACTGTGAAATTCCCCTAGCCGCCACAGTTCGGCACCTGTTTGGGTCAATGCGCTTAACCAGCACATCTTTTGTCATTCTATAATTATGGTCCCAATTACCCGCTCTGAGAAAGAACCAAGGGTACTTTGCTAAGAAAAGCTGGAGTGATTGCACTTGTATCCTGGTTAATAGCTACCTTTCACCCAACATCATGAGAAGCAGGTTGCTGTTTATGGGATCTTGCTGTGTGCAAACTGACTGCTGCATTTTCATACACTGCACTTCCAAAGTGGTTACACTTCCAAAGTGCATCACCCTTAGCTGTAAAGCACTTTGGTACTGCTGAGGATGTGAAAACCCCTATATAAATGCAAGTCTTTTTCTGACAGAGTTGGTTGTTCCCCTAGCAACAGAAATTCCTGGTCGTCTTTGAAAATTTTAATAAGTTGTCTTGGCATCAATTCTAGTAGCAAGTATAGAACGCGCCTTTCACAAAGATGTGTCTGTTAGGTGCATTAGCCATAGTAAATGCACGGGTTTACGGGTAAGATGCTCTGTTGGAGAGTCGGTGCAGACTCGATGGGCAGATTGGTCTCCTTCTGTACTGTAGGGATTCAGTGGCACAGTGATCATTGTGTTTGGTGTAAGGGCATTGGCATTCTGCATTTATTGCTAATCTCTTCCTTATTGACCTGAGAAGATGCTGCTGAGTCACTCTCCTGAATCGGTGTGTAATCCATGTGGCGAAGGTGCCTCCATGATGCTGTTGGGAAGCGACATGAGGTTCCTTTCTTGTTATTCTCTGTAGCGGGTTTGATATAATTGAGTGGTTTGCTAGGCTATTTCCGAAGGCAGTTAGGAGCCAGCTACGCTTGACGTGGCTTTAGCATCACAGATAATCTGATTTCCTTCCCCAAAGCAAATGAATGAACAGACAGTAAATCCAACAGTTTCCAACTTACTTTAAATCATAGTGGATTTATTTCCAGATCTTATTGAAAGCTGAATTTTCATTTGTGTGCTGGAGTTACTAACTCTCCCTCTCTGCCTCCTAATGTAACCACTACATCACCATATTCTGTTATCAATGACTGGATTATCTGACCAATTTATTTGATAGTAAACTCACAAGCTTTCAGTGTTTGCCCTTCGCCACTGTGGTTGGACTTAAACCTGGTGTTGTCAGACTTCTTACTGTGTCTACCCCAGTCTAATGCCAGCGTCTCCACATCATTATCTGACCAATCCCATTATTCCCAGAGAAGACTGATGGTCACAGAGACACCATCGTCAGCAGGTTGGCTTCATCTTTCAACCATTATAGGGACAAAAGTGTGAATTTTTGAAGTTTATTTATTAGTATCACATTAACACTGCAATGAAGTTACTGTGAAAATTCCTTAGCCGCCTCACTCCGGCTCTTGTGCAGTTACACTAAGGGAGAATTAAGCGTGGTCAATACACCTAACCAGCATGTCTTTCAGACTGTGGGGGGAAACCCACACAGACATGGGGAGAACGTGCAAACTCCACACTGACAGTGACCCAAGCTGGGAATCGAACCTGGGTCCCTGACGCTGTGAGGCAGCAGTGCTAACCATTGTATCATTGGGCTGCCATTGTACGTTACTTATTTTTATGATATGTCCCTTAGGTGCTGCTCCATTCTAGCTGGGGAATCTATCCCGTACTATGATCTGTACAGTTATGATACAGCTTTGGATGTGGTTTTGCAGTCAGTTCCAGGTTGCGCACGGGTGTTGCTGGTTTGAGGTACTGATTATCATATGCCGCACTTGGCAGATAATAGTTTGCAGGACTTCAATGTGAGCTATTTTTATCTAACTAAGAGCCTTTCTACTGAGAGCCATCTGGCACAATACGAAGGGACATGGACAAAACACAGAAGCATTTTCCTGCAGATTCTCTCTCCAGTTTGTAATCTGGTCGTTTAGGGGAAGAAACGAGGAATTTATCAGCTCTCGTGATTGTTTAGGAAGATAAAACTCTTATCAGCGTGTCCCAAAGCCCATTGCAGTAAATAATGTGCTGACCATTGTGATGTAAGCAAATGGGGCAGTTTGTGCAAAATAGTACTGATCAGATAATCTTGCGAGGCACAGTGGTTAGCATTGCTGTCTTACAACTCCAGGCACCCAGGTTCAATTCCCAGCTTGGGTCACTGTCTGGAATTTCAGTGTTCTCCCCATGTCTGCGTGGGTTTCCTCCGAGTGCTCCGGTTTCCTCCCACAGTCCAAAGATGTGCAGGTTAGGTTGATTGGCCGTGCTAAAATTGACACTTGTTTTGGGGGGAATTGGCAGGGTAAATATGCGGAGTTATGGGGACAGGGTGGGATTGTTGTTAGTGCAGGCTTGATGGGCTGAAAGGCCTCCTTCTGTACTGCAGGGATTCTGTGATCCATTTCTAGTGATGTTGATTGAGATGTAAGTATTGATACTTTGAGACATCCAGGAGAAGTGGTGAAGGCTTCACTTTCCAGCTCTCTGCCGCAGTGTGTTTTCCCGCAGCGGACCCGGCTTGCCATTTCCGACAGGTGAGATCTTCCAGTCTCTGCGAGGTCAGAGGTCATTTGCGTTGCTCATCGGCTGCGTTGCTGATTATCCTTTTGTGGGATTGGCCTTCGACGGGACTGGAAGATCTCGCCAACGGAAGGGGCCTGGAAAATCATAGAACCCCTTCAGTACAGAAGGAGGCCATTCGGCTCATCAAGCCTGAGTGACAACAATCCCACCCAGGCCCTGTAACCCCATATAGTTAAGCTGCTAATCCCCTTGACACTAAGGGCCTGGCTAATCAGCCTAACCCACACATGTTTAGAGTGTGGGAGGAAACCGGAACAGCTGGAGAAAATCCAGACATGGGTGAAGGTGCAAACTCCACACAGACAGTGACCCGAGTCCAGAATTGAACCTGGGACCCTGGCACTATGAGGCAGTGGTGCTGACCACTATTATCCAGGATTACCATTCTTTTGAATAGCGCAATGGAATTCCTTATATCCACTTGAGAGGACAGAACATACTGAGCCTCAGTTTCATGTGTTCTCTGAGTGATACCATCTCTGCCAATGCAGCATTCCATCAGTCACTGCACCAAAACCATCCATCTCAGTGATGTCCTTGTGATTCCGAACCCTTGAGCTTCTGGCTTGGATGGTTGGTACTGAGTCAAAGTGAACAGCCAACCATAAAATACATCCTTAATAATTAACCTTAAACTGGCTTCAGGTGACAACCTTATTGAGACCAGTGGGGAGAACATGGGCAATTCTCTTAAATCAATAACTTTTCTAAACTGCTGATTTCAGCTAGAAAACATGATTGCCCTGCTGGACAGGCTCTGAATATTGGCAGGATAGAGCAAGTGTGTGTTGAAATGTTTGCCGTGTTACATGATGTGGAGATGCTGGTGTTGGACTGGGGTAAGCGCACTAAGAAATCTCACAACACCAGGTTAAGAAACTTGATGTCTGTGTCGATATGCGTGATCCTCTTGGAGGTCCTCTCCACTTGGAGCTGGCAGTTTGTGGTGTTGAATGAACCATTGCATCTGCATATCATGGCTACCATCGATACTGCAAACTGCTGGCTCCAGTTGAAAGGATCTCCAAGAAGATCGCGCATATTGACACAGGTATCAAGTTTCTACAAAAACTTTTAATCTGGTGTTGTGAAACTTCTTACTGCAGTGTTACTACAGGGAAGGGCAGGAAGATTCCTCTCATTTATTGAACCATCTGCCCACAGGGTGGTTTATTATTGATAAGACTGAGATGAATTCCCCAAACCCCAATGCGGTGTAATTAATTCTTGTACAAGATTGGATTTTTAAACCAGGAGCACTGTTTGTTCATACTCACTAATGTGGAAAATGTTTTTGTCAATACTACACACACACAGCCATTTTAAGCCCAACAATATCCACATTTAAAAGAAAGAATGATCTTCAATAATTCAAAATGTTTTTAATGTCTGGCTAACATGGTAACATTTTCAATGGAAGCTCAACCACGTACGTACCTAATTGCACTAACCGAGACTGATCCTCTTTTAAATTAATCTACTGTTCCTTCATTTATTGAGACATCATTGATGACATGGTGCTCCCTCAGACTCATCATCCTCCAAGTGGTTTGGTGTCATTGCAACCACTACCATCTAGAAGGACAAGGACAGCAGATACCTGGGAACACCACCACTTATAAGATCCCTGCCAAGCCTCACACTATCCTGCCTGGGAAATATATTGGCCATGATTCTTCCATCCTGCTGAGCTGATTTTTTTTTGCACAGTGGGCTGGGAGATTTAGACAGCACCCAATCCCGCGGGATCTGTTCTGTGCAGCCAGCCCTGAGTGCATCTCCCAGTGCTGGACTTCTAAAGAACAAAGAACAAAACAGCATGGGAAACAGGCCTTTCGGCCCAACGAGCCCGCGCCGCCACCCCAATGTTCCCACCTCTACCTGTGATCCCTGTCTATGTTTATAGATCTATGGATTAAAAACCAAATTTGAGACAATTTAGGGAGAATTTGTTTTGCCAGTTAGCCTAAGAGCACGTCTTTGGGATGTGGGAGGAAACCGGAGCTCCCGGAGAAAACCCACGCAAGCACTGGGAGAATGCGCAAACTCCCACAGACACAGGCCCAAATCCATGTTTCTGCACAGCACAGCGATAGTCACTGAGCTGTCGTGTTGCCCATCAAATGGTCCAGGTCAAGCGTACACTAATGATGTGAAGCACTAGGATACTCTCGAAAAAAATCCAAGAGCAGTCCTCTCATGACCCATCGCGTGTATGCCCCTCGTTAGACAACAAGGTGGACCAAAGCACCTGTGGGATAAAAACAAGTACATCAATATCATCATCTATTTACACACTTCCCAGGGACTCCCAAGGCTCATGATCCCTATTTTAAATCAGTTTTCTATACCCCTCCATTCCCATCCTGTTCATGTGCCCATCTAAATATTTCTTAAATAACTCCAGAGTACCTGCCTCCACCACTTTACTTGGCAGCTGGAAATTGGCACGGAGCTGTCTAATATATTGTGCAGCTGATTTAAATTTAGTTTAAATTTAAAAGCAGGCTTGGGACTGAATTCTGCAGGCCCATAAGCCTCCCCCCCACACCCCCGCTCCCTACTTGTGGAGAGCTGGTGGCCTGACCCCGATAGAGTAAAGGGGGAGCAATCGAAGCTCCCTGGGGAACAAGAGGGGGGTTGTGCCCCCCCCCCCGGGCATAGGCACCCTGGCAGTGCCACCTTTGCCCCTGGCACTGATGTGGAGATGCCGGTGTCGGACTGGGGCTGGCACAGTAAGAAGTCTCACAACACCAGGTTAAAGTCCAACAGGTTTATTTAATGCAAAAGCCCCACTAGCTTTTGGGCCTCTGACCCTTCATCGGGTGAATGGAGAATTCCGATCACAAACAGGGAATGTAAGGACACACACTCAGTTTACAGAATACTGCAAGTCTTTACAGCTAATCAAGTCTTAAAGGTGCAGACAATGTGAGTGGAGACAGCATTAAGCATAGGTTAAAGAGATGTGTATGGTCTCCAAACAGGATAGTTAGTGAGATTTTACAAGCCCAGACAGGTCATGGGGGGTTACAGATACTGCGACATGAACCCAAGATCCTGGTTGAGGCTGTCCTCGTGTATGTGGAACTTGGCTATCAGTTTCTGCTGATGCAATGAATAGGAGGTTATCAGTTTCTGCTGATAGCCAAGTTCCACACACACGAGGACGGCCTCAACCAGGATCTTGGGTTCACGTCACACTGTCTGTAACCCCCATGACCTGACTGGGCTTGCAAAATCTCACTAACTGTCCTGTCTGGAGACAATACACATCTCTCTAACCTGTGCGTAATGCTATCTCCACTCACATTGTCTGCACCTTTAAGACTTGATTACATAGAAACCCTACAGTGCAGAAAGAGGCCATTCGGCCCATCAAGTCAGCACTGACAACAATTCCACCCAGGCCCTATCCCCGTATTTATCCACTGATCCCTCTAACCTACGCGTCCTGGGACACTAAGGGACAATTTAGCATGGCCAATCCACCTAACCCGCACATCTTTGGACTGTGGGAGGAAACCGGAGCACCCGAAGGAAACCCATGCAGACATGGGGAGAATGTGCAAACTCTGCACAGACAGTGACCCGAGCTGGGAATTGAACCCAGGTCCTTGGAGCTGTGAAGCAGCAGAGCTAACCACTGTGCTACCGTGCCGCCATTAGCTGTAAAAATTCACATTCTAATCAGTATTCTGTCAACTGAGTGTGTGTCCTTACATTCCCTGTTTGTGATCAGAATTCTCCACTCACCTGACGAAGGGTCAGAGGCCCGAAAGCTAGTGGGGCTTTTGCTATTAAATAAACCTGTTAGACTTTAACCTGGTGTTGTGAGACTTCTTACTGTGTTTTCCCCAGCGCTGCCCAAGGGGCAAAGGGCCAGTGCCCAGGGAAACTTTGGCACTGCCCAGCAAGCATGGGAGGGAGCCAACGGGTGGGCCTAAATAGATGTGGAGCATGGTGGGGAGATTGGGGGTGGTGGGTCTTGCTACCATTCCGCAGTGGGAACCGTTGTGGGCGGGGAGGGGTGGAAACCAGTGATCAGGACCGGCCATCGGAGAGTGGGGGTGGGGGGGGGGGGTGTGGGTTAGCTGCCAGATGTTGGGGGAAGGCGGGTGGGCCGGCAGCTGTAGAAGGAATTTGACACTAGCGAGTGGGGCTGGGAGTGGCTCAGGAATGCCGGTGGGAAGAAGTGGGGAAAGGCGCTGCTGGAGATCAGGGGAGGCTGGGAGTGTGGGGGTCGAGGCTGGGTTGGGGCATGTTTGGGAGGGTTAGTAATTGGCCATGGAGCGGGGAGTAGTTGCATGGCCTCCAATGCAGGGTCATAGGACTGGCCAGTGATTGGGAGGTCAGCAGTGTGGGGCTACTGCTCACGCTTCAATCTTAGTGCTGACAGATCAGCACATGCGGAGTGACCTTCTCAGCGCTATGCTGCTGCCCTCTCCAGCAGGAATAGGTCCCGTCTACAGATTGTTTACGTGATTTACGCTGAGGGACTCTGCACAGCGCACCGAGTGTGGGAGATTCTTCCCTGAACTCCCACTGAAAAGCACCCAGCATGAATTACTCCGATTTTAATGCGGATTTGACACTACGAAACACCCCCATCACCGTCGCTGGATCAAAATTTTGAAATTCCCTCTTGCGCCAGGCCTGTATATCGAGTGCGCCTCCTCCTTTCGCTTCTGGGGTTTTGAGAGCGAAGAGGTGGAAGAAGCGCATACACAGGCTGAAGCGTAAAACGCGAAAGATGAGGCAGCGATCCAGGGGAAGGACTGCTGAAGGTGCAGTACTGAACAGGCTGTGTTAAATCTTACATGGACTCTGACGCTTCTGTTTAATACATCTTTTTCTAAGACCATCCGTTTAGAGGGCTAAGAGGGGATCTTATAGAGGTTTACTAGATAGGGTAGAGGTAGAGAGATTCTTTCCGCTTAGAAAGGAAACCAGAACTAGAGGGCACAGCCTCAAAATAAGAGGTGGTCAGTTTAGAACAGAGTTGAGGAGGAACTTCTTCACTCAAAGGATGGTGAACCTCTGGAATTCTCTGCCCATTGAAGTGGTGGAGGCTACCTCGTTGAATATGTTTAAGTCACGGGTAGATAGGTTTCTGATCAATACAGAAATTTAGGGTTATGGGGAGCAGGTAAATGGAACTGATCCACTTCAGATCAGCCACGATCTTATTGAATGGCGGGGCAGGCTCGAGGGGCTGGGTATCCTACTCCTGCTCCTATTTCTTATGTTCTTAGAGGCATGCTGGTCATGAGAAGATCTTGTACATTGTTCTGTTGTGGTACTGTGACTTTATGGACAGTAGTTGCGAAATAAAATGGGCAAACTAAACAAAAAAACAGCACGGTGGTTGTACCTGCACCGTATGGATTGTAGCGGTTCAAGGAGGTGGCCCTCCACCACCCTCTCAAGGGCAGCTAGGGATGGGCAATAAATGTTGGCCCTGTCAGCAATGCCTACATTCCCTGAATGAGCTTATAGAAACAGCAAACTTTACACTTTGGTGCAGTGATGAAGAAATCCAACCTATGGCGGCTAGCACTGTGACATTATATGCTTTAATTGGCAACAAAGGGGAAATTGAAGGAATAATGACTTATTTTGTTGCTTTGTTGAGATCTGTTGGGAACACGGAATTGCTCATTGTAACAGCGCACAGGGAATAACTGAGTTTCCAAACCAAAGAGGCAACAGAGCAAGTTTTAAAACTGAATGTGGAACTGGATTTATGCTGCAGAAAGGGGAAGTAATAATTCTTGAAAAATTTGGAGGAATTACATGAGGTGTTTTGTCATCGAATGTCGTGGAACAAATTCTCTTGCAAAGGAGTAACATTGTGGACACTTGGAAAAGGATATGGGTTATTTGCGATGCAAAAAATTTGACACCAGACCACTATTTTGCTCTCTCCTTGTGCCATTCACTGCTTTAAAAATATTCTCAAATCTAAGGGACTGAATTTTACTAGTTCTGAGCGGGTGTGCACCCAATGTTACTCTGCACTTGTGCAATATTTGGGGTCAGCAGGCACAGAGGTATATCAGCAGTGCACTCACTGATAGTAAATGACCAAATTGAAGAGACTATCTGCCCCATTGCCAGCCTCACAGCACCTGGGACCCGGGTTCGATTCCCGGCTCAGGTCACTGCGGAGTCTGCACGTTCTCCCCGTGTCTGCGTGGGTTTCCTCCGCGTGCTCTGGTTTCCTCCCATAGTTGTGCGGATTAGGTTGATTGGCCGTGCTAAATTGACCCTAGTGACTGGGGTTGGCAGAGTACATTTATAGGGCTAGTAGTATAGAATGGGATTGTTATTGGTGCAGGCTCAATGAGCCAAATGGCTTCCTTCTGTACTGTAGGAATTCTATGATTTTTAGGTCGTCGCACAGTCAAAATGGTCAATATACAATTCTCCCTCTCGGCCAGGAACACTACAGCACAAACAGGCCCTTCGGCCCACAAGTTGCGGCGATCATATCCATACGTACCAGGCCATAGAACTATCTGTAACTCCCAATCCTATTAAATCCCTTGTACTCACCCAGAATACTTTTAAAAGACCCCAGCGAGTTTGCCTCCACCATCACCAACGGCAGCCGATTCCACTCACTCACCACCCTCTGAGTGAAAAACTTAGCCGTAACATCTCCCCTATACTTACTTCCCAGTACCTTAAACTTGTGTCCTCTCGTAGCGACCATTTAAGCCCTGGAAAAGAGCCTCCGAGAATCCACCCTATCTGTACCTCTCAACATTTTATAAAGGGGGAGAACAAAAACAAAACAGCACGGGAAACAGGCCCTTCGGCCCAATCTAAATGCCCCTTCAGATTTGGGACACCCTCCCCTCTGGGACCTGAGAGCTCTGGCTCTCCCTCAAACCTTCCCAACCACTACCCTCCCCTCTTCGGCCTGCCTCTCGACACCACTCCCCACCTCCCCCTTGCCACCACCAATCAGATTGGCCAACAGTTCTCCGAAGCAGGACTTCCATCCAAGGACTTCTTCTTATCAATCAATTCTCAATCAGTTATAAAATGGCAGTGGGCTTCTAAAAGTCAGCTTTACGCGCTGAGTCTGAGGCTGGTTCACGCCAGTAGCTCGCTATCCGAATAATTCTACCCAAAGATTCTGCTCTCACAATTTTATCACAAAGAAAATTGACTTTATATTATCTCATCCTTCCTAAACGTCTGCAATTGGAAGGACTTCTGTTAATCAGGCGTTGTTTGTGAACATGGTGTAATAGTGTGAGCCACCATCACAACTCAGTAGGAGTAAATCAACATTTTTTATGAAGAATTTAATGTAAACACAGAACAGAACCACATCTGGCTTTCGCCCTCTGCCTCCCGAGCTCACACAGAGGGACAGCCCTCTCCTAGACCCCGCTCTCCATCCCAATTCGCCCAGATCCACGTGACCCTTGCTCACTTGCTCCTTAAAGGGGTCACGTTACCACACACTGTAAGGGCTCCATGGTGGAGCTTCACTGTTTATACAACATTCTGCCTTCCTACATAGCCACAACTGTAAGAGGAGAGACAGAATTGCTTTACTTTTAGAATCCAAAAGTCACATTTTTCCTAATTGCATTTTATCCGCCAGCAACCGGATAACTGATGTCACATGAATTTGTGCTCAACACACTTTTGTTATAGGCAGATGTGATTAGGTTCTCTTTCTGTCTTTGAGTCTTGACCTTTGAACAGAATGTAGCATGATTTCAGTGGTTAGCAGCAGTGGCGGATTAACTACCACCCAGACCCCTAAAATGAGCTTCAGTAAGTCTCGCTGCCCTTGCCCCGTGCCCCATCTTTTATTGAATAGAATAAAGTGACATTAAGTGACGCCAGATAACATATATCGTTGTTCTCTGTATAATGTACTATATGTATAATCTGATAAAGTTGTAATTCACCCACGGGTATAGTTGTGAAAATTTATTCACCCTTAAAAGAATTAAATCAATTTTTCTTTTGCTCTCAGGCCCCCCTCCCTTCTGGGCCCCGAGGCTTAAGCCTATTCAGTCTAGTGGTTAATCTGCCATGAGTTAGCACTGCTGCCTCACAGTGCCGCGGACGCAGGTTCAGTTCCCGGTTCGGGTCACTGTCTGTGCGGAGTTTGCGCGTTCACCCCATTTCTGTGTGGGTTTCCTCCGGGTGCTCTGGTTTCCTCTCACAGTCCAAAGATGAGCAAGTTGGGTTGATTGGCTGTGATAAATTGCCCCCTACTGTCGGGAGCGGGGTGGATTAGCAGCATAAATATTTGGGATAGGGCCTGGCTGGAATTGTGGTCAGCGCAGACTCGATGGGCCGAATGGCCTCCCCCTGCACTGTAGGGATTCTGTGATTTGAACTGAGACACTAAAAACCTCCCTTGCCACCTGCGTACACATTTAGTACCATATCAGAAGTCAAGTGAATAAATATGCCAATGGAATGCAAAAGGTACTGGATAACTAAGAGTTAGTACAGTAAGAAGTCTGATAACATCAGGTTTAAATCAGACTTCTTACTGTGTTTACCCTAGTCCAATGCAGGCATCGCCACATCATAACTAATAGTTAGCCATATTTATTGGTTCTATCATGTGGGTTGTTACAATCAGGCGAATAGTTCTCCCCTTTCTCTGCTCCCCTCTGACCTCAATGGCAGTGGAGAGAGGAGTTCAGAGAGGACTATCCCTCCCTCGGGCACTGGAGAGTGAAGATATTCTGTTCCGTGTTCAAGACAAGTTCTTAAGAATTCTTGCCAATTCAGTAAGTGTTTAGTTGTTCTCTTCGTAAACGGTATGTGGCTGTAAAAAGCACACATAGATGGGTTCCCTTTTTAAAAGGGCAGCATTTATTGTATTTAACATAGTCTGTGTAAACAAAATAAAACACTCCATCTTCCCCACAGACACTCACTCATGCAGCCGTGCATGCGCAAACACATACATACACACACACAAACGCAAGTCTATGCACACACGTAAGTGCATGCACAAGTGCACACACATGCGCATGCGCTCACACATGTACACACACACATATAGGCACATAACACATACATGCACAATCTCAAACACACATAAACACACATGCATGGACACAGTCATACACATGCACACATACACACCCCCATATGTGTGCACGCACATGCACACTCATGCACACATACATACAATGACTCATGCATGCATACAGACACGCACACGCATGCATCCCAATAAGTTACAGAGTGGGAACACACTCTAAGCAGACTCGTTTAAGAGTCCAATAAAAGCTAAACATTTATGGATTTTGCAGTAACCTTGATTCTTAATATCTTTAGCTTGCACCAAAAAAACTCTCCATCTCTGTTATTTTAGTATATATTATTCAAAAGAATGAATTACTCATTCTCGGCATGCGGGTGTCGCTGTCTAGGTTAACATGGTGACACTGTGGTTGCCTTACTGTGCGAAAAACCCAGGTTCAGTTCTGACCTCGGGTGACTGTCTGTGCAGTCTACAATTCTCCCATTGTCCAGATGCGCCTCCCACATTCTGAAAGATGTGCCGGTTAGGTGGATGGGCCATGCTAAATTGGCCTTGAGTTTCAGGGAGATTGGTAGGGTATAAATGTATGGGGCTGTGGGGATGGGGCCTGGATAGGATTGTTGATGCTGCAGGCTTGATGGACCGAATGACCTCCTGAACTGTAGGGTTTCTCTGATACCCAGCTTTGTAATTTGACATTTATTCCCCATCCCTAATGGCCCTTGAGAATGTTGAGCTGCCATCTTGAACTGCTGCAGTCCATGTGGCTTAGGGGACTGCTATGAGGGAGGGAGTTTGTGGATTTTGATCTGCTGACAGGGAAGGGGTGCAGATGTAGTTCCAAAAACGGGATAGCATGTAGGTGGGAGGGGGAACCTATAGATGGTCGGCAAGGAATGCAGTCAGTGTCATTCACATTCCCTGAAGACAAACTGCATACAAAATATGTTTGGAAGGTGATCTCTGTAGTCCATTCATGCACCCACGTAACGTTGCATATAAAAACCACAGATTAATGCATTAATGCCTCAAACAAGCTTATGAGAAGAGATTAAATAGACTGGGTCTGTACTCGTTAGAGTTTAGAAGGCTGAGAGGGAGATCTTATAGAGATTTACAAGATAATGAAGGGGCTAGATAGGGTAGAGGTAGAGAGATTCTTCCCGCTTAGAAAGGAAAACAGAACTCGAGGGCATAGCCTTAAAATAAGGGGGGGAACCAGGTTAGATCAGAGTTGAGGAGGAACTTCTTCACTCAAAGGATGGTGAATCTCTGGAATTCTCGTCCATCGATGTAATGGAGGCTACTCCGTTGAATATATTTAAGTCACGGGTAGGTAGGTTTCTGATAGACAAGGGAATTAAGGATTATGGGGAGCAGGTGGGTAAGTGGAGCTGATCCACTTCAGATCAGCTATGATCTTATTGAATGGCGGGGCAGGCTCGAGGGGCTGGATGGCCGACTCCTGCTCCTATTTCTTACGTTCTAAACAAATCTGTGCTTGTTTTTGTTTCTCTTTGCCTTGCTCCATATGCCTACCATGTTCACCTTATCCGTGAGACCCCCGAACTCCTCACCTCGTCACATTCCCATCAAACCCCATCATTCCAACATTGTTCCCCATCACTGACTCCTCAAATATCTCCCCTTAAACCCCAGCCTCGGGTGACGGTGTGTAGTTTGCACGTTCTCCCCATAGCTTTCCTCTGGATGTTCCAGTTTCTTCCCACAGTCAAAGGTTAGGTGGATTGGCTGAATTGCCCCTTAGTGTCTCAGAATGTTAAAGTTTGGGAGTAAATTTGTGGAGTTAGTCCTGGCTTTCTTTATCAGAGAGTTGACGCAGGCTCGAAGGGCCGAATGGCCTCTTTCTGCGCTATAGGGGCAAGAAGGCACCTCAGGATGAGCTGTGGAATGAGATCGTGTTGTTTAAGTACTAGTGTCACAAGTAGGGCTTACATTAACACTGTAATGAAGTTACTGTGGAAATCCCCTAGTTGCCACGTTCCAGCGCCTGCTCGGGTACACCGAGGGAGAATTTGGTATGGCCCAGTGCACCTAAAGATAGTGCATGTCTTTGGGACTATGGGAGGAAACCGGAGCTCTGGAGGAAACCCACACAGGCATGGGGGGAGAATGTGCACACTCCACGCAGACAGTGAGCCGAGCCGGGAATCAAACCTGGGTGAGGCAGCGGCACTAACCACTGCGCTGCCCGCTGGCCCTTTATAGAATGAGAAAGGAAGAAAGCACCCGTGTAAAACCTGGTGGGACACCTCTCCAAGTTTCAGTATATCCCAATCTGAGCCCTCCTGTGTCCGTGCGTGTTAAAATACTTGTCTGCCGCTGCGGATGATCTCACCTTCTCTGTGAAAGATTTTGACTTTCTTGCGGAACAAAGAATGTGAAACCTAATCCCAAAGCACTAATAAAAACAATAATAAAAGAGGATCCCAGCGTCAATCAGCAGAAGTGAAAAGTGTTTTGTTGACTGGTGCAATGGATGGGGTGTCATCTTTGAGTAACTGAAACCTTGTTTCCCTAAGGTACGATATATTCAGGGCTATAATGCAATGGTGCTGTGTGGAGTGTAACAAACTGGAGTGAGTGCGGCATAATGGCTAAGGTAGTCTGGTGCTAACCAATACTGCACCCAAGAGATCAATTCAGTTGATAACTGGAATTAATTCCTTTCTTTCTCAGGTGCTACCCTGCCCTGCCTCTAACCCAGCACTTGAACACTTGAGTTTTTATAAATTTACTAAAGGACATAGTGTAAATCAGGAAACAGTTTCTTTTTGTAATAAATATCCTCGCACACGCGACACGCACTCGAATGCGATTGAAATCAGTGGTCACTGGGTGCAGGGAGGTCAGATAGATGTGGAGCAGTGGGCTGATGCACCCCGCGGAGTCTCAGAGGAAGCAGTGACGCTCGGTGCCATTTCACGTCAAAGAAGGCAGGTGCCACCTCAATGCAGTACCCAACAAAAACCTGCCTGAACCCCCTCCAAAGATGTGTTGCAGCTAGGCAGGTATCTGGTCTAGACAGCAAGTGTCCTAGTTGATGAATATAATTTACTCCCCTCCCCCCTCCATTCAGTGCAAATCTCCAATGTCATTATGACCACTAATATATTTAGAGGTTTTATGTCCACATTAGTATTTGTGCTTATTCTGCTAATTCTAATGATTTTTTTGATGCTGGTAGGTGTTGTATCGGACAGGGTATTGGTTTATACTCATCATTGCAATGTCTACCCATGGTGTTCGGTGAAGTGGGTTAATTCATTTTAGTCTCAGTCAGATGTTGACACCCACTGCTGATAAAATGCCACCTGTTTGGAAGGTTGCCATTGAATGATATCCATCGCTGAAGTGAGTTATTTCATACTCCTGAATATTTCCCAGTGGGGGTGCGGGCTGGGTGGGGGTTATGCAGCAGTGCGAACAAACTCTGAAATTTACAAAGTGGATTTCACAAATGGCACAATGGTTAACACTGCTGCCTCACAGCAGCCAGAGACCCGGGCTCAATTCCAGCTGGGTCACTGTCTGTGTGGACTCTGCACGATTGCCCCGTCTCTGCAGGGGTTTCCTTTGGATGCTCCAGTTTCCTCTCACAGTCCAAAATAGGTGCATTGGCCACGCTAAATTCTCCTTCCGTGTACCTGAACAGGTGTGGCTACTGGGGGATCTTCATAGTAACTTCATTGTGGTTTTAATGTAAGCCTATTTGTGACGTTAATAAACAAATTTTATAAATGCCACAGAACTGCCTCCTCTTTTACTGCAATCATTCTTTTGCTTGAAGCTACATGGTACATTTTTGTATAGTTACCATGTTTTGTTCCTTTTTCCCCTGTAGAAAGGCACATATGTAATCGATGGGAGCTTCACACAGCCTGCTATTAAGATATTTAAGGTATGTTCCTGAGTCTGCCTGGACACCACATGTATGTAGCTCAGTGTTAAATGTAAAGGTTGCTTTCAAATGTTTTGAAACACTGTTGTGCCTGGTGAGTGGGACGGGGCAATGCCAGGGAGGAGACTGTCTGTTCTCACGCTGCAGTAAAGCAGACAGACTCATTCATTCGAGACACTGGGTATCTGCACCTGCACTTCCACCTGACATGTATTTACATACGTACGCACACACAAATACAAATGCATTAACACGTGTTAACATATACACATGGTAACACACAGGATAACACGTGTTAACACACATTAACACGTGTTGATGCATACACGTGTTAACACATACATGCATACATATTTTAAAACATATGCACACATACACACGCTTACATATAACATACATAAACATATATACATGCATACATGCATGTTAACACAAGCCAAGGAACTGGTACATATACAGAGGTGTCATATAGCCCAAGTTCTGCTGAGAGAGTTCCATTACAACCTATTGAGATTATCCTTGTGACAAAATATCAATTATTACATCCATAAAACTTGGAAATGTGATAGAGACTTAATCCATTACATGCTTATTATTTCTATATGGAATTCTGTTCATTTTTTGGGTAAATTGTTATTTTGCATGTTTACAGTGTGGAAACAGGCCCTTCTTCATGCTGTCCATTTTTTTTAAGCAACTAAGCTAATCCCAGTTACCCGCATTTGGCCTCTATCCCTCTATACCATCATTTTCAGGTAGCTGTCTAAATGTTTTTTACAAGACAAAATTGTACCCACCTCTACTACTATCTCTGGCAGCTTGTTCCAGACACTCACCATCCTGTGTGTGAAAAAAATTGCCCTTCTGGACACTTTTGCATCTCTCCCCTAAAATCTATGCCCTCTAGTTTTAGACTCACCTACATCTGGGGAAAGATATTGAGTGTCTAGCTGATCTGATTACTACTTAAATAGAGAGTAGTAAAAGTTAAATAGAGTGCAGCATGCGATGGTGCAGAGGGACCTGGAGGTCCTTGTGCACGAATTGCAAAAACACAGTCTGCAGGGCAGCAGGTGATTAAGAAGGCGAATGCAATAGAACATAGAACATTACAGCGCAGAACAGGCCCTTCGGCCTTCGATGTTGCGCTAACCAATTAGGAAAAAGCAATGACCCTCTAACCTAAACCATTCCCTTTTCGTCCATAAACTTATCTACTAACCTCTTAAACGCCACCAAACTTGGCGCATCTACAACTGCAGCAGGCAGGGCATTCCATACTCTTACCACCAATGTTGGCCTTTATAGCGAGGGGGATAGAATATAAAAGTAGGGAGGTTCTGTTGCAGCTGTACAGGGTGCTGGTGAGGCCGCAGCTGGAGTACTGTGTGCAGTTTTGGTCGCCGCATTCGAGGAAGGATATATTGGCCTTGGAGGGGGTGCAGAGAAGGTTCACGAGGCTGATACTGGAGATGAGGGCGTTGGATTATGAGGAGAGACTGAATAGGCTAGGTTTGTACTCTTTGGAGTTTAGAAGGCTGAGAGGGGATCTTATAGAGACGTATAAGATAATGAAGGGGGTGGATAGGATAGAGATTGAGAGACTCTTCCCGCTTACCAAAGACAGCAGGACTAGAGGGCACGGCCTCAAGATTGGGGAGGGGTTCAGATCGGAGTTGCGGAGAGGTTTCTTCACGCAAAGGGTGGTGAATCTTTGGAATTCTCTGCCTGATGAGGCGGTGGAGGCTTCCTCACTGAATATGTTCAAGTCAAGAGTGGATAGGTTTTTAATTGGCAAGGGAATTAAGGGTTATGGGGAGAAAGTGGGAAAGTGGAACTGATCCACTTCCGATCAGCCATGATCTTATTGAATGGCGGGGCAGGCTCGAGGGGCTGTGTGGCCTACTCCTGCTCCTATTTCTTATGTTCTTTTGTTTTGTGCCCCTCATGGTTTTATAGACCTCTATAAGATCATCCCTCAGCCTCCTATGCTCCAGAGAAAAAAGTCCCAGTCTATCCAGCCTCTCCCTATAACCAAAATATCAAGTCCCGGTAGCATCCTAGTAAATCTTTTCTGCACTCTTTCTAGTTTAATAATATCCTTTCTATAATAGGGTGACCAGACCTGTACACAATATTCCAACTGTGGCCTTACCAATGTCTTATACAACTTCAACAAGACACCCCAACTCCTGCATTCAATGTTCTGACCAATGAAACCAAGCATGCCGAATGACTTCTTCACCACTCTGTCCGCCTGTGACTCCACTTTTAAAGAGCTATGAACATGTACCCCTAGATCTTTATTCTGTAACTCTCCCCAACATCACACCCTACCATTAACTGAGTAAATCCTGCCCTAGTTCAGTCTACCATAATGCATCACCTCACATCATCTAAATTAGACTCCCATCTGCCATTCATGACCCACTGGCCCAATGGATTAAGATCCAGTTGTCATCAGAGATAACTTTCTTCACTGTCCACTATGCCACCAACCTTGGTGTCATAGAACATAGAACACTACAGCACAAACAGGCCCTTCGGCCCACGAGTTGCGCCGATCACATCTAAACCTACCAATCCACAGACCTATCTATAACCCCCTATCCCATTAGTTCCCATATACTCATCCATAAGTCTTTTAAAAGACCCCAGCGAGTTTGCCTCTACCACCATCTTTGTTATCTGCAAACTTACTAACTATATCTTCTATATTCTCACCCAAATTGTTAATGTAAATGACAAATAACAGTGGGCCCAGCACTGATCCCTGAGGCACACCACTGGTCACAGGCCTCCAGTTTGAAAAACAACCCTCTACAACCCACCCTCTGGATTCTGTCAATTTTGTATCCATTTAGATACCTCACCCTGTGATTTAACCTTATACAACAACCTACCAGGCAGTACCTTGTCAAAGGCCTTGCTAAAGTCCACATAGACAACATCAACTGCACTGCCCTCACCTACCTTCTTGGTTGCCCCTTCAAAAAACTCAATCAAATTTGTGATACATGATTTTCCACTCAAAGGCATGCTGACTGTTCCTACTCAGTCTTTGTGTCTCTAAATGGCTGTAGATTCTATCTCTCAACATACCTTCTAACAACTTGCCCACCACAGACGTGAGGCTCACTGGCTTGTAGTTCCCAGGCTTTTCCCTGCAGCTGTTTTTCAACAAAGGCACAACATTTGCCACTTTCCAATTTTTCAGACACCTCATCCATGATAATCGATGATTCAAATATCTCGGCTAGGGGTCCTGCAATTCTTTCCCTAGCCTCCTGGGGTATATACTTCATCAGGTCCAGGGGGATTTGTCTACCTTGATGTGTTTTAAGACATCCTGTTAGCTGTCTTTATGATATTGGGGAAATCTGTTATAATAATCACCAGTGATTGCTGCTTTGTCCATTTTATGCCCAGTAACAATGATTGTGACAAAACGGCTGTAATTTACGAAAAAGTACTCACGGTTTATTCAACATGCATGATTTCATATGTGTAATATGTGTATTACGATTAAATAACATCTAGTGATTTCCTATTGCTGTTGCATCCGATTATACACATTAGGCATTGAAAAGTCAAAAACCGTGATGAAAGCAAAATGCGGTGAATGCAGGAATCTGAAACTAAAACAGAAAATGCTGGAGAAACTCAGCGGGTCAGACAGCATCTGTGACAACGAAGGTCTTCCCAGACTGGAAACGTTGGCTCTACTCTCTCTCAAACCTACTGAGTTCTTCCAACATTTCCTATTTTTGTTTGAAAAGCTGCAATAGCTATGTCCAGACTAATGCAAGTATTCATCATTAAATTATATAACTTATGAAAATACATAAAAGTTTCCTAACTATAAAATCCAGAGTCCAATTTCACTTCAATAACATAAGAATCCCTCAGTACATGGGAATGAAGATCTAGTGTGTCCTTTGAGTAAGATGGGACTAAAGTGCGGTGTAAATATTGGAGCAGGGGATCCAGACATTATTGAGGCATTATCTTGTGGCAACCCTTGCCTGAAGCTAAGGAGTGGCCCTGGGCTGTGGTTACACTGGGAGCTTGACCTAAACCACAAATACTGTCTTGTGGTTCACCACAAATGCTGGCTCATGAGGAGAGTCCTGCAGATTCACCTCCACTGGAACCTCCTCAACACCAACAGATGGCAATGGGAAACATCTAACAGTGCAAATGACTGATCCCACCAGATGATAGCACATCACCACGTGAACGTGCATTGTCATTTGGAAGACAAGATCTCTCCCGCCCAATATTTTACTGGATTTACTCTCTCATCAGATGCTCCTAGGGTTAGGTTGCACTCTGGAAGGGTCATGAGGTTTTAGTGCACTGTGGGGGCGTGTGAAGGTTTGGTTACACTGTGGAGGGTCTAGAGTTTGATTGCACTGAGGACATTCATGTGGGGTTTGGTTGCGGTGTGGGAGAGCCTGGGGTTTGGTTGCAGTGTGGGAGCTCTGGGGTTTGGTTGCGGTGTGGGAGGTCTGGGGTTTGGTTGCGGTGTGGGAGGTCTGGGGTTTGGTTGCGGTGTGGGAGGTCTGGGGTTGGTTGCAGTGTGGGATCTGGGGTTTGGTTGCGGTGTGGGAGGTCTGGGGTTTGGTTGCGGTGTGGGAGGTCTGGGTTTGTTGCGGTGTGGAGGGGCGGGGTTTGTGGTGTGGAGGTCTGGGTTGGTCGGTGTGGGAGGTCTGGGTTTGGTTGCGGTGTGGGAGGTCCGGGGTTTGGTTGTGGTGTGGGAGGTCTGGGGTTTGGTTGCACTGTGGAGGGTCTGGTATTTGGTTGCAGTGTGGGAGGGTCTGGGGTTTGGTTGCAGTGTGGAGGGTCTGGGGTTTGGTTGCTGTGGGAGGTCTGGTGTTTGGTGCAGTGTGGGAGGGTCTGGGGTTTGGTTGCGGTGTGGGACCCCGAGGTCTGGGTTTGGTTGAGTGGGGTCTGGGTTTGGTTGCAGTGTGGAGGGTCTGGTTGGCAGTGTGGAGGTCTGGTCGTGGGAGGTGTGGAGGGTCTGGGGTTTGTTGCAGTGTGGGAGGTCTGGTGTTTGGTTGCAGTGTGGGGGGTCTGGGGTTTGGTTGCAGTGTGGGAGGTCTGGGGTTTGGTTGCAGTGTGGGAGGGTCTGGTGTTTGGTTGCAGTGTGGGAGGTCTGGTGTTTGGTTGCTCTGTGGGAGGGTCTGGGGTTTGGTTGCATGTGGGAGGGTCTGGGGTTTGGTTGCAGTGTGGGAGGTCTGGGGTTTGGTTGCAGTGTGGGAGGTCTGGGTTTGGTTGCAGTGGGAGGGTCTGGTGTTTGGTTGCAGTGTTGGAGGTCTGGGTTTGGTTGCAGTGTGGGAGGGTCTGGTGTTTGGTTGCAGTGTGGGAGGGTCTGGAGTTTGGTTGCAGTGTGGGAGGGTCTGGGGTTTGGTTGCAGTGTGGGAGGGTCGGTTGGTTGCAGTGTGGGAGGGTCTGGTGTTTGGTTGCAGTGTGGAGGTTGGGGTTTGGTTGCAGTGTGGGAGGTCGGGGGTTTGGTGCAGTGTGGGAGGGTCTGGGGTTTGGTTGCAGTGTGGGGGTCGGGTCTGGGGTTGGTTGCAGTGTGGAGGTCGGGGTTTGGTTGCAGTGTGGGAGGGTCTGGGTTTGGTTGCAGTGTGGGAGGTCTGGGGTTTGTTGCAGTGTGGGAGGTCTGGGGTTTGGTTGCAGTGTGGGAGGTCTGGGGTTTGGTTGCAGTGTGGGAGGTCTGGGGTTTGGTTGCAGTGTGGGAGGGTCTGGGGTTTGGTTGCAGTGTGGGAGGTCTGGGGTTTGGTTTCTTTTGATTGCTTCCTGGGATCTGGATCTTGATGGTTAAGTCATCGTTTAACTCTGGTCACACTGGTGATGGGTCTGTGCTGCAGTAGCTTTGGAGACTAGTGAAAAAGTCAATTAGAGAAATGTATAATAGAAGATCAGTTCACCCGTGTCCATTGATCCCACTGCAGCAGCTCTGCTGTGAGTGCGCGTGGTGCGAGTATTTGTGGGTGTGAGTGTGGTGTGAGTGTATGAATGTATGCATGTCTATGTGAGTGTGCGTGTATCTGTGAGATTGTGAGAGTGTGTGTGTGAGTGCATGCATGAGTGTGTGTGTGTGTGTGTGTGTGTGACTGCGTGTGTGAGTGCATGTGTGTGAGAGTGTGTCTGTGGGAGTGGGTGAGTGTATTTGTGTATGTGTGGATGCGTGAGTATGTGTCTGAGTGTCTGAGAATGTGTGGGTCTGTGAGAGAGTGTATGCATGTATGCCTGTGAGAGTGTGTGTGCATGTGTGTCTGTGAGAGTGTTTCTGTGTGTGGCCGTGAGTGTGCATGTCTGTGACTGTGTGTGCCTCTGGGTGTGTGTGTCTGTGACGGCGTGTCTCTGTGAGAGTGTGTGTGTATGAATCTGTGTGTGTGTGTGTGCATGTCGCTGTGTGTGTGTGTGTGCATGTCGGTGTGTGTGTGCATGTCGCTGTGTGTGTATGAATCTGTGTGTGTGTATTTGTGTGGTGTGTGTGTGTGTGCACGTCGCTGTGTGTGTATGAATCTGTGTGTGGTGTGTGTGTGTGTGCATGTCGCTGTGTGTATGTGTGTGTGTGTGCATGTCGGTGTGTGTGTGTGGTGTGTGCATGTCGGTGTGGTGTGTGTGTGTGTCGCTGTGTGTGTGTGTGTGTGTGTGCGTATGTGTGTGTGTGCATGTCGCTGTGTGTGTATGAGTCTGTGTGTGTGTGTGTGTGTGTGCATGTCGGTGTGTATGTGTGTGTGTGTGTGCATGTCGGTGTGTGTGTGTGTGTGCATGTCGGTGTGTGTGTGTGTGTGTCGCTGTGTGTGTGTGTGTATGTGTGTGTGTGCATGTCGCTGTGTGTATGTGTGTGTGTGTGTGCATGTCGCGTGTGTGTGTGTTGTGTGTGTGTGTGCATGTCGCTGTGTGTGTGTGTGTGTGTGTGTGTGTCGCTGTGTGTGTGTGCATGTCGGTGTGTGTGTGTGTCTGTGTGCCTCCCTTCATGCCTAGCAGCTGTTACCAAGTAGAAAATTTACATTTTCTTCCTGCCAATTAACACATTCATTGTCTGAGAAACATGAAACATTTACTTCAAAATTCAAAAATCGATTTTTGGAAAATGAATTCTACAACAAAGGAAGAAAGCTTATCACCTAGCTTAATGCACTGAAGCTTGCAAGACACAAAACAATACAGGATGTGTAATCCACTGGTGCTTTTGCTGTCACATATAAACACATAAAGAACAAAGAACAAAACAGCACAGGAAACAGGCCCTTCGGCCCAACGAGCCCGCGCCACCACCCCGATGTTCCCACCTCTACCCGTGATCCCTGTCCACGTTTATAGATCTATGGATTAAAAACCAAATTTGAGACAATTTAGGGAGAATTTGTTTTGTCAATTAGCCTAAGAGCACATCTTTGGGATGTGGGAGGAAACCGGAGCGCCCGGAGAAAACCCACGCAAGCACGGGGAGAATGCGCAAACTCCCACAGACACAGGCCCAAATCCATGTATCTGCACAGCACAGCGATAGTCACTGAGCTGTCGTGCTGCCCATCAAATGGTCCAGGTCAAGCATACACTAACGACGTGAAGCACTAGGATACTCTCGAAAAAAATCCAAGAGCAGCCCTCTCACGACCCATCGCGTGTATGCCCCTCGTTAGACAACAAGGTGGACCAAAGCACCTGTAGGATAAAAACAAGTACATCAATATCATCATCTATTTACACACTTTCCAGGGACTCCCAAGGCTCATGATCCCTATTTTAAATCAGTTTTCTATACCCCTCCATTCCCATTCTGTTCATGTGCCCATCTAAGTATTTCTTAAATAACTCCAGAGTACCTGCCTCCACCACTTTACTTGGCAGCGCATTCCATACCCCCACCACCCTCTGTGTGAAAAAACTCCCTCTAGCATCCAAATTATACCTTATCCCCCTCACCCTATTTGAGTCCATCCTAGGAAAAAGCTTAACCCTGTTTACTCTATCTATCCCCTTCAAAATCTTGTACACCTCTATCAGATCTCCTCTAAGTCTACGTCTTTCTAAGGAAAACAGTCCCAATTTGCCTAATCTCTCCTTGTAACTCAGACCTTCCGTACCAGGCAGCATTCTGGTAAATCTCCTCTGCATGCCATAGTTGAAAATAAATTTGCCCTCTAACACGCAGTCCAATTAAAGCCTTGAGGCACAAATTGTTGGAGATTAATGTCGGATATTACCTGAGCAACTCCTTGGATGGTAACCTGAGGTTTGGAACTCTGCACACACTCAGACTGGACAATCAAAATTCTGCTCACAGAGTGAGAACTTCAGAGTTTTGAGTCCAAACCCAGGCTTCGCTGGAGAGGCTGGATCCTTCAAGGAAAACCTTTCATAACCTGGAGAAAGCCTGCATGTTTAAATTCAGTCATCTTCTTAGGGAATAGGTGCATCATGAGAAGGGCGTGTGGGAAGTGACACCGTGGTTAGCACTGCTGCCTCACAGTGCCAAGGACCCAGGTTCAATTCCTGCCTCCAGTGACTGTGTGCATTAATAAACTGCCGTCCATATATATTCACGGAGTCACGCACCTTCATATCTTTATACACATAAAGACTGTGTTTTCCACAGTTCTGAGTCTGATCTTAATACGAAACATAAAGCAATATTTTTGTGATAGGAGGTTGGCGGTATGAGTGAAGGAGATTCCTGGTCAGCCATGCGAAGTGTGTAAATTGTCGATGATATTGATGTATTTGTTTTTATCCTACAGGTGCTTTGGTCCACCTTGTTGTCTAACAAGGGGCATACACGTGATGGGTCGTGAGAGGGCTGCTCTTGGTTTTTTTTCGAGAGTATCCTAGTGCTTCACATCATCAGTGTACACTTGACCTGGACCATTTGATGGGCAATACGACAGCTCAGTGACTATCGCTGTGCTGTGCAGATACATGGATTTGGGCCTGTGTCTGTGGGAGTTTGCGATTTCTCCCCGTGCTTGCGTGGGTTTTCTCCAGCGACCCCCTTCTCATGATCCCAAAGATGTGCTCATAGGCTGATTGACAAAACAAATTCTCCCCAAATTGTCTCAAATTTGGTTCTGATGCACAGATCTATAAACATAGACAGGGATGACAGGGACATGGGTAGAACTGAGAACATCGGGGTGGCGGCGTGGGCTCGTTGGGCTGAAGGGCCTGTTTCCCGTGCTGTTTTGTTCTTTGTCCTTTGTTCTAAGTGGCGCCTCTCAAGCTACAATTCCACCCCCCCAACCCCCAGGCTACCTTTTGGAGTGTTAAAAAAACTCAACAGATGAAAGTCTGCTTTGCACAACTTGAGACATTGTGATGCAGAGAAGGGTGCATTGAAAGTGTGACAGGAAGTCAAGGTGCACTGACAGGAAGTGCCTTGAATGCTGCGATGACATTTTGACATTAATTACAGCTAGGTTAAATATCCCTGTCTGCAGTCTTCAGCATGTATTGGAGCAATATCTGCAGAGAGAGAGATAGGGTTAATGTTTCACATTGGCCTGGAAGCTACCTCTGCCCCTCTCTCCACAGATGCTGCCAGACCTGTCGAGCATTTCCAGCGTTTTGCTGTTTTTATTTTGGATTTTTCCAGCTCCGCTGGGTATGTTGCCTTCACGTTTGTGGAGAGCTTGCCCGTGTGACCCCCCTGATTTCTCTGACGTGTGTACTGGATTTGCCAGAATCCACTCCCGGGTGGAAGGGAGTCCACATTGAGTTTGATTAGTGAACCATTCTACATTCTTCACATCATTGCTTCAAAGCGCCTGGCGACCGATACACAAAGCCAGGCCCCAGGCAAAGGTGACAGCATTAATAAGTATCAGATCTCTACTGAAGGGATGTAGCTTTTCTGCTCAGGTAGTTTAACTGAAAGGTGTCCACTACATGTGGCCATTGTCACGTATGAAGAACAAGTGCCGTAGACAATATCCGGCAAAACTGTCTCAGCAGTAAAAACAACTTTGCCCAAATAAAAGATCTGATGCTTATGAAGATTGTCATCATTGCCTTGGGGATTTGGTTAGCTGTTTCATCCCTCCTGTCGCGTGTGCTACAAAAATAGTGCTTTATGTTTCGTATTAAGATCAAACTCGGAACTGTGGAAAACACAGTCTCTGTGTGTTTAAAGATACGAATGTGCGTGACTCCGTGAAAATATGCGGACTGCAGTTTATAAATGTACAAAGTCCAGAGGACGTAGCACCAATCCTTCACAAATCCGCTGGATTAAATGAATTCACTCATTACGTTTACATTCCAGCTATCCCTTGGCTTTTCTGTCAGCTCTTCGTGAATTTTGATCCGCTTGTGTGAGCTGGATTCTCTTTACAGTGGATGAGAAATACCTTCCACGAAATGTTTCCACAGCCAGTGCCCTATTTTGTGCAGTCACTCTTGTGTCATGTTTCTCCGTGTCAGCCATGACAGTCGGCCTTCTAGTCAATCTTACCGAAAAGATTCTGGGTGCCGAGTGAGCGTGAACACGGGAGGATCTCAGACCCGTTTTCATCGGCAAGAGAAAAATCGAAATCTTACTACACTTCTCGAAAACGAAAGAGCCAAAGTGTGATTCTCGCCAGTAGGGGGAGTGGGCAGACTGTATTCACGTCTGGGAAGCCAGCTGCTAACTGCTGGAGTGCGCTATTGTGCATGTGCCTGATTTCCCAGTGCACTGTATACAAGAGTGCACTGAGAGATCGTCATTTCCACTTCATGCCCTCCTGGGTGCTCATCCGCTCCTCCCTTGGTAACACCCCCCACCCCCACATGAGCCCCACATGACAGAAGGTTGCAGGTTCAGAAGAGCACTCCCAGAAGGTTGCAGGTTCAAACCTTGCTGTGGGCACTTGTGCAGGCAGATTCTTGAGTGTAGCGCTGAGAAAGCGCTGCACAGTCACCGGGTCTCGTTCTTCAATTAAGACGTTAAACATGATGTCCCGTCTGCCCTCCCACGTGGATGTGAAATAGGCGAATGGCACTTTTTGAACAGGGTCAGGCATATTGTAGTTGACACTTAACCTGTAACCGGCGGCTGGATGAAGCTGACCATTGTCACATTGCTATTTTTGGGATCTTGCTGTGTATAAATTGCTGCAGTGTTTCCTATCTTTTAATAGGGATTGGTCTTCTTTGGATGTTAGACACTTTGGGTTGTATCAGGGTTAAGAAGGGTGTTATACAAATGCAAGCTAATCTCAAGAGTCGGGAAGAATTGCAGTGACAGAAAGAAGTCCAAATTCCTTTCCTTCTTTGGATACTTAGTGCCTTTTCCACACGGCACTCAACCTGGCATTGATGGATCTTATTGGCCCAAGACTACTTTACTTTTCATGTCGCTCTAGTGAGGGATCACAGGAAGCTTGGCATGTGTATGTGAGTGTAGAATTGTGAATTGGTGGGGACGGGGTACAGTGCAGAAGGAGGCTATATTGCCCTTTGAATCTACCCTGAAAAGCATCTCACACCCCAGGCCCACATCCCCTCGCCCACCTTATCCCCGTAACCCCATGGCTAATTCACCTAACCTACACGTCATGGGACATTAAGTGGCAATTTATCATGGCCAGTCCACCTAATCCGCACATCTTTGGACCGTGGGAGGAAACCGGAGCACCCGGTGGTAACCCCTGCGGACACAGAGTGAAGGTGCAAACTCCACATGGACAGTGACCCAAGCTGGGTATCGAACCCGGGTCCCTGACGCTTTGAGGCAGCAGCGCTAGCGAACTGTACCATTGTGCTGCAAAGCCAAAATGCAGGAACCATGTGATGTCCAAACCTCCCTCTGCTCAGTGTTCACAGTGCGATGTAACCTCTGCACAGTTGTTCAATTGCTAGCTGTTTTACCAGTGATAAATGTGTTGAGGTTTCCAGTTGGTGTTTTGAATAATTGGATAATTGAGGACACAGAGGAACAGTGAGTGTAATGATGGCAATGGGGAATGTCTTTAAATAACACAAATTAAATTAGAACTGTTGATAGACCTAAAACTCATGTACCTTATTTCTAAAGGGAACTTGATGTGTACCACGTGGAAGAGAGCTGATTGAAGCTGTGAACCCTTCACATTTTGAAAATTGATATCTACATATTTTTCTGTATTGCGTTTTCTTTTCAGGAAGCTTTAACTTCTCATTGTTAAATTATGAGAACATATTACATAAGCTAGGCATGAATTCTCTGGAGCTGGAGATGTTTCACAGGTGAACTAATAGAAGTGTTTAATATGACAACAGAATCTCATAAGATAGATTAGGAGAAGTCATATCCCCTCATGAGAGAATATGGAACAAGAGGATTGTGAGAACCAAGTGAGGGGGAGGGGGGACTGCCTCCCCTCCCCATCTTTAATCATTCCCCTTGGTTTGTTGCAATAAAGCATTTTTAAATTTAATTTTCCCTGTAAGTACCTTTTCTAATCCGAATGTATTTAATTTTTAATAAAACTCTCTCTCTCTCTCACACACACACACATACACACACACGCACATAGACAACATACAAATGCAAACACACAGATATACACAAACACTCACACTGGCTCACATACACACACATACATATGCACAAAAACAGATGTATACATACGTGCACACACACACACACACACGCAGACATACACACACAGACACACACACACACACACAGATATCAGAAATAAGAAAAGCTACTTTGGATAAAGTTAAGATAGTAAATGATTCAATCCTTTTCTTGCTCCTGAGGTGTAGTTTGATGAACGTTGTCAGTTTCTGTTAAATTCTTGGAATTGAATTGGAGGTCAGCTAACTGCATTGTGCTGGAGTCTATTTTAGCTTCAGAAAGAGAGAGAGATTTCTTACTGCTCATATCAGCAAAGTTTCCAGACGCCTTTGATTTTCCTCCTGCTGGTTCTGTTTTAGCAAAACAAATTCTGAAACCTCTTGTCTGTATATTCCAAGAAAGAATTTGATCCGTATGTCTTTCTGGCGTTGTTGTGCAACAAATAATCACGTTTTTGATCTTCCATTGCAGAAACATTTTAGGAGAGCAGAAACCAATAGTCGATGAGATTATTGTGTCCTCACCGGAGGAGGGGGGGCGGAAAGGGGTGGGTTGGGGGGGGGGGCTGTTTGAGTGTCTATTGCGGATTAGCAGTTTCCATTGCCTTAACAGAACCTCAGTTGATTAAATCCAGCACTTTGCATTTTTACTCCCTTCCTTTCAAAAATCCTGGGTTTGAAGTAGATCTTTGACATCCCAAAAGGTGTGAAATGTCACGTAACATTTCAAGACAGATCTCTGTGTAATCCATATTGGAACTGTCCAGAATAGTGGTCAACCAATAACCTGACATCAAATGACTAGTGATAGCCGTCTTTGATCAGTGTATTTACTTGTTTTTTTTCTATATAGAAAAGTCTTTGAACAGTTCAGTATGTTTTTGATTGGTTGGTAAACATAGAACATAGAACATAGAACATTACAGCACAGAACAGGCCCTTCGGCCTTCGATGTTGTGCCGACCAAAATAAAAAGCAATGCCCCTCCAAACTAAACCATTCCCTTCTCTTCCATATACTTATCAATTAACCTCTTAAACGCCACCAAACTTGGCGCATCTACAACAGCTGCAGGCAGGGCATTCCACTCCCTAATCACTCTTTGAGTAAAGAACCTACCTCTGATATCCGTCCTATAACTCATACCCCTTAATTTAAAGCTGTGTCCCCTCGTGCTAGCTTTCTCCATCCTAGGTATAGGTAAAGGTATAGGAGGATCTCACTCAATCACAATTTTCTGTCATGTGACAGGGCACAATCATAAAATTAGAACAGAGCCACTCGGGCGAAGGCAGGATGCACATCTCCATCAAAATTATAATAAATATCTGTAACTCTCTGGAAAAAGACTGTAGATAATTGAGGATTTCAGTCAGTGATTAATAATTTGTTGTTAGGTCAAAAGAATAATCAAAGGATATGAAGCGAAAGCTACTAACCAAAGTTGCCTGTGGACCATTTCTAATTGAATTTAGAACACACTCTTTTGGGTTAACCCACTTATTGTGTTTCAGCCCACAGCGCATGTGGTGATTCAAGAAGACATCTCACCATTATTTTCTCAAGGGCAATTAGGGATGGGCAATAAAAGCTAGTTTAGTGAGCGACACTCATGTTCCACGGACTAATAAAAAGAGATTCAAATGCCTGTATAGTCTCCTTAAGTACCTGCGTTTTGATTAATTGTTTTAAAACTCAATTTTTAAACCCAGTGACCTGATTTAAGAGAGTTTACATGCATCTGTACCCCAGGCTAGGTGTCTCAATGCCAGCTGTGTTACAGGCCATGAGGAGCTTGGAAAGAGTAGCACTCTTGAGTCCCAGGTTTTGAGTTTTCTTCCCATCTCTGCCCCTTTCCATGATCCGACTGTGTTACAGAATCATAGAAACCCTACAGTGCAGGAGGAGGCCATTCGGCCCATCAAGTCTGCACTGACCACAGTCCCACCCAGGCCCTACCCCATTATCCCTACGTATTTACCCACTAATCCTTCTAACCTGCACATCTCACGATCTAAGGGGCAATTTCTTAGCATGACCAATCAACCTAACCTGCACATCTTTGGACTGTGGGAGGAAACTGGAGCACCCGGAGGAAACCCACGCAGACATGAGGAGAATGTGCGAACTCCATGAGCGTCATGAACATGAGTGTCGCTCACTAAACTAGCTTTTATTGCCCATCCCTAATTGCCCTTGAGAAAATAATGGTGAGATGTCTTCTTGAATCACCACATGCGCTGTGGGCTGAAACACAATAAGTGGGTTAACCCAACACTTGGAGTACTGTGCGCAGTTCTGGTCACCTCACTATATAGGAAGGACGTGGAAGCTATTGAAAGGGTGCAGAGGAGATTTACAAGGATGTTGCCTGGATTGGGAGGCATGCCTTATGAAGACAGGTTGAGGGAGCTGGGACTGTTCTCCCTGGAGAGACGAAGGTTGAGAGGCGACCTGATAGAGGTTTACAAGATGTTGAGAGGAATAGATAGGGTGGACTCTCAGAGACTATTTCCCAGGGCTGAAATGGTCGCGACGAGAGGGCACAGATTTAAGGTGCAGGGAAGCAAGTACAGAGGAGATGCTAGGGGAAAGTTTTTCACTCAGAGGGTGGTGAGTGAATGGAATCGGCTGCCGTCGGTGGTGGTCGAGGCGAACTCGCTGGGGTCTTTTAAAAGACTTCTGGATGAGTATATGGGATCCAATGGGATTGGGGGTTATAGATAGGTCTATGGCTGGGTAGGTTTTTGATGTGTTCGGCACAACTTGTGGGCCGAAGGGCCTGTTTGTGCTGTAGTGTTCTATGTTCTATGTTCTATGTTCCTCACAGACAGTGACCCAAGCTGGGAATTGAACCCAGGTTCAATTCCCGGCAGTAGCAGTGCTAACCACTGTGCTACCGTGCCGCCTGTGTTTGGGGGAACTCATTAGTGCTGAGGGCTTAGCACTTTAATGTTCTGTGGCTGAGCCTGCTTACAGAGGCCCATCAACCCAGCTGCTTCAGGGTCAAACTGGGTGCTCACACTGCCCCTGCTGCTCAGAGTAATGGTCGCAGAGATCTCCTCCCCGGGGAATCTCTGATCCGCAGGTGTGTGGGCTCTGAAGCTAACAATAACTTCCGCTATACAATAACCTCTCATTTGTACTTTAACCCCCAAGTAATACCCTTACCAATACTTTATAAACTGCTCAGGATGCTGCCTGAATTGAGAGGATCCAACTACAAGGAAAGATTGAGTACGTTCAGGACTCTTGGTTCCAAAGAGGAGAGATACCGATGATATGGATAAACTGTTTCCACTTGTCAGGAAGGCCAGAAGCTAAAAACCCTTAACCGATCTCATAAAGAATAAGAAAGTCTTTCTTTACACAGAACGTGGAACTCACATGAAATAAAGAACAAAGAACAAAATAGTTCAAACATTGGGACGGCACACGGTAGCACAGTGGTTAGCACTGCTGCCTCACAGCGCCAGGGACCTGGGGTTCGATTCCCAGCTCGGGTCACTATCTGTGTGGAGTTTGCACATTCTCCCCATGTCTGCATGAGTTTCCTCCCACAATCTGAAAGACATGCTGGTTAGGTGTATTGGCCGTGCTAAATTCTCCTTCAGCACACCAGGGTGTGGCGACTAGAGGATTTTTGCAAGAACTTCATTGTTAATGTGAGACTACTTGTGACACTAACAAACCAAACTCAAGAACTTTAAGACTCGCCAACTTTAAAGACATTCAGATGGTCATTGGATAGGCATGTGGATAACATTGGAGTAGTTTAGGTCAGAGGATCATTAGATTGGTTCCACTGGTCGACGCAACATTGAAGGCCGAAGGGCATGTACTGTGCTGTAATGTTCTATGTTCTAAGGAAGGAATATGATTGGGGACAGGATTCCAATTCTCTCCCTGCCCTAAGGTGCACTTTTTGTCTATTTCCATAGCTAGTTATTGCTAGAACAGGTCACCGGTCTGTCCCCAGGGGATTACAGCCTGAGGGAGTAACACTCCATATGAACCAATGATTGACCAGGAATCTCCCCAACCCTTAGCACCAGCCATTGACATGTTTGGAAGGATTTTGCAGATTGACTCTCAACCTGTTTGGTCTCGTTTTGAACGCACCTTCCTTGCCTGTCAAGTCCTGGGATGGACTCGAACCCAGAACGTCGTTAGTGTACGCTTAAACTGGACCAATTGACGGGCAACACAACAGCTCAGTGACTATCACTGTTTGCTGTGCAGTTCCAGGGACCTAGCCTGGTCCTCCGACTTGGGTCGGTGTCTGTGGGAGTTTGCACATTCTCCCCGTGCTTGCATGGGTTTTCTCCGGGCGCTCCGGTTTCCCCCCACACCCCAAAAAAGTGCTTGTAGGCAGATTGGTGTTAACAAATTGCCCCTAAATTGGACCTCCCTTAATCTGGCGCACATATATAATTCTCTAAATTTTTATCCCTTTATTGAGGAGTCCCTGAGATGTAGACCAAAGTCGTAGGTAGAAGGAGGATTGGGATGAGGTACTCAATGAGTGTTAAAATGGGCGGTGGGGATTTGTAGGGCTGAAGGGCCTGTTTCCTGGGCTGTGTTGTTCTTTGTTCTTTATTGGTTCAGAGACAGGGACGTTACTCCCTGCACCACAAGCCGTCCTGGGAGGCAGAGTGCAAAGAGAGAACTAAAGGTGGAATAGGTTTGTGGGAACAACACCTTGGGCCAGCAATAAGTTCTTTGCACGTCAGCTGCTCTGGAGATTTGATGTTTCTGCAGCGTTAATGTGCTTTATTTCACTTCTGTTCTCTTCCAGGCTGCCGATACAGATGTGGAATTGGTTCAGGTGCCAGCGGAGAAGCCAGATCCTAACCGGCTTGTGTTTGGGACAGTGTTCAGTGATCACATGCTGATGATTCACTGGAGCTCCGCGAGGGGCTGGGAGAGGCCGCAGATCAAACCAATGCAGAATCTCTCCCTGCACCCGGCCGTCTCAGCTCTTCATTACGCAGTGGAGGTGAGTGGATGGCAGCGGAGGACTTGCCAGCGCAACGCTCAGAATCACCGGACTGTTAACCGTGCAGGAGGAGGCCATTCGGCCCATCGTGTCTGCCCCGGCTCGCTGAATGAGCGCCTGTCCCATTGACCAGCCCTCTCCCTGCAACCCTGCCTGTCCCTCCGTTTCAATAAAGGTCTAAACATCGTTACAAGTTAGAAGTTTGTGGGTTTGATCACAAGAGCAGAGGGAATTGAGCTGCTATCCAGGACCGACACTCCCGAGGGAGGGAGTTCTATACCACTCCGAGGTGTCATCCCTCAGCTGAGTCCCTCTGATTTGGAGATGCCACTGCACTAGTCTGAAGCTGTGGAACATCCCGGACAATATTTATTCCTTAGTCAAGGTCACAATACTGGTTTTTTTGGCCGTTATCACTTTGCTGTTTCTGGGAGCTTCCTGTGCACTCAATTGCTGCCTTATTTCCTTATTTTCGGTGTCACACACACTCTTCTCACTCTGTCACACTCAAACTCACTCCCCTCTCTTTGTCAAACTCACTCCTCTCTTTGTCACCCTCACTCCTCTGCCTGTCACACTCACTCTCTGTCACACACACTCCTCTCTGTCACACACTCCTCTGTCACACTCACTCCTCTCTCTGTCACGCTCACTCCTCTCTCTTCGTCATACTCACTCTTCTCTCTGTCACACCCACTCCTGTGTCTGTCACACTCACTCTTTCTCTGTCACACTCACTCCTCTCTCTGTCACACTCACTCCTCTGCCTGTCACACTCACTCCCCTCTCTCTGTCATACTCACTCCTCTCTCTTTCACACACTCTTCTCTCTGTCACACTCATCCCCCTCTCTGTCACACTCACTCCTCTCTGTCCCACACACCTGTCACACTCACTTCTATCTCTGTCACACTCACTTCCCTCTCTCTGTCACACTCACTCCCCTCTCTGTCACACTCACTCCTCTCTTTGTCACACTCAGTCCCCACTGTGTCACACATACACTGCTATTTACCCCTGACACACACACACACACACTCACTCTCCAGGTCTCACAATGGACAGTCTGTAGAATCCGCTGAACATTTTTACTCCACACGAACCAGCTTCATTGCTCCCCATTAACACATCGGTCTGTCCTTCAACTGTTTATCCAGTTCCCCTATTTCAATGTGTTTATGCTGTTCCCCTCAACCAGTCACTGCGGCAACCAGTTTCACACTTTCCCCACTATACACCTTTCATTTATGAGAATGAATCTCATTTTTACATCGCACTTAGTTCCAGCCTCCTCCACAAGTGGAAATATATCCAGTTCTCTCTCTGAGCAAACCCTCTGATAATCTTAAACACCTCGATCAAAGCACTCCTCGAGCTTCTCGATATGTCTAACTACAGAGATAGGAAACCAAAAGAATTTACAAATGATTATTTTTGGCCCAGTGTTTTAGAACATTGCCTTGGGATCTTTATAGATTTTAATAAATAGAATTTAGCCAATGTAAATTGAAATATGGATTTTAGATTTGAATTTTATCAGTTCCACACCCTAACTTAGATCAGCCATAACTGCAAATATTTGATGATCCTCCTGTTTAGCCCAAATGTGCATATTCTCACTGAGATGGGCACAAACAACTTTTTTCTAAGTGTCAGATTCATTAGGCGGTACGGTGGCACTGTGATTAACATAGAACATAGAACATTACAGCGCAGAACAGGCCCTTTGGCCTTCGATGTTGCGCCGACCAATTAGGAAAAAGCAATGCCCTCTAACCTAAACCGTTCCCTTTTTGTCCATAAACTTATCTACTAACCTCTTAAACGCCACCAAACTTGGCGCATCTACACCTGCAGCAGGCAGGGCATTCCATACCCTTATCACCCTCTGGGTAAAGAACCTACCTCTGACATCCGTCCTATAACTACCACCCCTTAATTTAAAGCTATGTCCCCTCGTGCTAGCTTTCTCCATCCTAGGAAAAAGGCTATCACTGTCCACCCTATCTAAACCTCTAATCATCTTATATGTTTCAATAAGGTCTCCTCTTAGCCGCCTTCTTTCTAACGAAAACAACCTCAAATCCCTCAGCCTCTCTTCATAAGACCTGCCCTCCATACCAGGCAACATCCTGGTAAACCTCCTCTGTACCCTCTCCAATGCCTCGACATCTTTCTTATAATGTGGGGACCAGAACTGCACACAATACTCCAAGTGCGGCCGCGCTAGAGTTTTGTACAGTTGCAACATGACGTTGCGGCTCCGAAATTCAATCCCCCTACCAATAAAAGCTAAGACTCCGTATGCCTTCTTAACAACCTTATCGACTTGATTGCCAACTTTCAGGGATCTATGCACATATACACCAAGATCCCTCTGTTCATCAACACTATTAAGAGTCCTACCATTAGCCCTATACTCTACACATTTGTTATTCCTGCCAAAGTGAATTACCTCACACTTTTCCACATTAAACTCCATTTGCCACCTCTCGGCCCAGCTCTGCAACTTGTCCAAGTCTCTCTGCAAACTATAACACCCCTCTTCACTATCTACCACTCCTCCGACTTTGGTGTCATCCGCAAATTTACTAATCCATCCTTCAATACCCTCATCCAGATCATTTATAAAAATTACAAACAGCAGGGGCCCCAAAACAGATCCCTGAGGTACACCACTTGTAACCAATTACCACTGCTGTTTCACAGTGCCAGGGATCTGGGTTCAATACTGGCCTTGGGTCACTGAGGGTGTAGAGTTTGCACATTCTCCCCATGTTTGCATGGGTTTCCCTCCACTGTCCAAAGACACTGTCCACTTTGCAAATATGTGCGGGTTAGGTGGATTGGCCATGCTATATTGCCCCTTAGCAGAGGAATTCTTGTTCAAGATTCTCTTAAGGTTAACATGCAGGTTCAGTTAGCAGTTAGGAAGGCAAATGCAATATTAGCATTCATGTCGAGAGGGCTAGAATACAAGAGCAGGGATGTACTTCTGAGGCTGTATAAGGCTCTGGTCAGACCCCATTTGGAGTATTGTGAGCAGTTTTGGGCTCCGTATCTAAGGAAGCATGTGCCGGCCTTGGAAAGGATCCAGAGAGGGTTCACAAGAATGATCCCTGGAATGAAGAGAGTGTTATATCAGGAACGGTTGAGGACTCTGGGTCTGTACTCGTTGGAGTTTAGAAGGATGAATGGGGGGATCTTATTGAAACTTACAGGATACTGTGAGGCCTGGATAGAGTGGATGTGGAGAGGATATTCCCACTAGTAGGAAAAACTAGAACCAGAGGGCACAATCTCAGGTTAATGGGGCAATCCTTTAAAACAGGGGAGGAATCCTTTCAGCCAGAGAGTGGTGAATCTGTGGAAATTTTTGCCGCAGAAGGCTGTGGAGGCCAGGTTTTTAAGACAGGGATAGATAGGTTTTTGATTGATAAGGAGATCAGAGATTATGGGGAAAAGGCAGGAAAATGGGAGTGAGAGAAACATCAGTCATGATTGAATTTCAGAGCAGAGTCGATGGGCCGAGTAGTCTAATTCTGTTCCTATCTGTTATAGTCTAAATACATTGGGTTATGGGGATAGGTTCTGGGTGGGATTGTGATTGGTGCAGATATTGATGGGCCAAATGTCCTCCTTCTGTGCTGTAGGGATTGTTTGATTTGTTGCGTCTCTCCTTGTCTCATGTTGCCCTCTCCCACAGCTCCCCCCACCCAAGAAGTCAAGATTTTGAACTGAATTAAAACAAAATTGATATTTCATCACCCCAGAGCACTCTCACACACTCAGGCAGTGAGACGAGAACCTGAAACACTGATGGAATTATATAACATTCCACCTTTTAAAAATTTATTCATTGATGTGGACACCACTGCCCAGCATTTATTGCCTATCCCTAATTATCCTTGAACTTGTTAAGCCATTTCAGAGGGAGGGTCTAGAGTTAATCACATGGTTCATTGCCACCTGTTTTTACAGAATTTAACTGTGATTTCTCCAAGACTTTGTAACGATATAAATTATATGAGATGATATATCTCTCCCCCTTTTCTGCACCTGATGGTTGATAGGTCAAACTTCTGTCTGTTTCTATAGCAAATTATTCCTGGGATGAAATGATATATAATATCATCAAAACATTCTCAAATCAGAGTGAATCTTAACACAGTAATTACATGTTATGTAGCAAAAATATAGAGTACGCAATGCACTTTAAACAGGAAAGATATTATTTAAACATTAAAATGGGGTTTGCAAATGTCTCAGTGATTTAACCTGTTGATATTTTGATTTAAGGTTCTGTTAAAGTGCAGTGTAATCTATTGAAAATTGTGTGACTCTGAAATATTGACAGTAATTGAAAAGGGTGTGTGTGTATGTGTGTGTGTGTATGTGTGTTTGTGCTTGTGAGTGTACATGTGTGTCTATGTATGTGTATATATGTAAGTATGTGAGTATGTGTGTATGTGTGTGTCTAAATGTGTGTATGTATGTGTAAGTATGTGTGTGTGAGTATATATGTATACATGTGCCTGTGTGTACGTGTAGGTGTGCGTATGTATGTGTGTGTATGTGTATGTATGTATTTGTGTGTGTGTCTATGTGTATGTGTGTGAATGTGTATAGAACATAGAACAATACAGCACAAACAGGCTGTTCAGCCCACGAGTTGCGCTGATCACATCTACCAATCCACAGACCTATCTATAACCCCCTATCCTATTCTTTTCCATATACTCATCCAGAAGTCTCTTAAAAGACCCCAGTGAGTTTGCCTCAACAACATCTGACGGCAGTCGGTTCCATTCACTCACCACCCTCTGAGCGAAAAACCTACCCCTCACATCACCTTTGTATTTGCTTCCCTGCATCTTAAATCTGTGTCCTCTCGTACTGACCATTTCCGCTCAGGGAAATAGTCTCTGAGAATCCGCCCTATCTATTCCTCTCAACATTTTATAAACCTCTATCAGGTCGCCTCTCAACCTACGTCTCTCCAGTGAGAAGAGTCCCAGCTCCCTCAACCTATCTTCATAAGGCCTGCCTCCCAATCCAGGCAGCATCCTTATAAATCTCCTCTGAACTCTCTCAATAGCCTGTACATCCTTCCCATAATGAGGCGACCAGAACTGCGCACAATACTCCAACTGGGTCTGACAAGAGTCTTATAGAGCTGCATCATTACCTCCTGACTCCTAAACTCTATTCCTCGATTAAAATGAAGGCCAGTATACCGTACGCCTTCTTGACCACTTCCTCCACCTGCAAGGCCAATTTAAGAGTCCTATGGACCCGGACCCCGAGATCCTTCTGCTCTACAACACAGCTAAGACTCCTACCCCTTATATTGTACTCCTTCATCCCATTATTCCTGCCAAAATGGACCACTACACATTTATCTGCGTTGAAGTCCATCTGCCACTTCTCCGCCCAGTCTTGCATTCTGTCTATGTCCCGCTGCAACTTTTGGCATCCCTCCAGACCATCCACAACACCACCGATCTTTGTATCGTCGGCGAACTTGCTAACCCATCCCTCCACTTCCTCATCCAGGTCATTTATGAAAATGACAAACAGCAGGGGTCCCAGAACAGATCCCTGGGGCACTCCACTGGTTACCGACCTCCATGCAGAACAAGACCCATCCACAACCACTCTCTGCCTTCTGCCGGCAAGCCAGTTCTGGATCCACGAGGCCAAAGCCCCTTAGATCCCATGCCCTCTCACCTTCTCTAGAAGCCTTGCATGTGGGACCTTATCAAACGCCTTAATAAAGTCCATGTACACTACGTCCACCATGTACACAACGTCTACGGTATGTGTGTATATCTAAGTATGTATGTATGTATGTGTGTGAGTGCATATGTGTGTACTATATGTGTGTATGTATAAGTATGTGTGCGTGTTTGTGTGTATGTGAATGTATATGTGTACGTGTGTCTGGGTGTGTACGTGACTGTGTGTGTATATACGTATGTGTGTGTATGTATGTATGTGTGTGTATGTGTGTATGCGTGTGTGCATGTGTATGCGTGTGTACATATGTGTGCGCGTGTGTGTTATGTGTGTCTATGTGTTATGTATGTGTGTGTATGTATGTGTATGTATGTGTGTGTATGTGTGTTATGTGTATGTATGTGTGTGATGTATGTGTGTGTCATGTGTGTGTGTGTGTGTATGTGATGTG